>CM053581.1:396340848-396368978 GCA_028627135.1 Pseudochirops cupreus | reverse complement strand
CAGCTCTGACATTCCCTGTTCTAAGGCCCCTCCCAGCTCTGACATTCCCTGTTCTAAGGGCCCTCCCAGCTCTGACATTCTCTGTTCTCAGGCCCCTCCCAGCCCTGACATCCCCTGTTCTCAGGCCCCTCCCAGCTCTGACCTCCCCTGTTCTCAGGCCCCTCCCAGCTCTGACATCCCCTGTTCTCAGGTCCCTCCCCTTCTGACATCCCCTGACCTAATGCCTTTCCTGGCTCTGGACCTGCATCCAGACAAGGTAGATTTTACAGGTGAGGTCACTGACAGTAGACGAGGAAAGAGCTGATTCTAAAGCCTCCAGGTTTAGCGCTCAGCCTTGATAAGCTGTCAGCGTGAGCCTTCACACCGCAGACACCACAGGTGCTACAAGTTGGGGCTTGATTTGGTGTCTTGGTGATTGTCTAGACTCTAGACCAAGAAAGGGCTGGGGATGGAGAAAGCACCGTACTGAAGGTTGAACTTCCAAGGGTGCCCTCTCTGCATTTATTTTAACAACCAGAGAGCTGGTTGTTAAACATTTATGAGCACACCCTGATTCTGGTGCTGTCTGAGGGCAATGAGTCTCAGAGAGGCCCAAGGTCAGCCAGCCCATCAGTAGGAGAGTCAGGACTTGAATCCAGGATCCCAGCTCCAACTCCATTCTAATACATCAAACCCTCCTGCCCAACACACAATCCACTTATTTGTAAATTGTAGGGGTGTTGGAAGATGGTAAGAATCAGTCAGTGGCTTTTTGACAAGTCTCAACCATTTCCCTCCCCTCTCCTGGCCTCCCCTCTTCTTTAGAATATTGTACACCTCAGAGTTGGGAGGGGCCTGAGAACAGGGGAGGTCAGAGCTGGGAGGGGCCTGAGAACAGGGGAGATGTCAGAGTTGGGAGGGGCCTGAGGACAGAGGAATGAAGGGCTGAGCGAACCTGTCTCCAGGTTCTAGGCCCTTTCCTCCACCTGTTCCCCCCTTCCCCGCCCTCCCTGATTCTGGTCCCCTCTGGCCTTGACTCGGCTGGCCACATGGTGCTGTGGAGCAGCAGATTCTGAGCAGGGGGGGCCCATCTTTCCATTACCCTTCTGGGTTGCCACATTAGGCCCTTTCCCTTTGTGTGAGAGGTGATAGGGAGCCACTGAGGGGTTTGGGAAGAGGGGAGAAGGATAGGAATGGGGCAGCTCGGCAGCTCAGTGGATAGAGTGCAGGACCTGAAGTTAGGAAGGCCAGAGTTCAAATTCAGCCTCAGTTATTTACTAGCTGTATGACCCTGGGTATGTCGCTTAACCCTCTTTGCCTCCATTTCCTCATCTGTAAAATGGGCTAGAGAAGAAAATGGCAAACTCCAGTGTCTCTGCCAAGAAAACCCCATGTGGAGTCAACTCAAATGACTCCACAACAAGAAGAAGGACAGGCTGTGGTCAGACTTGTGCCTTAGGAAGACTTTTTAGCAGGCAGAGGCAGAGGGAAGAGACTGGGCCCAGAAGCAGCTGGGAGGTCATGTCCATCCCGAGGTGGGACTGTAGATGTGTGAGCAGGAGAGAGGATGGTGGAAGGCAGGACGAAGGGCCTGCTGTGTGCTTTACAAACAGCACCTCTGTCTCTCTGTCTCTCCCTCTCTCTCCTCTTCTCTTTTTTCTGTGTCTCTCCCCCCATCTCTCTCTGTCTCCCTCCCTATTCTTTCTCTCTTCTCTTTCTCTTTCTCCCTCTTCCTCTCCTCTCCCTCTCTGCCTCCTTCCTCTGTTTCTGTCCCTGTCTCTTTCCTCCATTTTTACTTCTCCCCCCCTCTGTGTTTCCATACTGTGTTTATGCATGTATATACATGCACTATGCATTTGTGTGTATTTGTATATATGAGCTGCATGGTACAGGTGGCTTGGAAGGGGCTTGGGAACTGCCTGGAGGAGAGAGATGAGGGTGAAGGACTGGGCAGAGCCTCCTGTGCAGCTTTGCCCTTGGGCAGTGGGCCAGATCTGGACTCTCTCTGGTCTGCACCCATAGACCTCAGCAGGGGGGGATGCTGGTGTGATCTGTGGCCAGGGGGTGTGTGATAGCACGAGGCTTAGGCCCTGGGGGCCCTGGGATGTGCTCACCACGCACCAGGTCCCAAGCTTGGAGATGGGCATACACAGACCATACTGAAGCAAAGGAGCTTTTGTTCCACCAGGACACCTCTGGGGTTTGGGAAAACCAGGAAAAACTGGGCTGGAATCCTGCTTCCTGCATGCACCAGTGGGATGACCCTGGGCACGCTCTTTTTCTTCCTGGAATATCATTTTCTGTATTTGTGATGAGGATAACAATAGCATCTGCCTCCCAGGGCTGAAGGAGATGCCCGAGCTTGTGGGGGAAGCCTGCCTCTGGAGGCAGGATGGAAGTCTCTGGCCTCAGTGGGCCTCCCCGCCCAGCTCCAGGGGCCCTGAGGCCTCAGGGCCAGGACTTTGGGAGGAGCCCCTCTCTGGAGCTTTCCTCAAGGTCCTGCTTCCAAGCCATGGAAGGCAATCCCAGGAGCTCTTCCCACAGAAGTCATCTCACACTCCCACTGGTGTTCCCTGACCTGGCCTCCACCTCCTTCTTCAGATTTGGCTTGGAACAATTCTGGGCTGCTGCCAAAAGATCCAATCCATTCCTGGAGGATGAAGATTTTTCCAAAGAACAGGCCCCAGGCTCTGGATGCCTGCTTCAGAGAAGGGGCCCCGACCTAGATGTAGTGCTGACAGCAGCCTTGGAATGATGGCCTGGCCCTTCCACCTTCTGCACCGGCCTTGGGCAAGGACAATGGGTGCGGATGGAAATGGGCTCTCTCCAGAGGCAGACGAGCGCTTTAGGTTACATTGCAGACGCCCGCTGCTGGGCCCCCCATCCGCCTTAACTGCTCTGTGAATGAGCAGAGTGTTGGGCTTGCTGTCCTTCAGCATTGTCATTAACAATGACGGTGCCACGGTCTTGAGCCACGTGCCTAACGAAGCTCTGTGGGCTCTAGCCAGCCCTGGGACGCCACGGGAGAAAGCCAGCTTCTGCTGAGACCAAGAGAACCATCTTACGCCATCCGTGAAAGCAAGGCCCCGCTTTGGCATATTCTCAGGCTAACTGAATTTGGTGCTTCAGCCCCAGCAAGATGAGAACTGCCAACGGGCCAGGAGGGACATCCCAGAGAGAACACACCCAGGCCTTCCTTAAGGCAGTAGCCTTTTCAGATGCTCGGGATTGTGGGAAGTTTTCTCCGACCTCTCTCACCATCCACTTTTTCCACAAGCTCCAAAACAGGTCCTGATATTGAGGGCTTGCCTGATAGGTTAACAGAATGACTGGAGCATTTCACAGACACATATGCAGCTGACATGACCTTCCTTGGTATCTGGGGTCAGGGAGCTCATGGGCAAGGGGAAAGAAATGAAAAAAAAATCTCATAATGACAGAGCTGGAAGGAACCTTAGAACACAGGCATTTCCTGTTGTTAGGCCGTTCCCAGCTCTGCCATCCCCTGTTATAAGGGCCCTCCCAGTTCTGCCATCCCCTGTTCTAAGGCCCCTCCCACCTCTGGCATTCTGTGTTCTGAGGTCCTAAAGTCCCTCCTATATAAAATACAAGACTATGTTCTAAGGTGTTTCTTCTGGCCTTTTCTGTTCTATGTTCCAAGATCTCTTCTAGCTCTGCTCTATGTTCTAAGATCCCTCCCAACTCTATTCTATGCTTTAATCGACTTTGGGATGTGAGATTTAGAGTATCCCAAGTGGGAAAGGCTTAAGAACATGGAATATCAGAGGTGGGGAGGCCTTGGAACCCCAAATGTCAGAGTTGGGAGAGAAGTACCTTGGAGACCACCCCATTGAGCCCCCTCATCATATGAGGGAGCTCAGTCCAGAGACATTGTGTGATCCAGCCAAGGCCCCCCAAGCATTCAGCGTCAGGACCAAGCCCAGGCTTCCCCTCCCAGCATGAGCCAAGATGAACAGGCAGCCTCAGTTTCCACATGGACTTGGGCTACTCCCCTTCCTCTGCCTGCCTCTCACTTTGCTGGCCCTCCCTTGGGAGGTCAGTCCTTCATGCCACCTCCCTTAGCCCTGTCCAGCGGGACTCTTTCACACTCCCAGGCAGAGAGACAAAGGTCCCTCAGTCCTCTCTGCCTTGCCGAGGTCTCGCCGAGGCCGGACGTGACTTCTCATCACTCCCCTCTGGCCTGCCTGGAACAGGAGATGGTGCATTAATGAGGTTTATCAGATGGGAGCTAGGGTAACAGAGAGGAGGGATTCTGAGACATTCACATTAGCCCATTGCCTGGGAATAAGGAGAGAACTGTCCATCACAGCTGGGGCATTGCCCCAGGCTCTGGTACTGGACCGGTGCTGAGGAGGAAACCAATCAATCAACATTTATTAAACACCTATTGCATGCCAGGCTGAGTGCTGGAGATACCAAAGGCCACAGTGGACAGTCTCTGCCCTTCAGGAGCTCACAGTCTTGGGGGGAGGGGAGGCGGAAATTTAAACAGAGCTGGTTCTCTCCAGGATAAATGGGAGCTGCGGAACAGAGGGAAGACCCTGAATAAAGGAAGGGAGGGGGCATTGAGAAGACTTACAGGAAGAGAGGATTTCAGCTGGGACTTAAGGAAGGCTGGAGGTGAGGCTGAGAAGAGAGAACCTTCCAGCCTTGGGAGATGGAGGGGCTTGTTTGGGGACCACCTGCGGGCACTGAATGGAACAGGACCGTGTTGGGGAATCAGATGGAAGAAGCCTGGAAAGGTAGAAGAGGATGGAGTTAGGAAGGGCTTTGAAAACCAAACACAGCCTTTTGAATTTGCTCTTGGAGGCCTTAGGGAGTTTATTGAGTAGGGGGTGACATGGTCAGACCAGGGCTTTATGAAAATCCCTTTGGTGACTGAATGGAGGAGGGACTGGCAGGGGAGACTGAGGTAGGCAGAGCCCCCCACCCCTACCCGAGTAGGTATGGCCATAGTCCAGGTGTGAGGGGATGAGGGTCTGCATGGGGGGGGATGGCAGGGTCAAAGAGGAGAAGGGGACATAGTGGGGAGATGCTGCAGAAATGAAGTCGGCAGGCTTTGGCAATAGCTTGGATGGGGGCGAGATGAGAAATAGTGAGGTGCCCTAAGTGCCGGGAGGATGGTGGTTCCCTCTGTGGTAATAGCAAAGGTGATGGTGGGCCGGGTCTAGAAAGAAAGATGAGTTCTATTTGGGACATGTTGAGTTTAAAATGGCTGTTGCATATCGGGTTCGAGATGTCTGAAAGGCCACTAGAACTGGGGGATTGGAGGTTAGCAGAGAGGGTGGGTCAGGACAGGCAGATTTAGAATCATCAGTGCAGAAATGGGAGCTGATGAGATCAGCAAGTTAAATAGTCCAGGGGGAGAAGAGCAGGGGGCCCAGGTAGACCCCTGGGGACACCTCTGGTTGCCGGGATGTGACCTGGAGGAGGTTCCAGCAAGGAGACAGAGAGGGAGGAAGAGAGCCAGGAAGGGAGGGCATGTCCAAAAACCCAGAGGGAAGAGCACAGAGGAGGGGCCAGTGACCAGCAGTGTCCGAGAGGCCTCGGAGAATGAGAATGGAAGAGGCCAATGGGTTTGGTCACTTTGGAGCGAGCAGCTTTGCTGGAATGATAAGGTTGGAATCCAGATCGGAAGGCTCAAAGAGAGAGTGAGGGGAGGGAAAGTAGAGGCCCACTGTATGTAGATGCCTTTGCAGATTTAGCTACAAAGGTCAGGAGAGAAACCGGCTGAGAGTTGGTGGGGCTGGAGGGGTCAAGGGCAGAGATTTCAGGAGGGGGGAGCAAGGGGGCGCAATCTGCAGGAGGAGACTGGATGGAGGGGATCACCTTAGCAGCCTCAGAAAGTAGCAGGCACCAGACTAGTCCCGAAGGGGCCTGGATTCAGATCCCAGCTCTGACTCTTACTGGCTGGGAGACCTTGCGCAAATTGCTTTGCCTCCTGAGTCTCAGTTTCCTCCCCTGTTGATGGAAGGGGATGGACTCAATGATCTTTAAGCCTCTCTCCCCCCACCTAGAAAGCCTGAGACCTATTTTGGCCACCCTTCCACCCAAGAGGTAGTGAGCTCCTCAGCACTCAAGGTGTGGAAGTAGAAATCCTGGGGTGTGCTAGAAGGAGGTAGGATTAGACTAGAGGCCTTCTGAACTTTGAGCCGGGGTGCTTCTCAGTCATTTTCCCCCCTCTACTCCTCAGCCTCTTCATTTGTAAAATGCAGACTGTCAGGACAGGGGCAGGTTTTTGCTGGGGTTTGCATCCCCAGCTATGGGCATGTTGCCTTGTGCCAGTAGGGGGTTAGCAAATGCTGGCTGGACTGGAACTGGAGGGGCCAAGACTGACCAGGAGACACTTCTGCCAGGCCTGCTTCCCTTTGGAAGGGAAGGTGAACTCCCAGACCTCGAAGCTGCCTCCTGTCTTCAATCGTCATGGCGTTCAGCACAATCCAACCCCTTCTTAGTTTGGACACGTTCCCGTTCCACATTCAATCAAAGAAATGTCCCTGAACCCTGATGGAATGCTGAGATAGCCCCACCTCCTGATGGGGCATCCTGCACACACCTGCCCCATTCATCTCCTGCTTTCATCAGGTCCCACCCCTTCTCAAAAACCTGCCATGGTTCCCCATTGCCTTCAGGCCAGAGGCCAGACTTCAGCACCCTGGCAAATGGAGGCAGGTTACTCAGGAGCCTCACCTCCTCATCTGGACAAGATCTGTTGACTGTCTTGCCTCAGAGTCATTGAGAGAAATCACCTGAAATCATCAGAAAAGGGAAATTGTTCTTCCTCTGGCCCCCTGCAAAGTGAATGGGATCCCAGCCACCTGAAAAGAGTCAGGGTCTGGGAGCAGGGTGCTGGGGGGTCTCCCCCTTCTGTGAGGACAGGACAAGAACAGCTCCAAGCTGTTCACTTGAAAAAGATTTTCAAGCTTGGGGTAACTCAGCTGGCAGATGGGGCCAGCCTCCAAGAATGTCCACCTGGCTTCACTGACAGTTGGCTTGGGATGAGGGAGGTGACCCTTCACTGTTCAGACCCCCTCTGGAGCACCAGGTAGGAGGACACAGACCTGGGCACCGCATCTTAGGGAGGATCGTGAGCAGCCCAAGTGAACCGAGAGGAAGGGGGACAGGGTGACCATTGCAAGTCCCTCTCCCCTTTCCAGTCCTTCCTCACAGCTGTCACAGTGCAGGGCTGTTGGTGGCCCCATCTCTGACCCTCCTTACAAATTCCCCTGGCTCTCTTAGCCTGACTAAGCATGACTGCTTAGAAGCAGACTTCTGTTTGGTCTTTTGTTCTCTTCATGTCGGGCCCCTTCATGCCTGCCATTACTGTCCCCCTCCATACTTTTGGTGGCCCAGCCATGCTGGCTACCTTGCTGTTCCTCACACACAATGCTGTCTCCAGTCTGCAGACCAGACCCATGGCTGAATGCATCCGCTCCTCACCTCTGCTTCTTGGAATCCCACCTTCCTTGAAGACCCAACCCAAATGTGCCTCTGCCAGAGCCCCTTCTTGGACCTCGCAGCAGCTTTGGCCTCCGCTCCCAAGCTGCCTGCTTCCTATGGTCTTCTATGTATGATACATATAGGGATGTGTTACCCCCCTTGATGAAGGGTAAGCACCTTGAGGAAAGGAGTTCTTTCATTTTTGACATTTGTCTCCAGCCTTAGCCCAGCCAATGTCTGGTGCATCACAGGAGCTTGTTGTTGGAGTCAAGACCTTCTGTAAGCTGACCCGTTACCTTCTCCCCCCTCAAAGGTGGAAATTTTTGAGTTTTTTTTTTTATGAAGGGGTCTCTATCTGAGGACTCTAGGATTGGACAGTATTTTTAGAATGGCTTCCTGCTCTGCTCTGGGAAGGACAGAATCTCTCTGGGAGAGATTCTGGGCCTTTAGAATATAGGATCCAGGAATTTTGGGGTTGGAAGGGGTCTCAGAACTGGGAAGGTTCGAGCTGGGAGTCAGCTAGGACTTGATTGGTAATAATGAGGAATTCTGTGAGCAGTGGCATTCTTTGAATTTAAACTGCATATTTCCATTTGGATGGAGCCGATGATTATGCTTGACATGTAATTATAACTCTGAACAGAACAAATTTGAATATATCCAACCACTTCATGGGATTCCGTGCTCAGACTAATCAGCACTTATCTGAGGTATCCTGCACCCTGAGGATCCGTGGGGCTGAATCATCGCACAAATCCCCTTATTTCCTGGATGGGAAACTGACACTCAGAGAAGGGGAAGGAGTTTCACAGCGTTACAGACAGAGTTCCTGGGAGAGCTGAGCCTAGAACCCATGCTCACAGGCCCGTACTGCAGGGACCCTGGCTCCTCTTCACCTGTTTTGGGGTAGGAACATGGAACCCTTCCCAGAACATGGAATTGCAGGCTTGTTCCTGCTGGGCCTCCCAAGGCCTTCCACTGCCTTAGGCTCTCCAAATTGCCACCCCCCACCTCAGGGGCAGGTCCTACAACTGTGTGCCCCCCCATGACTAATTCTGTGCAAACAGCAAACAGTGCTGGGCCCCTTCCTCCCTCTCCCCTCCCCAGCAGCTACCTTGGAAACCTTGGACACCGACCAAGAAAGCAAACACAGCCCTGAGATGCCGCATACCTTCCCGATTGCATGTGCCTGGCCTCCTGCCAGGCCCTGGGCTTTCTCTGACCCCTTTGCCACCTGGAGGATCCTTGCCCCCTCCTCCACCCCTAACCCTGCAGTTTCTTCCTTCCTCAGAGTTCATTTTCTGGGAGATGGTGAATCCTCTAAGCTTGCGTCCATCTGGCCACCTTGGGCCTTTGTTCTGGACCCGATGCCCAGGAGCCCCTTTTTGCCACATGGATACCTCTGGACCTGGCTGGAGGTGGTGGGGAGGTGGTCATCAGGGTGCCAAAGGTCCTTGGCATGGGACAGAGGCTGCACAGACCTCTCTGACCAGTGGCTGCTTCTGGCCAGCCAAGTAAATATCAGGTTCCTTTCCTGGCATTCAAGGCTCCCTATGATCTAGCACCAAATTTACCCTTCAGTTTAGCATGTACTATTTAAGCATCTGATGTTTGCCAGGCTTTATGCTAGGATCTGACAAGAGCTTATCTCCCTAGGGGAAGCAGCATCTACACAAATGAGTAAATACAAGGGGGCTTGAGGAGGGGGAGAATATTGACAGCCAAGGGCATCGGGACAGACTTCATGGAGAGGAAGATCCTCACTCGGAGCCTTGAAGGCATCTAAGAGGTGGCTGTGAGAAGGGAGGGCACAGCACGGGTAGGGGAGACCCTGGGCAAAGCCCTGAGGAGGTCAGTGGAATGCAGAGTGAGACCCGTTCTGGAGTGCAGAGTTCCATCGTGGATCAGCCTGGAAAGACAGGTTGCAGGAAGATTGTGGAGGGCCTTGAACACCAAGCAGAAGAATTGGTGTTTTATTTGAGAATCAGTAGGGGACAAGTGAAGCTTCTTGAGGTGGGGAGTGATTGTGGCTCAGGGAGCTCCTTTTGTTAGCTGTGAGAGCAGAGAGGAGAGACTAGAGGCAAGAAGCTGGTCAGGAGTCAGTCCCCTGCAGAGGGCTATGGAGATGGGCAGATTGGCACCAGAAAGGCCACCAGGATTCCTTGGACCTTAGACCTGGAGAATCCCAGAGCCAGAGCTGGGAGAGCACAGGACATCTCGAGTCTAAGCTGCTCCTTTTAAAAATACATTTTATTCTGGTCTTTTCTTTTGACGTTGTCTGCCTTCCTCAATGTATCATTTCCTCTCCTCTCCCCAAAAGTCATTATTTAGAAAGAATAAAAAAGAGAAAAAATGGCAAAACTAATCATCATATCTAACAAGTCTGATCTTAGAGTCTGAGTTCCACACCTGGAACCTCCCAGTCTGTGTCCAGAGAGAACTCTTGCTTTGGGCATCCATCTCTGGGGCAGTGAGAGGTGCCTAGGCAAGGAGAGCCCCATCTATGCTTCCCTTCCCTCCCTCCTCTCCAGCTACTTCCTCCTTTACCTCTTCACTTACCACAAGCCCTCTCCTCCCCAGCCCTCCCGTTCTGGAGCCAGAACCATGGTTGCATTGACTCTTCAATTGTTCCTGGATTGGGTGTGTCAATCTACTTCCCTGAATTTACTCACCATTTCTGTAACTTTTAGGACCTAAGTGCTCCTCCCTGCCCCCTGCTTTCCAATGGGTGCCACTGTATCCCCCCTCTTAGAATATAAGTTCTCTGAGGGCAGGGACCATCTTTGCTTTTTCATCTGTATCCCCATTGCTTAGTACAGTGTTTGCACATAGAAAGCCACTGGATAAGTACAACTGAATGAATGAACAGATTATCATTTGGGGCCCAGCTTGGATCTAGGCTGGTTATTATCATTTCCCAGCATTCCACATTGATTCTGTGGTTACTGGTGGCCTTTTCACTGACCTCAGCATTATCCTTACCTCTGTTTTTTCTGGTCCTCCTTTCTTCAGATGCCATCAGCTTCCATAGCTCATCCTTGTTCATTGTCTCCAGCCTTTATTAAGGCACAGTAATGTTCTCTTACATTCAGGTGTGAGTGTAGGAAAATCAACTAAATCACTCACCCGGCCCACTTAAAGTAATTAATAAGATCCTTTAGGCTGGCACCTTTGTCAGGTGAGATCATTTCTATGGAATCCACCAATCAAAGACATTGAAAAGTCCTTGCTGAATCGGGAAGGAGTAAAAGCTTCAGGATGAGAGGAAGGGGTTGAGATTAGATGAAGAGACCCAGGCCAGTGGGAAGGCAGCAGCTCACAGCAATGTCCACATTGGGAGCAAAGGACAAACTAGGCAGACTGAGGCAAGGCAGCTTCAGGAGTCTACAGAGAGCTGAGCGGAAGGCCTCACAGTATGGAAGAGGGGCTTCTTCAGAAGGACCAGACCATGCTAAGGCAAATGGACTTCTAATACCAGGAATCTGTGAGTTCAACCCATTGACATACAGACTCCAGTCAAGGCTTGAGCCCAGCATCTCCTATACGCAATTCGAGGTAGTGTGACCCAGGCTATTTTGTTTTTGGTGGTGAGTGGGTTATACCAACTGTTTACTATACTGCCTTGGTAAACTCCCATGTCTAAAAGCAAATTAAGTCTGGCTGGCTAATTGATATTAACTGATAATCAGTGGGGAGAACAGACTGGTAGGAGGCATTTGAGCAATAGCACTAGAAATTCA
This sequence comes from Pseudochirops cupreus, assembly GCA_028627135.1. Lineage (NCBI taxonomy): Eukaryota > Metazoa > Chordata > Mammalia > Diprotodontia > Pseudocheiridae > Pseudochirops > Pseudochirops cupreus. Next base: position 396,357,798 of record CM053581.1, on the reverse strand, counting down.
CCCTTAACCCCTAAGGGTTGCCCGTTGAACCCTGAGGGGAGCTGCCCTTGGGGACTGCTGGACAGCATCAGTGGGTTTAGGCCAGTGAGCTTGGCGCCCACACGTGGCCCACAGCCTGTGTGTCCACACTGCTACTACAAAAGGCATTGCTGTTAATATCTTGGTCTATCTAGGACAGCAGTTCTCAACCTGTGGGTTGCGACCCCTTTGGGGTCAAACAAGGTCACCTAAGACCATTGGAAAACAAATATTTCTGATGGTCTTAGGAACCTCCTCTATCCATCTCCAGGCAGGTCTGCCTACATGCAGATACACCCACATACAAGTATTAAAGGGTCGTGGCATTAGGAAGGTTGAGAACCACTGATCCAGGACCTTTCTTTTGGTCATTAAACTCTTTGGGGTATGTGCCTGGTAGTTGGATCTCAAAGTCAATGGGTGTGGCTGCTTTGGCCATTTTCTTAGCATAATTAATAATAGTAATAATAACGATAGCTAACATATATGTAGCGCTTGCTGTGTATAGGGCATTGTGCTAAGCACTTTACTAATATTATGATTCCAAGTTACTTTCCTGAACCGAACTCCTCCATTCTCCAGAGGAGGCCCCTGGGTCCTGGAGAGGTCAGAACACTTGTCCAGGGTCACAGAGCTGTGAAGGGACAAAAGTCGGGATTCTGCCTCCTGGGCTGGTGGTTTTCCCATTTCTTCTCTGAAACAAAAGCCCAGGAGGGTGAGAGGAGGGAGAACAGGAGAGTTTGGGCTAAGGAGGCTAGGAAATGAGGGGGCTCAAATGAGCCTGTTGGTCAGAGGTGGCAAGATCATTGGTGCCAGGGGTTCCAGGCCCTCCTGGGCCTCAACACATCAAGACCCTTTAAAAAGCCAAGCTTGGTTGTAGACAAACAATGCATCCTCTTTATCCTGGTTTACTGAGATTTCGGCTCTTGGTGTCCATGTGGGTAAGCCCAGCCAACAGAGAGAGAAACCAACCACAAAAGGTTTCCTTGGCACTGGAGGACCTTTCATTATTTACATTTGAAAACTGGGTGTGTCGGAGAGTCCTGGACACAGGACTTTTTATGGCTTTTGACCCTGAGTGACCAAGAGGGTTTGACAACTGCCCAAAGTCACAGCTGCTGCATAGAAGGGCTGAGACTCTGGATTACAGAATCTTACTGGGTTCCTTCTCTCCTCCAGAAGCCCTGACTAGTGGCCATCTCACTTCCACTAGAAGAGCCCCAGTGAGGGAACCCTCAGCCTCCCCACTATCCCCCACTCTGCCCATTCCATTGTTGGAATGGGCAGAGTGTTTACTTTTTTTGTTAAAAGTTTACTTTTTTTCCAACTACATCAGATGAAAACTAACTCCAGAATTGAAATGATGTCAGACCTTTGAGTCTAAACCTCTCATTTTACAGATGAAGAAACTGAGGCCCAGGGAAGGAAGGGCCTCGCCCCAAGTCACCCAGGGACAAGTGGCAGGGGCAGGATTTGAATCCAGGTCCCCAGCTCTGCTCTTTGCCGTGTCGCAGACAGGGTTCAATTGTACCAGCTTTTATTGAGTATCTGCCATGTGCCAGACAGCCTGCTAGGGAGACACAGACAACAAGAAACTGGGTCCTGCCCTGCCCACTGCTGCTCTCTCCCTCTCCAATCATCCCCTCCCTCCTGCAGCTTGGCACAGTATACACTGTACATAAATCAAAAGTAGGTGTGGAAGGTGGAATGAGGAGAGAGGCTGGCATTGGGCAGAGCTGCTCAGTGAAATCACACAGGCCAGAGGTGATAAGAGCCTGACCTGGGGCACCATAGAGAGATACTGCCAAGCCAGGAGTGACTGACCTTGGGAGGGGGGAAAGGGGGAGGGGGAGGGGACAGTGAGGATGGCTTAGAAGCCCAGATCCTGGGCAGAGAGGAAGAAAAGATCTTTGTGGGGGAGGAGCTATACAAGGCGAGGGATCAAAAGAGGTCTCTGGTAGGAGAGGGTCCTTGAGCTATAGCCGTTCTGAGAGGTAGGAACAAAGGCCAAGAGGTGGCAAGTGGAACATCTTGTAGGGGCAGCACTAGGCAGCTCACACCGTGTTCTGGCCTCTGAGACCAGCTCAAGTATGGAAACATTTGTTAGGCATCTCCTGAGCATTAGAGACCAACAGGATAAGGCCCAGGTGGAGCAGAATGCATCAAATGTCTTTTCAGACCCAGGCCCTTTGTGGCCAAGTTCCGTGCTCCTTGCCCCACAGCAGGCTGTCTCCCCGGCCCCTCTGGAGCCCTCTTTGTGAAGGCGCTGGCTTCAGGATCTTTCCTGGTAGCTGAGCCAGCCATGAGGGAGTAAAGGCTGGAGGCTAGAGGGAAGGAAGATATGTGGAGGAGCTAAAGCCAAGCTAAGCACCAGCCTCAGCCAGGGGCGATGGTGGGGACAGAGTAAGACATTGTCTTCAGCCTGGAGCCGGCAGCTCAGGAGTGGGGCTGACATCTTCCATCCCTGAGCCAACTCAAAGAGGGCTTTGCCACAGCCCCCTCCAGAGGTCCATGGGGCATTTCTTGTTTGGCTCTGTGACTTCGACAAGTCCCCTCATCTCTCTGGGCCTCAGTTTCCTCAACTGCAAAATGAAGGGTTTGGATTGGATGTCTCCTGGGGTCCCTTCTGGCTCCATCCCATGAGCAGGGGACCTAAAAAGTGAATTCAGTTGGAGCACTGACTCCTCTGGGGCCCCCCTCACATGCTCCCTTCCGGGGCCTTCCTCATCTCTGCCTTGGAGCTTGGTCCTTTTTTACTCTCAAACCCCCAATCCTGAGCCCAGGGCCCAGACAGTCCATAGGTCTCTGCTAACCATCCTGGGATCCAATTCTGAGTGTGTTCTAAATGTGTCTGTGTTTCCAGGCTGACTTCTGTTGGGCCTTAGAAGAACAGATGTTGAGCCGGAAGGAAGCCCAGAGGCTGTCCAGCCCAACCCTCTTTACTCTACAGAGTAGGAAACTGAGGCCTGAGACCCAGGATGCACTTAGGCTCCCAGTGAACTCCAGAGCTGGCTGAGAGTCCCATCCCTCCCCTCCCCGGCTGCTGGAGGAATATTTAATTTATACATGTTTTGTATCGCTTCTCTGTCACTCTGTCAGTAACCTCAGTACAGGGCAGGCTTCTTCAGGGCAGGCCTGACTTCCTTTCCCCAACACTGGCCCAATGCCCGTCATGTGGCAGCTCCAGAGGATTGGCAGATGGGCCTCCATGGAGTCTGTAGCTGATGACAGGAGAGCCAAAAGGCTTCCAAACCTGGCCAGTGAGTCAGATGGCCATGGAGCATGGGGGCATCTTGAACTCTATGAAAACAAAGCCTCTTCCCAAAGATAGTCCTGGGGAAGGTTTGTAACCCTGGCCCTGCACTTTCACTGGGCCCCGAGGGAATTCCCTCTCCCAACATCTTTAGGCTGACTCTAGCTTGGCATTCATAGCTCTCAGAGCTGCCTGGGGTGATAAGGAGGACCCAGGCTTGGCAACAGGTAGTGTGCCTCTGACTCGAATCCAAGCCCCACTGGCTTAGCAGCCTCTCTCCGTCATACCATGGCCTCCTCTCCAGGCCTCAGATGGTGAAGCTGGTCCTCCTGTTTTCTCTATTGAGGAGAATGAGCTTTGACCTAGAAAGGGCAGAACCAGCCAAATCAGGAGGGAATGAAAGGCCTAGATGGAGGAGGCAGGAAGAAGGGCGGGCGAGCTTGAAATGAGGTCAAGTTCATCCAGGGACAGAGAGAGGACCTGCAAATATAGGAAAGAAGCCTCTGTCCTAACTGCTGAGAAACTGCAGAGTTTGGGGTGAAAGGGAAGGGGACAGGGTTTGTCCTGAGAGCCAGAAGGGAGAGGGTGACTCAGTGACTGATGAAGCTGGGATGGCCTCCCCAAAAATGTCAGATCTGGAGGGGAGAACACAGAACAGAGTCTAAAAGCTAGAAGGACCTTAGGACAGGGGATGTCAGGGCTGGGAGGGGCCTTAGAACAGGGGTGTCAGGGCTGGGAGGGGTCTTAGAAGTCCTTTAGGCCAATCCCCTTATTTCACAGGAGAGGAAACTGAGGCCCAGACAGGGGAAAGATCTTGCCTATGGTTCTTAGAAGGGACCGGCAAATTCCTAGCTCCACTGCTGAAATCCAGCACATTTCTTCCTTATTTCAGAGCTCACCTACACTCCTGGCCTTGGACCCCTTCTTGTCCTTCCTCTCTCCCCGCCCCCCCCCCCCCCGGGGTTTCTTCTCTTGAACCATCCATTATTAAACATTGCTATCAGATTGCAGGCCATCTCCAGGTCCTTAGCGTGGCTGCTGACAGTTGCACTTGCCTGGTCTGTGGCTTGATATGAATGATTTCTCAAATGCACTTCTGAACTTTCAACAAAATGGTATGTGGGAGAACTGAAAGCTGATGCCCCATGCAGGGTAGGGAGGCTGGGAGGCCATGTGGCATGGTGGCAGGAGCCTCTGGCGTGGATATGGTGGATGTCTTTAGAGGAGCCCCTGCAAGCCCTCTCAGGGCCTCAATTTCCCTCTCTGTAAAATGAGGCGGGTCCTTGGAGACTCTTCCAGGTCTAAGCTCCTACATGCCACTTGCTATGACAGGAAAATTGTGACACACACTCACTCACATACACACACACATTCATACATACATACACACACTTATTCACAAACACACTCACACACATAGTCACACACACTCATTCATAAACACACACACACATACACATACACACACATTCACACATACTTACTCATACACACTCACAAACACACACATTCACATACACACTCACATACACACACTTACACATACACACAGGCACTCACACATACAGGTACCCACACACACTCACTCACACAGACTCATACTCACAGATACACATACCACACACATATACACACACACACACACACACACAATGCGGCCATTTCAATGAATGGGAGCTTTTTGGAATGTTGTGTGAAGGCTCACCCTCAGCTGGTAGAGTCTCCTGAAGCATGTGGTCTTCTATGGAAGCCTTCTTCAGACAGAGAACTCACCACTTCCCCAGAGAGCCCACTCCACTGTGGAACAGCTCCGCTCTTGGGAAGGGCTCCCTGGCACCAAACCCAAGCCTGCCTCTTACCCTTTCCCCATTCCTCCAGAACAAGCAGTAGACAGCTAATAACCCTCTGCCACCCAACAAGCCTTGCTCTGGGATTCTCCCTCTCTTGGTGTGCACTGGGGCCTTTCACCACCCAGGCCACCCTATTCCAGACACTCTCCAGCTCAGAAATGTCTTTCCAGAAGTGAACATATGGCTGATGGTTAGCAGAGACCTATGGACTGTGTCTGGGGCCTGGGTTCAGCAGAGGATGGGGTGCCTCCCCCTGCCCCATGTCCCAGCAGCTCCCAAGGTCTCGCAACTGACTCCCTTGGGCTTGCCGACAGTAATGTTAATGGGATTTAAGATTTTCCCAACCATTAATGGGCCTCAGATGGAGCTCATTAAGGACAGCTTGCTCAGGGGAGGCTTGCTTGTAGGAAGGCTTTCACACCTTTTGCTAATTTCTAATTTGGTACTGAGTTGGGGGGGGGGGTTGTGATACCTTCTGGCTCTGAGAAGTATATATATACTCTGAGTTGATATTCTGTTTTGGGGGCTCACTTATGAGAAGGATCTTGTGATTCCCTAGTTGAGATTCTGAGTGGCAGTATGTTCAGAGCTCCCTGACTGCTCAGATGTAAAGGCTCTCTCCATCCAGGGATGTAGGTAAAGTATATAGTTGATTTGGCAGTCAGAACCCTGACTGTTGGTCTTTATTTCTCTGCTTGTATCTTCTCTGAAGTTCAGGGTGCCGACTTTCTCTCTGAACTAGTGAATGTGATTACAAAAGATTGTTGACCCCTTCAACAGCTAGCTTTCCTAGTGAAGCAGATCTAAGAACTTGTGCTGGCAGCCATCCTGGGGGTGCCAGTGTGGTTGCCAGTACACAGCCTCCTCAAAGTCCCAGCTGTTCTCCAGGCCCTCCTGCCCCAGGATCCTGATGTCCTTGTGAAGTTGACTTTTGGAGCCCAAGTGTGGAATTTCCTCTTTAGTCACACTGGAATGATGTTGAGTTTTCTGGCCCCAAGACAAGGCCCTGGCTTCCCTCCCACCACATCAGAGTGTCTCCACAGAATGTTGACAGCCCTCTGATGGAGGATTGACCTGGGAGAGTTAGGAGCTTGGCACTACTAGAAACCGAGGTCAGGGAAATTTGGACTCATTATGCCACACTTCTTATAGATGAAGCCGTTGACCTGCCCCAGAAAGAGAGGAAAGGTTACGTGAAAAACCCCAACTGAAATTGAAGTGGGTGGCTGTCAGGTGAGGAGAGAAGAATCTAGCAGGGTGGGAAGGAAGGCAGGGGTCCCGGCCCTGGGCTCCCACTGCCTTGTGGTATGATAGCCCTTCTGTGTGCAGTGGAGACCAGCTGAATTCAAATCCAGCCTCAGATCTTTACTAGCCGTGTGACCCCAGGCAAGTTACTTAACCTGTTTGCCTCTGATTCCTTAATTAACTCTGAAATGGGAATGGTAATAATACCTACCCCTCAGAGTTGTTGTGAGAATCAAATGAGAAAATATTTGTAAAGCACTTAGCAGCACCTGCACATAGTAGGTATTCTACAAATGCTTATTATCCCCTTCCCACTTTCCCCACCTCACTTTCCTTACTGTAAAGTGAGCAGGCTGGGCTGTGCAGTTTTTAACATCCTCAAAGTGCTAACGTTCCAATAGAAATCTCAAAGCCTCCCCCTCCTCTAGACTGTTGTTGTGTCAGCATGGGGACCTCCTATGTAAGAACTACACCTACCAGTTCTGATCACATCCCATCCAGGACTAGGAACCCAGTCTTTGGGAGTGGGGCAGTTCAGTCTGGACTCAGCTTCTTTCCAGGCTCAAATCACATTCAGGGACATTTTTGACATGAGACACAGGACCTTTTCTTGAAAAGTCCTTGTTATTTTGGTGATTACCTTCTAAACTTGTAGCTTCAAATTTTTTGTAAATAGTATTTTTTCCAATTACATGTAATTTCGACATTCGTTTTTATAAGATATTGAGTTTCAAAATTTTTCTCCCTCCCTCCCCAAGGCGGCAAGCAATCTGATATAGGTTATACATGTGCAATCATGTAAACATATTTCCACATTAGTCGTGTTGTGAAAGAAGAAATAAAACAAAAGGGAAAAGTCACCTCCCCCAAAAAAGTGAAAACAGTCGGCTTCCATGCACATTCAGCCTCCACAGCTTTCTCTGGAGGTGGGCAGTGTTGTCTATCGAGAGTCTTTTGTCTTTGTGTTGGATCATTGTGTTGCCCAGAAGGTGGCTTTGGATTTTTCAAAGAAGGACCATTGTGTGGATTTTTGCCTCAGGTCACACTAAAAACAGAAAGTGCTGGAGTGGGAGGCAGGTCATCAGGAGAGTCTGGTTCTCTGGACCTCATCAGCACCCTCCAGGCAAAGACAGACAGATCCCTGGGTAGTGCACTGCAGGGATAGGGTTAATTAAGCCTGTGACGCCCACCTTGGAGGGCTCTCATGAGGATCATTGTCTGTGAGTAGTCAGCTAGCAGACTTTATGGGCTTTGAGGCACTTTAATCTCATCATTTCTGGCAGTGGGCAGTTTAGATATGAATATCCCCATTTGATGGGTGAGGAAACTGAGGCTCTGAGGGTGAAGTAATAATAATCACAGTCCCCACAGACATCTACCCAGAGCTTCACAAATCATCAGACTCTACTGGCATCATTTTATTTAACCCTAATAGCAGTAACAGTCCAGGAGGTATAGTAGGGCAGACATTTTCTGCATTTTACAGGTGGGGAAACTGAGGCTCAGAAGAAGGCATGAAATGGCAGGCAAGAGCCAGGTTTAGAGTTGGAAGGTCTGGTCAGAAATCCTGGCTCTGCCACTTTGGGCAACTTTCTTTTGCTCTCCAGGCTTAATTTTCCTCATGTGTAAAATGGGGAGGGGGCTCCATTCAGCTCTAAAGCCAGGATCTTATCTGGTCGGCCAAAGCTGCGTGGCTTAGAAAGGAAGGAGCCAGGGCTTGTCCTTCTGAAATCTGTGCCAACCAACCAACAAGCATTTATAAGCCCTTTCTGTACGCCGGGCATCATGCTAGGGGTATGGGAGAGACTGGCTATGGTTTCTGCCTACAAGCAGCTTACATTGTAACAAGGCGACAATTTACACACACCAGATACCGGAAGAGTAGATACAAGATAACCTCACAGGAGAGGCCTCAGCACTGAGGGGCGGGAGGGGCCAGGAGAAGCCTTCTGTAGAAAGTGGGATTAGAGCCGAGTCGAAACGGAGGCCAAGTTGAAGAGGAAGGGCATTCTAGGCCTGGGGAACAGCCAGTGCAAAGACTTGGAGATGGGAGATGGAGTCTCCTGTGGGAGAAGCTAAGGAGGGGGTTGCCGAGACTCCCTAGAGAAAGGACAGCTAGTCACACGGGTTCTGGGCTGGTGGCCTTTCTCCAAGGCAGAAGTGGAGTCCCAAAGCTTCTGAGACACCCATGGAGGTGCTGGAGCAGAGGACAATGGGAACTCCAGGTCCAGGGCAGACCAAATTCTCTGTTTGCTCAGTCACGGTTCAGCAAGAGCCACTTACCGGCTCCTTCTTCAAGAATGTACTGTACCTTGCAGGCTATGCTGAAAGTCACTCTGAATGCCCGCCACTCCCAGCTCTGGCATCTTGGAGTCAAGAAAACCTTGGTTCAAACCCTTCAGACGCTTCCTAGCTGGGCAGCTTTGGGCAAGTCCCTCAGTCTCAGTTTCCTTCTCTGTAAATAGAGATAAATGGCATCTACCCCCTCCCGACCCCCTCACCAGGAAGTCCAGAGATTCTGTCTGTGGAGCATTGCATAAATACCGGCAGCTGTTGTTATCATCATCCATGTTGGAGAGGGATAGGATTGGTTCTCAGAGTCTTGACTCCAGAAGAGTTGCCCAGACCTGAATCCAGGCTCTTCCAGTCATCCTTTGTGTGACTTTAGACTAATCACCCCCCTCCTCTGGGCCTCAGTTTCCTTCTCTGTAAAATGCAGGGGTCAGACCTGCCAGCCCTAAATTCAATTCAATATGCATTTATTAAGCACCTACTGATAACCCTGCCACTCCTAAATTCAATTCAGCATGCATTTATTAAGCACCTACTAATAACCCTGCCACCTCTAAATTCAATTCAGCATGCATTTATTAAACACCTACTAATAACCCTGCCACTCCTAAATTCAATTCAGCATGCATTTATTAAGCACCTGCTATGTGTCAGGCCCTGTCCTAAGAGCTGGGGATACAGAGGCAGAAGATAGTCCTAGCCCCCAGGGAGCCTCCGCTCTAATGGGGGAGACAATAAGCAAACAGCTGTGTAGAGGCAAACTACATTCAGGCACCACCATATTGGTTGTCCCAATTAGTTGTCCCAGGCCGTCTACGGAAGCCACGGCTGTGCAGTCACCAGCCATCTGTTCCCATAGCCCAGAATGCTGCTGATGCTCGTTAGGCTTTGGAAGTCCTCTAGGCCCAACACTGGACAGGGCGTCACAAATTTGGCTTTTTAACACCTTGAGAACTGTATCTCTCTCGATAGAACAGCTTCCTCCCTAATCCTGTGCAGTTTAAGCCTGACTGTGAAGGCAGGGCCTGGGCTTCACCAGCCTGATCACTGCCTGAGGGGTTGAGACAAGAGGAGTCTGGGTCTCATCACTAGGGCCCCTTTCAGCTCCAAGTCAGTGATCCTGCTGTTGGAAGAGATGCTGGAAAACTCGGCATTTTGGAGGATGAGAAATCTGCCTCCTCCAAGTCTTTGGAAATTCGTCTATTGAATTGTAATTGGAAGATCATTCATTACCTTTTAGACATATTTTAAACTCCAGGTGCAAGTCTACCCACTGTGGGTGCTGCTGACATTATAGAGCAAACAGCCAAGGGCACCCCCATGGTAGCAGGAGAAAACCCAGCGGGGGGCCTGGAACATAAGTAGGGCCAGCCCGGGGCAGGCAGGAGGGCAGGAAGGCCACGGCCTTGGCCAGCTGTGGGCTCTGGCTGCCGGCTCTCAGAGGAGGTTTTCTGTGTCCTCTTATCACAGACACCTCTCTCTCTTTCTGTCTGTTTCTCTCTGACTTTGTCTGTTTCTCTCTCTTTCTCTCTCAGGTCTGAACAAGTTCATAGGGGCACATGGAGGTCCTTGCTCCATCAGGAAGAGGGGCAGGTGACAGAGTCAATCAGTCAACATTTATGTATGCCAGGCACTGCAGTACATACTGGGGTACAAAGAAAGGCAAAGACAGCCATCCCTTGCCCCAAGGAGCTCCTAGTCTAATGAGGAGACAGCCAGTGAAGGATAAATGGGAAATAATTAACAGAGGCCTGGGGATACACTTCCTGGAGAAGGTGGGATTTTGGCTGGGTCTTTAAGGGAGCCTAAGGGTCAGCTCAGTATTAGCCTCAGGAGACAGAGCCAGGAGCTGCTGGTGGACATAGGAAGAGAGACTGTGACCACTCAGCTGTCTCAGGTGGAGTGAGGAGGGGGAGGGGAAGGAGTTATCCCCATTCTTGGAGTGATCCAGTTGGATGCTCCTTGGGGCTGTCATGGAGGGGATTCATGGCTCAAGCCATGGTCCAATGGGGACCGGATGACCTCTACCAATCCTTTTCAACTCTGAGGCCTTCCTCCCCCTCCCCCTCCTTTCCCTCCTCCTCCTTTCCCTCCTCTCTCCCCCATCCTCCCCCTCCTCATTTTCCCTTCCCCTTCTTTTTCTCCCCTCTCCCCCTCCTGTACCCCTCACCCTCCTCTCCCCCTCTTCCCCTCCCCACTCCCCCTCTTCCACCTCCTCGCCTTCCTTCTCCATCCATCATCATCATGTTGGTCTCCAAGTGGGCAAGCTTTTGTCCAGTAAACATGGGAGCTGGTGTCAGAGCTCATGTCTTGGAGCTTCACATCTGGGGTCGCTTTGCACTGCACCCCTCCCCTATCAGTTGGCCAAGAATCCTTCTGGGAACAGATGAATTTGCTGCATAGATCTGGTGCCTAATTCTACGAGCTTTGACCAGCCCAGGTTATCTGGGCTCAGGCCTTCCAAAGACGAGCCTGTGTTTGCTTGGGCTCTGGCCAATGTCAGAATCACTGTCTGATGGGACTTGAGAAGAAGGGGCTCCAGAGCTTATCCTGTGGGGGCCGGATGAGTCGAGCCAGGCAGGGGGTGCCCTCCTAAGGCTGCTGCTCAGGGCGAGAACCAGACGGGCACAACAGAAGCTCCTTTTGGTGGTGGTGGTGGGGGGGGGGGTGTGTGGTGCTTTTCCTGTGTCTTCCCTCCCTCCATCACAGCGTAGCCAGACGTCCTCTGCTGTGAGACGGGTGGTCCCTTCTCGGCTGTGATTCCAGCTTCACAAAGCATTGGGCCCACAGGTCCTAGTTTAGAACCTGAGAACTTGGATCTGGATCCAAACCCAGTGGCTTCTTGCCTGGATATTTGTGCCTGTTTCTCCCTGTAAAATGAGAGGGGTTTGTATTTATTGCACCTACTATGCGCCAAGTGGGGCAGCTATGTGTCCCAGTGAATAGAGTGCTGGGCCTGGAGTCAGGAAGAGCCGAGTTCAAATCTGGCTTCAGACACTTCCTAGCTGTGTGACCCTGGGCAAGTCACTTCACCCTGTTTGCCTCAGTTTCCTTCTCTGCAAAATGAGCTAGAGAAGGGAATGGCAAACTGCTCCAGTATCTCTGCCAAGAAAACCCCACACAAGGACGACTGAACCACAAATGTGCCAGGCATTGGTCTCAGGGCTGGGGACACACATGCCCTGGGGCTTCTAAAGGCACCACCCGTCATTGCAAGGTTACTCTGCACTTTGGTCACCCCCAATCTGGCTCATCTCTTCAGTTCAGTTCATACTGCTTCAACCCCATGGCAAAGTAGGCAGGACAGGCATTTTCTGGATAAGGACCCTGAGGCTCAATGAGGGCCTGGGGTCTCCCTCCTCAGAAGCCTTCCCCAAGGCACTGTGATTCCCCTTTCTGGCTCCGAGGGGATTCTGTTCAAGCTCCAGGTCTGGGACAGCCTGGCACTGCCCAGGCACCACCTCCTGCTTCTCTAAGTGTCCTTGCTAATGTCCCCCTCCGCAGACAGCACCAGTGGGTCTGGGGTCATCCCCCCAGCTCTGAGGGCCAAGGCAGGACAGGGGAGGGTCCTTCTGTCTGTGGGATTCCAGAAAGGCTGCACGCAGACCCAGAGCTTTAGGGACGGGGAGAATTGAAAAGGCAGAGACTGAGGGTGGCGTCATTCCAGGTGCGGGATGCTGTGAGCGAGCACCCCCCATGGAGGTGGGAAAGGGCAGAAGGAGCTTCATCAGGGAGAGCGGAGCCTGGAGAGACTCTGGACGACTTTTCTTTTATTAATATTATTATTATTATTGTTACTATTATTATTTGCTTTTTGGAGGGGGGGAGGGCAGGGCAATTGTGACTTGCCCAAGGTCACACGGCTAGTTTTTGTGTTAAGTGTCTGAGACCGAATTTGAACTCAGGTCCTCCTGACTCCAGGGCCAGTGCTGTATTCACTGCACCACCTAGTCGCCCTGCATGACTTTTCAAGGTAGAGCTAAGGGCAATAGGGGCCACAGATGGCTTTGAGCAGAGAAGTGACGGGGTCAGAGTTGTGTGGCAGGAAGATGGCATGGTAGCTTGGGGAGGGCACAGATGGGAGGGGCAGAGACTGGAGACACAGACAGCAGAGCTTCCCTCAGTGTCAAACCCAGACACCAAGGGATGGTTGGGGCTGACTGAAATCAAGGGCCCTGGTTCAAATCCTGAGCCTGGCACTGAGCCTTACCCAAGTCACTCACCTGCTGTAGGCCAGTCTCCCCGTTTGTACAATGGGGGAATAGCTCCAGGGTGTTGGCTTACAGTAATGCCACTGTTGGTCTTCCTTCCTGTCCCCTTTGCCCATGTTCACCAGGAGAGCACTGTGAGGTGAATGCCCGCTCTGGCCGCTGCGCGCCTGGTGTCTGCAAGAACGGCGGCAAGTGTGTCAACCTGCTGGTGGGCGGCTTCAAGTGTGAGTGCCCGGCCGGCCAGTATGAGAAGCCCTACTGCAGGGTGACCACGCGCAGCTTCCCTGCACAGTCCTTCGTCACCTTCAAGGGCCTTCGCCAGCGTTTCCACTTCACGCTTTCACTCACGTGAGTTCCCCCTAGGGACGGCGGGTACCCTGGCCACCTCAGAGCTTTCTCCTCCAAGTCAGACCATTCACCGCCCTGCTGTGGGCCCCTTCAGGAGGAAAGAGACAGGCAGGGTGGCCTGGTAGGAGGTGCAGTGAAGGGCCTGGAGCCAGGCTGAGAGGGATGGGTGGCATCTTCCTAAAGAGGACCCTCAGACCATGCAGGTTCTTCTGGCTCCCAGGGCCTGGCTTACCCAGGAATTGGTCTTTGGTGCAAATGTTCCCTAAATTCTCCTTATGGCCTATGGTTGTCTAGAGGCTTGTGTGGACTGCCATTTAGTCTCCTCAGACCAGGCTAGTGGCCAGTAAGTGGAGCCCAGCTCAGCCCCTGCCAGCTAAGCCCCCACCAGCCACTCCTCAGAGCCCCAGGACCAGCTCAGCCCCTGCCAGCCATGCCCTCAGAGTCCCAGGCCCAGCTCAGGCCCCACCAGCCACCCCTTCGAGCCCTGGTGCCCACAGACTCCATTCTCATGTCTACCTGCCAGATTCCACAGGGACGTGTGTCGGGGGTGAGGAGGAGACCAGTTGGGGCTGGTACCAGAGAGCATTATTTACTGCTAGTTGCTTACACAGAGGTAGTTGCCCAGAGAGTGGATTCCAGAAAGTCAGTCAGAGAGAGGCCTGAGCAGAGAATGGGCTCGGGACCAGGACAGTATTATTCTGGTTCTAGACCTTTGTCTGAATGAAAGTTTGGGGCTTTCCTGGAGCTGTCCTGGCAGGCAAGGGGCCATCTGCTTTTGGGCTCTGCTGGGAGGAGATTGGTGTGAGACTCAGGAGGGAAAATTAGGGGACACTGGGAGACCAGACATCTGCCACCTTCCAGACTTCTGATGCCTCAGAGCTCAGAGGGCCTTGGAGAGTACCAGGGCCAGCCCAGGGCCCAGTACGCACACTGGATCTGATATTCCCCTGGGCTGTTCATTTCATTAGCCCCTGCTAGAAGGGCTCTCAGGATGGGGAGCTCACTACTTCCTTTTGGAGCCTGTCCCCTTTCTGGCCAGTGGTCTTCCATGAAAACCCAGGCTATCACTGACCACCCAACTTTGGGGTCTCAGAGGGAGAAGGGATGTCAGCAGCTACTTCTAACCCACACCTGATGTGCGTGACCCTGGTGAGCAGACTTCTGGGGATGAGGAGCCACAGCCCCTTCTATGGGTGAACAGATCGAATTGATTTAAGAAGTTCTTCTTAATGTCCAGCCTCTGTTTGCCTCCCATAACATCCGCCCATTGCTCCTAGGTCTGTTCTCTCCCTCTTCCCCCAAAGAGAGTCCTTTCAATACTTGAAGACAGTATCTTATCACCCCAAGTCTTTTCTGAGTTAAACATCTCCTGTTCCTTCAACCAGTCCTCCTGTGATCTGTTATCGCAGCGCCTCACCAGCCTGATCTCCCTTCCCTACCAGATGTTCTCCAACTTACCAGTGTCCCTCATAAAATGTGGTAGTCACAACTGGACACAACTGTCCAGACACGGCCAACCAGGGCAGAGTGTCACCCTCCTAGCTGAGGACACTTGGACCCACAAAGCAGCCCAAGATCACATTCACCTCCTTGGGTGACAAAGTTGAGTTACATTGAGCTTGCAGTCCACTAAGACCTCCAGATCCTTTTCATGCCAATGACTACCTAGCCATACCTCCCCTATTCTGGATTTAAAACAAACAAACAATTTGAATCAGACTTTATGTTTACCTCCGTTAAATTTTATCTTGTTAGCTTCAGTCCACCATTTTGGAAAGAAGCTAAAGAGGGGCCCATCCCCAGGTACACCTTTGAATTGCCCCAAACTTTAGTTTTCCAGTGAATCCGCCAGGGGCATCACATTTCTGATCACCAGCACAGCGGGTATTTCCCTTTGGGAAATGCTCACTGCACCTGTTAAGGTCTGAGTAGCTCAGGATTTCTTTTCTCGCTGGCCCCAGCCTTCAGTATGGCAGGTGGAGTCTTTTTGCCAGAAAACACTCTCTTTTCCTAGCTAGAGACCAAGGCAGATACACTGGCTGTCTGAGTGCCTGCCCTTCTCCATTCCAGCTGACGCTGTACTTTCCTAGCTTTGGGAGCGGCCACGAAATCTGCAGGACATAGTAGCTGAAATGGGGTTTTCAGTGGCCCGTTGTGGGCAACCAGATGCTGGTCCTGGGTCTCTGACCTTTCAGATACTTGCTTTTCCGAGGTCTTTAGAGAGGAGAGCCAGAGGGGGCGGGTCCTTCCCCAGCAGAAAGGACTGTTTGCATGGCCAGGGGCTGTTGGACTTTCTGGAGGAGACCTCAAGCTAAGGAGCCTCTGGGCCATGGCATTCTTGGCCACCTCCTGCCTGGGCCAAGCTGAGAAAAGCAGGCCAAGAGATGGCCAAGATCCCTCAATGGGGGCCGATTTCACATGTCATGTCACTTGTGGAGCTCTGATATCCCCTGTCCTCAGGGCCCTCCCTGCTCTGACCTCCCCTGTTCTCAGACCCTTCCCAACTCTGACATCCCCTCCCAGCTCATACCTTCTATGATATACAGATTCCACAGGGGGAGCTGGGCCCCTTCAAAGACTGACAAGCACTGACAGGCTGTCCCATGTTTTTGAAAAGCAGACTCCCTTAAGAACCAAGCCACTCTGCTGCACCCAGGGCTCCAGAGAGGTCTTGGCAGAGCTGAGTTTTTAACATTTTAAGGGGAAACCAGAAGCTCCTGGTGCTCAGCCATCCTATTGAGCTGCTTGGCAGGAGGGTGGGTCTGGCAATCAGCAATCCGAGGAAAGGGCCTTGGCTCTGAGCCAGGCACAGGGCTCCTGCCTTCTTTCCCATGAAGACTACCCCCCTCCCTCAGGCAGAGAAGGGGCCTTTATGCACTGGTGGAAACCAGGTCCTCATCGGGTCACCTTGCCCTTTGGGTCCCTGAGACACCTTTGGCTGCTGCGTCCAGTAGGCCAGATGTCCACCCATTGGTTTTGACAGGCTGTGGGCTGGGGAGAACTTGGACAGGTCAGTGACAATCTCATCCAGCTCCTTCAGAGGTAGTTCTCTGTGGGCTGGACCCATGGCCATTCAGGGCACCGCTGATTTGGAAAAGGGGAGACCACAACCTAATAGCTAGTATCTAGGAAACCCTTGCCTTGTGCCAGGTGCTGGGCTTGGTGCTAGCCACGCAGACATATAAAGGAAAGAGTGCCTGCCCTCGCGCTGCTTCTAGTCCCCAGTGAGCAGGTTTGCCCGGTTTTGGTGGCGTAGCCAGGCTCCTCCTCCAGGTTTCTCCCCAGCTTCTCCTGTCCTGTAGGTTTGCCACCAGAGAGAGAAACGCACTTCTCCTCTACAACGGCCGCTTCAACGAGAAGCACGACTTCCTTGCCCTGGAGATCCTCGAGGAGCAGATTCAGCTGACCTTCTCTGCAGGTGGGCGCCCTCCCTTGCTGGGACCCAGCCCCTCCATGGTCAGCTCCCTGAACAAGAAGCACTGGCGCATCATCTCTCAATGGCAGAGACACTGGAAATGCCGCATCTCCATTTCTCAACAGCTCCCAGAGCAGAAGACCAGAGTCTATCTGGTCTGATGGCTGAGCCCAGTGAATGAGCTCCCCATCCAGGACCAGGATAATGACCAGTTAATATGTAGCAAGGCCTTTGTGTCTCTGCTAATGGGCCTATTGTCCAGGTCTGGATCCCATGGAGGATGGAGAGGGTCTTTTCCAGGCAAACTCCTGGGGATCC
>CM053581.1:396285552-396340748 GCA_028627135.1 Pseudochirops cupreus | reverse complement strand
CTCCCCACCTGCCCTCCTTGCACTTCCCTGCCCCCTTCTCCTAGCACTGGCACCATTGCTATTGAGACGAATGACCACTCACCCACAGGGATGCTGCCCACCCTTTCCCAGGCTAAGCCCCTAATAAGCTGCTGTTTCAGAACTTTCATCCTCTTGCAGGGGAGACAAGGACTACAGTGACCCCGCTGGTCCCAGGAGGTGTGAGTGATGGCCAGTGGCACTCAGTGCAGGTGCAGTACTATAATAAGGTAAGTGCATCATCGATTCATTCACTGATGCATTTTGTTCAGGCAATTATGAAGCACCAGCTGTGTACATTGGTGGGGGAGAGGGGCCTGTGTGAGGAGATAGGACAGACACACAGATACCCCTGATTTGGATCATCTATAGGTGTCCTATAGAAGTGGGGTTCAGACTGCAATCTGTTGAGTTCCCCGAAGGTCTTGATGCGCTAGTGATGAGAGGGCTGAGGAGGGATAAGGGGAGGATGTGACATTTGCACAGAGCTTGGAGGCATGGGGAGGATGTTTGTGACTGAAGATGAGGGATGTTCTGGAAAGGAAGTGCCGAGTGAGAGAAGGCTCAGCAATGGCCTCTGGGAGGTGTTTTTGGGTGAGATGTAATCCAGAGGAGCTGGAACCTTTAATGCATGTGTTGGCCCCATTCACATTGGATTGTGGAGAGCCTGGAATGCCAGGCTCAGGAGGCTGGTCTTGGCTTGGTGGCTAATGGGGAATCCTTAAAGGTTTCTCTGCATGAGAATGATGTGGCTAACCCTGGCAACAGGAAGGCCAATCTGCCATTGGTTTGGAGGGCATGATTTGGAGGGTGCTGGTGGAAGAGGTGGTCATTTGGTGTTTCTTTGGATGTTGTCATCAGGAGCACCAAGACCTCAGGTCCTGGGAGCGCTATCTCCCCAGGGAGAGATCTCCTAACTGGGAAAGAGTACTCCTGCCACTGGTAGGATCTGGGTCAGAGCAAAGAAACATCCTACCAGAAAAGTACGTGGGATTTAGAACCAGGAGACAAGACTGCTCATTCCTGGCATGGTCTCTGCCTTGCCGCATGACCTTGGCCAAGATCCTTAACTCCTCTGGGACTCAGGCTCATCATCTGTAAAATGGGCAGAAGAGCAGAAAGTACCTTCCTGTTCTAAAGTCCTCTGAACCTAAGAAAGGGCTCTATGCAAACCCTGGCATCTGAGTTGGAAGGCACTGGTGCCAGGTCTGGCTGGAGCCATACCCCAGCAAGCATCCCTGCAGCATTTATCCATCAACCAGCATTTACTGAGACTGAGACTGCCAGGTGTCTGCAATACAAAGAGAGAAGAGTTCTTGTCCTTGGGGAGCTCCCCCTCTATCAGGGGACACATATACACATGGATGAACCCAAGTGAGGCCTCCAAGACTTGTGCCTCCTGGGGTCAAGCAGATCTAAGCTAATCCTGCTTCCCACAGGGTGGCCAGTCAGGCTTTTGTTGATTTTCCTTTGCAGACTTATGGGATGTTTAGAAACTAGGAGCCTTTACACCGTTGTGGAAGGAGGGCTGGGCTAATGTAAACCACCTTGGAATCTTCTGCCTCCAGCTGGTCCTCCTCCAAGGCACACATGCCCCTATAAAGGGCCTCTAGGATGGGGCCCATGGTGGTAGCCACCCAGAGGGAGGTGGATGGCTGTCAACAGAGAACACTAGAGATCGGATTTGGACCTTGAGGTCTCCATTTTTCAAATGTATCACTTTGGGTTTGCCTCCTGACCCACTTGGGTGTTGGGGTGTTAACAGAGGGTTACAGGAGGGATTGGGGAATGGGTAGCCCAGAAAGGGAGGCTTACAAGGTTGCTATGGGCAAGGTCTTGAAGGGTGGTCAAGGGGAAAAGGTATCAGGCATGTTCTGCTGGGCAAAGACGAGCTAGAGAGAGGCAGGTTTCAGCTCAGCCCCTCCAGAGGACGGTGGGTCCTTGGGAAATAGGAAGCTTCCCGTCACTGCAGGTCCCCTTATTGGGTATCTTGTTGAAGGCTTTTCTGGTCAAGTGCAGGGGGAGGAGACAACCTCTGGGTTCTGTAAGTCTGGGAATGTTGCATCCAGTTCTTGGCATAGTGTCTTAGGGACCTGGATCATGTGGAACAAATGCAGAAGAGAATGAAGATGATGGCAGTCATGGGGGCGAGCTTGGAAAAGGAGTCCATTGATGGGAGATAGACAGGAATGGGATGGGCTGAATCAAGAGGCAAGGGCCTCCTCAGGGTTAGCGGCCCTACGCATCCACCAGATGACTGCAGATGAGAGAGGGCACCATCCTGGAATGGGAGGAAAGTTGCTGTTGGAGTTGGAAGACATAACTTTGAATCCCCATGGTGGCACTCATTAGTTGTGAGCCTCAGTTCTCTGATCTGCAAAATGGACGTAAGACTATTTGCATTCCCTGTCCTGTGAAGTGGTTATGGGAAGTACTTTGTCCACTGTCGAGCTCAGTTTAAGCGCAAGCCAATGGGATTCTATAAAGGTGAAGGGAGATGACATGACCTGGGAGATGTCTTCTGGCTCTGAAGGGCCTTCCAGTCGGACCTCCTGTGGACAGCTCCCACTTGCAGTGCAGGCTGCCCCCCAGTAAGTAATATCATCTCCCTGAGCTGCTGGTAAAAAGTGCCATGTGCCCACTGGAGCTGGTGATGTGATGAGGGAGAGGAACAGGGCCATCCCTCTAGAGCTGGGAGGATCCTCCGAGGCCTTCAAGTCCAGCCCAGTCCAAGGAAGTCACCAGGGTGTGGGTGCTAGAGGCCAGATCTGAACCTAGGCTCTCTGGCTCCTGGCCCAAAGCTCCAGGGCTCCTACTGTCTCTTCTAAGGGCCAGCTCAGAACAGAGAGCAGGGGGGCAGCCGCAGGGAGAAGCAAAGGCATGTGGGCTGGGGGATTATTCCAATAGCAGCTCCCCTGATGGGCTGGGTCTTTTCATCACCATTTCTAGGAAGCCCTGAAAGGGTGGCTTAGCTCTTTCAGGAGGCCCAGGTAGTTTATGTGCCCGAGGTCATTGCACAGAGGAAACAACCCAGCTTGGGTTCAGTTTTCCTCCCCCAGTGATGTGGTTTGATTCCCCTCCGACAAAAGAAGAAAGTTGAATGAGGCTTATGTGGGACTGAAGTTTATTTAGGGACGATGAGAAATATCAGTTCTGTACCTTCCCTCTCGGTGGGTGGGCGAGCATGCTGGGGAAAGGTCCTCCCAGCTTCTGGGCCTGGGAGGGTCTGGAGGCAGTCAGCCCTTCCTCAGGGGGAGCTCTCAGAGGGAAGAGGGACATGCAGCCCAAGAATGCCAGACAAAAGTGGGGTGGGGCACAACAGCCCATGCTCATACTGGGCCTTTCCTGTCTTTGGGGACCTGCCCTCCCCTGCAGACAAAGTCCCTTGTCTCATGGGATCCCAAGCCGTGCTTCAAGGCACCCGTGTGACCTAAGGCCCGAGATCCAGACCTTAGAAAGGTTGGCTAAAGCCAGACTGCACAAGGCTTGAAGTGCCAAACTGAGGACTTTGTGTTTTATCCTAAGGGCAATAGGAAACCATGGACAATTCTTGACCATGTGAATAACGTGGTCAGATCTATATTTAGGACAGTCTTGGCAGTCATGATGAAGATGGATGGAAAGAGCTGAGAAGGGAGAGGGCCATGACTAGCAGGCTGTCCTCAAAGTGGAGGGGGCTCCCTCCTGGAGAGGCAGTGAGCACCCTGTCATCAATGGTCACTTGTTGGGAGGTTTGTAGAGATCCTTGCTCAAGGCTGGACTGGACCAAATAGGCCTCAAGGTCCCTACTGTCTGTGAATTCCAGATTTACTAATGAATTTCATGGGGGTGGGGGGTGTCGCCATTGCTGGACAGGAAGGGGCCCAGATCCCCTGGAGACCTCCTTACCACTTGTCATCAGCTCTTGTGCCCCACCCCCCCTTTTAGCAGGTCTCATTGCCTCAGGGAGCGGCACCTGGTCCTGCCAGGTACGGCAGCATCCGCTAGCACCTGGGCTGCCGCTCTGGGATGCAGGCATAGGACCCGAGTTAGGATCCCTTAGGATCCTGCCTCTTCCTCTTCTGTGGGACTTCAGTGGCATGTGAGGCCCATTCCCACATTCATCTTTGGGGCCTTTTCTCCCTTTCAGAGAGATCTTCCTTTAAGGCAGTCACCTCTCCTAGGACCCACAATCTTTCCAGATCTCTTGTTATTCTTTGTTCTCTGGCCACGGCCAAAGTACTCGTCACCAACGGCCAGGTTGCTGGTGGGGAGGCAGGGCCCAACCTCAGAGAGCAGGCTCTCCCTGTTTGGGAACAATCTGACAGAGCTTGGAGTTTGTGCTCAGGGAAGCGGGGAGCCTGTGGGGCTCAGAGCCCACGACTTGAATTCAATTTCAGCAATGCTTAAGAAGCCCATTCTTGGTCCGGAGCCCTGGGGCTGCCAAGAGGGCATCCCTGGTTCGTTGCTTGCCTGCCTGCTAGTCTGTCTGCCAATGTCCTCCACATACCCTTGGACTTCAGCTTCCTTCCCTGTAAAGTACGTCCAGTGACTTCAGCGCTTCCTCCCAGGGCTGTTGGGAGGAAAGAGTTTTGTAAACCTTAAAGCACCAGAGAAATCTGAGCTCTTAATTAGAGCAGTGTGGTGGGGGGTCCTTGGGCCATGTGCTGGGCCTTGGTTAGGCTGGCGGTGTGCCTTTCCCCTACCGCACCAGTCCAGCCAGGGCAGCTGCCCCTGCCTTTTCACATATTAATTTAATTTAATTTCTGTTTCAAGCATGGCAGTTGAGTCTTTGTCTAAGTCTCTGGTGGGTATTGGCAGTGGGACACCCAAGCATCAGACAAATTGGATCCGTTTCTCCTGGTTCCTCCTAGGCCTTTCTAGAGGGGCCGTTGTGCATCAGCCTGGTGTGTCCTGGGGTGATCCTTGTGGCTCCGTCTGCTATCCTTTACCGGCCTGGGGCAGTGTGGTACAGTGTGCAGAGAGCTGACATTGGTGTCACCAAATCTGGGCCCACTGCGGGCAAGTCATGTAACTTCTCAGAGTTAGTGAGCAGGTGCCCACCTACACCCCAGTGGGGAGCTCCTCGTTCTGTGTGCATGAGGTCACATCATTCCATAGTGTTGCCTTACTAAGGCTATTTATCAAACAAGTGAGGGGTTGGGTTTGTTTTTGTTTAAAAAATATGTTGATGGCTGCATTTTCATAGAATTCATTTCCTTTATAATATCACATATTTTATGCCTTTAAGAACATTATGCTGGGGCAGCTAGGTGGCATAGTGAATAGAGCACCCACCCTGGAGTTAGGAGGACCTGAGTTCAAATGTGGCCTCAGATATTTAACACTTACTAGCTGTGTGACCTTGGTGAAGCCACTTAACCCCAATTGCCCTGCCTTCCCCCTTCCAAAAAGCAAAAAAAGAGAGAGACAGAGAAAGACACAGAGAGAGAGAGAGAGAGAGAGAGAGAGAGAGAGAGAGAGAAAGAAAAAAAGAAAACATTATGCTAAGGAGAGCTCCACCAAAAATGAGGGGGCGGGGCTTACTCTCTCTCCCATTTCACAGATGAGGAAGTTGAGCCCAGAGAGGTCAGTGGCTGCCCAGAATCAAGCTAGTAGTAATTGGCAGGGCCAGGGTCTATTATCTTGGTTGTTTGTTGTAGTCTTTTGGATTTTTCCAAATATTCCATCAGATCCCTTGGGAAGGGCGCTCTTTTAATCTTCCTGCTGGGGCCAAGACCCTCTGTTTCTTTGCTTACTCTTGTGTTAGCATAAGCCTGTGAAAGTAATGGGCCATAGAAGCCACAGGGTGTGGCCCAGCAGCTGCTCAGGTCCCAGGGGGTGGATGAATTTCCATGGATCTTGGTATCTCCGGGAGAGTTGGTGTTTCCTTTTCTTTTTGGAAGGGGGTTGGGGAGACTGGGCTTTCTAAAATATTCTGCATCCTGCACTTTCAAAGAGGAGAGATGGTGGGAGGGGAAGGGAAAGGAGGGAGCCCAGAAACACTTGAAGAATGAGAGTCACATGGAATAGTCGATGTAAAGAGCTTGGCCCACCTTAAGGCGCCACAGAAATGTAAGAAATCATTCTCACCATGAGACTACTCTGCTTGGTGCAGGATTGGGATAACTGTCCCAGTGTTATGGAACCTTGGAGATGGAGGGGCCTTAAGGACCCCAGAATTCAGTCCCTTCCTTCATTTGCAGAGAAAGAAGAGAAGGGATTCCCATGAGGCTGCACCTCTCATAATCAATCTTTGAGTATTTATTAAGTACCGACTGTGAGCCTAGCACTGTGCTAACTGCGGGGCTGCAGAGAGTTAGAGGAGATTGTCTGGAAAGTTCTGAGAGAGAAATCCCACCTGGGGCCATCTTGCTTCCTTCCCCCTGTTAGCCCAAGCCCCCCTCTGCTGACACCCTCTTCAGATGCCTCACATGGGACCTCCATGCTTTACTCGCCAGGGACACCTGAGCATGGGTCTGTCGATGGACTCAGGGCAAAGGCATATGTCCCCAGAGGGTGGACCCACCAAAGAATGGATTGGGTTTTGGACCCAATTACCTTTATTGGCTAAGGTCTAGAGGCCCTTGCTCTGTGGCAGACAGAAGAAGGCCTCTCTCTGACGATGTCCTGTGCCCTCTTTTTAATTTGGGGATCTGGACCTGTGATTTCATAGACCCAGGGAACTCCCTCCTCCAGGGCAGATGGGCACATTTTCTGCAATTCTGTCTCAGGTCACAGACCCGAGGTGTCAGAGGCAAGTTTCAAACTGAGATCTTCCTGTCTCCAGGCTTTCTACCCAGTGCTTGACTTGGGTTAAATTCTATGGTCACTAAGTTGGGAGAACTTTGAGAGGAGGAGGCGAGGCAGCGTGAAGACTCAGGTTGGCTTCCCCCTCCCCCAGACTTTGAGTATCGCTTTGGTGAAGGATAATTGTCAGCCATCCAGTGGGAATTAAATCATGCTCACAAAGAACAAAAGCGTTCACTGAAATCCATCCCTCTCTCCAGCCTTGAGACTCTCGGCTTAGAAATGCCCAGAAAGAAGATCCATTGGTGAGAATAGGCCCATGGGGCACAGGGCACATCTAGAAATTACCGAGACTTAGCTCCAGTGTGCTGCTGTCTTCAGATCCTCCCCTGCAGGGCCCTGCTGGGCTGTCTGGGGACTCCTTAGCAGCCTGGCTGCCCGGCATCCTTGGAGAATGAACTCTAGAGTCAAAAAAGTAACCCCGAGCAAGTCTCTAGCCTCAGTTCCTCTTCTGTAAAATGGTGATAATAATACTCTACTGTCCCCTCCCCCCCAACTTCACAGGAGTGTTGTGAGGAGAGCCCTTTTGGGCCTCCAGAGCCGGCTAAAAGTAGAACCTCTGCTAGTATGAAATTTTGCTAGCCTCAGTTTCTCCTTCTGTAAAGTAAGACTAATATCCCCATCCTTCCCTCACTGTGTTGTTACAAGGAAAGGGGCTTGTGAGCTTCAGACCACAAAAGAAAGAGAAACTGTTGCTGCACCATAGACTTTTATGAGCCTCAGTATTCTCTTTGTGAAAGGAGCCCCATAACAGTCGGGGCCCTCCCTGGAAAGGGGGGTGCAGAGGTGCTTCGTCAGCCTGAACACGCAGGACATTGTTTTAATCACCTTCGCTCTCTCTTAACCTTACTTTCTTCTCATGTAGAATGGAACCTGAAGAGAAAGGGCTCTGTAACCCTTGAAGCACCGTATAAATGCAGGTTATAATTAACACGGCCATATAAAACTTCCCATGAATGCTGCTTTTGAAATGTGTCTGCTCAGGAGACAGAGGGCTAATTAGCCGAGGATGTCAAAGCAGGTAGAAAGACACAAAGAGGGGGTAGATGAAAGTGTGCTTGGAGCCACATTGACGATAATCCTGTGTCTATCCCTTCCAACTCCCATTTTACAGATGGGGAAATAGAGACACACAGAGATGACATGATGCCCAAGGTCCCACCGCTCCTATGTGGCTAAGCCAGAACTCAAACCCAAATTTCTGTTCCCATTCCAGTCCTTTTACGCCTAGAACACACATCTTCACTTGATCTGTTTCACTTAAATTGTCTGAGGAAGGAATCACGACCCCTCAGGGCTGGCAGGGACCTGAGACTACTGAGTCCATTATACAGATGAGGAGACTAAGGCCTGGGAGAGGAAGGGCCTGGCTACACCTGATTCCAAGCCCTGCACCTGGCCCAAGACTCTGAACGGTCACAGGGGGAGAGAGCTATGGGCTGGCTCAGCCTCAGGACCAGCGGACTGAAAGAACCTGGCATTGTTTCAGCGCCATCCTGGGGCCGCAGCCGGGCGGCCTTTTCCTCAGAGAAAAAGGCTTTTTTAAAATCCTGAAACTGTAGACAGGCTGGCCGA
The DNA here is from genome assembly GCA_028627135.1 of Pseudochirops cupreus. Taxonomy (NCBI): domain Eukaryota; kingdom Metazoa; phylum Chordata; class Mammalia; order Diprotodontia; family Pseudocheiridae; genus Pseudochirops; species Pseudochirops cupreus. The sequence continues at coordinate 396,332,366 of CM053581.1, read as the reverse complement.
GCACGTGAAAGCATCAAGATATAAGGGCCTGATTTCCAGCGGGCCTGCGATGTTATCCCCTCCCCTGCCCCGGCGGGCACAGCGGCCTTTGTGTGAAGCAGAGTGGTGAGGATCATGTTTCAGGTGGGAACCCAGCTACGATTCAGGCTGGTTCCCAGGGCAGAGGATCATTTCATGCCTTGAGAACTAGGCCCCCAGCCTCTCTCTGAGGGGCTCACTCTGGGACCCAGTCCCATCCTTCCCTTCAGACTCTGCCCCTCCATCATGTCAGAGGCTGCCCATGGACTAGTAAGGAGTACTATCTCTGTGCCTCCAGCCCGAGTCACTGGAACAAATGGTCTCTACTCATAAATGAGGCAGCTTGAGATGCTGGAGAGAGTCCAGGATCCTGGATTCGAATCTCAGCTCTGCCAAGCCACAGCTATGTGACCTTGGACAAACCCTTTCCCTTGTCTCTCAGTGGAGGGGGTTGGCCAAGTGGGCCTCAGGGGGCCCTTCCAGCTGTGAAGCCATGACTCCTCAGACACTGTACTGGGTGACAAAGACCAAATGAGTAGCTGTCTGCCATGGGCACCTGCCGCTCACTCCCTCATCCTGGCTCTGCATTCGAAGTCCTTATCAGGTCTTTGAAGGGCCAGAGGCACCTGCAGGGGTGTTTCATCTGGTTTCCTTAGTCAGACCCACAGATGGCGTCCAGCCCTTCATCTATCTGTCTGTCCGTCTGCCTGCAGCAGTAGGAAAATAGCCCTGCTTGCCTCCCTCTGCCCCCCACCCCTAGCTGGTGTATGGAAAAAGACCTTATCTCATTTCCTTTCCCAGCCCAGGCTGGGCTGCTGACCATCAGCTGGGATGGAAAGGTGACGGTGCCATGGCAACATTGAGGGCCAGCCCCACCCAGGCCTCTGGGGGGTGGCTGGTGAGGGGGTGTTAAGCCCCCAAGCCCTGAGCTTTCCTGTCTGCCTGCCCTCAGCCCTGCCCCTAGCCTCTCCCACCTCTCTCTGTTCTCTCCCCAGAACCAACCATGTGCCATCTCTCACTCACCACCCTTGGCATTTCTTTGAGCCCTCATTTTCCTCATCTGTAAAATCAGGGGATTGGACAAAATGGACCCCAAGGCCCCTCACAGCTCTCTTGAGCCTTCCCCTCTGTACTGGAGGAAAGAGTGAGCAACTCGAGACCATCCCCTCACTAGCTGTGTGGCATTGGGCAAGTCACCTGCCCACCAAAGGCTTGGACTACATAGCCTCTGAGCTCCCTTCTAGCCCTGCCTCTGTGATTCTGTAACCCAGATGGATTCATTAAAAATAAAAACTACCAGCCACCCCATGCCTCAGTTTCCCCATATGTCAAGTGAAGATGCTGAAGCAGATTCTCTAAATCTAGGGCCTAAGGCAGCAGGTAACGACAGCCACAACCTAACTCCTGGCTAAGACTCTTATTAAGCACCTCCCACTCAGTTCTGGATGCCCATTCTCCCACAAAGCCATGAGGGCACCAAGCATTTCACTTTCAAACTTCCCAGATTTGGGAGGAGTTGGGAAGCTGACCTTGTCCTTCCAAAAAGGCCTTGTCTGAGGGCCACTGCCCAGAAAGTGCGCAGGCCTCCTGCCAGATGAGGGCCCAACCCAAGGGACATGGCAGTGTAGCTGTGGGCAGCTCCTGGGGGGGGGCGGTGCAAGGGGATGGGATGCTGTGGAAAGGGTGTGTCTGCTTGCTGGGCACCTGTCCCTTCCTGTCTCACTGTGACAAGGAGAGGGCCCTACAAGGAGCAATCCCTCCCCATTACCTTGTGGTTGGTTAAAGGTTTGAGGTCCAAATCGTATCCCTCCTTCCCCTCCCCCCTCCCTGTGACAGTAGACAATTATGGGTTATACATGTGCAATCATGGAAAACATTTCCACATCAGCCCTTCTGTACAAGAAGACTAAAATGAAAGAGAAAACTGAAAGAAAGTGAAAACTAGCCTGCTTCAGTCTGTATTCAGTCAACATTGGTTCTTTCTCTGGAGTCTTTTGGGATTGTCTCGTATCGTTGCGTTGCTGAGAAGAGCTAAGCCATTCACGATTCTTCCCCACGAGATGTTACTGTGTATAGTGTTCTCCTGGTTCTGCTCCCTTCACTCTGCATCAGTTCATACAAGTCTTTCCAGGTTTTTTGAAATCTACCTGCTCATCATTTCTTATAACACAATAGTATTCCCTGACCATCATATACCCCAACTTGTTCAGCATTTCCTGATGGATGGACATCCCCTCAATTTCCAATTCTTTGCTACCATAAAAAGAGCTACTATTAATATCTTTGTACATGTGGGTCCTTTTCCCTTTTCTTTGATCTCTTTGGGATATAGAACTAGTAGTGGTATAGTTGGGTCAAAGTGTATGCACAGTTTTACAGGCCTTTGGGTATAGTTCCAAATTGTTCTCCAGAATGGTTGGATCAGTTCACAACTGCACCAGCAGTGTATTAGTTTCCCATTTTTTCCATATCTCCTCCATCATCTTCCTTTTTAGTCATATTAGCCAATCTGATAGGTGTGAAGTGGTACTTCAGAGTTGTTTTAATTTGCGTTTCTCTAATCAGTACTGATTTAGAGCATTTTTTTGTATGACTATAGATAGTTTTGATTTCTTTGAAAACTTCCTGTTCCTATCCTGTGACCATTTATCAATTGAGGAATGACTTGTATCTTTATAAATTTGACTAAGTTCTCTATATATTTGAGAACAAGTCCTTTATCAGAGATACTTGTTGCAAATTCCACCCCCACCCCCACCCCCACCCCCAGTTTTCTTCTTTCCTGTTTTGGTTACACTGGTTTTGTTTGGGCAAAACCTTTTTAATTTTATATAATCAAAATTATCTATTTTATATTTTGTAATTTTCTTTATGTCTTCTTTGGTCGGAAAGTCTTTCCTTAGCCATAAATCTGACAGATAAACTCTTAATTTGCTCTCTTAATTTGCTTATGGTATCACCTTTTATATGTGAGTCATGTACCTGTTTCAACCTTATCTTGGTATACAGTGTGAGATGTTGGTCTGTACCTAGTTTCTGTCATATTATTTTCCCAGAATAATGAGTTTTTGTTCCAAAAGCTTGGATCTTTGGGTTTATCATGTACTAGATTACTAGGGTCATTTACTGTAATGTAATTTGTGCCTAATATATACCACTGATTCACCATTCTGTTTCTTAGCCAGGAGCAGATTATTTTGAAATTTCTGCTTAATAAAGCAGAGATCTGGTACAACTGGACCACTTTTTTTGCATTTTTTCCATTAATTCCCTTAATATCCTTGGGCTTTTGTTCTTTCAGATGAATTTAATTATTTTTTTCTAGCTCTATAAAATAATTTTTTGGTATTTTGATTGTTATGGCACTGAATAGATTAATTTAGAAAGAATTGTCTTTTTTATTATATTGGCTCAGCCTGCCCATGAGTAATTAATATTTTTCCAACTATTTAGATCTTAGTGTAAAAAGTGCTTTATAGTTGTGTTCATATCATTCCTGGGTTTATCTCAGAAGATAAACTCCCAAGTATTTTATGTTGTCTACATTTTTTTTTTTTTTTTGCTTTTTGGAAGGGGGAAGGCAGGACTGTTGAGGTTAAGTGACTTGCCCAAGGTCACACGGCTAGTAATTGTTAAGTGTCTAAGGTTGGAATTGAACTCAGGTCCTCCTGACTCCAGGGCTGGTGCTCTATTCACTGTGCCACCTAGCCACTCATGTCTACAATTATTATAAATGAAATTTCTCTTTCTATCTCTTTCTGCTGGGCTTTGTGGGTAATATATAGAGATGTTGATTGATGTGCAATTTTGCTAAAATTGTTAATAATTTCAAGTAGTTTTTCTTTTTACCTGTTTCTCTAGGATTTTCTAAGTATAACATCGTATCATCTGCAAAGAGTGATCTTTTTTTCTCATTGCCTATTCTAATTCCTTTAATTTCTTCTTCTCTTGTTGCTATAGCTAACATTTCTAGTACAATATTAAATGATAGAGGTGTTAATGGGCATCCTTGCTTCACCCTTGATTGCACTTGGAAAGTTTGCTGATGGTTTTAGATAAATATTACTTATCATTTTGAGGTAAACTCCATTTATTCCTACACTCTCTAGTGTTTTCAAGAGAAATGGGTGCTGTATTTTGTCAAAGGTTTTTTCTGCACCTATTGAGATAATCACATGATTTCTGTTGGTTTTGTTATTGATATGGTCAATTATGCTGATAGTTTTCCCAATATTGAACTAGCCCTATATTCCTGCTATAAATTCCACCTGGTTATAGTGTATGATCCTTGTGATATATTGCTGTGATTTAATTTAAAATTTTTGTATCAATATTCATTAGGGAAATTGGTCTATAATATTCTTTCTCTGTTTTGACTCTTCCTGGTTTAGGTATCAGCATCATATTTATATTGTTAAAGGAATTTGGTAGGACTCCACTAATTTTTTCAAATAATTTATATTACATTGAGATAGTTTTTTTTAAGATAATTAAAAAAAATATTTGATAGGATTCACTTGTGAACCCATCTGGTCCTGGAGATTTTTTTTTCTCTCCTTAGGAAGTTCACTGATGACTTGTTTAAATTCTTTTTCTAAGACTGGGTTAACTATTTTATTTCTTTTTTTTTTTTTTTTGCACTTAATAGTATTTTATTTTTTCCAATTACTTGTAAAGAGAGTTTTCAACATTTCATTTTTGTAAGATTTTGAGTTCCAGATTTTTCTCCCTCCCTCTCTTCCTTCTTCCCTCTCACCTCCTCAAGACAGCAAGCAATCTGATATAGGTTATATATGTACAATCATGTTAAATGTAAGTTTTATTTCTTCTGCTAATCTGGGTAATTTATGTTTTTGTAGATATTCATACATTCCATTAGATTATTAAATTTATTGGCATATAATTGGATAAAATAACTCCTGATAATAGTTTCAATTTCCTCTTCATTAGTGGTGAATTTACCCATTTCATTTTTGATGCTAGTAATTTGGTTTTCTTCTTTCCTTTTTAAAATCAAATTAACTAATGGTTTATCTATTTTGTTGTTTTTTTTTTTCATAAAACCAGTATTTTAGTTTTATTAATTAGTTCAATGGTTTTCTTACTTTTAGTGTTATTAATGTCTTCCTTTGGTTTTCAGGATTTCCAATTTGGTAATTAATTGGGAATTTTTAGTATGTTCTTTTTCTAGCAAAAGTTGTATGTCCAATTCATTGATTTGCTTTTTCTCTACTTTATTGACGTAAGCAACTAGAGATATGTTTTTTCCCTAAATACTGCTTTGGCTGCATCCGATAAATTTTGGTTTGTTGTCTCATTGTTGCTATTTTCTTTAATGAAATTATCAGTTGTTTCTATGATTTGTCTTTGACCCACTTATTTTTTAGGATTAGATTATTTAATTTCCAATCAAATTTTAATCTCCCTTTCTATTGTCTTATTGAATGTAATTTTTATTGCATTATCATATAAAAAGGATGCATTTACTATTTCTGCTTTTTGTTGTGAGGTATTTATGCCCTAATGCAGGGTCAATTTTTGTGTAGGAGCCATGTATGGCTGAGAAAAAAGGTATATTCCTTCCTATTCCTATTTGATTTTCCCCAGAAATTGGTCATATCTGATCTTTCTGGAATTTTATTCACCTCCTTAACTTCTGTCTTATTTATTTTTTGGTTAGATTTATCTAGTACTGAGAGAGGAAAGTTGAGATAGCCCACTAGTATAGTTTTATTATCTATTTCCTCTTGTAACTCATTCAGCTTCTTCAAAAATTTGGATGCTATACTATTTGGTGCATTTATGTTTAGTATTGATATAACTTCATCATCTATGGTACCTTCCAGCAAGATATTGTTTCCTTCCTTATTTCTTTTAATCAGCTATTTTTGCTTTTGCTTTGTCTGAGATCATGATTACTACCCCTTCTTTCTTCGCTTCAGCTGAAGCATAATAAATTCTGCTCCAGCCCCTTACCTTTACTCTGTTTGTATTTCTCTGCTTCAAATGTGTTTCTTGTAAACATGTTGTAGGATTCTGGTTTTTAATCCATTCTGCTATCTGCTTCTATTTCATAGGTGAGTTCATTCCATTCAGTTTTATAATTATCATAACTATGTATTTCCCTCCAAGCAATTTTCCCTTCTTTATCCCCTACCCTTTCCTTCCTTACAAGCATTTTACTTTTGATCACCGACTTCCCCAATTTAGCCTTCCTCTTATCGCCCCCCCCCTTCTATTATTCCCATTCCTTTTTGCTTCCTTATAGGGTAAGATAGATTTCTGTATACAACTGAGTGTGTGTGTTATTCCTTCTCTGAGCCAGTTTTGATGAGAGTAACGTTTAATCTTTGCCCACCACCCGCCCCATCTTCCCTGCCAGTATAATATCTCTTTCATGCCTCTTTTATGTGGGATAATTGATCCTATTAAATCTCCCTCCCCCTCCTTCCAGTGCCATTTTCTTTCTCACCCCTCCTTTTTTGGGGGAGGATATCATCCCATCAAAGCCACCTTATATCCACACCCTCTGTCTATATATACTTCTTCTAATTTCTCTTATAGTAATAAAGTTCTTAAGAGTTACAAATACTATCTTGCCACATAGAAATATAAACAGTTTAACCTTATTGAATTTCTTCTGTTTTCTCTTGTTTCTTTTTTACCTTTTTATGTTTCCATTGACTCTTGTATTTGGAGGTCATTTTTAAAAATTCAGTTCTGGTCTTCAAATTAGGAATGCTTGAAAGTCCCCTATTTCATTAACTACCCCCCCCCATCCCCCTCCGAAAGATTGTATTCAATTTTGCTGGGTAGGTGATTCTTGCTTGTAACCCTAATTCCTTTGCCTTCCAGTGTATCATATTCCAAGCAATCTTGTTCTTTAATTTGGAAGCTGCCAAATCCTATGTAATCCTGACTGTAGCTCCACGATATTTGAATTGTTTCTTTTTGGCTGCTTGCACTATTTTCTCCTTGATTTGTGAGTTCTGGAATTTGGCTATGAAGTTCCTGGGAGTTTTCATTTTGGAATCTCTTTCAGGTGGTGATGGGTGGATTCTTTCAATTTCTATTTTGCCCTCTGGTTTTAATATATCAGGGCACTTTCTTTGATAATTTCTTGAAAGATGTTGTCCAGGCTTTTTTTTTTTTAATCTTGGCTTTCAAGTAGTCCAGTAATTTCTAGTCAATTGTTTTTCCCATGAGAAATTTCACATTTTCTCTTTTTTTTACTGTTTAAATTTTATTTTATTGTGTCTTGATATCTCATAGAGTTATTAACTTCCATTGCTCAATTCTAATTTTTAAGGAATTATTTTCTTCAGTGAACTTTTGTACTTCCTTCCCACTTGGCCAATTCTTTTTTCTTTTTTCTTTTTTTAGGTAAAATTTTGTATATCTTTTCCCATGCCATTAACTTTTTCCCATGATTCTCTTGTATTACTCTCATTTTCCCCCCAATTTTTCTTCTGCTTCTGTAATTTGCTTTTTAAAATCGTTTTAAAGCTCTTCCAGGAATTCTTTTTGGGCCTAAGACTAAATTACATTTTTCTTTGGAGGGGCTTCATATGTAGCCATTTTGACATTATTGTCCTCTTTTAGGTTTATGCCTTGGTCCTTCCTGTCACCCTAGCAACTTTCTATAGCCAAGCTCTTTTTTTGTTTTTTGCTTGTTTTTTTTTCAGGCTCTGGTCCTGCATTGTCCCATGCCTTTAGTCCTGGGGCTGTGGGTCTTACTGCTGGCTTTCACTGGTCTTCGGGGCTTAGCTGCTTGCTTTCCCTTGAGGGTGGGCTTCCCTTGTGGCTTCTACTGGGCAGTGGGGCCTCCCTTTTGGCCTCCCCTGGGTGTAGAGTTTAGCTACTGGCCTGTTTCAAGGGTAGGGTCCTGCTGCTGTGTTGCTGTGGAAACAGGGTCTCTCTGCTGACATGAGTGGGAGAGGGGTCTCACTGTTGGCCAGCCCGAGGGCAGGGCTTCTCTACTGGTCAGCAATGGGGTCAAGGCCTGGCTGCTGGCCTGTGCTGGGGGTGGGTCACCAGGGTGGGGCCTTGCTACACTGCACACACTGCTCTCTTGCCAGGGGGCTGCTGGACAGGAGGTTGGGGCCTCACTGGTGGATTGCTGCAGGCCCCCTGCTGGCCCCCTGCTGGGAGGCTGCTGCTGCTGCTGGCTCTTGGACCTTGCTACCTTTCCTGCCAGGCTGCTAGGAGATCAATTGTGAGATGGTTTTCTAGTTGTGTGGAAGGGAATTTGGGAGGGCTTCAAGTGGTTCCTTCCTCTTGGCCACCTGGGCACCAGAAGTCCTGCCTTTAGTCTTTCTTGATATCCATGCTTAGCATGGTGTCTGGCACACAGTAGGTGCTCGACCAAGGCTTGCTGGGGTTGACCAGTCCAGCTCCTTCCTTACACAAGTGAGGAAACTCATGCCGACTTGCCCAAGGTCACCGAAAAGACTGATGGGCAGAGTTCAGATTCGAATTCAAGGCCCAGTCTACAAACGGGCAAGATTCAAGTCCAGAGCTGGGTCAACAAATGGGAAGGATTCTAATCCAGGGCCTGTCTACAGCTCCAGAACCCTTCCCCTGGGCCAAGTTTTCCATCTTCCCTGAGGCCCTCACCTCCCTAGCAGCCCCTCGGCGCCTTTGCGGAGGGACATCGAAGGCTCTCATCCCAAGAGTGGTCGGGATCCCTTTGTCTGCCGGGCCTTCACCTCCTTCTTGGCATCTCATTGCCTGAAAAACCTGGTGTTGGCCATGTCTCCATCTAATAGTGTAACCTTATCCCAGCAGCCTTTCTCGGGGCCATTGTCCCAGAGTGGGTGGAGAAGCTGTTGGAAATGTGAGCGGGTGTGTTAAGTGAAAATGCCTTTCTGCTCGGATGCACTCTCACTCTGGGAATAAAGACCCGTCCCCTCCTCCCCCACCCCCCTTCGGGGAGTACATGGGCCCAGGAGGGAAGAGGAGGGGGCGGTGGGGGTCCTGCTCCATCCCTGCGAGGGGCTGCCCCGGCACGCAGCCTACGATCCTACTTTCTGTTTATGGCTGTCTACACATCAAAGCTGTGTCCAGCCGCACCCGCTCCTCCCCTCCCTCCCTAAGCCTTCCTCTGACAAAGACGGATAGAAGCAAAGTCAGCAGCCTCGCTGGGTCAGCTGGACCCTGGGTCTGCCGCCCCAGTGCCTCACTCGAAATGAGAGGGGCTGGCATTTTCTCTCTGGTGAAAGGACCCTGGGATCATAGACCCAGAAGAGGCAGGAATCTTGGAGACTTCTCAGCCAGTCTGCACTTTTGAAAAGAGAGGAAACTGGCCCAGGGAGGGAAGCCCCCTTAGGCAGAAGGGCAGGATTTGAACTCGGGTCCTCCCTCTCCAAAGCCACTCTCCTTGCACTGCCTCGGTGGGTCTGCTTCCTCCTCCATGGTGACTGCAGTGACCAGGCTTGGTGTCTTCCTTCACAATACTGTGGTCCTCTGGGGAGATGGGGGGTGGAAGCGGGGTCTCCATTCTCATGGGCCTCCCCGGCTGTGCCTATTCTTCTGACCCCGTTCTGCCCCATCGTATTCACTGACCAGTTTGTCCAGCTATTCCCTAGGTGACTGCTTTTTTTCCTTAAAAAGAATTACTATGAGGAGGCAAGAGCTTGTTTTCTGCCTTTGGACTATAGGTAGGTCCCCCATAATTGTCCTCTCCATTTTACAAGGGAGGAAACTGAGGCCAGTGAGGGAGAAGAGCCCTCCAGGATGCATCCATTTGGAGTCCAGAGCATCCTGACTGGGTCTCCCACCCCTCCCCCACCTCCTCTGACCTCAGCCCCTCCAGTGCTGGTGGGGACACTTTACAGTCCAACGGGAACACTGCCCTGCTCAATGGTGCTGCTCAGTGTGGCTACCCTTCCTCCAGGGCCATGAGGCCTGCCTGCTATTTGCCCTTTCTTTCTTCCCCTCCCCTTCCCCAGCTGTAAACGTCTTAGGGTTTCAGCCCCTGCTGGTTTATTTGTCCTGTCTGTATTCATTTTCTGCAGGGGTCTGACTCCCCTTGTGGGGGGCCGGTGCCCACTGAGACAACTGCTCCAGCCAGCAGTGAGCTCCCCAGCCTGTCCAGCCTTGCCGGGAAATCAAAGGCCTTCCTTTCTGGACTGGCACCCTATGCTTGGTCTGAGGCCAGGAGGTTCAGGTTGGGGTCCTCCAAGCCTGGCTGGCTGCCTAATGAGACCAAAACTCCAGTCCTGGTCCTCCTTACCTCGGTTCCCCCCCCCCCCACCCTGATACACACACCCATCTGGCCTGGCTTGGCTGGGCTTGCCCTGTCCAAGGCTCAGGAACCTTTGGGGAACCTTGACTGGAAGCCTTGGACTCTGGGGCCCCCTTTCAGGGACATGGGGAAGGGCATTATAAACATGGGAAAAGCTCAGGAAAAAGTCTGTAGGGCAGGAGGTTTTTTTGGAGGGGCAGTTTCCCTCTCAGGCCCAGAAAATAGACTCTCTATAAATCATTGATGAGCGAGGTCACACAGAAGCAGGCAGACAGGTGTCGGGCCCCATGTAGGCCTGGAAAAGAGAACTGGACCTTTTCAGGTCTCTGCTCCTCCCTTCGAGGCCCATGGGGAAGCCTGTCCATGGGGGGGGGCCCCCAGAGCCCTCCTCATTTACATTTTCTTTTACTGGCCATGAACTAAGATCATGGTCTAGCATTCCTGTCTCCTCTGGAAAAGAAAGGAAGGAAGCAGCCTCTGGCTGAGGGTCAAGAGGTTGGTTGTTTTAGTCCAGGACAGCAGAGAGGTCCAGGGCGTCCCCTGGCAACTGCAGCCTGGCCACAGGCTTCATGGGGTGTGGGGGGGAAGAGCCCGAGGTTTGGAGAAGGAAGAGGGACCTTGACTGTGTCCAGCCCTGGGTCCACTGACCCCAGGGCCAGAGTCCTTCCTACAAGGAAGGCCCAGGGATGGTGTACTCTGTAGCTAAAGGGGTGGGAAAAAGGTGTGGACCAGGTGCCCACGGGAACCAGAGAGAGAGAAAGAGAGCCTGAGGGCAGCCCGGAGCCCCAGGGGGGCTTTCAGCCCATCAGATGTGTCCTCTCCTGCTGATTCAGGGCACTAAGATCATCATGCAAGGAGAAAGAAGGCATGGAGGGGCTGCTATCTGCCCCAGTGGAGGTACTAGATCAGCAAAGCATCCATGGAAAATCAGTGCCTTCAGAGGAAGGCCAGGGTTCAGGAGGTCCAGAACCCTAGCCCTGGAGGCAGAGGATCTGCCACTCAGCTTCCTAGTTTATGAAATGAAGAGGCTGGACCCTGAGGACCTGATCTAGGGTCATTTTACAAAGAGGGAAACTGAGGAGCACGGAGGCCACCCAGGTAGGTGGTGATTTTCTGTCTCCAAACCAGCGCTCTTCCTACTGCCCCACACTGCCCCCTGGTGGCCCTATAGAGTTCCCAGCCCAGCTAAAAAGACCAAGCCTTCAGTGGCCCCTTCGCTTCAGGTCCCCTTCGCTTCAGGTCCCCAAGCCTCTGCCATGCTTGGGGCAGGACCTGCCCTCCAGGAATCCCCTCTGGACCCTGTATCCACCCATAGAGTCACCAGTGACCTGTCACTGGCCCTTTATTGGTCCTATTATTGACTTTTCCATTCAGTTTGCAAAGCATTTTTTTTCAAAGCCTATTTTCTGTGTGACCCTGGACAAGTCACTCCCTTCTCAGAGCCTTTACTCATATGCAAAAGGGAGTAATAACCCCTACATTGACCCCTGCCAGGGCTGCTGTTGTGGAGAGATCTCCACAGACCCCAAAGCCCTGGGAGGTCGGGGTGCCTTTCATCAGGCAGTCCCTGTGGGCTGGTCTCCCCACACGTTTCTGGCCAGGACACATCAGAGCTAGGTCCAGGGGTGAGGGGAAGAATTCTAGGAAATCCTATTTGAGCTCAGTAAAGGAAACAACCTTCCAATAACTGTAGCTTGTGGAGGAAATTAGCTTGCTCCAAACCACTAATAATAGGAGAAATCTAAATTAAAATAACTCTGAGGTTTGACTCCATACCCAGCATATGGTCAAAGAGTACAAATCATGGGGATAGTCAGTGTTGGAGGAGCTCTGGAAGAAGAGGCACACTGGTGCATTATTGGTGGAGCTGCAAATTGGTCCAACCGTTATGGAAGGCAATTAGGAATTCTGTGAAAAAAGTGACCAAAATAGTTATACCCTTCCACCGATAGAGATCCTGTCACTGGACATAGACTCCCATAGGTCAGTGATAAAAAGGAAGGGCCCTTCATGTACCGACATCTTTATAGCAACACTTTTCCTGGAAGCAAAGACCTCAGAGGAAAGTAGATGCCCCTCAGTCAGGGATGGCCAAACAAGTATATGAATGTGATGGAATTGAATGGAGCTGTGAGAATCTATAAGCCTGGTGAGTCTGGAGGGGCAGGCGCAAGGTGAAGGGAGCAGGCGCTCTGTCAGCCTGGCCTTCCCCTCCAAGGTCACCTTCCCCATCGTCTCTGTGCTCTGGCCTCCCTGTTAGAGTGGAAGCTTGGTGAGGGTAGGGCTGGTTCTGCCCTTCCTATCTCCAGGGCTTCGCCTGGTGCTGGGCATCTGTAAGAAAGTGTTTTCCAGAAGTGGGCCGGGTGGCCTTGGGAATGAGGGAGCTTCTCATCACTAAAGGCTTGACCGATGCAACCACCAAGAAGGACCGCATCACCCCATTCTTGTTGCTGCTTAGCTGTTTTAGGCATGAATGACTGGTCGTGGCCCCTTTGGGGATTTCCTTGGCAGAGACTCTAGAGTGGTTTGCCCTTTCCTTCTCTAGCTCATTTCACTGATGAGGAAACTGAGGCAGACAGGGTTTGGTGACTTGGTCAGGGTCCCTGCCTGCTCTGCTCTTCAGACCTGATGCTAAGATGAGTCCCCAGCTTCAGCAAGCTGACCGCCCTGGGGCCTGGGGCCCAGGACATCGGTGGGGTCAGCAGTGCCTATTCTAGAGTCAGTTCTTACAGTGGGTCCAGAGGCAGAGGCCTGGGTTCAAATCCCAGCACACAGTAAGTGGTTAATAAATGCTGTGGGGTTGATTTCCATTTTCTGGCTGCGTGACCTTGAACTGTTCTGGTTCTCAGCTTACCCTCCTGTAAGATGGGGGCAGTTGATGATGTCTGGCCTTTCCAGCCAGATCCATCAGTAAGTGAGCATTTATTAAGCACTTCCCAGGCCCCGGACCCAGCTCTGGGGACACAAGGAAAGGGCCAGGACAGCCCTTGCCCTCGAGGGGCTTCCATTCTAAGTGGGGAGATGGCCTGAGTCTATAAGATACACAGGGAGAGGAATCAGGCTCTGGTAACTGGCTCAGGGCCTGAGGTCCTTGAGCATCCTGGGATGGCCAAGGGTGCTGCCTGCTGACAGTGGCCGAGGCTTGGCCCCTGGCTCCTGGCGCCCCTCCGGCTGCTTGCCCGCCCTCCCTCCTGGCGGCTTCTGAGCACCAGTCTCCCCACCACTGTAATTTGGTAAGCAGGAGCTTAGCTTCATTAAAGCCTTGCTGAACTGAAATGCTCCCGAGGCCCTTCCTCTCCCTGTCTGATATCCATCCCCAAAAATGTAAATTACAAGGTGGCTGCTGGCTAATGGCGGCCTTGGAGCCGCTTGGAGCCGGCTCACTGTATGCTGAGCACACCTAGCGTGGTCCCAGGAAGGGGGCAGGGGGCGGCCTGTGGCCCTGGGCCAGGAGGGCCAACGTCAGAGAACTTTGCTTCCCCTCCCACCCTCCATCCCTGCAAGCCTGCCACCTTGTGCAAACCCCTCTGCTCACTGACCCATAGGCATGGGTCTGAAGCCCCTCATGTGTCCTGGGTGTGTGCCAGGCTCCTGCTGACAGGCAGAGTAATAACCTCTTTGGGCCTCAGTGTCCCATCCAAAAAAGGGGGACCTGACTTCCCAGGGATGCTGTGAGAAGCAAGCGAGAATGGAGCTCTGTGACTCTTATGGGACCTGCCAGAACCATGAGGAGTCAGTGGAGGGAAACTGAGGCAGGGGAATTGGGGGAGGGGGAATAGGTGTCTTATGTCTGTGGACCTGAGCCTCCGACACCCAGAAGCAGAAGCGGCTGCAGGGGCTGTCTAGTCCAACCAGTGGGCTCCTGATGTGGCCCTCCCGGCCGTGCCCAGGCTGCTGTCCCTCTCTGGGTGCTGGGTGCCACCCTTCACCTCATCTCCTCTCACCTTCTGATAAGTGAAGATGATTTGTTATTGTTTATTGGAGAGCCAGGATTGTTCTCGTCTGGAGGAGAACCCCTGGGTTCTCTTGGGATCATACCCGACCAGGCTAGTCCAAGTCATTACACGTGCAGTATAGACGCCCTGACCAGAACATTATATGCCATAGAGATGCTTGCCACAACGTGTCCCAAGTTGTCACCAGGCTTACACACCCAGCCCCACCCGCCCCACCCCAGATGGCCAGCTCCTTCTAGCTTCCAGAGACTGGCTGAGGCCAGTGGGACCTGACAACCGCATTGTAAGAAACTGGGAGGTCAAGCTCCCCTGACCCTTAATCACTCCGGGACCTCAGAGGAGTCACTTCACCTAACCCCTTTGTGAAATGGGTATATTCACACTTAGATAATCTGCCTCATAGGGAAATGGCCTAAAGGTGCTTTAGAAATGGGGACCTCTGCCATCCACTGCCTTCTCTGGCCTCCTCATCTTTTATAAGACTGACAGGGTGCTCTGTGACCTGCCCTTAGGTAATCTCAACGGGGCATCGCTGGGGTAGACAATCCTTCTGTGCCTCCTGAATTCATTCACTCACATGCTCTCCCTAACAGTGCTTCCAGACCTTTTCATCCCTTCTCAAACCTTCCATGGATCCCTCTTCTCAGGCCCCTCCTGACCCTGACTTTCCATGACTAATTTAAATCTCTGGGGCTTGTGGTTCTGCTCTCTCCACAGCCCCACATTGGCAGGCTGGGCATCCCTCACGGGCCCTCTGGAGAAAAGGTGGCTGTGGTGTCTGTGGATGACTGTGATACTGCCGTGGCTGTGCGCTTTGGCGGCCTCTTGGCCAACTACAGCTGTGCTGCCCAGGGCACCCAGACGGGCTCCAAGAAGTAAGTGTTCCCTTGGGCCCTTGGGATGGAGGCTGCCGCCAGCCGGGGGCTTCCCTCTGCTGGAGTCCAGGCTGGGGGGACGGGAGTACGAGGGGGGTCCTTGGCTGGGCCTGGCTCCTGCCTGGGACGATTCCTGAAAACTGGCCGTCAAAATTGGGAGGAGCCCTCCACTCACACTCTCTGGGCTGTTATTATTGGCACTGATATACATAGACTAGTCACTAGAGTGAAAATAGCTTGTCAGTCCAGCATCCTTAGCCTTCTTAAGCCCTCACATGTCCGGGGAAGGAGGTACTCTGTGGAACCCCAGGTCCTGGGTGACTTTGGCATGTCCTTTGCAAAGCCCTGCCTCAGTTTCCTCACCTAGAAGACAAGGGGCTGGACTCAGCGTCCTTCCCGCTCTCCATCTGAGGTTCAGAGCATGGCAGGATTTGCCAGGGAGGAAAAGGTTGTGACCATCCTGACTTCCCTTTACTGGGGCCCCAGCATAGGTCAGCTTCCCTGCCCTCTAGCCTCCCAGCAGGCAGAGACATCTGGCTTTGCCATGAGGACTTTGCCCTGCATCAGGCCCTCCGAGGGGGGAGAGAGGCTGGTGCCCAACCCCCCTGGTTGTATCTGGGCTTGAAGCTCAAAGGGAACTGTGTTGGGGGTCATAGCATGTGGCCACCTGGTTCAGAGGATGGGCGGCAGCACAATAGAGCAGGTTTGAAGGGGACCTTAGACCACGGACCTCGGTCTCCCCCCTCTAAAAGGAAGGGACTGGCTGAGGGGATCGACAGGTCCCCAGCTGGGACTAAAGCCTATGGAACCAAAAGGCAATGTTGGCTTGCATCTGCAAGTCCTGTGACTGCAGTTTATAAATTAAAATACAATTAAACATTTATTCAGTACTTAATGTGCTCAGCTCTAGAGACCCAGAGATAGAAATTACAGCATGACCTGCCCTCAAGGTGCTTACTGTCCATCCATCCTCTGTGGGATACACCCTGGACAGAGACCTGCACACAGATATGGGAAAGAAAACTGGCAGAGATGGGAATGGCCAGTGTCCAAAGGAGGCAGTCCCTCAGCTGACCAGAACGAGTGCTTATTAGGTTTCAGACACTAAGTACTTTAGAGTACATGGCTTCTTGTTGGATATTTGACATTGTCTCCTTTGAAGGAAGCCAAGGAGTTAGAGAGACAGAGATGAAGGGGGGACAGCTTGGGCAAATGTCTGGAGGTGGGAGATGAGATGTTGAGTTCTGGGCAGAACCGACTGCTAGGACAGTTTGGCATGCACATCGTATTATAAAGAGCGATGGCATTGGAAAGAAAGGGAAGGGCCAGGTCATGTGGGCAGTGTCCCTCTTCTCCACTGAAGGTATTAGAGCGAGGGAGTGGTATCATCAGATGGCCCCAGCAGGGTCAACGTTATGCAGGTGCTTGCCTTTGCTTCTCTAGGTCCCTGGATCTGACCGGCCCCCTCCTCCTCGGGGGCGTCCCCAACCTGCCCGAGGATTTCCCGGTGCACAACAGGCAGTTCATCGGCTGTATGAGGAACCTCTCCATCGACAACCAGGCCATCGACATGGAGAGCTTCATTGCCAACAACGGCACCAGAGCAGGTACTCCACGATCTCTCTCTTGGCTGAGGCGGCCATAGGGCACGGGCAGCCCAGACTAAAATGGGCACACAGCTATGGCAGGGTATACTGAGGAAGCCACCCTCTACCATGGTGGCCTTCGCCGAGCTAAGCTGAGCTGAGTCTGCCCTGCTGTGTTCTGTCTCCCCACCCATCCGGAACCTCCAGAGAGAGGGGCCTGCTGGTGTGGAGCAGGTAGAACATTCCTAGAGGTCTTCCCCCACCCCCAGGAAGGGTAGATTCTGAGGGTCCTGTGATGGAGCCGGGGATGGTGACAGAGCCATCATGTTCCCAGATGGAGGGAAGCATCATCAGCAAGTATAGTGGGAACAACTTTGGTGCCAGAGTCGGTAGACTCAGGTTCAAATCCAGCCCCTTTGGGCAACTCATTTCTTGCCAACCCTCAATTTCCCTGTCTGTAAAATGAAGGCTGGATTCAGTGGTCCCTAAGGTCCATCTGTCTTTGATCCTTTGTCCAGAGGGTAAAACTTGGAGTCAGAAGCCCTGGGTGTGAGTGTCAGCCTGGTGCCTCCTAGCCACGTGACCCTGGATAGCTCACTTCCCCTGCCTCAGCTTTGGTCTCTGCAGCTATACAGTGAGCTCAATCATACTTGCTTCTTCCTCCATGCCAGCGCATGGTAAGGGAGGCATTCTTTAAACCACAAAGTGTCAGATGAAGTGTTTGTGATGAGCACTCCCTGGGGAGAATTTTTCCTTTTGCTGTCAGCAAAGCGTCTCCCCGTAGGAGGGAGTGGGCTGCCCCGGGTCATCTAGTTAGGGCATGGTTTGGAGAGGGCCGGAGCTCAGGACCGCCTGGCTCATGGCACTGTCCCCATGTGCTCTGCTCTGCCATGTCTGGGAGGTTCCCGGTCAGCCTTGGCCAGGACTGATGCTCCCTGGGGCCGGGCAGTTTTCATTCATATTCTTGGGGAGCCTGGGTTTGTTTCAGCTGGACCCCATTCTCTCTGGCCACAGTCCCTGGATTTGCCAGTAAATGGGTTTGAAGTTAGGAGGAAACACCTCATAGGCAGATGACCCTGGAAATAGAAATTGGAAGGCCCAGCTTCCAGCCCCAGGCCCAACCCTGCTGCCAGCGTGGCCTCGTTTTACTCATCTGTTCAGCAGGGTGATGGTCACCTGGGCCTGTGCAACTGTTGATGCTGGCAGGAAGGACCAGAAAACATGCCCATGGAGGGTGGGATGGGGGGGGGCATCTGTCCTGGCTTCCCGGTGCTAAAATAAAGCTATGCCCATCCTTGGCAGGTTGTGCGGCACAGGAGAACCACTGCGCCAAGATCTGGTGCCAGAATGGTGGGACATGTGTGAACAAATGGAACACGTACATCTGTGACTGCCCACTGTGGTATGGGGGCAGGAACTGTGAACAGGGTGAGGCCTGGGCCTGGAGCAATGGGGAGGGGTTACTGGGGCTGGGAGGGGCTGACCAGTCCAGTGTTGTTCTGAGCTAGAGCTGAGGATGCAGAGCTAGGATATAGGACAGAGGAGGTCAGGGCTGGGAGGGACCTGGGAACAGGGGATGTCAGAGCTGGAACATAGAACAGGAGGTCAGGGCTGGGAGGGTCTTAGGACAAGAGAACAGAGAATGCCACAGGTGGCACAGACCCTCAACTTTATATAGTTCAGTCTCTTCATATTGGAGGTGAGCAGACTGAGGCCCACCCACCTGTGCCACATCCTGCCTTGGTGCCTGATAAGGGAGCCCCCACCCTCTAAAGCCTGTCCCTCGATCCTCTGGACCCTACTCTGATTTGGCCCGAGGCCTTGGCCACGACAGCTTTATTGTCTCCATCATGAGCAGTTTTTAAAATGAAATAGAAGTCATTTCATTCCCTGATGAGGCAAATGCCCTGCACCCGCCACTCTGCCCATGCTCATCCCCCCCTTGGGGGGGCCTGTCTGGGCTGCCCATCCCCCATGGTTAGTCTGCACTGCGTTGTTTCTCTCCGTCATCAATGGTGCCCATGCAGTCTCTTCATGGTGGCTCCTAGTAAGCACCTGGTGGCCTGGCTGCTATGGAAGGTACTATGGAAGGCATCACACTGTGGACCTCGCCTAGAATCTGGGCTCTGCCGATAATCCCTCTGTGGGCCTTGGTTTCCTCATCTGTCACACCCCGCTACGTTACCTCATTTGGACCTGGCCATAGCCCTGTGAGATGCGATACTCCTGTCCCCATTTCCCAGACCAGTGAATGAGGCTCCAAGAGTGGATGGTGATCTGCCTAGAACCACACGACCGACCCACATCTGAGGCGCGGTTCCGGCCCTGGTCTTCTTCCTCCCAGGCTGGCACTCCTTTTACCCGTTCTCTCATTCTCCCCTCCATCTTCATGGCCATGCTCTGGGGGCCAGGACCAGGACCCTTGATCTCCCCTGTTTCGCCAGTCAGGTGACAGGCTCTAGGAGGGCTGAGGAGCCCCGGGTCTCACGCCCAGCCCTGTTGGGAATGTGATGGGGGCTGGTGGGCTGTCCTGCCAAAGAAGACAAAGGCCATTTGTAGTCCAGCCCAGCAGGAAATCACCATGAAGGGCCGATGGGACTATGCTTCCCTAGAGGAAGCCGGCCTGGGTGTTTGTTGTACAGCAACTGTGACCCGGAGGCTGCTTTTCCTTTGGACTCTGGGGCTGGGCAGGAGAGGAGGACCAGACCGGCTGGTGTGTGTCACTGGCCTGGAATGTCACCTGGATTTCTGTGTGTCAGGATTTAAAAGAACCTTCCTGGGCTGCTCTTCCAGTGATAAATTTGGCTCTTTCTCATTGTCCTCAAAATAGTGTCTAAAAGTAACAGCACCAACATAATTCTGACTAGAATAGAAAAGGCTGCCTGAGAGGAGCCAGAGGGCCTAGGCTTCCACCATGGCCTTGGAGGAGCGCCTTTCCTGTCCCCCTGCCCTCCCTCCCCCCCCCCCCCCTTCCTGCTGTCCCTGGGCCTTAGCTTCCTCAGCCTCTGAGGCCGCTGGTCTAGACCTCAGTTCCCATGATATTCCAAAGACCCACCAGGAGTTGAGAATGTGTCCTGGAGGAGGGAAGAGTTAGGGGCCCCCAGACAGATGCCCAGTAGGAGAATTCACCTCCCTCTGCTTGGCCCCCCAGAACCAGGACCACTGGGGGAGGGGGGACTGCTGAGAGGTGGCTTTAGGCTGGAGGTCAAGAGAAATGACAGGTCAGAACTGTCCCAAAGGGGCACAGGCTGCTTTAGGAAGTAGTGAGCTCCCTGTGAGTAGAGGTATTCAGGCACAGGCATCATAACCTTCTTCAGGGCGATGGGCCTTCTGTTCAGATGTGTGTTGGGTTGTGAGATGTCCCAAGCCCCTGGCCTGTGGTAACGAGGCCAGCCACCCCTGCTGTCAGCTGGGAAGGGAGGATGCAGAGATGGGTGACTGCAGAGCCCTGGGCATGGGCATGAGGCAGCAGTGGGAGAGCCCTGAGATCTTCTGGGAGAGCTGGCCGGCATTCCTGCAAATGCTCTGCTCTCTAGGGCTCCCCAGTTGTCCCAGGATGGTGACCCCTTGTCTCCGTACCCTCCACAGCCATGCCCCACCCCCAGCGCTTCAATGGTGAGAGCCTTGTGTTTTGGGGGGATCTAGACATCACCATCTCTGTGCCCTGGTACCTGGGCCTCATGTTTCGGACCCGGAAAGGGAGTGGGACTCTTTTGGAGGCCAACGCGGGAACATCATCAAAAATCAGCCTCCAGGTAGGAGAGGGGTCATTTCTGAACCTCCCATGGCAGCTGGTGACCAGCTCCCACCTCTGTCCCTTTGTGCCCCCTGTCCTGTAGTGAAAGGCTTGCCTGGGGGCTGCTGAAAAGCCATGTGACCCTGGGACTGTGGGAGAACCATCCCCCTATCCCTGGGAGAGAACGAAGCTGGAGCAGAGAAACTCTCTGCCACCACCCAGTGTTCTTTCTCCCTGACGCCTGAGGCTGAAGACAGAGGAGGGGCCATGAGCTCTCCCCAGCTCTGGGGGAGTCACATGCTCCAGGATAACTCAGCCCAGGTATTTTGGAATCCAAGGCTCTATATCTGTCAGTTTGTGAATCTCTCCCATTTCCTGAACAGCCTGAGCACAGAAGGAAGTTGACTCCACCCTCAGCTGGGGAGAAAAATATACCCTTTGGTCAAAAAGATAAATGCCAGATGATTAAATTAACTCAGCCTGTGCTGTACAAATGACCAGCTGCCTTGGCCTCCTCTCACTCCAACGGAAAATGCATAAAATGATGGATGTTATCATGTCCTAGGCATTAGAACCTCAGAACCTCAGAGTCAAGAAGGCCTAGGTTCCAGGCCTATCTCTGATTTATGCTCCCTGGCTGGGCACCCTCCAAGTAACCGCAGATCCTGACCAAAGCAAACAAGCAGACAAAACTGGCCTACATTTCCCATATCTTAGCACTTCAGAGCACTTTCCTCATCACAGCTTTGTGAGGGAGGAAGAGAGGAGATTATTAGCCCATTTTAAATAGAGCAGATAAATGGTCAGCTATGTGACTCAGTGGATAGAGTGCCGGGCCAGGAGTCAGGAAGACTCATCTTCCCAAGTTCAAATCCTACCTCAGATGCTTCTTAGCTGTGACTCCAGGCAAGTCACTTCACTCTGTTTTCCTCAGTTTACTCATCTGTAAAATGGCAAATCAGTATCTCTGCCAAGAAGACCCCAAATGGGGTCACAAAGAGTTGGACACAACTGAAAAGTGACTGAACAAAAAGTAGGTTTCAGGAAGGTCACAGGATTTTAGTTTTAATTCCAGAAGATGCCTTAGATACCAGAGTCCCTTAACCAGAAGGAGGCAGGTTGGTCAAGATCTTGGCCTGAAGTGACCCTGGCCCATGGTGGCCCAGGCCCATGGTCAGACCTGCTGAGCAAGTTGGGCCTGGCTGCACTTGATGGTCCGGGCTCCATCCATTAGGCTGGGGGCAGAAGGCAATGTGGCAAAGACTGGGCACCAGCCCAGGCAGGACCAGCCCCAAAGACAGAACTCTTTAACCCCAGGGCCTTTTGCTGCCAGAGGTACTAAACCCCTGGCTTTGGGAGATTCCAGGCAGGAGCCCTTAGGAACAATGCCTGGCTAGGGGCCAGTCTGTGCTTCGTGGTCTCATGGCACCTGGAGGCCATCTGATCTGGTCCAGTGGTCTCCTCACTGAGAGGAGCTAGGACTTCCTTTGCCGGACCCCAGTCCTGCCCCTCCTGCCCTTGCTCACCTCTCAAACTCATCCTTGAGGTCCTGAAGCCTCCCTCCAGCCCCCCAGGTAGGATGAATTACCCGGTAGCAGGGTCCCCAGCTCCCTTCTCTGACAGGCACAGACCTGAAGCCGCAGGCCCACAGTTTGGTTTCTTGGCTTTTTCCTTCTTCCTGGGCTTATATTGGAGCTAGGCAGACACCCCTCCCCCCACCAGTCACAAGGGGCCTGATGCTGACCAGAGGCCATTGATTTCTAGGCCATTTTCTGCTTTGGGTCAGAACCTTTCTTGTACACTCAGGGCTTTGTATGTGAACTCCAAGTCAGTCATCACCTAAGAGACCTGATGTGTGCCCAACACTAGGCCGGGGCCTGGGGAACAGAGACAGAAATGCAGCAGCCTCTCTCCTTGAGGAGGGGAGGCCGTGTGTGCATCTCTCTGTACATACAGGAGAAATAAAAAATAAATCTAAGCAGGTTGGGGTGGCGGGAGGGCACTAGTGGCAAAGGATCAGAAAGACCTGTCTCTTGCCTCCACTAGTTGTATGGCCTCGGAAAGGTCACTTCTCATCCGGCCTCGGTTTCCAAACCTGTTAGAATAATTACAATAACAGACACCCATATGTGAAACTTTAAAGTCTGTAGTTTGCAAAGCACTTGACATAGATGATCCCATCAGCCCAGTTTACACAGGAGAAAATGGAGGCTCAGACGGGTCACCCAGGATGACCCAGCTGGTAAGTGACCAAGCTAGGACTCCAGGCCAGGGGTTCCTGATGCTTCTTCCAGCACTGCCTCTGCCCACAGTTTGGATGGAGTGGCCTTGTAGGCGCCCCTCTGAGGCCATGATGCTGGTGGGCATGGTTCCAGCTCACTCTACCTGGCTCAGGTCTGGGCCGCATTAGAGCCAGTGATGTTCTGAGCTGGTGAGGCTGGACCCTGGACATGGTGCTCCTAGGCCCGCCTTCCAGAGGGTTTAGGGAGAAGAGCTCTTTGAAAGCCCTTGGGTGCTCCAGAATATCTGTTGTGGTTCCGGCAAGTCCAGGGCCTGCCTCCCTCAAAGGACCACCACCTGCCACCTCACGGCTGCTCTGTGAGCTCAGATGCACAGATAGCCTTATCCCCACTTGGCAATCAGGGAAACTGAGGCTGGGAGAGGGGGAGTGACTTGCCCAAGGTCACAAAGGCAACTGCCCCATGCCTGGGCCACTATGAGATGCTCCAAGTATCCCCTCCATGACTAGGCATGACCCTCCTACTTCCTCCACAACAGATCCTGAATAGTCACATAGACTTTGCCGTTTTCCATGGACCCTCAGAGGTGGCTTCCATGAGGCTGGGCAGGTCCCGTGTCAGTGATGGCAAGTGGCATCACCTGCTCATTGAGCTGAAGAGTGCCAAGGATGGCAAGGACATCAGATACCTGGCCGTGGTGACCCTGGACTACGGCCTGGACCAGGTGGGTTCTGGAGGGCAGGGCTGCTGATGCTGGGCGAGAGCTGCAGATCACCTCAAGGAGATACCCGGGCCAGGGGCTGGCGGGGGTCTCTACGCTGTTCTGCCCAGTCCTCATTCATATCCCCAAATATTTATTAGGACTGCCCCAAGGGGCCAGCAACCCTGGGAGGAAGGCTCTAATCAGGAATCCTGGGAGCCTTAAGCTTTGGCTGTTGTTGGGCCACAGCAAAGGTTCCTGTCTCAGGCCTCAATGGAGGAGTGGGCATCATCCCCCTGGAGGCACCTCTAACCCTGGCCCCCTTTGTGTTCTGTTCCCAATAGAACACGGTGCATATTGGCAACCAGCTTCCAGGTTTAAAGATGAGGAGCATCCTGGTGGGTGGCCTCTCCGAAGACCAGGTCATGGTCCGACAGGGCTTCTCCGGCTGCATGCAGGTAAGCCCACCCACCAGGGAGCGGCCCAGGCTCACCTGCCCAGGTGCTGCCCAGCCCTGGCCCCACCCAGAAGGGCCCCGTTCTTTCTCATGTTATTCCTCTTTGGTTTTACCCTCACCTTCATTCCAGACCATGTGAGATGCCGTGTCAAGTGCTTTGCCAGCCTTAGATAAAAGCTAGCTACCATTATTATTAAGATTCCATTCCCACCTCAGAAACAAAGAACAAAAAACAAAGCAGAAAAGAGAGAAATAAAACAAGAAATCAAGGATTTGCCCAGACTGACCATTAGCTCAACCTCACATCCTGTGTAGGTTCCACACCCATCTCTGTTGAGATCAGAGTTGGGAGGGCTGGTACAGATTTGAGAGAAGTCACTTAGACCTTCTCTTTAGCCAATGAGGACTTTACTGGCACAAAAGCAAACAGATCTGAGATTTAGCAAGGAGCAAAACAAAGTCCCTGATATAGGAAAAGGACCAGACTTACATAGACATAAAACTACACAGCCTGTGGAATGACGATGTAATTTTTAGGGTCTCTAATGGGAGTTGGAGATGTAGGGACAGGATGAGGAAGATGGATGACACAAGATAAGGGAGACGGGAAATTTTATGACCCAGGATGGGGGGAGATGAGGAATTCCATGGTCCAGGATGAGGGGAAAATTTTATGATATTTCAAGATAAGGGAAGAAACTTTAGGACACCTTCAGGTTAGAGAAAAAAACAGGGAAAGAGTAACTTGACCCTCAGAGTACCTTTGTATCCAAGCTCCTCCATCCCGATTACACAACATTACCTTGTTCTGTGGTGGTTACAGTCACTGTGTGTTTTGATTTTGCTTTGCATCAGTTCACAGAAGTCTTCCCATGACTCTCTGATTCCTTCAAAGTTGTCATTCCTTACAGTACCAGAATAACTGGTCAGTAGCGGGGGGCAGAGTGGCAGTGGGGGGAGCACCAGTCTCAGCCTTAGGGAGACCTGCCTCTGCCCCATGCTGGCTGTGAGACCCTGGGCACAGGCTGACACTGGCATCAGGGAGGCTCCCTGATGGAACCACAGAGCTGGGCATCTGCCCTGCATCTCACTGGCACAATAACTCAGACTGGGCTCCCCACACCTCCCTTTACACAGTGCTTGGATCCCCCTGCCTCTGGTCTCTGCTCTGAGCTCTTTATTCACTCAAATCCCAAACAGCGGTTCCTTCCTCCTGCCACAGGCAGCATCTGTCTCCAGCTTTGCCAAGGGCTTTTCCTCACAATTGCCCTGGAGATAGGAAAGGCCTGTTTTGTGGATGAGGAGACTGAGGCCCAGAGCAGGGCTGGTGCAAAGGGACAGATGTCCTTCACACCTCCAGACCTGGAGCCAGCGCCTTCTGGCTTCATGTCCAGTGTCTAGCCTGGCACACCATTTCCCTTTAGAGTCAGCTCCGTCCAAGATTCCTGAAGCCTGAGGGCGAGTCCTCCTTCCATGGTCACAGGCCTTGGTCTCTCCCCCCTTACCTGCGTGGTCCTCCCAAAGCACCCACCCCACCTGTCCCCAGGCCCATCTTCAGAGGCTTCCCAGCACCAAGGGAGGGCTGGCAGAGACTGGTCCAACTCTCCCATCATGGGGCTGAACCAGCTGTTGTTACCACAGGGAGTGAGAATGGGGGAGACATCCACAAACATCGTGACTCTGAACATGAAGGATGCTCTGAAGGTCAGGGTGAAGGATGGCTGCACCCTGGACAATCCGTGTGCCTCCAGCCCATGCCCCAAACACAGCCACTGTACAGATGATTGGGATGGCTTCTCATGCGTCTGTGACCCAGGTAAGAGTGGTGGGGCAGGGCCGGCTGGCTCCCCAGGGCCAGGGCCAGAGGGGGAGCCTCTGTCTCCCCAGGTAGCCTCCTGCTCCTCTGCTCTCCCCCCTCCATAGGTACCCAGTTAGCTGGGTCAGGCCGAGGTGTTGGGGGGAGAACTGAGTGTGAGAGTGGAGGCGTGTGTGTGTGTACACGTGTGTGTATGAGTGTGCGTGTATGGATGAGTGTGTATGTGTGAGTTTGGGTGTGAGAGTGTAGGGCTGTGTGTATGAATGAGTGTGAGTGTGAGAGTGTAGGTGTGTGTATGGATGAGTAGGTGTGAGAGTAGAGGGGTGTGTGCTTGCCTGTGTGTATGTGTATGGGTGTGTATAGGTGAACATCTGGGGTGTACAAATGTGTGTGCAAGAGGGTAGAAGAGAACATGGGAGGGGAGGCTTGTCCCAGGCAGGAAGTGTGCATATGTGTGTATGTGTGTGTGTGTATGTGTGTCCTCATGTTCGAGTCCCCACTATGAGTAGTTGGCGGCTGCCTCAGTCCTGAGGAAGGATGCAGAGGGTCTCTGAGGGGTCAGACACTGAGCCATCCATTGGTCAGCAGCTGAGGGAATGGTCTCCCTGCCCTCCTAGGCTACTTTGGGAGAGACTGCGTGGACGTGTGTAACCTGAACCCCTGTGAACACATCTCAACTTGTGTCCGAAAACCCAGCTCCGCGCATGGCTACTCATGTGAATGTGGACAAAGCTACTATGGACAGTACTGTGAAAACAAGTGAGGGCATTTCTTTACTGCTCGGGAGGGAGGCCACACCCAGATGAGCATTCTTGTTTGACCCAGGAAAACTGGTCACAGAACAGGGAGGGTCAGAGCTGGGAGGGAACCTAGAATAGGAAAGGTGAGAGCTGACAGGGGCCTTAGAGCAGGGGATGTCAGAACTGGGAGGGGCCTGAGAACAGGGGATGGCAGAGCTGGGAGGGGCCTTAGAGCAGGGAAGGTCTCCTGGTAATCCCTTCTTTTCATCCAGGAGCAAATGTAGGTGTCCAGTGACTGCCCTTGGGTAGTAACCTGGCCTGTACAGTAACATCCCTGTACATGTGGAGGCCGGGGTCTATGCCACCCCCTGTCGAGACACTCCCCAAGCTCTCAGGACAGGGATATCTGCTTGCCTGTCAGGCAGTGGTTTGCTGGGGGCCTCTGCTGACAAAAGGCTCAATCTGTACCCTTCCCTTTCAAACAGAATCCATCTCCCGTGTCCTAAAGGCTGGTGGGGAAACCCCATGTGTGGTCCCTGTCACTGTGAGGTCAGCAAAGGCTTTGACCCAGACTGCAACAAGACCAATGGAGAGTGTCAGTGCAAGGTAAGCTGAGGCAGGCTGGTATTGAGCCCCTGTGATCCCCTGGTGGCCAGTTTCCATGGCCAACTGTGCCCCCAGATGTCATACTGCTTCTCCCCTCTCTCCCACCTCAGTGGTTTCTTGTGGAAAAGGTGTATGAAGAGGATGAGCTAAGGACAGGCAGTAAGAGGGAGCCCAATGATGGAGGGCCCTGGGGCCAGGGATAGGTATACGTAGGGTGCAGTTTAGGACTGATCTGACCAGGAGTTGCAGGAGACCTGGGCCTGGCCAGGGTCTCACTTTGTGTCTTACCTGTCCTGAGGACAGGATGTTCTGCACACAGTAGGGGCTTCATAAATGTTTGCTGAGTTGAACTTGAACCATATCTTCTTGGTCTCTCTCCCCTCCTCCTCTCTCCGTCTCTCTTTCTCTCTTTCCCTCCCCATCTCTTTTTCTCTCCCTCCCTCTTTCTTCTCATCTCCCCTCCCCTCTCTCTCCTTCCCTCTCTCTCTCCCTTCCTCTCCATCTCCTTTTCTCTCCCTCCCTCTTTCTTCTCATCTCCCCTCCCCTCTCTCTTTTTCTCTTTCCCTCCCTCCTCTCCTCCAGGAGAACTACTACAAGCCTCAGAACCAGGAGACATGCTACCCATGCGACTGCTTCCCCTATGGCTCCCACACGCGTACCTGTGACATGGAGACAGGCCAATGCGCCTGCAAATCTGGGGTGATTGGGCGCCAGTGTAACCGCTGCGATAATCCCTTTGCCGAAGTGACCACCCAGGGCTGTGAAGGTGGGTGCTGTCCCTCCTGGGGCTGCTGGCCAGTGCAGCTATGGGCAGAAAGGGAATTCTGGAAATGCCCAGCAGACCTGCCTTCCCCAAGTTTTAAGGTCTTCAAAGGGACTTTGCTTCATCAGGATCATGAGTTTATTGACTCTTAGACCTGGGAGGGGTTTCAGAGACTGTCCCGCCAAATGTCCTTGTTATACAGAGGGGGAAACTGAGGCCTGGGGAGAAGAAAGGATGTGCCCAAGGTCACCCGGGCATGACAGCTGAGCAAGGCTTTGAGCTCCAGACCTCGGATTCCCAATTGGGCCTTTTCTCTACCTCCTTCTTTCCTCCCTCCTCCCTTCTCCTGGTGATGCCCTGTTTGCAGGAAGGGTCTGAAATAGAGGCTTCTGGTTTGGCCCCGGCTGGGATCTCTGCCTTCATGAAAATACTTGGCCCATTAGAGAGGAGAATGGTTTATAAAATGCCCCATAAAGTTTCCCTCCTGGCCGCCTCCCCGTGCAGCCAG
Organism: Pseudochirops cupreus; assembly: GCA_028627135.1. NCBI lineage: Eukaryota > Metazoa > Chordata > Mammalia > Diprotodontia > Pseudocheiridae > Pseudochirops > Pseudochirops cupreus. Next base: position 396,304,119 of record CM053581.1, on the reverse strand, counting down.
CCCTGTCCCGTGCCATGCCCCAATCCAGCAGAAACCCAGTGCAGGCTGAGCCGTGGTCCTAGACCTGAGCTGGAGGGACATTGGGGCCATCCAGCCCCACCCCCTGCCCTGCCAATGGGGAAACCAAGGCCTGCACTGAATGTGGCTGGCGTTTCGTGGAATGCTTGCGCTGCTCAGAGATCAGTAATCTTCCCTGTTTATGAAGGAGCCTTGAGGGAGCGATGAGTCTTATTTCAGGCACAATATTCCGGTGTCTTTGGTTTTGTTTTTTTTCCCCTGGTGCACCCCAGTGATCTACAGTGGCTGTCCCCGTGCATTTGAGGCTGGCATCTGGTGGCCGCAGACCAAGTTTGGGCAGCCAGCAGCCGTGCCCTGCCCCAAGGGATCTGTGGGTAAGTGTGAGTGTGTAGTGGTCTCAGCCTGGTGGTTAGCAGAGTGAGAGAGTGAGCCAGCAGGCAGGCCAGAAGCCGTTTAGAGGCCAAGCATTCACTGAGCAAGGGCGATCCCTGGAGAATCCTGGACACGAATTCCTTAGGGAGACACTGAGGTCCTTAGCATGTGGGATGCCAGTGATGCCTCCTACCCCTAAGCACCCTTAGGGTCTGCCAAGTGCATCACTCATGGTTGCCCCGTGAGCGAGGGGCATCCCACCGAGAGAGTGCAAGGGGTGGGCCAGTGGTCACATAGACAGTCAGTGGCAAACCAGGCCCATACCCCAGCTCCATGGCTGCCTTCTTTATGTGGGCACTGCCCACACAGCAGTAAAATATTTCTGCCAGCCAGATAGTCTCTTAGGGCATAGACGATTCCTTGGCTAGGCTGTCTGGCTTTTTTCCTCCTCCACATGGGCCCACTAGCCAAGTACCCTGCACATAAAACAGGCATTTGGTGACTGTTCATTGGATGGCTTGATGGATGGATGGATGATGAGTGAATGAATGAATGAGTGGGTGAGTGAATGAATGAATGAGCGTCTGCTCCCTCTTCCATTTGTAGTGTCCTTGACCTAGTACAAGCTGAGTGTAAGCTTCTTGAGGGCAGGGGTTGTTTTGTTTTCTGCCATTGTATCCAAGGGCACAGAGCAGTGATTAATAAGTGCTTGTTGAAGCATTCATTGGTTGCCTTGTGAGTTCTATCTCCCCCACCATCTCCTGCTTCCCTCCCTGCGCCTCCCCTCACCCAGTCCCCTAATTCAGGCCCTCGTCAGCTCTCCTCTGGACCCTCTCCAGGAGTCTGACCACGCCACACCCCTGCTCAGAAAGCTTCACTGACTGCCTGTTACCTCCAGAATCAAACACATTTGCCCTTTAAAGCCCTACTCAACCTAGCTCCAACTTAACTTTCCAGAATGATCTCAGATTATTCCCTCTCACTGTCCCAGCCAAACCCGCCCACTTGCTATTCCATTTCCCACCTCCATGCTTTTGCCTAGGCAGTCTCCCATGCCTAAACTGCTCTGCTCCTTCCCTCCCTCTCTTGGAATGTCCAGCTCTCTCCAAGGCAGTCTCCTGATGTCCCAGTTGTTAGCGGCTCCTCCCGCCCATGAATCCTTATGAGATTTGGTCTTCTTTTTGGTGTGTTTCCTTGTGTGTGGAGGTGCTCTCTGAGCTCCTAGAGGACAGGGGCCGCTCTAGCGCTAGTCCTAGTGCAGGGCAGTTGGGTGGGTCAGTCACTGGGTCTCAAATGCTGTTCTGCCTTGACTCCCCAGGAAACGCCATCCGCCACTGCAGCAGCGAGAAGGGCTGGCTTCCCCCAGAACTCTTCAACTGTACCACATCCACGTTCCTGGGCCTCAAAACCATGGTAAGAGGGTGGTTTCCCCTCCACTTAAGTGGAGAACCAGCTGGCAGGTGATGAATCTGAGGTCAGAAGTTCTGTGTAGCAGATGACCCACTGACCGTAGAGAGGGAGGCTCAGGGCAGTGCTCTGAGCCAGGATGGTACCGCTGAAGGCTCTCTGTCCTCTGATCTGGGTCACCCCCGCTGAAGGCAGCTTGTCCATTCATAGATGCCAAGCCCTTCACGCTTTAGCTGTTGGGCTGCGGGTAACTGTGGGCGCTGTGTTTTTTCCTTGCTGGCCATGTTCTGCCGTCCTCCCCATGGCAGCCCAGCTCCCAGGCTCCCCGTTGCTGGGGCTGGGTTTAAATCCCCACTGGCCTAGGTGCGCTTGGGGGAGGTCATGCTCTGACAAGGACCTCACAGAAGCATCTGAGGAGAGTGCCAATGCAGGATGGGCACTGATGTCTGGGGTTCTCCATGTCTGTGAAGGGTTCCTGGCATTCATTTGGGGTTTACCTGGGGTACCTGCTCAGCTCCAGTGCGATAGGGAGATGATGGGACTCTGGAAGGCCATACCATGGGAGGCTAAGCTTTGGCAGGTCATCTCTCCCCTCCAGCAGAAGACTCTCCAAGTACTGGTCTGTGGATGGACCCTAGCTGTGTTGTCCAAGACCCAGCCTAGTTAAGGGGAGGGAACCATGTCTGCCAAAGTCACCAAGGGGGAACACTCAAAAATCACAGTGACCTTAGTAGGTGCTTTGTAAATGCTTGTGATTGATTGATTGGTACTAAGGCATGGACCACCTCCAGGATGTGGATGGTTGGGGGAGTGCACACGGGAATCAATCACAGCACTTTTAGTTACATTTGCAACCAGAATTTTAAATGAAAAAAAAATTAGTTAAAATTGGCTCCTTTAAAACATTCATCTTCTCTCTTCCTATTTCAGAATGAAAAGCTCCATCGCAATGAGACCAGTATTGACGGGGACAAATCAATCCATATCCTACGCGTGCTGGAGAATGCCACCAAATCCACAGACATCCTGTATGGGAATGACGTGAAAACCGCCTACCAGATCATGATCCACGTGCTTCAGCACGAGAGCCAGCAGCAAGGGTTCGACCTAGCAGCCACCAGGGACGTGGAGTTCAACGAGGTAGGGAGCCCTGCCCTCATGGAGCTTACATCCAGTAGCGAGCTGCTTGGGGGAATCTTTGGTCCCATCTGCATGGACAGCCCCTCCGCCAGGGCAGATTGCAGCCCATTCCCATCATCTCCTTCCACCCTGCTCTTGTCCATTTCTTTTGCTAGTCCACAGCTTGGAGAGGCCCCTCTGAATCTGTTAGTCAGGTAATAATAACGCTACCCCCCATTTCTGTGGGGCTTGAGGTTGATGGAGCACTTTCCTACTGGCAGCCCTTGGAAGCAGAATAAAAAATCATTATCCTGGTTTTACGGAGAAGGAAACTGAGGGTCAGTGAGAGCAGTAAGGATAAGAGAGATGGGAGCTGTTGCCTCCATGTTCTCTGGGCCTCTTCTCTCAACAAGCTTGGAGGACCCCAAGCCCAGCCTTTATTTTTACAGATGTGGAAACTGAGGCCAGAGAGAGGAAGGGAGGAGCAGAGCTCAGATCTGGGTGGCCGCTCATAGCTCTAGAGCCAGGTGGCTACAGAGGAGAGAACCAAGCCCCACAGAGGGGATGTGGCTTGCCCAGGGTCACACAGCAATAAGTCTCTGAAGCAGGATTCAAACCCAGATCTTCCTGATGCCAAGTCCATCACCATGCTACCTATCTCTGAGCCTCAATTTCCTCATCTGAAAATGAGGGGTTTGGACTAGATGACCTATGGGATCCCTTCTGGCTCTAAATCTGAGTCTGTAAATCACAGGGGCAGGATTTGAACCCAGACCTTTTGACTGAGAAAGCAGGACTTCCTGCTTTACAAGTAGAGAACCACAATAAACTTCTTATGTGGAATCTTGGCCCAGATTGGGGAGGAAATGCTTCAAGGGTTAGGGGTCAGGAGCCCAAGCCATCGGGGCTGCCTGAGTGCCCATCTTGAGTTGGAGTAATGGCAGTGTTCCCATCAGGACCCTGGAGAGCATCCTTGAGGGAGGAGGAAAGTGGAGGCCAGGAGAGGCCAGGGCCTTTCTGAGGTCACCTTGCTAGCCTGGGACACAGCGGGCTGTGGGACTGTGAGCAGGTCACCAACCTCTCTGGGCTCCAACTCCCCTGCCTCTGAATGGGGTAAAATCGCCTTCCATGTCCTGCTTCCTGGAACCCTGGTGATCCTCAAGTGCAGGGGGACCGGGATTGCTGATGTTCTTTGTGCCCTGTGGCAGTGGCCACATTCTCCCCAGGAGCAGAGATGGTGGGGCCAGGCTGGGCGACCCTTCTCCTCTGCAGAGTGGGCATGGGAGGTCCTCTGGAACAGGCGAGGGGCCAAGTTCGAGGCAGCTCTCCTGGAGGTGTCTTCTGTTCCCATCCCTCCAGAACCTCATCCGAGCAGGCAGTGCCCTGCTGGACCCCAGCCACAGGGATTCCTGGGAGCAGATCCAGCGGACAGAGGGGGGCACGGCGCACCTGCTCATGCACTTTGAAGATTATTTCTACAATTTGGTGAAGAACATGAGGAGGACCTACATGAAGCCCTTTGTTATCATCACGGCCAACATGAGTAAGCTGCTAATGCTGCCCGGGGGCTGAGGGATGTGTGTGGGGTCCTCCGTAATGTCCCTGCTAGCTCCTCTACCCTGGGGCTGAGGGATGTGCATGGGGTCTTTGTATTTACTCCCTAAATTTTCCCCAAGCTGGCCCAGGTCCAGCAGGACAAGGAAGATTTGGGAAGCCATCCTACTGACTTGTGCCATGGGTGTGTGAGCCTCTCTCCTCCACCTCCCTGCCCCCAAACATGTCTTAGTGCACCTATCCCTGGTGGTCAGCCCCACCAGGAGCCAAGATAGCCCTTGGCTACCGGCAGACCCCTCAGACCTGCCATCAAAGCTGTTCTGGCCTGGGGGGACTCTGCTCACACAGCAGGGTCCAGCTGAAACTAGGGTTCGACCTTGGATTAACCAATGAACACATTTTTAATTTTTTAAAAATTTTTCCCATTTTTAAATGTTTAACATTATAAAAACTATTTCCCCTATAATCCTGTGCTTTTCAAGCATGATTCTGGGAAGGTGGGGTCTCGGGGCTCTGCCCCGCTGCCCAAATGGCCCATGATACAAACGGGACATCCCCCCCACCCCAGGCCAGGGGCCTTTGCTGCTGCCTCAACCCAGGGAGCCAGACCCCATCACCCTCTCCCCTCTGGGTGGGAGTCCCCAGAGGCAGTCCAGACCAAATTCTCCAAGCTGCATCTGGATGGGGTGCCTTGACTGGGCTAGCGGCTCCTTGGGAGGCAGCCAAGCTCCCTTCCCTGGCGAGGACATTGCACGTGTGTTGGCCCCATGTCCTGCCAGGGCTCTTATCACCTGACAAAGACAGTTCTCTTACAGTCCTGGCCGCTGACATCTTCACCAAGTCCAACTTCACGGGTGCCAGGGTGCCGCGGTTCAGTGAGATTTACGAGGACCATCCCAAGGACCTGGAATCTTCCGTCCTCTTCCCTGCCCACCTCTTCCAGCCCTCCGACAGGAGAGGTAGGTCCAGGGCAGTTCCCTGACTCTATGTCTTGTATGTCATACCATATACAGACAAAACCTCAGAACAGCCGCAGCACCACTCAGGAGGCTTACCTTCTATGAGGGGAGATGGGAGGAAACTAAAGCAAGCATTGGCTCTAGAAGACTGAGGCTCAGATCCCCCTGAAACTTAGAGCTTGTATGAGCCTGAGGAAGTCACTTCCCTCCCTTGGCCTCAAGGGCTTGGCCCTGGTGGCCTCTGAGGTCCTTGTCAGCTCTCGGCCTGGAGTTCTGGGAGCTCAACCTTGATGCTTCCAAGCTTCCATGCTTCTGAGGTCCACTGTGATCCTTCCTGCCTGGGGAGCGCCTCAGAGCTCTTCCTGTGCTAAGTCTGTCTGTCTCTCCAGTGCCCCACCCCCACCCCCACCCCATGAACCTCTGAGAGGGTCTGGGAACCTGGAAGGGGGAGAAAGCCCTCTGGATGGGAGGGGTGAGGGAGTTGGGCCATGAGGACAGACTCAAGACACAGATGGGGGGCACACTCCAGGTCTTGGGGGACTCTGGGGATAAATAGTCACCCCCAGAATTACCCTACCCAGCCTTCCAGTGTCTGGCTCTTCTTTTTTTGTTTTTTTTTTTTTTGGAGGGTAGTTAGGGTTAAGTGACTTGCCCAAAGTCACATGGCTAGTAAGTGTGTCAAGTGACTGAGGGTGGATTTGAACTCAGATCCTCCTGACTCCAGGGCTGGTACTCTATTCACTGCAGCACCCAGCCTCCCTGGGCTCCACCCTTCTGATGCTCTGTTGTTAATCTCATAGATGCGCCCACGGTGAAGCCCTCCAAGCACAGAGTGACCCCCAGAGCTGACCCCACTGACCCCGTCACCGATGACCCTCTGTTGAAGAGGAGGAAGCGGCCATCAGATGAATGGAGTCAGCACGCTGTGGCCTTGGTCCTCATCTACCGCTCTCTTGGGCAGCTGCTGCCAGAGCACTATGACCCAGACAGGAGGAGTCTGCGGTGAGTGTCTGGGGCTCCATGGCCCCCGATTCTGGGCCTCTGGAGGGGAGCCTGCCTGCATTCACAGAGGGCTCTCCTGACACTTGCCTTGGGCAGAGACACCCAAGGGTTTCCCTCCACAGCAGCTGGCAGCAGGACTGAGAGCCCGGTCCTGGCCCTGCTCCTCCCTGTCCCCTGCCCCGGGGCCCGATGGGTGCTCTGGAGTCCAGGGCTCACAAGCAGCAGGTCAGGGCTGTGAGGACAGTATAGCCCAGTGGGAGGAGCAGTAGGGCCAAGGCAGAGGTGCTGGGTTCTAATCCCACCTTTGGTGGTCACTCCCTGTGCCTCTCTAACACTAGGGCTGGACCAGATGTTCTCCAGATTCATGAGTGTGTGGGCTTCCTATGGCCTCTGCCCGCCAGAGCTGGAGGTACCTGAGAACAGAGAGTGAAAGCGCTGGCCTTCCTCTCCATGCAGGGAGGACCCTCTCCCTTTCTTGGCAGCCTCTGTGACTTGTGCTCTCCCGGTTTTCCTTCCAGACTGCCCCATCGGCCCATCATTAACACCCCGATCGTGAGCACCCTGCTGTACAGTGAGGGTGTTCTGCCCCCCGGCCAGTCAGGACGCCCCATTCTCGTCGAATACACTCTGCTGGAGACAGAAGAAAGAACCAAGCCAGTCTGCGTGTTCTGGAACCACTCCCTTGGGTCAGTTAAGGGGTCAGCGAGTGAGGCTTCTGACCTCATGGGACTTGGGCTATCCCAAGCAGAAGTGGTACCCTTGGGGGGGTGCTGTGCTGCTCCAGGGGCCCAGGTCGAGGTGTCAGCATCACCACTGCCCACTTGGCAGGGGCAGGTCTCACAGCAGAAAGGATCAGCAGAGTGGGCATGATGGGCTATGGCAGGAGACCCACTGACTGCATGGGTATCAAGCCATGCCGGCCCTGGAGACCTCTGCTCTAGAGGCAGCTGCTGGTGCAGCGGAGAGAGTGTGGGGTCTGGCCTCAGGCAGTTACTAGCAGGGTGACCCTGGGCAAGTCACTGAACCCTGTATACCTTAGTTTCCCATCTGTAAAATGGGAATAATAATAATAGTACTTCCCTCCCAGGGTTGTGACAATGAAAGGAGATTGTATTTGTAAATCACAGGTCTAGCACATAGCAGGCACACAGCCAGCACTCTGTGTTAGCTGGCACTGTTATTGGCATCCTGAAAGCTCTTGGCCCAGTGCCTGCCCCGTACATAGTAGGTGCTTCATAAAGGTGTGTTGACTGGCAGGCTCTGAGGGGCTGAAGGGCCAAGGATGCCCCGGGGGGTACGAGGAGAGCTGCCTCCCTCCCAGGCAGAAGAGGGCTTGCTGGGTATGTCCCTGCTTGCCTGTCCTGGTTAGGAGGCGGCTCGTTGGGAGGTGGGTGGGGGGCTATTTCCTGCAGTGTCTGTGAAGTCCAAACAAAAGTGGCTGTAAAGCAGCTTCCAGGCAGACCCAAAGGGCTCCTGACCTTGCCAGCTCTCTCCTCTGGCAGCATCTCTGTCTTCCAGGGAAGTGGCAATTAGTCACTACTTTTAATCACCAGCTGCTGGGCCTTTATAAAATGCCTTTTATCCAAGCATCTTCAGAAGGGGGAGACAGACCCTATTAACTTTTACATCCCATTGTATAGTTGAGCAAACTGAGGGGGTAGGGGAGGGGCAGCCATTTTCCCAGAGCTGAGGAGAACTTGGACTTTTTCCTGGAGTCTCTTCCTGGCTTTGAGGTCTGACTTTCCATCTGCAAAGTGGAGGGAAGAATGGGACTTGTCTCTGAGCAGGGCTCATAAAACGCTTGGGGATCCTCGGATGAAAGGTACCCCAATAACAAAAGGTGTGCCCGACCAGGATGCTTTTATCATCCTTTCTTAGCCAACCCTGACTTTTTAGGAGTGGCCCCTCTGTTCTCCTAAAGAAGGAAGCAGTGGGTGGCTCCTTATAGACTCTACTGCCCTTTGAGAACCAAGACCCCAAACCCAGATTAAACCCCTGGTCCAGCAGGAGAGGGGCAGCTGGATAGCTCAGGCCACTGCCTTCCCAGAGTCCCTAGTTCTCAGGACCAGGATGGACAGAAATGCCCCAGGAAGTCTTGGTGTGAGGGTCCCCGTGTGACCAGCCCTAGGCAGGTGCTCTGGAGCCCTGGGCTCCCCCATCTGCCACCAGAGGAGCTCTGGGACCCTGCCCTGACCCTCTGGTCTATGAAAGAAGGGCATCTTTGAGAGTCCTGAAGGAACGAATGAATGAATGAATGGATGGATGAATGAATGAAAAATGAATGAGGAAGCCATTCTGGGGTGCTAACTGTGTGACATCACTGTGCTAAGTGCTGGGAATACAGAGGGGGTGTGGGACAGTCCTGCCTCAAGGACCTCACTGGGGGCCACAGAACCTAAGAGAGCTTTAGCCGCAGGGCAGATGGAGGGAGCATCTGGGCTGGTCCTGGTCTCCCTAGGAGCCCCAGAGCTGTCCTCTGGACTCTTCCATGGCCCAGTAGCCCCAGGTGACTGGGGAGGGGGCTCTAGCATGTCAGGGGGAGCGTTCCGGGGCAGGGAAGCCAGGGGCTCACAGCTGGCCCTCTCTGCCACAGGAGCCGGGGCTCAGGAGGCTGGTCAGCCAAAGGCTGTGAGCTGGTCTCCAGGAACAGCAGTCACATCACCTGCCAGTGCTTCCACGCCAGCAGCCTGGCTGTGCTGATGGACATCTCCAAGCGCGAGGTGAGAGGGCAGGCCCTCATGGGGGGGAGGGCCTCGAAGCCGGGCTCCTTGACCAGGGTGCTGCATTAGATAGAAGTGATGTCCTTAGTAATCGTATGGATTTTATGCATTTAAAAATATTATCCTTAGAAAGAGTCTCTAAGCTTCACCATATCAGAAGAGAGGGGTCTAGGGAACATGCAAGGTTAGAAAACCCTGTCTTAGAACAGGGGATGTCAGGGCTGGGAGCGTCTGAGAATAGGGGATGGCAGAACTGGGGGGAGGGTCTCAGAACAGGGGATGGCAGAACTGGGAGGAGTCTTAGAACATCAACTATGAAGAACCATTTAATTCCTTTCTGAGCTCCCTTCTTTCACACACACAAAGGCCACATATTACAAACTGGGCCATTCAGAGTGGAGAGGGGGGGACATTAGACTTGGCCCTCCAGGACAGTGAGTCCATCAGGGCCCAGGGCCTAGAGCTGAGATTCTCTGGAGAGGCCTCAGGACAGGTCCTGACTGGCCTGTTCTGGCTTTTTGAGAACCAAAGCTCTAAGCCCCCAGGCCCCAGGGTCGCTGCTGGAGGACCCCAGGATGATGGCTGGTTAATGTTTCACCCAGGCTGTCTTCAGTCAGGCTGGGCACATGCAGTGCCCTCCTCCTGGGCCCGAGCTGGGAGGAATATGCCATCTGACTGACCGCAGGGAGTGGCCCACAAGCCAGAGAGGAGAGTGTGACCTCTTCTGGCTAGTTGTCACTACCAGCTGTCATTGAGCCCCACCTTTCCATCCTAACCTCAGTGTACTTGGCTGTGAAATGGGCATAATGATCCATGAGAGACAGCATTATGTAATGGAGAGAGGGCAGGAAGGCCTGGGTGCAAATGCTGCTTCCCACATTTACTAACTTTCGCTGTCTCAGCCTCAGTTTCTTCTTCTTTGAAATGGGGACAATAACCTCTGCAGTGGCACCTGCTTCTGCGGGTTGTAGTGAGGCCAGACCAGATGTTGGGTGGCACTCCACATCCTGCCATTGCTCCTCCTTCTCCTTAGTCTGGGCCCAGGCCCCTGTAGTGCCCCCTCAGCACAGGGCTCCTGTAACATGCCCCCCTCCTGGTCCTGCAGCATGGTGAGGTCCTGCCCCTCAAGATCGTCACCTACACCAGTGTCTCCATCTCCCTGGCGGCCTTGCTCATGGCCTTCATCCTGCTGCTTCTGCTCCGGACGCTCCGCGCCAACCTCCACAGCATCCACCGGAACCTGATCATAGCTCTCTTCTCCTCCCAGCTGGTCTTTGTGATCGGGATTGACCAGACAGAAAACCCGGTAACTGCGTCCCCCTGCCCCCAGGCTGAGGCCGTGTTGTGAGGGGGTGGCAGCACCAGTGGGTGCTGCCTCTCCTTCCCCCATAGCCAGTCCATTCAGTCCACCAGAACAGGCACATATTAAGCACCTGGTGTATGCACACCAGCATCTGCCCGACTCCCAGAATCTCTGAGCTGGGTGTGGCCTCCAGGTCATGTGGTCCAGTCCCTGCCTGCCCAAGGCTGCATCTGAGCCAGCATAATCTCAGGTTCACTTATGAAGCACCTCTGTGTACTGGGCACCATCCCTGACTCCAGGGAAATTCCATTCAGTTCGGCAAACTCCTAATAAGCAGCTGCCGTGTGCTGGCACTATGCTAGGCACTGGGCAAAGACAAAAATTATAAACCAGGCCCTGCCCCAGAGGGGCTTGCTTCCTCTTGGGGGACACCCAGTCAGTAAAATGCGTGCAGGTGAATGGGGCAGTACTGACCATGGAGGATCAGGGAAGGCTTCGTCCTGGACAGATGTGCCACCTGCACTGAGGCGCGGAGGGTGCTGGGGGTTCTAGAGGAGAAGGGGAACAATAGGCGTTTATTAGGCACTTACTATATCCCCAGCTAAGAACTGGTGAGCAAACAGACAGAAACATTGTCCCTGCCCTCGCTGAGTTTCCCTGAGGTGGGGAGACCCCGGGTAAATCCCCCAGACCATCCAAGACACAGTAGATGGGGTGCAGTCTGGGGAGGCACTGGCAGCTGCGGAGGCTTGAGGAAAGCCAGGAGGCAGAGGTAAAGGGGGAGACCATTCCAGGCATGTGGACAAAGGTGAGGAGGCCGGAGATGAGGTCTTATATGCTAGGAAGGCAGCTGTGTGTGTCAGGGTCAGGGTCAGGAGTGTGTGGAGGGGAGGGCAGCTTGTGAAGAGCCTGAAAGGCCCATCAGAGGAACTTCCATGAGGTCCTCAAGGCCAACCAGCGGAGCTCATTAAATAGGTCAGACAGAGACAGGAGGCTGGGAGACCCATCTGGAGACCCTGCCCCAAGGGAGGTGACGAGACCTGGCTGTGGAGGGAGGGAGGTAGGGCAGGGAGGGCAGCAGGAAAAGTCTGGAAGGTAGAAATAACAAAGAAACCACAGGATGACCGATTGGGTTGGGGGTGAATGTGTGTGAAGAGGTGATGGTCAAGGCTGTGAGCCTGACTGCCCATGGTGGATGGAGGATGGTGGTGATACATTGAATTGGAGATGTCCAAAAGGCAGCAGTGGGAGTGGGGGGGGGGGGCATGCGTGGGTTATGAGAGACTAGAGCTCCAGAGAGAAGTAAGGGCTGGATATGTGAGTCTGGGAACCTGCATAGTCTGATAGTTAAATCCAAGGGAAATGGTGAGATCAGGAGAAGACAGAAAAGGGAGAGATCCAGGACAGAGCCTTGGGGGCCCACAACGCCTCAGGGGATGCCCCTATGAAGATCAGGCTGCAGGACAGAGTCTTTGGAGAAAGCCCTGATGTTGGCAAAGCATTTTCTGTCAATTTTTTGTTTCTGCCGAGATCCCGGCGCCTGCCTCATGGAAGGAGGGGTCAAGGCATCTGAGGCACAACAACCCTGGGGTTTCAAGGACAATAGGTGTTTTCTGCTCATTTTGCAGATAAGGAAACTGAGGCTCGGGGTGCAGTGACTTGCCCCGGCGTGCACAGTCAGGGAGGCAGATGTGAATCCCTGGACTGTGACTCTTCCAGCCCCTGAGATGCCTTTTTTTTTTTAAGTTTTTTGCAAGGAGGGAGACAGGGCAGTTGGGGTTAAGTGACTTGCCCAAGGTCACACAGCTAGTAAGTGTGATCAAGTATCTGAGGCTGGATTTGAACTCAGGTCCTCCTGACTCCAGGGCTAGGGCTCTGTTCACTGCACCACCCAGCCACCCTACCCTGAGATGCCTTTAATTCATTTTCTTACCCATTTTTCTTATCAACATAACATTTTTCTCAAGCCATCAGCAGAAACAGTCAAAAGACAGAGCCAGTCTCCCCCAGGCCTGTCTCCTCCTGCGAGGCTGGAGCAGCTGCCACTAGGCCAAGGAGCCCCTGTGCTCACTCCAGGTCAGCCTCACTGCATTGTGCAGGGGACCTTCTGTGGCCCCCAAGGCATGGCCTTTGTCAGCCCCAGCAGCTCCTGCAAGGGTCAAGGATCTGCATCAGTCAGTGAACATCTGTTAAGCACCTACTGCATGCCAGACAAATCACACCCGGGAAGCTTGACTGTGCCTGGGGTTTTCTCAAGGACTCCAGCAGGGGCTATGATCCCCCAGTGACCTGCTTCCTGACCCACAATGATGCAGCTGGTCAGGAGACTTCAGGCAGAGGCTGAATGGCCCTGTAGAGGGGCCAGGGGCCGTGATGACCTCCAGCCACCTTCCTGCTCCAGGGTGCCGCAGGGTTGGCATTCCGGGCCCCTGCCACTCTTCATCCACAGCCCCCAGCTGGCTGCTGACTCCTCTGCTCCTGGCCTTATCACTCTGGCCCCAGCAAGGCTTGAGCCAGAGGAGGAGTTCTCTGAGGCCCCAGGGAGCCGGGCCCCTGGGGGCCTGGCCCCTTTCTCCGTGGTTCACTCTGCTACCTTCTCTCTTGGGAAAGCTGCCCAAGCTCCGCTCCCAGCTTTTCCTCGTTGGAGCAAGGGGAGCCCCCGCGTGAGAGGCGTCCCCTCCCGTTCCAGGGCCATGACTCATGTGCTTACCTGCCAGGAAGCTGCCCCCCACCCGCAGTCATGCACCAGTGAGCATTGAGCCAGGAATGTGGCGGCCTGATTCGGGTGCTTGGCACAGGGCCCACTTTTTATGAGTTTCTATAATTTCACCATCACATTTCAGGGAGAGGCTCCTGGTCCCCCTCTCCGTTCCCCAGATTACCAGCCGCCTCAACTGATTTATGAACCTGAATATTTCTGTCTTTGTTGTTTCCTGGAAGAGGCGCTGTGCCCAGGGATGCAGGCTGGGTGGGTGTGAAGGAGGAAACCCCCCAACTTCTGACCCTGACTTTACATGGATGGGCCAACAGGTGGGGATCTGGAGCAGGAAGGCACCACAGAGGCCGTCCTGTCCACCTGTGCCAGACCAAGCAGCCCGACAAAGCTCCCCAGCCTCAGATCAATGATCACAGAGAACCTTCCATCCAGGTCTTGCTAGACCCAGGGCCAGTAGCTTCTCAATGGCCTGACAGCATCTCTTGAACTCAGCTCTTCCAGCTCCAAATGCTGTGCTCGTCTCCTGTTTTATCTCCTCCCTCAAAGACCGAGAGCCTGTGCCCGCCTCCTATGCCTATGTCCTTGTGCCTGGCCTAGGAAAGGACGTGTAGCCCCAGGCCCCCAAAACACCAGAAAGGGTATCCAAGGCAAAGAGGTCCCTCCACAGGTGCCCCCTCTGCTAAGTGGACAGGAGACTCGCACCCCGCTCCCAGTCATGGCTGGGAAGAAACATGGGTGGCAGACAGCCAGCTGCAGCGAAGTCTTCCCACTGCCTTGGCACTGAGCCTAGGGTGGTCCAGGCACCAGGCTCCAGCCTGCCTTGGGCCTGCGAGCTGATCCTTGCAAAGGCAGTTCAGCAGCCCCAGCCTCAGTTTCCTCACCTCTGAAATGGGGGTGTTAAGAGCATTTGCCAGCCTGGCTGTTGTGAAGATGAGCCGATCACTTTGCAAGCCTTTGACACCAGCTCTCGGGCTGGTTATCATGTTATGTGCATTATGTTCCTCAGGTTATCATCAGCAGAAAAAGTCATCTTTACCCTCAGGCATCTTCCGTTCTGGGGGAATGGGGGAGGAAAAGTTGATAGAGTCAGTCGATAAGCATTTATTAAGGGTCACTATGTGCCAGGCTCTGTGCTAAGGGCTGGGATACAAAGAAAGGGGAACCAGTCCCTTCTGGTCTGAAATCCTTCAAAGTAAAACCAAGATAAATGGTGGGGGTGGGGAGGGTTGGGAGGGGGGTAAGGAGGGTGTTAGAAGTGGTGCTTGAAGGAGTTAGGGGTTCCCCAGCCTGCAGAGCAGTGACAGGGCATGGCAGAGCCCATTTCCCTGGCATGTAGGGTGGGTGAGGACTGGAGGGGGCACCATCACCCTAGAGAGCCACTGCAGGGCTTTGAATGCCGAGGAGAGGCATTGTGGTCATTGTGGTGTAGAGGCCAGTGGGAGCCGTGGAGGCTTTTGAAGCGCTGCAGCGCCTGACAGCTGGTTGGGGGCAGGGGCAGACCCCAGGAAGCCACTGCAGTGGGTGGGGCCTCACTAACCTTACCGTGTCTGGCGTACCCCCCTCCAGTTTACATGCACGGTCATCGCCATCCTGCTTCACTACTTCTACATGAGCACATTTGCCTGGCTGTTTGTGGAAGGCCTGCACATCTACCGCATGCTGACCGAGCTCAGGAACATTGACTCCGGGCACATGAGGTTCTATTATGTCCTGGGCTGGGGCATCCCGGCCATCGTCACAGGTCAGCAGTGGCCCACGGCCCCTCTGGGGTTCAGAGCTGGGAGGGAGTCCCTCCACAGAATGTTCCTTAAATGCTCACCCCTTTTGGGCTAGTACTGGGTTTGCTTTTGGCGTTTGGGTGAGCCCGTTGGTGAGGCCTGGAGGTGATAGAGCATGTCCATCCCATGGGACACCAGAGTCTGGAGGTCTGATTCCTGATGCTGCCTCGGCCATTCACCTATCTCTGCCTTTGGGCAAGTTCCTGCTGCTCTCATTTCCTCAATTTACCTCTCTGTGAAGTGGATTCCGCTCTTTGTCTCCCTTCAAATAGACTCCCTGTCTGGACTTCAGAGATGGAGTCAGGGTGCCCTGGGTTTGAATCCTGCCTCAGACTCTATTAGTGATGTGGCCGTCTCCCAAGCTCAGTCTCCTCTTTTGTGAGATGAGGACAGTTACCTTTACCTCCCCAGGTTCTTGCAAGGCTTCCAGCACTCCTGGGTCCATTAGTGCCCATTGGGCTGTGAGCTGGTCCATGGTCTTTGAGGGTTGGCATGGCCCAGAGGAGGTCCTCACACACCAGGGCCCCCTTCCAGCCTTTCCTCTTGGGTGGGCCCCCAAGCCCACAACAGGATGAGGCGTCAGAGAAAGACGCCATCCTGGCCACATCCTCCAGGACACTCTGAGGCTGCTGCTCCCCAGAGCTGATGGCTGAGGGTAGCTACACTGACAGGGGCAGAAGCTGGCCCATTTAGACCCACCCCAGGTTTCTACCCAGACTAAACTTCTCCTGGAACATTCTGTCTGTCATTCATTGTTCTTCTGAATTAAGCCCTTTTTGTCCACTCCCCACATGATCTGGAACAGCCCCAGACGTCCGCCCTGAGCAGGCCAAGGGGGGAACGTTTCTGTTTTCTGCTGCAGGGCTTGCTGTGGGTCTGGACCCCCAAGGCTATGGGAACCCTGACTTCTGCTGGCTGTCCGTTCATGACACCCTCATCTGGAGCTTCGCCGGCCCCATTGGCATTGTGGTCATTGTGAGTGCCTGGCCTGGGCCCAGCTGCCTTTGTCACTTTGTCTCTGTCCATCATTAATCAGCCAACATTTACTGCACCTGCTGTGTGCCCGGCTGCAATGAGCGCTGGAGATACAGAGAGGCCCAAGATGGGCCCTGCCCTCAGGAAGGGCACAGTCCAGTGGGGAGACACCATGCAGACAGGTTCTTCAAAGTGAGCTCTGTACCAGACAAATAGGAGAGAATTAACAGGGGAAGATCCTGGAACTAAGGAGTGGGGGGCTTCCTCCTGCAGGAAGGGGGTGTTAGTTGGGTCTTAAAGGAAGCCAGGAGTCAGGAGGTGAAGTTGGGGCTATCTGTATTATTATGGCCAAATATTAGCCCCACTCTGCAGATAAAACTGAGTTCCATGCAGCTAGGCATCTGGCCTCTGGTCACACAACTAGTGAGTATGGGGACTGGCAGAGGTCAGACCCCCAACACGTGACCCACATCTGGCCTAGGTCTGCCCTTCTGAAGATCTCCCCTACCCCTGACCAGAGGATTTTCCCATTGTTCCTTCTCCCCAGCTCAACACCATCATCTTTGTCCTGTCTGCAAGAGTGGCCTGCCAACAGAAACATCGTTCCTATGACCGGAGCGGGGTCATGTATGTCGATGGCGTGGGCATGAGGGCTGGTGTCGGGAGCCCAGATGTGGGGGGGTCTGGGACTCCTTGGGGGACATGCAGACCCACATGCTCTCTTGGAGCAACCACAGCCTCTCATCTAGAAGAGCCCCACTGGGTGCAGGAGCCCTCTGGGGCTTGGAGATCCCCCCTCCCCACCTGGGAATGGGCATGAGGCAGGAGAAAGGCCTCATTCAATGGGTGATTTGGCCATTATCCATGTTGTGTGGGACAACTCATGAGTCTGGAAATGTTGGGGCCCCTGCTGACTTTCTCAGTGGCTGCCGATAAGACATTGAGACAAAACTGCTGTCCTCAGGGGGTACACATTCCAACGGGGAAGAGATGTTCAGTCTTGAGGCCAATGGTCCTTGGATGACAAGGCCCTGGGGCCCCAAGGTGGGGAGGAAGCCATGCCTGGGGTTGCCAGGGCAGATGATGAAGGCTGATGGTAATCAGAGCCCAGTGACCAGAGAGACAGTAAGGACTCGTGAGCCTGGTCTCACCAGAAGGGTTGTAGCCAGGGATGCCTGGCTCCTGGAGCCACGTAGGCATTGGGGTGACCTGGGGCCGGGCACCCCACATGGGTCTGGGATTCCTCCTCTTTCAATCGGGCCTCTCAGTGCCCTCCCCACCATAAGTCTATGGGCTGAAGTCCCCATTCCCCAGGAATCCTGTTGAGGCGCCCAGAGCCCCAGCCACCTCCCCCTTCTGTGTTTGCATTTCTGCTGACAGCTGTGCTTCCTCTGGGCTGATGGGGAAGGGCTTCTCACCTACCCTGATTTAACAGGGAAGCTCACATTCTCATCGGCCACTGCATTCAAATGAACCCACACTTATTTAGCACTGACTGTATGCAGGTCCCTGTGTCCCGTGCTGAGAACACAGAGCTAGGCTCTACCTGACCTTGCTCTGTGGGGGGCTGGGGTGACTCCTCCCAAGGCTCCTGGGATGGGAATAGTAATGCCCACCTGTGGGGCTTCCCTTCACAGCTCCAGCCTCCGAACAGCCTTCCTCCTGCTCCTGCTGATCAGCGCCACGTGGCTCCTGGGGCTGATGGCCGTCAACAGCGATGTGATGGCCGTCCAGTATCTCTTTGCCGTCTTCAGCTGCTTACAGGTGAGAGGCCCAGTCTCGCTTGTTGTGACCACACCCCGTCTCCTTCCAACTCCTGGAGACTCAGCCAGCGCTCTGCTGAGGATGCTGCTCTTATCATGGGTTGTGGTGCCAGAGAGACCAGTCACAGTTATTGCTCTGGAGCCAAAAGGGACCTCATGCACCATCTAGTCCAACCAAGAGAAGGAAGTGAGCCCAGAGGGGGTGAGGGACTAGCCCAAGGTCGCACAGCAGAGCTCAGGTTCAAGCCCAGGTCCTCGGACCCCAAATGCACTGCTTATACTGTATGCCTCCTTATCCTCCAGGAGGAGTGGGCCCTTCCCTCTCCTCAGCTTTCCTTTGTCCTGTCACAGCCAGAGTATTATAGAGCCAGTCTGGGGCTCAGGCAGTCTGGGTTCAAATCCTCACCCTGACAGCCTTGAGGTGCAACCTGGCTTGCAGCGTTGGTTTCCTCCTGTAAAATGGAGGGATTGGACTCCATGGCCTCTGTAGTCCCTCTCACCTCTGAGATGGTTCTGGAACTGACCAGCTAGTCTCCAGGGTCCCGTGGGTCTGTCCCAGAATCTGTGGGATCTCTAGAGGTCTGGCTCTTAGGCACTAATCCAGCCCAGCATCTCAGCACAATCCAATGAGTCCTGGGGGTAGAGGCAATGAGAAGGGGGCCCCAGCAGGTGCCATGGCGGCCTGAGGAGAAGCCCCTTCTTGGGGCTGCGGCCCCTGCTTTGGGGTTCATGGGACAGAGAAAAGTCCTTTCTTCTCTCCTTCCCACCCTTCCCCACCCTCAGCTAATGGCATTTTAGTGAGCCTGTCCAGGTCCTCCAAAGGAGCTGCTGGCCTGGGCTGACCGCCCTCCATGGTCTCTGTCTGTCTGCCTCTGTCTGTC
>CM053581.1:396268522-396285452 GCA_028627135.1 Pseudochirops cupreus | reverse complement strand
ACCCTCAGCTAATGGCATTTTAGTGAGCCTGTCCAGGTCCTCCAAAGGAGCTGCTGGCCTGGGCTGACCGCCCTCCATGGTCTCTGTCTGTCTGCCTCTGTCTGTCTCTGCCTCTCTGTCTGTCTGTCTCTGCCTCTGTCTGTCTCTGCCTCTCTGTCTGTCTCTGCCTCTCTGTCTGTCTCTGCCTCTCTGTTTGTCTGTCTGTCTCTGCCTCTCTGTCTGTCTGTCTTTGCCTGTCTGTCTCTGTCTGTCTCTGCCTCTGTCTGTCTGTCTCTGCCTCTGTCTGTCTCTCTCTGTCTGTCTCTGTCTGTCTCTGCCTCTCTCTGTCTCTGTCTGTCTGTCTCTGCCTCTGTCTGTCTCTGTCTGTCTCTGCCTCTCTGTCTGTCTGTCTCTGCCTCTGTCTGTCTCTCTCTGTCTCTGCCTCTCTGTCTGTCTCTGTCTTGTCTCTGCCTCTGTCTCTGTCTGTCTGTCTCTGCCTCTCTCTGTCTCTGTCTGTCTCTGCCTCTCTGTCTGTCTGTCTCTGCCTCTGTCTGTCTTTCTCTGTCTCTTCCTCTCTGTCTGTCTCTGCCTCTCTGTCTGTCTCTGCCTCTGTCTGTCTCTGTCTCTGCCTCTCTGTCTGTCTCTGCCTCTGTCTGTCTCTGTCTCTGCCTCTGTCTCTGTCTCTGTCTGTCTTTGCCTTTCTGTCTGTCTGTCTCTGCCTCTCTGTCTGTCTGTCTCTGTCTGTCTCTGCCTCTGTCTCTGCCTCTGTCTGTTTCTGTCTGTCTGTCTTTGCCTCTGTCTGTCTCTGCCTCTGTCTCTGCCTCTGTCTGTTTCTGTCTGTTTCTGCCTCTGTCTGTTTCTGTCTGTCTGTCTCTGCCTCTGTCTGTCTCTGCCTCCCTGTCTATCTCTGTCTCTGTCTTTCTCTGCCTCTGTAGATGTAGATTGAGACATAGGAATTGTACAGAGTCACTTGCCTGGCAGAGAGCTGTCCTCAGTCAGCTGGCCTTTCCCCTCCATGGCTTGTGGCAGGACACCGTCCCTACTTACTCTTCCCCCCAGTTACAGGTGTGCTGTGATCTTCTGACCCCAAGTGCTCTCCCTCTGTGACTGACCCCCCCCATCCTCAGTTTCCTCATCTGTAGAATGGGA
This sequence comes from Pseudochirops cupreus, assembly GCA_028627135.1. Lineage (NCBI taxonomy): Eukaryota > Metazoa > Chordata > Mammalia > Diprotodontia > Pseudocheiridae > Pseudochirops > Pseudochirops cupreus. The sequence continues at coordinate 396,284,324 of CM053581.1, read as the reverse complement.
CTTGGATGGAATACTCTCCTTGTGGCCAGCTCAGTCTGGGGGATTTGGGGACCTCCCTTCCAGGAGCTGGGGCACATGCCCCTTCCCCCCAAACCACCATGAGCCCAAGTCTGTCTCAGGCCCAGCTCTGTCTTCTGCCTGAGCTTGGGTTAGCATCGCGTTCCCCACCCACCTGTGTGGTCATCCAGGCACAATGGCCCTTGGTCCTCTCCTGGGAGGCGGGTGAAGGGTGGGCAGTGCCTTGAGAGGACTTCCTACGAAGCCAACAGAAGCAGTATTATAATGTCCTGGGCAGGGAAATGAGCAATCTGAAGAAGCAGATTCACTGTCTCAAGGGCTAGCTTTAGGGGCATCACAAAGAAATGCCTCGTGTCCTCTGAGACCTATCATTTCCCCAGCCCCTCAACCCTGGAAAACTGAAGCCACTTTTCTTGCAGACCCTCGTCCAGACAGGGCAGCTCCAGAGCCCTGTGTCTCCCCGGGCTTTTGTGCAGAGCCCCGCCTCCTCTGCCCAGAGGATCTGCGGGCTCATTCTCCCACACTGCCCAGCAGCCTCTACCCCTGAGCCTGGCAGCTTTCAGAAACCTGAGTTTTTCTGGGAAAGCAGGCTCTGGGGCCTCCATGGGGCTGGTGCCCCTGCAAGAGCAGGGTCTGGGCACCAGGAAAAGCTCCTCCAGGCTGGTGTGACCTGACCCGGCCTTCTAGGAGGTGACCAAGCAGGGCTGTCTGGGAGGTGACCAAGCCTGGCCTCTGACACCTCCTCCCACACCCCTCCTTTACTCCAGGGACTCGCTATCTTTTTCTTTCACTGTGTGGTCAACAAGGAAGTCCAGAAGCACCTGAAGGTCACTCTGATGGGGAAGAAGGCCCACCCAGATGATTCCACAGCCACCAGAGCCACGCTGCTAACTGTAAGGAAGGCCCTGGGTGACTCTGACCCTTCTCAAAGGCCCAGGCTGCCACAACCACCAGCCTGTAGCAAGGACCCCAAAGGCCCAGCTTCTCACCAGTCCCCCTGATTCCCCCTCCTGCCCCCTAAGGGCTGTTGTCCCAGCCTCTGCTCCTTCAGGCTCCTGGGGTCCCAGAGAGGTCAGCTACAGACACCTCCCAGGGTGAGAAGCTGTGGGGTGGGAGGACATGGCAGGAGCACCCTGGGGCTGGGGACCCAGAGACTGAGTGTTAGCCCCGCTTCTGCCTTTTCTGTGTGCCTAAGTTTCCTCACTGATAGAGTGGGAAGGAGGGTTAGCATGCCAAAAGGCCAGAAAGCTGGTTTCAGGGTCAGGGGCTAACTTTGGGGAGGGAATTTCTTCTTCCTGGGCTCCCAAAGCCAATGATATCACAGGCTTGACCAGAAAAATGGGTCTGAAAAATGGTCCCAGACTCTCTACTCCCTGGGTTGTCCTGGACCACCAAGGGATAAGCACTCTGCCCACCTTGAGCCTCTGGCTGGTCCCACTAAGTCCTATCTCACACTCCCTTGTCTTGGCCCCAGACTGGGAAAGGGACTCGCCCAGGGTCATACAACCAGCAGGGAAGGAGTAGGAGGCTCTGTCTAGCCCTGATTTCTCATGAGGGAAGAGCCTGGGGTCAGCAGGATCCTGAAGCCACAAGACAGAACTAGAGCCTAGGCTGACTTTGGGGGCCAGGAAGAGTCTGGTTTGCTTCAGTTTCCAGTGGGCATCATACTGCAGGAGGTCTTGAATGCTAGGATGAGATGTCCTGACCTTGATGGACAGTAGCGTGCCACTCTGCCCCCAGGACCATCAGTGTTGTCCACACTGGGCGGGCCGGGCTGCTGCCCCTTGTCTGGTCAGAGGCACCCAGCCCCACCCCTAACACTGCCCTGCCTCTCCTTGCCAGCGGTCCCTCAACTGCAACAACACATACATTGAGGAGCCCAACATGTACCGCACAGCGCTGGGCGAGTCCACGGCTTCGCTGGACAGCACCGTCAGGTCAGCCCCAGCCCCTTGCCTCTGGGAGAGCTGGGCAGTGCTGGTGGCCCTGGGCCAGGCGCTTCCCCTCTGGGCCTCTCTTTCCTTGCCAGTAAAATGGGAAAAATGAATGGTACTGTGCTGCCTACTATGATCCAGTCCAACATTTATAAAGTACCTACTGTATGCCAGGTGTTAAAAGAAATAAGAACTAAAGTAGCCTCTTCTCTCAAAGAGCTTACATTCTCCCGGAGTGGAGAGAGAGCTAAAGAGACCCTGGGCAAGTCACTAGGCCTTGCTAGGCCTCAGTTTTCTCCTCTGTAAAGTGAAGAGGGGGAAGGGTGGACCAGAAGGCCTCTGTGGTCTCTCCAGAGCCAGGTCCATGATCAATCGAGGAGAGAGGGGGTCTACACTGGCAACCAGGAGCCTAGGAAAGGTGTCCCCCAGGAGGGGCCATCTGAGATGAGAGTGGGAAGAAGAGGGAAAGGAGAACAGGCCTTCGTCATGCCCCGTGGGGCAGGTATTGTCAGGCCCCCTAGCAGAGGAGGAGGCACGAGCTGCCTGGCCGAGGGCGCCCAGCTGGGAAGGGACCGAGCAGCCGTCCATCTCGTGTGACCCTTTCTGCTGGTGCCCATTGGCTCAGATGGGAGCCGTGGAGGAAGGATGCTCAGCATGCCCAGCCCAGCCTTCCCAGCCCCTGGGCCCTCTGGGGGAGGGAGGCCCCCAACGCACAGCCCCGGCACCCCCGGCAGCTCCTGAGCACAAATGCTCCCCTCTGTTGCAGGGAGGAGGGGACCAAGAAGCTGAGTGTGTCCTCAGGCCAAGCAAGAGGCCGCCCAGAACCTGACACCCACCTCTTCCGGAGGAGGAATGGCAAAAACCCCAGGGGTGAGAGCAGCTTTGTGAGCCCCAGAGCCCAGGGCATTGAGCAGCTGGCTGGAAGAGACTCCCTCCCTCCATGGCTCTCTGTCTCTCTCTACGTGTCTCTGTCTCTCCCTGTCTCTCTGTCTCTCTCTCCCTCTCTTGCTATCTCTGTCTCTCCCTGTCTCTTTCTCTGTCTTTCTTTGTTTTTCTCCCTCTGTCTCTGTTTCTCTTTCCATGTCTCTGTCTCTTTATCTCTGTCTCTTTATCTCCTTCCTCTGCCCTCCCTGCTTCTCTTTATCCTTCCCATTCCTCTCTTTTTCTCCTTACCTTTCCTCTCTCCTCTCTCTATTCTCTCTGTCTCTTCTCCCTCCTCCCCACATTCTCCCTTTCCCAGCCTCTTTCTTCCATCACTCTCCCACCTATCCCAATACCCCGCTCTAACCCTATCACTCTGCTCTGGGGGCTTCTTGGGGTCTTGGGGATAAAATGGGGATTGCCCAGGGCCTGGCACTTGGGGCCCTCCCCAGCCTGGCTCTCCCTGACATTTCTAGCTTTATTCACCTGGTTCCCCTTCAGGCTCTCTTGGCTTCAGCCAAACCAGCCATTCCCCTGCCCACATGTTTTCCTGCCCCTGGGCCTGGACCCCCGAGAGCTTTTGTTCTTTGGCTCTGTCTGCTGAAACCTTTCCCCAGGAAAATGTAGCACTGCTGGCCTGACATTCGAGGCCCCCTCTACAGCCTGCCTCCCATCTCCCTCCCAGGCTATTTTGTGATTCCCCTTCATGGAGATTCTCTGCCTCTTCCTGTAACCCTGCCTCTCTAAGACCCTCACTGTCCCCTTCCCTACAGACATATGGGACACTTCCTATCCCACCCTATCCTCTCCCAAAGACACCCCTGTCCACCTGCTGCTAGCCAGCCCATCTCTCAGGGCCAAGCTTCAGATGCCTGCCCCCCTTGGCCTTCCCAGCTGTCTCGAGGGAGTGGGAGTGACCTCCCCTTGCCCTCATACTGGTTTCCCTGGTCTTGGCTCCCCATAGACAATAAGCTTCCTGAGGGCAGGGATTGCGTCTTAGTCCTTTCTGGGACCCCCTCAAGTGGCTTGTGCAGGGCCAGCCTGGGCTGTCACTGACTGAATCAACAGATGAATGTGGGAGTGACCAGGTGAATGGATGAACGCTGAAGGAATAAGTTAGTGCTTGAGTGAATGGGTTGAGCGAATGAGAGACTGAAGGGAGGAGTGATTTTTAAAATTCTAAATGCAGATCCCCCCAAAGCATTTCCCCAGTGTGGCAGAAAGCAGAATGACACTATGTGTCCTAAGGGACGGAGTTGGTGGAGGAGAGACTGGCTGGCTAGGAAGGGGTCTCAGGAGTGATGGGTGAGTGAAGAACCAAGGACAGGGCAGGCAGGAATCCTCGGCCAGCCAGCCTCGCTCCAGCCCAGCAGAAGGCCCACATTCTACAGGAAAACCTTCCCTAGGCCCCTGCCTCTCGGGGTGTCTGTATCCTGTACATACCTGTTGTCCAGTTGTCTCCTCCCTTAGAGTGAGAGCTCCTTGAGGGCAGGGCCTATCTTTTCCCTCTTTGTGTGCCCCCCCCCCCCATACTTAGCACTAAGCTGCACATTGAATCAACAACTAAATATTTATTAAGTACCTGTTGAGTGCCGGGCATACTAAACCCTGGGCATACCAAAAGACAGTCCCTGCCCTCCAGGAGCTCAGAGTCCAGTGGGATTATAAGGCTTGTTGACTGACTAAGTAATGACACTTTATGCTAATGTTTATGATAAAGATGAATGATAAAGTGAATGAATGAGGAAATAAACAAGGCAGTGAAGGAATGAATGGTGAGAATTTTGAGTGAATGGCAAAGAATGAGGAAATCAGTGAATGAATAAGTGAAAAAAATGAGTGACTGAATGAACAAATGAGTCAGGAAAGGAAGGAGAGGGAGGAAGGAAGGAAGGAAGGGGAGGAAAGAAGGAAAGAAGGAAAGAGGGAGGAAGGGGACTGGGAGGTGGGACAGGGTGCTTTGCCCTTGTTCTTAGCCCTGAGGGCTCTCCCAGCACGGACTGGTCAGCCCGTTTCTGACCCTCCCAGGCCTTTTGGCTTCACAGGCAATGACTCAGACTCAGACAGTGAGCTGTCCCTGGAGGAACACAGTAGTTCGTATGCCTCCTCACGCTCATCAGACAGTGAGGAAGATGGGGCAGATGAAGAGAACAAGTGGACGCCGGGCTCTTGTAAAGCAAGTGACCGGGGCCCTGTCCACAGCACCCCCAAAGGTAAGAGGGAGGGTAGGGAAGGCCCAGGGAGCCTTTGGGGTGCACAGCTCCCCCTCTGCAGCTACATGGGTAAAGAGGAGGCCCAGAACAAGTCTCCCCAACATTGATGGCACCTTCTGCCAGCTCACCAGCATACTTTTCAGGGGTCTGCAGGTTTGCAAAGGTTCAACCCCAGGCCTGCCCTCATTGGCTGCCCACCACAAGCCTGCAGCCCACCTTTCTTATTATCATTCTATTTAATAGAGGAGGACACCAAGGTTCAGAGTGGGGAACATACATGCCCAAAGCCACCTAGCGAGTAAGGGTGAACCAGGTCCTCCAACCCCCCAGCATCCCCAGCCTACATCTGGCCCCTCTCCACTGGTAACCTCAGACTGGAGCCAACCGACACTCTGCCTGCTCAGACACAGAAAGCTTTTCCCAGGGCGTCCTTCTCTGTTGGGGAAAGTCCTGGAACAAAGGCCTCTGCAGCTTCTCAGAGGGAGTCCCTTTGTGTGGAAGTCTCTCCTTCAGACTCTGTGCAAGCCCCCACCTCCACCCCGTGGGGAAGCTGGGAGTAGGGACTGACAGGAAGGAGGAGCAATAAAGCCAAGGGACTGTGGGAGAAATGGATGGCCCTTGTGCTGCCTTGTCTATGAAATAGTCTGGAATCAGGGAATTCTTTGGAGGGAAAGATGGCCCTGCTGGGTTGGAGACTGTGGGGGTGAAGGCCTGGGGGCAGATCAGGGAGCAGCCTTTGGGAAGCCTGGCACAGAGCAGAGCAGGCCTCCGCCATCTCCCATCTTCCCTGCGGTGCTCATGCCATGGGCCTCCCTAGGCTCCAAGGGCTCTCCTCACTCCCACTCCCTGTGGGAGGTAGGATGTGCCAGCCAGGAGACTCGTGGTAGGGGAGTAGAGAGAGAACCCAGACTGCCAGGAGAATCCAGGCTGTCCCAGTTAGCATGAGCTCCCCATTCCTGGGGGCTTCCGAGCAGAGGCTGGAGGCTCCCTGATTAGAGAAGCTGTGAGGGGGATTCTTGTTCAGGTAAAGATCCCTCCCAATGCTGGGCTTCTGTGCTGTGGGTCCTGGCACAGCTGTGACACTTACTAGCTGTGTGACCCTGGGCTGACATATAAGGGACTGTAGAAACTCTTGGGCCTTCCTGCAGTCCAGCCTGCCATGTTGTTTTGGGCCCCCAGCGGACTCTCTGTCCAACCACATCAAGGCCACATGGCCCCCTGACGGCGTGACAGGCAGTGATGGTGAGGACACTCGTAAGCCAAAGCTGAAAGTGGAGACCAAAGTGAACGTGGAGCTTCACCAGGAGGACCAGGAGGATGATGGTGGCCAGGATGTGCCCTCGAACAAGGAGAACCCAGGGCTGCCCAGGGACAATCAGACAGCTCCACAGACCAACCACCAGCACCCAGAGCAGCGGAAAGGTAACATAGCCAGCCCCTAGTCCCCCCACTGGAACATCCAGGCCTGCCGTTCTTGGAGCGCCTTCTCACTGGTGAGCCTCCCACTGTCGGGGTTCAGGGTTGGGAGAGCTGGTTCAGATATTGAAAGAATTCAATCAGACCTTCTCTTTAGCCAAAGGGAGCTTTATTAATGGAAAAGCATGCAGGCCTGAGACTTAGCAAAGAGCTAAACAAAGGCAGTGATATAGGACAAGGACCAGACTTATATAGCCAGAAAGCTATACAATCTCTAGGATGGTGATGTAAGTTTTAGGGTTTCTAAAGGGGGTTGAGGGTTTGGGGACAAGATAAATCTTGCAAGATAAGGACACAAGATAAGGGGGGCAAGGGAATCTTTATGACAGGATGGGAGGAGACAAGGAATTTTAGGATAAGGTGAAGTTTTGTGATATTTCAAGATAAGGAGAGACTAGAATGCCAGGGAATGAGCAACTCAACCTTTAGGGCACCTCTGTATTTTAGGGTACCTTTAGAGGATAAACCAGGGAGAGAGCAACTCAACCTTTAGGGCACCTTTGTATCCACATCACCACCACTTGTGCTGATTGCAGCCCCTTGGCAGCATGGCCAAAAGATTGACTGTTCACTTTCCTGCTGCGTGTGTGAGTGGATACAAGACTCTCCCCATGAATGGATGGATGGATGAGCATTTCCTGAGCTCTTACTGCGTCCCAAGTCCTGTGACAAGTGCTAGGAACACCAGTACAAAAGTGGCTTGGTCCCTGGCCTCCCAAGCTTCTCCTCTATGGGGGGAAGCACCATGTGCACAGGGGAGTGAAAACAGAGTGAACACAGGTCAGGGGGAAGCCACAAGTAGCTGGGAAGAAGAGAGGAGCCTGGTAAGAAGTGATGTCTGAGCTGGACTTGACGGAGGCCAGTGATTCCAGGGGTGGAGGGGAGGATGCAGGGCTCAAGAGCAGCTTCCTTCCCACACCCTTCGATGCCCTCCCCCTCCCCAGCTTTGGCCATAGGGCCACTTCTTTAGAGCTGGAAGGCAGGGACCTCAGAAGCCATCGGGCCAACTTCTCAGTTCACTAATGAGGAACCTCAAATAATGTGTCCAAGGTCACAGGAGTAGTGAACATGAGAGTGTCTGAGACCAGGTTTGTAGTTGGTAAAATGCTACAGAAATATCAATCAACTGATCACTAAAAAGCATTTATTAAGCACCTACTGTATGCCAAGTGCTATGCTATCGATGTCATGGTGGCTTATTATTGGTTTTATTGTTACCATTGTCTTTGTTATATACCTTAAAATCTTCACCAAACAATGGCTCCACTGGCAGGGTGATCCCTTCGCCAGTACAGATTGCAGCCCCTCTGTGCCTTGTAGACCCTGATGACCCTCACATCTCTCTCATCACAGGCATCTTGAAAAACAAAGCGACCTACCCCCCACCTCTGAGCGAGAGGAACCTTAAGAGCCGGCTCCGGGAGAAGCTGGCGGACTACAACCAGACCACGAGTTTGTCCAGGGCATCTTCCCTCGGTTCCAATGACGGCATTTGCGCTGTGCTGGACCCAGGAGTGACTGTCAAAAACTCTCCACGGGAACATGCTGGTGACCACCTGAATGGGGTGGTCATGAATGTGCGCACCGGGACTGTCCATGCAGACGAGTCAGATTCAGAGTGAGTGGGGATAGTGGGAGGGTCTCTGGGCCTGCCCCTTACTCCTGGAGGCCTGGCTAGGGACCCTCAGGGGTCTCCCCTTGGCCCTCCTCTGTACAGTGAGAGCCCCTTGGGGCCATCCCTCTGTCTCTTCCTCCTAGAGTGCCTCCCAGCGGAAGACAGGGAGTGTGGGCCAGCCTGAGGGCCAGGGCATAGACGAAGGGATCCCTTAGGGCCCCATTCATGTGATCACCTGAGCTGGGACCCGCCTTTCTAGAGGTCATCAAAAGCATTGGGGGGGGGGGGTGGTCCCTGAAGCCAAAGGGTGACTGAGAAAACTACAGGTTAACTCTATCTGCATCCCATCAGGTTTTCATTTATTTTGTTAAACACTTCCCAGTTATACCTAATATGAATCGCTGTCCAGGGCTGTGAGTTTGACTGCTCTGACCTAGAATTATAGTTAATACGGGTCCTGAGCTTGGGATCTGATGGAGCCCTGAACCCCCTCCCACCTGGACCCCATTTTGGGGAAATCAGCTCTACCGTGAGACTAACCACAAACCAAAGACTTTTCCCCCACTGCTGTCTACTTGCGCACGCATACATACACATACACACGTGCACACAGATACACACACGCACACACATAGACACAGATACACACAGACACACACATAGACACAGACACACACACATAGACACATGCACACATGCATACACATAGACAGTCAGACACACACATAGACACAGACACACACAGACATATACACATAGACACAGACACATAGACACAGACACACACATACATAGACACATGCATGCACACACATACACATAGACAGATACATGCACACACAGACACACACGTGCACACACACAGACACAGACACACATGCACACACATAGACAGATACACATAGACCCACATGCATGCACACAGTGCACACACATGTGCACACGCTCACACATGATCTCTAAGGCCCCTTCCACCCCCCCCATTCTTATGTTGTGGTCACCACATAAGAGCTATAGGTGACGGTAGATGACAAAGTGGAGGCCCAGAGTGGCTTGGTGACCAGCCCAGGGTCCCCCAGGAGGCCAGTAGCAGAGCTCAGAGCTGAGGGCGGTTGTTATACCCCTGAGCTTGCCCCCTTCCCCACAGCTCACTGCTCTGAGGGTCCTCCTGGCTCTGGTGGCTGGCGTATACCCCCTCCATCCCTCAGGCACTGCCTTGTCCTGGATCACTGCCTCCTTCCTCCCTGACTCAGCCCTGGGGAGCTCAGAAGAGCCCTCTCTGAGGGTCTGGGCTCTCCAGTCTCAAGGAGACCCCATTGGGCTGGGCAGGCAGCATCTGCCAGCACACAGTAGGAACTTAATCAGTGTTTACTGACTGCTCCCCATCCTTCTGAAATGGGACTGTCATCCCTCCCTGGGCGACCCCTTTAGTTCTTCCTTGCTCTTGACAGCTTGGCTCCAGGGAGCGGGAAGAAGGGTGGATTTAAAACTAGAACCCCAGATTGCAATCTCAGCTCTGCTGCTGACCCATCGGACCCTGGGCTATTTCCTTCAGTGGAGGGATGGGAGTGGAAAAGCTCCCCTGGAAGGCCCCCGTGCCAGGGGAGCCACTCCCAGGCCCCTGGCGTGCTCCTTCTGACATGTTCTCCCAGTTTCTGACCGGGCGGCACAGAGGGTCAGCGTGCTCTGTCCTCCCAGTGTGGTCATTCATTCAGTGAGCCATCTGTGGCTCCCTTTGCTCTCCTTGTGAACAGAGGCAGTAATGAGACTTCTATCTGAATCATCAGGAAGTCATGAACCTTCTCAGCCCCAGGACCCGCTTTCCCACAGTCCCCAGTGGAAGCCGCAACCTCAAGAGCTGGTCATGTGGGGTGCCAACGGTGGCCTCTCTCCCCGAAGTTTACATTTCATGGCGGACCTGGGATAGCTGTGGACATTAAGTGCCTGTTGGAACATCCAGCCTGTGCCAAAGCCTTTGGGAAAGTCCCCACACCACACTGCCGCAGCGTGGCTCCGGAAACAGGAGGTAGCAGGGGATGGAGCCAGCCTGGGGTCCAAGCTCCTGGCCTGGGCTCGAGACCTGTGGAGCCCAGACACGCAAACAGTGCCTTCCAGGATTGTTCCCCCACAGCAGATGCACCCACCTTTCAGGACCATCCGTCTTTCAACAGACTTTTATATATAAAAAAGTGTAGATACTTTTATATGTTTTGTATGGTGATTCTCCAAGGAAGAAAAAAAGCCCTGTGTATATTTTGCATTTGTACTGATGTTGTGGATACCTGGAGATTGCTAGGGAAAAAACCTCACTATTTTTATATCAGAAGAAAAATGCACAGTTGTACTTGAATTTGGCATGGGCAAGGCTGGCGGCCGTGGCAGCCCAATGGCAGCTCGCGGCTTCTTGTCTGCCAGGCATCAGGTCTGCATGTGTCCCTTGCCACCTCTGACTTTAAGCTCCTTTCCAGTGTCCTTGGGGCCGAGCAGGCCCAGGAGAAGCATCAGCTTGCAGAGGCTCCATCGTGGTCAGTGTGCCCTGGGTTGGCTGTGTGCTGGGCATCCATGGACTTAGCGGGTCCTTGGCCAGGCGACTATGGGGGAGCAAGGCTGGTCAGGGTCAGGCAAGGGTGAGGTTTACTTTCTGTTTGGGGGTCTTTAGTTCTTCGAGGTTGTACATCCATTCACTGTGGAAGCAGGAGGGGTGCTCCTTTTGGCCACATTTTCCAGCTCCTTGGGAGAGTTGGACGTGGGGAACTTAGAAATGTCTCCCTCCCCCCAAGCGTTTGGCTAACTAACTACTTGGGTTAGTTCTCAAAGGTGCTGGTCCCTTCCGAGCTCCCTGGCTGCCAGCCCCAGACTCTCCATGCCAGAAGTGCAGCTGGTCTCCCTGTCACCCCCTATGTGTCGGGACAAGCTGACTGTGGCTCCTGATAGGAGGATGTGCGTGAGAAGCCATCAGGTCAAGGGAGAGCTCTGGGGGCCAGCATGGCCAGCTGGAGGATGGGTTAGTGCTGAGTGTGTGTGTGTGGACAGGCAGCACCCCATTTCTCCTGTGCTGCCGGGAGGCAGGGACTCACCAGCAGAATCTTAAGGATTCTGTTGTGAGGATGGGAATGGTTGCCATCTTGTAATGGTCCAATGAGGCTTTTTCAGACAGAAGCCGACTTTGGACATGTCCATGGTCGGTGAACCCCCACCCTCTCACCTTGGCAAGCACTTGGGGACTTAGCCAGTCCCACCCTGCCCGTCAAGGTCAATGGTCAAGTACACTGTCAGTTCTATCGGGAGGATGTTGATTTTATAAATGACAGAAAAATGAAAACCTATTTTTATGACATAAAATTTTAGTAGAGACAAGACACTGGAGGTTTTTGTTTTTTAACAAATGAATATTTATTAATGCTCAGAACACTGGATTTACAGCATGGCTGAGGTTACAATAAATTAAGAGGTTTCTGAATGTGGAGGTTGTCTCTGCCCCTTCTTCGTGGCCCCTCGGCACCCTGCCCCACGTTCCTGCGTAGACCCCTCCTCTAACATGTGCACACATGCACCCACGCACACACATGCACGCACACACACACCTATCAGCCCTTCTGCCTCTGCTTCTGGACAGACTGACCAATAGACACATTTGGAGTAAGGGGAGCTGGGGGCAGAGGACATGTCCTCTCTGTGGGATGTGCAGGGCCCAAGTCACAACTATCCTCAGCCAAAAGAAGTGGCTAGGGTCCCCTTCCACTCGTGGTTCTGACCCACGAGGCTGGGGGTCTACATACCTCCTACAGACACACTCAGACATACGCTCACTCACATTCAATGATGAGAGAACACTGGGATGGTGTCTAACCTGGGTGTGGCACACAATGTGTTCCTAAAGCCCCCGGTTGGGGTGAGTGAAAAAGAACCCCTGGGGAGGCAGCCCTGGTCCTGACCAGGCCACCCTGGGGAAGGAAGGGGATTCCCTTTGGGCTCTGGAACTCCTTGAGGGCAGGGGCTGCTCCATTTTGGCCTGGGCATCCTCAAGGCTTAGTACAGAGTGGATCCTCAATCTGGGCGGCTCCGTGGGAGTCAGGAAGACCTGAATTCAAATTCAGCCCAGACACTTATTATCTGTGTGACCTTGGGCAAGTCACACATGTAACCCCTGTCTGCCTCAGTTTCCTCAATGTCCCAGGGCGGTTGTGAGGGTCCATTTGACAGATAATTGTAAGGTGCTTAGTAGAGTAGCTACTTAGTAGGTCAGTCGTGTCTGACTCTTGGTGACCCCCTTGGGGGTTTTCTTGGCAGAGACACTGGTGTGGTTTGTCATTTCACAGATGAGGCAACTGCCCCAGACAGCCAATTTGAACTCCTAAAAGATGAGTCTTCCTGCCTCTGGATCCAGTGTTCTATGCACTATGGCGCCACCTAGCTTCCCAAAATGCTTATTACTATTATAATTTATTATTTGATTGGTTTGAGTGGAAATCATTGTCCCTTGAGGGTAGATCTGATTTGTGGAAATAGCCGGTAGGAGCCCCAGCTGCTGAGATGGGTGGGGTCTAAGTAGGTCGGGAGAAAGGGATGGCACCTGGGATGAAAAATGGAGTGTGTGAGAAAAAAGGAGAAAAATTGGCCTTTGCAATTCCTGGACTGAATTCGGACCCACAGGGAGCCCAACCCCATTCCCAGGAGAATGAACCTCAGTGGCCACAGCCTGGTACAACAGGTGGGTCAGACCCAGCTCCAAACCCAGCCCTAAGAGTGGTATGGCACAGAAGCTGGGAGCTGGAAGAGAAGGGGCCTCTGGTCCAACCTTTACCTGCTCATAAATCCCCTTAAGTGGGCATCCAGCTTCTGCCTGAAGCCTTCCAGTGAATGTGCGCTCACCACTGCCCACGGCAGTCCATTCCCCTTCCAGAAACCTTTCATTGCTGATGAATCTCTAGTGAAGCTTGCATCTCTCTGTCTCTGACACTCTCTGTCTGTCTCTTTTTCTCCCTCCCTCCCCACCCCCTCTCTCGTTCTCAGTTGCTTGCTCCCTCCCTCCTCTCTCTGTCTTTGTGTATCTCTGTTTCTCTGTTTTTATCTCTCTGAGTCTCTGTCTCTGTCCCTCTGTCTCTCTTGTAGTCACAGGGTTGGGCATCTGGAGCTGTAAGGCACCATTTTATCTGCCTCTCCCCTGTCTGGCAGAAGGGAACACTTAGGCACAGAGACATTAAGGGACTTGCTGACCCATGGTCTGGCCGGTAGAAGAGGGCAGAGGGAGGAGTCGAACCCAGACCCTCTGACTGTACCATGGCCCGCCGCCCCCGATTGTGCCCCCTGACCAGCCACCAAGCCCACTCCTCCTTCCCCAGGATTATTTACATAAAGGCGGCTGTGATTTCTGCTTTGTTCTCTTCTCCAGGCTCCACCTGCCCAGGTTGCGTCAGCAGCCCTGGCCAAGCCTGTCCCCCTCCCATCTGCTTTCCTCTGCTAACACCGCCAGCTTGGTCCGCGGCTTTCCCTGAACTGGGGCGCCCAGAGCTGAGCCCAGCCTTCAAAGGGGAGCGAGCCTGTCTCCGTCCTCTGCAGGTGCCGTCGGCTCTCCTGCCACACTGAGCTAGCAGTCACTAAAGCAAGGAGACAGCTCCCTAACCCACCCCTCTGCCTGCCGGCCCGCCTGGGCCGCTAGCCTGTGTTCTCCTGGGCTCCTGCCTCCTCCCCGAAGCCCAGAGGCGACCCTGACAGCAGATCCCAAACCGTGAGCGAGCGCCCTGACGCCCACCCGCATTCCCATGCTAGCTGCCGAGGGCAGGCATCTTGTTTCCGTGGCTGCTCCTGCTTGGGGCTTCCGTGTCAGCTTGCGCTTGGAGCCGGAGGTGGGAGGGGGTTCTTGGGTGATAAATGCCCAGGCGGGGGGATTTTCCATCATCAAGACAGAAAGAAGGCTCACCCTCCACCCTACCCCCACCCCACTTCACCCCATCGCAAGGATGCTGCAGACCGACTCTGGCTGGGACGCATCCTGGTGGTGGGCCGGCCACCTACCGCGACATAGTCACCTGCGCTGTCCCCGACGGCGGCAGGACTTTGCCTTTTCGAGCACCCTTTTCTTTCCCATCCGCCCTTCCTCTTCTCCCTTTCCTCCTCAGGTCCGGGCGTATTTAGGGTCAGAGCACAGCTGGAACGAAATGCACCTCCGTCTGTGATCCTAAATGAGCACCACGGGGCACCCTTAGGGGACGGTGCTATCTGCTCTGAGCCTCAGTTTCCTCCTCCGTAAAATGAGACGGTCGGGCTATAGGATCTCAGGGGTCCCTTCAGGTGACGATTCTCACATTTCTGTACTGCTTTAGGATTTATAAAGGGTTTTCTCACCGACTGTAATGCAAGTGGTATGTGCGTCTGTACACATCCCACAGTGTGTGTGTGTGTGTGTGTGTGTGTGTGTGTGTGTGTGTGTGTGTGTGTGTGTGTGTGTGTGTGTGTGTGTGTGTGTGGAACCGATTTGTGACTTCTCCTTGGAGAGAACACGCTGGACTCAGAAGGGTTAGGTGACTTGCCCCAGGATCATATGGCTAGTGGGTGTCAGGGCCAGGGCTTACACTTAGGTCTTCCTGACCCTGGGGCCTTCATCAGGAGCCTAGAGAACAGGAACGTGGCAGAACATTTGGGCAGCCCGGAGTGGGAGCTGCCGAAGGAGCTTCTGAGCAGCGGCAGAGGCCAAGGTGGAGGGTCGCCAGGGTGCTGGAGGGGGCATCTCATGAGCCCCAAGTCCAACCCACACCTGGCCTAAAAGTGTCCATGGAAGGGTTGTCCCGCCTTCCAGCCTCTGCCTGCCTGGGGTTGGCCTGTCATGAAGTCGTTCAGCATTCCCCTCCCCCCCCTTCCTATTTTCTGCCATCTTTCAATCCCCAGCCGAGTGTAGTGGAAAGAGCCCTGGCTCAGGGGTCAAAGGTGTTGGGTCAAGGGACAAGAGCAGGCTGAAGGCCCCTGGGGACAGCACTATGACAGGAGTCAGACCATGAGAAGCAGGACCTGGGGTGAAGAGGGGCTGCAGGCGAGGTGGCCTAGGCCCCCTCCCCATACCCCTATCAGCCTGAGATGTTCCATCCGCTGTACCACCTCCATGCCAAGGGCCTGCCTCTGTCCCTTATCACCTACGTGGCCTGGGCCTTGGCGTCCTCATCTATAAAATAGGAGGTGGGCTTACACTGATGGGCCCATCACCCATGGGCTGCTTTGTGGGTTAATGTTCCTCTGACAGCGGGAACCAGAGGTGGGTCATCCCCACAGCTGGCTTCAGGTATTTCCAGGAGTGGCCTCTGCCCCAGGGGGCCCTGAAGGAAGCCACTGGTGCGAATGACCAGGTAAAAGGGGGCGCCCTGGGCAGTGACTTGCATCCAGGCTGAGGTGTTTCCCTCATCCCTACTTCCTGCCTCCATGGCCAGAATCCTGTCCCTCCACTCTACAGGAGCGAAGTGAAGACCTCCAGGCATTAAGAGTTGGGGGCACAGGGGGGGCGGAGCCAAGATGGCAGCATAGCAGCAGCAACATATCGCAGCTCTCACACAGCCACCCCAAAATACCCATAAAACAGGACTCTAAACCAATCCTAGAACTCCAAAACGCACACAAAGATACTTCCCACTAAAGTC
>CM053581.1:396236865-396268022 GCA_028627135.1 Pseudochirops cupreus | reverse complement strand
CAACTGGAACTTGAGATACACAGGCACTGCAGTTGGGAGATCCATCCTGCCCTACCAAAAAGTGACATAGGAGAGAATAGACTGGGGGAGGGGGGACACACTGGGATGGCTGTTTTGGGGCGGTGGGCAGGGGAAAGACGGGGAGAAAATATGTAACTCAAAATCTTGTGGAAATGAATGATGCAAACTATAATAAAATTTTAAAAAAAAGTTGGGGGCACAGACCGAGAGGGGGAGGATGCTCTGCCCACCTTCCCAAAGTCATGGCCAGGAGGAGGGACACCCTGGCTCTGGCCAAACTGGAGTGCTGTTTGGCATGAGGCTGAACTAAGGGGCAAAGCAGGATCCGAAAAGATCAGGCTTCCTAGGGCCCTACCATTGAATGCCAGAGAAAAGTGACGCGTGCTAGAGAACACTGCCAGGAGGGTATCAGGGAAGGCTTCACAGAGGAGACCGCCAGACTTGGACAAGCATGGTGGGGTGGGGGTCCAGGGGCTGCTGCTGCAGAGATGAAGGGAGAGGGCCAGATGGACCATGAGCAGTCCACCATTGCTAGACTACAGCTCCATGAAGGGCAGTTATGGGAGGCTAAGGCTGGAGAAGTGGGTGGAGGGCAAAGGAGAGGCAGGGAACACAGCAGAACATCACCTGCCAGGACCCTGGGAGGCTCCCACTCAGGCCATCCCAGCCCTATCCAGAAGAGCCACCAGCAGCCAGAGCAGCCCCAGGGGATCACCGGCAGTGGGAGGGAGGGACCCTCTTCCCAGAAGGTCCTGGGATGCTCATCCCATGGGCTGGACTCAAAGTGGGGTCCTAGTGCATCCCATCCCCCTACAGTGAACGGCAGTGGCAATGGAGGCTCTCAGGGCACATCCTGACTTTCTTTCCTCCTCTGGCCCTTGGGCCTCAGCAGACACTTCTGGCCTGCCCCCAGCCAGGACGAGCAGCAGCCTCTGGACAAAGGCTGATGAGGCTGCCCCCAAGTATACCAGTCTCTGGTGACAGGCTGTGACCTCTAGGCCTCCAGGGAAGCCCCTCGAACCACCTGCAGGTGCAGATCTCAGATGGCAAAGGACCAGACAGAACCACAATGGCCTGTTTTACTTCTTTATTATTTCAAGAAGCTGAAGCAGGGCAGCAGCTGGACGGCCCAGTGGTAAGAGGACTGGGCCTGAAGTCAGGGTTCAAATCCAGCCTCCCTAGGCAAGTTGCTTCACCCTAGTTATCTCAGCTTCCTCACCTGTAAAATGGGCTGGAGACCACACAGTATCTCTGCCCAGGAAACCCTGAATAGGGTCAGGGGAGTCGGACATGACTCAAAACAGAGGATGAGGCAGAGGAAGCCCACTCAAGAACCCCAACACAGGGACCGCCACTGGCCGCCTGGTCCTGGCCCCCTGGGGAGCTCCTCTGGGTACCTTTGGCAGGCTTGGCCCCAGAGCCCCAGCCAGAGCTCTGGTCACTGCCAGCCTACTTGGGTGGGGGCTCATCAGGACCTTGTGGTCTGGGAGGGGGCGAAGGAAAGGCCAGAAGCCAGCTGCATCCAGGCACAGCCTTTATTTGTCCCCCACAGCCCAGCAGTGACAGAGGAAGGACCCTCCCCTGGCTCTTCCTACAAAAAGGAGGGGTGGCCAGCTTCCCCCAGCATACACTGCAGTCGTCTCCATGGTCATGCTCTGCCACAATGGGTGAGCCTCTGGGCCCTGCTCCAGCCTCGTCCCTGCAACTGATAACTGGGTGCCCCATGTGGTGGGGGCAGCAGGGGAGGCCTCAGGACCACATGGGGGCCCTGCAGGCAGGGTCCATGTCCACCCCTGACTGTCCTTGCGGGCCCCTCCTCAGAGGCTCAGCTAGTGGGACCTGTGGAGGGGCCAAGGCCCTGGCCACAGTCCGAGGCCTCACTGGTTACTGTGGCCCGCCTCTTCCCCAACTGCAGCGTGTAGGCTGAAGGCCCCAGCCTCATGATCTTCCCACTGCCAAGACACTCATCACCCTTGTAGAACACAGCAAACTAAAATATCAAACATTGTGAGTCAGGACCCCCAAGTCGGTGGCCTGGCCTCCCTGGGCCTAGGAGAGCCCACCAGCAGCCAGGCTGGACGGCATCAACTCTTGGGGCCCAGCATTCCATATACTAGTGACATTCTCAGGACTTCACCATAGCAGATCGTGACCCCCAGGCGTGACCTGGTGGTCAGGAAGTGCTAAGTTCTCGATCCCCAGGGGGCCCTGGCCCAAGCAGCCACACCCCCACTGTGCTCAGTGATGGGCAGGGGGCTCCTGCTGGGAAGGGGAAAGGAGCAGAGGGCAGCTCCCACTCTCTTCAGAAGTGCCCAGGACCCCCAGCTTGCCTAGTACCTTCCCACCCCCTGGCCCCTTGTACACAGGGGACTGTGGTCAGACCAGGGACAGCCAGAGCTTTGTCCCCACTGTTCTCACCCCAACCTCCCCAGATTGGCTGAAGACCAGGCCTCCCTTCCACCCAAATGAGCTGCCCCACACCCTAAAGAGGCCTGAGGGCCAGAGGGCACAAAGCTGCACCTGGGCTAGAGGCCAAGGATGGGAGGGGGAAAGGGCCCCCTGTTGCTCCTGCCCCCTTACCCCCTCTGTCAGGAGCTGGGAAGGGCTGTCCAGCCTGAGAGCCCATCTGAGCAGTGGCTGTGACCCCCGTCTGCAAAAGAGGAGCTTTGGACCTGAACATCCCCCCAGTCTGCCAGCCCCCTCCCTCCATCACCTAGGGCAGTGGTTCTCAACCTTCCTAATGCCCGATCCTTTAATACTCATATGTGGGCGTATCTGCATGTGCGCGGACCCGCCTGGAGACAGATAGAGGAGCCGTGTCTCCACTGCTTCTATGGAAATGTGTTTTCTGATGGTCTTAGGCGACCCCATTCGACCCCCAAAGGGGTCGTGGCCTACAGGTTGAGAACCACTGACCTAGGGCTTTAGAGGAAGGAACAGCTCTCTAAAAAAAGAGCCATCATCCTGGGACACTTCTCGGCACCCCCTCCCCAATTCCCTGTTCTTAGTCCCTCCCAGCTCTGACTCTCTCAGCAGCCCTTCAGGACATCCCTGAGGGCAGACTCCCCTTCTCCAGATGGGCCCTCCCTCTCTCCCATAATGCCCTGGGGGTACTGGGGAGCCGTCTGGATCCAGGGAGGCTCTGTATCTGGGAGACTGGGCCCAGACACATGGCTGAGGCCAAAGGCAAGGGAGACACTGACCTGGCCTGTGGCAAGGGCTTTCATGGGCTTGACCGCAGTCACCCACACGCTGCCATCCTGATTGAGTGTCAGCACACAGGGCGCTGTGGTGAGAGAACAGGGCTCAACCACCTGGCCCTGGCCTGCTAGCTTCCAGGGAGACCCCACAGGGCAGTGCCCAGGCTCAGGCCTGGGCTTGCTGCTACCACCTCCCCGGGCCACACTCACCTAGAGGCATCTGGTGCCGCCAGCGCACATGACACTCCATCATCTTGTGGTGGACCAGCCGGGCCGGTGGCTCCTCAGTGATCCAGTGCACACGGCCTGTGCGCAGCAGGTCACGGTAGAGGGCGGGGTGGTCCGGGCCAGGGGCCTAGGAAGGGCACAGATCAGAATGAGCCGACAAGCAGCCCTGGGGTGGGGAGAGGGAAGAGGGGCTGGGGCCTGCCATGCCCTACCAGTGGTCTGGGGCTGGGCAGAGAGCTTGGAGTTGGAGGGTCCCTTGCCCCCTGGACCTCCTGACTCCCCAGTCACTTGTAGGGCCTGCCCCTCCCTCCCTCTCCCTGCTAGGTGCCTCCTTTCCTTCAGGATTCCAGCTCCTCACCTCCACATGACCCCCAAGAGTAACCCCAGAATGGCCCCCAAGAGCTCCTCAGACAATCCCGGACCCCTGTAAATGGGGCAGGCTTGGCCCAGAGCAGGAGGAAGCTGCCTGGAGCCTCCCCACCTCCCCACACTTTCATCTAAAGGACCAGACAGAACCACAATGGCCTGTTTTACTTCTTTATTATATCTAGAAGGTGAAGCAGGGCAGCAGCTGGACGGTCCAGTGGTAAGAGGACTGGGCCTGAAGCCAGGGTTCAAATCCAGCTTCCCTGGGCAAGTTGCTTCACCCTAGTTATCTCAGTTTCCTCATCTGTAAAATGGGCTGGAGACCACACAGTAACTCTGCCCAGGAAACCCTGAATAGGGTCAGGGGAGTTGGACATGACTCAACACAGAAGATGAGGCAGAGGAAGCCCACTCAAGAACCACAACACAGGGACCGCCCAACACCAGCCTCTCCTGCCCCAGGGGGTCCTGCTGGCCGCCTGGTCCTGGCCCCCTGGGGAGCTCCTCTGGGCACCTTTGGCAGGCCTGGCCCCAGAGAGCCCCAGCCAGAACTTTGATCACAGCCAGCCCACCTGGGTGGGGGCTCATCAGGACCTTGTGGTCTGGGAGGGGGCAAAGGAAAAGCCAGAAGCCAGCTGCATCCAGGCACAGCCTTTATTCATCCCCCATAGCCCAGCAGCAACAGAGGGAGAACCCTCCTCTGGGTCTTCCTACAAAAAGGCAGGGGAAACTCTGATGGTTATCTGGACTCTCTGCCCAAAGGCCCACTTGGCCTGGTGACCCACCCAGGAGCTGCTCTTGCAGGCTGGGTGGAGCACGAGCAGCAGGGACCACAAGCTTCCCCAGAGCAGGCCATGGGGCCACGCATTTGGCACACATGCACGCTCACCACAAACACGTCTCCACTGCCCAGGTCCTTCTCCACCACGTACCAGGGATCTTTCAGGCCCCCAAGCTTAGCTCCTTGGCCCAGGGTGAACAGGAAGCTGCCTGGGGAAGGGAGCGCATGGCGTGAGTGCTGTAAGGTCAGTGCAAGTCTCCCAGACACACTGACCTCCTGGCCACTCTGGCCCCTGCAGGGACTGGATCCTTGGGGATGAGCCTCGGCTCACCCAGATCAAGCAGAGACAGCCACTCCTACCTTGGTGCGTCCCCAAGACTTTGTGATCTTCTATGGAAACAAAGTTCCCTGGACGAGGCTGTAGATACTGTAAGAGAGGGCGTCCTTACTTTCAGGAAGCACCCCGGGGACCCTGACATGCTCAGTGGGTGGGCCCTGCCAAAGGTGCCTCACCTGCAACAGGAAACTTTCCAAGTGTCGTTTCCCAATGAAGCAGATGCCCATGCTCTGAAAGTGAAGCAAGCATGTATCTTTGGTCACGGGCCTCTCGTGGGGGCCCGGGAGACGCCAGAGCTACCCAGACTTTCCTGGGACCAAGGTACAGGCTGACCATGGGAGTCTGGGAGATGTGGAGGTTGGGACCCTTTACAACCATTACTCAAAGCTCCCCCCCATTACTCAAAGGAATCCTTTGTGGCCCAGAGGGAAGGGGCTTCCAGAGCCCGACCTGGGTCCCCACTCCTTGGTCAGGGTAAGCCTCCCCACTCTTCTCTGTCTTAGAGGGGATGGCCCCACCAGAGGCCTCCCAAGTACACCAGCAGCTTTCTTTCCTGCTCTGATCCAGGGCTGCCCTGGCTCTCCCTTCCATAGGCAAAGGGATAAGGACAGCTAGGGGGGGCTGCCTTTTGTGCAACATCCCAGGAAGGGGCACTCTTTCCTCTGACCAGCTTGGCGGGGGGGGACCGACCTCCTTCCTCTGCAGCACGTGCTGGAGGCCGTTCTCTGCTGCAATCTTCCTCACGAAGGTCTTGGTGAGGCTCCCCAGGGGGAAGATGGTTCTGCAGAGGGCCTCCTGGGGGACCTGGCTCAGGAAGAAGGTCTGGTCTTTGGCAGAGTCTGCTGCCTGCAGGAGCCTCACGGCTGCAGAGGACAGGGGAGGGGCAGGGCTGTCAGGGCTGCTCTTGGGCGAGGAGAGGACCCCAGCCCAGGGGCCGCTCTGGTCCAGCCCACTCACCATTCCTCACTTCGAAGCGGTTCCTGAACAGCCCCTGGGGCCTGGGCACGTGCTTCTGCTCAAAGACCTCCTCATCTTCCAGGGACGTCCTGGCATAGTGTCCAGTGGCCATGGCATCGGCCCCTGGCAGCAGAGGGAAGCACATGCGTCAGGCGTCCACAGCCTAGTCCTTGTCCTCTCCATGGGAGAGCCCCCCAGCCCCTCGGGAGAATATGGTTATGTGGGGAGGGCCCCCAGGCAGCAGGGACTCCCCACACAAGTGCTCATGTCCAGCCTGGCGCTGGCCCTGCACACACGCACATGGGCACACATGTACACTCCCACACACCCACCGCCCACACTGACCCAGGCGCTCAACTGCGTAGTGGAAGAAAGCCTTGAACTTGACATGCTTGTTGCACAGGATGTCGGGGTTCGGGGTCCGCCCCTTCTCATACTCGCTCAGGAAGTCCCTGCGGCATGGAGGGGCGGAGGATCACCTGGGGGTATGTTATTTGTATCTCCCCCCGCCCCAGGCCTCTAGCCCACGGCCTCTGGCTCTGGAGGGGCACACAGTAGGTGCTGCCCACTCACTTCTGCCTTTGCTCCTCCCGTGCCTGATGGGGCGTAAGGAGACTCCCTGGGCCTCAGTCTCCCCTCCTATAACAACGGACCCTTCTGGGTCAGATCCGGGGAGCACTGGGAGTCGCTAAAACAGCATACAACAAGCGCCTAATGAATGCACACTGGGGGGGGGAGGGGCACCAGGCTTACGCAAACACGTCGTGCCAATA
The DNA here is from genome assembly GCA_028627135.1 of Pseudochirops cupreus. Lineage (NCBI taxonomy): Eukaryota > Metazoa > Chordata > Mammalia > Diprotodontia > Pseudocheiridae > Pseudochirops > Pseudochirops cupreus. The sequence goes on along the minus strand of CM053581.1, from coordinate 396,261,359 downwards.
TTCCTTGACGAAGGACACCTGGCGGAAGGGGATGTCCAGCACCTGGCACACACGGGCCGCGTCCTCGCAGTCCCTGTCCGCGGAGCATGTGCCAAGCTCGTCCTGCGAGTCCCAGTTTCTCATAAACACGCCCGTGACCTCATAGCCTGAGAAGGGACAAGGGAGGGTCGGAGGGTCAGGGGGCCAGGGCCTGGCCTTCTCGACACCAGAGGCCCAAGATGAGACGCCCAGAGTGTTTGAGGGAATGCCGTCATTCCAGAGAAGAAGAGACCGAGGTTCAGAGCGACAGGTGTGAACAATCCCTGTTACGTGGCACCCCTGTCATCTAACAGAAGAAGAGACTGAGGTACAGAGCAAGTGAGGAGCCCCTAGCAAAAGCGACCGAGGTTCAGAGCGGCAGGTGTGAAGCGCCCCAGTTATGTGGCGCCCTTGTCACCCGACAGAAAAAAAGACCGAGGTCCTTAGGGGCGAAGGCGGCAAGAGGCAGGGCTGGGGGGAGGGGCTATTGCTGTCCCAGACCCCGCTGCACTGGGCCTGGCACACAGGTGCTTAAGGGATGCTGACAGTCACCCTGGGAGCCGGCGAGCCCCGAGATGGGGCTGGAGGAGGGGGAGGGCCCTCACCTCGGCGGCGCAGCAGGAGCGCGGCCACAGCGCTATCCACGCCGCCGGACACAGCGCAGGCCACGCGCCGCAAGTTAAGCCCGATGCCGGCCGCCGCCATGCCTCTGGACCGAAGCACGGCCCGCTGCGAAGTGCAGCCAGCTCAGCCGGAAGTACTGCTCTGAGCCGGAAGAGCCGCTTCTGAAGGCTGAGAGGAGAGGGGAGGGGCCTAGGAGAGGAAGTGAGTGAGCCTGGGCGGTGCAGGGGCGGGGCCTGGAGGACTGAGCCTGCGCCGCGCGGGGGCGGGGCCTCTTTGTGCTCCCCTGACTCCTCCCACTCTCCCACCTGCCAGTGTCTCCGCCCACCAGGGGGCGCAGCAGGGCCCGGAAAGAAAGGGGGGAGGGCTGTGGCGCCTCCTTTAGCTATTCCAACACTTTGCGTGGGGAGAGTAAGCGCTTAATAAGTAAGCGCTTAATAAGTAAGCGCCTAGTTGGCGGCGGACGCCGCGGGAAGGGGCCCGGCTGTGGGATCCCCAGGACCTGGGCTCAGATACCGCCTCTGACATTTCCTGTGGGCCCGTCTTGTCCAAGGACAAGGTCTGAGCCTGCCGCGGGCTCTGGTTGTTCCCTGGTCCCGGGAGGCAGAAGCCTCAGAGATATCCCAGGTGCGTGATGAGCCGCTCATCCCGGGAGGGCTCCCAGAGGGGGGAGGGGCAGAGGAGCACGTGACCAAATAAGCAGTCCCCAGAGAACCGGATGGAATGCTCCTTCCTTCCTGCCCCGCCATGTGCCCTCTGAGGCTGGGTTTGATGCCCTTCCTTATTGCAGCCTTTAGAATGTTAGGACACCTAGGGCCCCCTGCTCTTCTTCTGTTTCTCCTCCCGCCAGCCCACATTCACCATCCTACCCAGAGGCAGGATGCCAAAGAGGAGGGTGGAGAGCCCCCAGACGCTTGGGGTCCTTGGGGTGAGGGAGAGACACAGCTGAGCAGGAGGCCCGTCTACCCAAGTAGAGGGCTTGGGCCTCTCTGGAGGTGCCTGCACTTCCATTCTTCCTGCTGCGGGAATCCAGGAAGTATTTATTCAACGCCAACTGTGTACCCTGTGGGCACTGTGATAGGTAGAAACAAGAGCCCAGACAGCTGACATTTCAAGGGAGAGAGAACATACCCAGAAAATACAGAATAATACCAAGCGATCTCGAGGGGTGCTAATGAAATGCTGGGGGAATCCAGGGAGGGAAGGCACAGCTGGCATGGGGTTCAGCCTGGGCAAAGGCACCATGATGGGAGACAACAAGAATGTGAAGGATGTTTCTGCCTTGGAGTTAAACAAAGACAAAGACAAGTCCTTCAAGAGGCCTGGCCTCTTGTGTGCGAACTTTGCCTGACACAGGTCAGGCCCACCCCTGCCCCTGATGGGTGCTTGAGTGCCTGTGCTCCCTAGCCTCAAACCACTGGCTCAGGCACTTTTTCTCTATCCAAGGGCAGCGTGCCCTAGCAGAACACCGCTCTCTCTTCCTGATACAGCAGCCAGCTGCATCTCTAGAACTTAGTAGTTTAGACCAGCTGTGTATGGGTCCTAAAGACATTCACTATTCACTGCCCTAGCATATGTATCCTAGACAGAGCCATATGTATATGCCCTTATTTTGTCTTGTCTAACAAGACACTGATGGGGGCTGCCTGGCTAGTTCTCACTCAGCCCTGACCACTAGCTGACTTAGTGATGGGGCAGGCCCGAGACCACACCTCCCTGTAACTCCCCCTTGGGCTCTTTCCCAGTGAACTCTCACAGTACAAGTTTCTGTAAGCTCTGATTCTCCTTATGCAGGCCCTCAACCCACCCTGACTCACCAGTTAGCAGATTTGGCACCTGTTTTACTATAGTTTATCCTAAATAAACTACCTGTGCCCTCTAAGGTTGCAGGCTCCCTAAGAACTCTTGCCCACGGTATAAGCTAACGATCAATCTTTGCCACCTTGACTTAAAGAATGCCTGAGTCTGTGAATTCATCCCAGATGTCCTTGCCCTGGGAGCTCTGGGCTTGAGATCCCTGTATCCCTGGGGGTTTCTCCCTCAACATTTCTGGCCCTTCATCATTGCCACCTCACAAGTGCCATCACCATCATGGGGGGGAGGACATGGGTCTAGGCCCCTCCAACTGCAGGTCAGTCTGGAGAATGGACCTTCCTTCCCCTCCAGCTTCCTTTTCCAGGGTGGGAGAGGCCTTTCAGGAGCTCCAGGGCCCCTGGTTCAGGTGGAGTCACTCAGACTCAGGCTCACTAGGGGTGACCTTGGACAAGGACATGACCTGCCTCTCAGTCTCTCTTGTCTCCCTATGTTAAGGGGAAGGGCACCAGCTGTGATCCCTGTCCTGGGCTTCCAGTGATAGGGATGTTGTGAGGATAGGTGGCCTTAGTCATCTCCATCCTTGGCCTGGAGCCTGATGTCCACTCCTCCCCACTGGGTGGTCTCTGACCTGGGGGGAAGGGTGCTGAGTGGGCCATGGATGGTCTGTGATGGTCAGTGGGGACAGGTGGGGCCCAGGGCCACAAGGAGTCAGACCCAGCCAAGCAGGGGCCAGACCTGTCAGAAGGAAAGCAGCTTTCCTTTTCTGTTCCCCATAGGCTGGGAGATAAAAAGGAAAGAAAACAGATTTTGGTTTGTTTAAAAAGGAGAATTTCATGAAAAAAGAATGTCTCAGAAGTGGAGAACAGGCTCCTAGATGGGGGGGGGGGGCTGGACCCCTGCAGCCCCCTTCATTCTGCCCTGCCCAGGGCTGGGGACCCATGTCCAGAGTGCACCTGCCTGGTGGGAGGCAGGGGCCAGGGGCCTCATCCAGGGTGGGCTGGACCCCTGAAGCCTCCTTCATCCTGCCTTGCCCAGGGCCAGGGGCCCTGTCCAGGGTGGGCCTGCCCCAGAGAGGCCTCAGGGGAAGGCCCACAAAGTCCCAGAAAAGAAAGCCAGGTGCTGATGGGATGCGCTGAGGATGGTGCTGCTGGAGGGGGCCCCTAGGAGAAGGTCAAAGCCGGGAGGCAGGCTGGGGGGAGGGCAAGGGCCTTTCCTGTTGCTCTACTCAGACCCCAAACACTTCCTTGAATTCCAGCTTCTGCCCTGGGGACTCCTCACTGGGCAGAGCCTGCCTCCCGATGCAGGTGAGGACCTTCTCTGGAGCTGCTGGGGGCTCAGAGGGTGGGGCCTGGGTCAGGCTCCCCCAACAAGGCCCCAGCTAAGCAGGGATGTGAGCAGCTCTTCCTGGCTCCCAAGCTGGCCGCTTCATGGGACCCTGTGGCCCCTGCCCTCCCTCCAGCACCCCGCTTGTGATGCTGCTGTTTATACTAATGCTGTTCGTGGTTGGGCTTCAGGTGGTCTTGCCCACTTGTGAAAACCACAGGTTCACTGAGTTTTATTTAATCTCTTGGATTTTTTAAACAAACTTGATAAAAACAGACATAAAAAACAAAAACAAAGTTTCTTAATTTGTCTCCATAAATTAACTATTTTTTGTTCACTGGTGAGATGCTGGGCATTCTGTCCTCCAGGCCTGGGCCTGGAGCCATCTCTCACTCTCAGGCAGGGTGAGCCTCCATGCCTCCATCCCTCCCGCTCAGGAGGAGCACACTGGGCACGCCTGCCTTGCGGGGGGGCTGGTGCCCGCCTAGAACTTGAGAAGTGGAGAGACCAGGTTTTCTTTGTCATCGCAGGGGCTCAGGCTGATGAGCGGAGAGCTCAGGTCTATTAGCTGAAAGAAAACGAGGGACAAGCCAAGGTTGGGACCGGCCCGCTCGTTGGCCCGGCTTGAGGGGCAGTGCTGCTCCCTCCCACCACAGGCCCCTGGGACGGTGGGTCCACTGCAGACAGAGACACTCATCAGCTGGCTGGCAACAAGAGGGTGACCATGTCTATGGTGCCTACTGTGTGCTGGGACCTTCTCTCCTGAAGCTCTGACATGCCTCACCCTGGGATGCTCGCAATGACATGGGCCCGGCTCAGAGGAGTCTCCCACCCACCCACAGCCCCAGTGAACAGATGACTGGGCCAAGGGGCTGGACAAGGGGAGCCCGCCTTCAGCACTCGGTGCTGCACCATGAGGGATGGATGGGTACATACATCGTGGCCCCTCCAACCTGACCAAGTGCCCCACAAAAGCAAGCCCCTGGCCTGTCCTCACCTGCCCCATGGCTGGCGGAGGCTTGGATGGGATGCCTTTGGTTACTTCCGGAGAGTGAAACAAGTCGATGAGAAGCTGGCCTTGGCCGGTCGTGACCTTGGCGGGTGTCAGGGGAAGCCACCGTGGGGCCACATCAGGACTGTTGGAGAAGTCGATGAGCGGCTGGCCACGGAGAGGTGGTTTTGGTGTTGCTGGGACAGTAGTGCAGGTCTCGGGTCCGAGATGGATGAGCAGAGCCTAGAAGAGGGACGATGGTCACTTGGGTTCCAATGTCCACTAAGCCCATGGGAGATTCTGGCCCTGTTGAGGGCCTTAGCTCTGGAGCCTGGCACCCCTTCCTCACTCTCTATAGCCTCGGGCAGAGGCCAAGGACGCAGGAGAGGAAGGAGCCATGGATGCCCGGGGTTTCCTTGAGAGGGGGGCAGGAACCAGCAGCAGCTGCCCAGGGCTCCTGGCCTGTAGTCCTAACTTCTGTGGCAGGTACCTCCCAGCTATGGTCATACTGTGGTGGACACCCAGACCAACCCCCACCCTGGGCCTCTCTGCTTGGGATGTGGGGGATGGATTCTACACATATGGGAGGCCTCACATAGACCTAAGGCCAGTGTGAGCACCAGAGGTCCAGGGTCACTGCCAAATCACCAAGCCCCTTCCCACGACAACTGGTACCTCAGCAGGGGCTGGTTTTGCCACCAGCCGCTCCTTGGCCTCCTGTTCAGGGGTCCCAGGGGCCGTTGGCTCGGGAGAGGCAAAGTTGAGGGCCAAAGGCACCCCCAGAGGGGGGTCAGATGGGCTAGAAGCCCCCAGCCCACTTGTCTCCTGGGCTTGCTTGGGCCTGGGAAGGGAAAGATGCCCACCCTAAGCACAGGCTCTTTGACTCTCAGGGCTGCCCATCGCCAGGACACTTAAGAGGGCCTGGGACTAGGACAGGCAGCCTAGAGAAGGCAGGAGGGAGGGAGCGCCTCGTCACCAGAGGCATTCCGGCAGAGGCTGGCTGGGCCTTTCCTGCCTTGCCCAGGGCCAGGACTCCAATAATCCCTCCAGCCCAGCGTGGGACACCCAGGCTCACATGAGGGCTTTGAACCCAGAAGGCCAGCAAGACAGCGCCTTCACGGGACAGGACCCCCAGACGGAAAGGCTGCAGGTAGGGGGGCTATGGGGTGGTGTGCACTCTGTCGAAGGGGCTGACTTCTCTCCCCTGCAGAGAGCAGCAGACACCTCCAGAGGGGTGAGACAAAAGGCAGCCCAGGAGAGATCCTCCGGAGCTGCCCCCCCTTCAGGAACAGGAGACTTGAAGCAGGAGGCCCCCCCAGAGATTAAGTCAGGAGAGGCCTCGACACAGATGGGTCAGCTAGGGCCAGGGGTCTATGTGGGGGAGGCTCCGGACAGCACTTTCCTCTCCCTTCTCATCTTACCTGCCTTCAGCCTTCTTGGGCAGCACCTGTGCAGGGGGCCGGGCATCTGCCAGCTGAGGTGGGGAGGCAGCTCTTGGGCAGGTTCTGGGCGTTGGCCACAATGGAAGGGTTGACGCTCGGTGCCTGGACAGCGTAGGCAGGGCAGACAGGCGCCGGCCGCTCAGGGGGGTGCAGGTGCTGCTGCTGGGGGGCTGCAGAGCTCTCCCCGAGGAGCACCGGGCAGGGGTACCATACAGGGTGGTGCTGGAACAAAAGGGCCACTTCTCAGGCTGAGGCGGGTATAGAAGGCCCCCGCAGGGAGATGCAGCCCAGGAAGCGGCCCTGGAGGACAGGGGACCTGGGCTATGGCCCCGCAGATAGGAGTTAAAGTCGGGGGTCCCGCCTTAGTGGCTTCCCTTGCTTGTTAATCCCTATCCTCAGAGCAGATTACTACAGGCAAAGAAACTAAGACCTCCAGACCACCACCACCACCCCCCCAGAGGGGGAGGGTGCACCCAACAACCCAGGCAAATGGCTAGAGAGCCCCTGGTGCTCTCAAGGCCATCAGTTTAACTCGCCCAGCACTTACGGAGCACTTACTGCATGTGCTCAGTGAGATGAGGAAGATGGAGTCTTTGCTCTTAGGGGGACGGCCCTCAAGGGGGGAGACAACGCTGATGGCAGAGGGCTGAGGCCTGGGTTCAAGTCCTGTCTGCCTTGGGCACCACGCCATCCACACCCAGACCCCACAAACCCACCCCCACACACAGGCTCCTGATCCTCCTCAGTGTAGGGCCTGAGGAAGGGAAGGTCCGGGGCAGCCCTTTACCTTCCATACAGGGGGCCTGATGGCAGCTGGCTCACGCCCTGGACGTGGGGAGTTGCGCTATCTAGTGAGGTGCCTACAACACAAAAGGGACATTAGCTGCAGGGTGGGAGATGAGCCCCCCTCCAACACCGATAAAGGAGGGGGCAGGCTCCAGCAATCTGTCCCTCATCTTCATCGGGGTGACTGCCTCCCCCTGCCCTGGGCTCTTCCCTTCCCAAGGTTGCTCCTGGCACCCCACCAGAGCGGAGGTGTGCCCCACAACTTGTGGCTTCTGGACCCATGGGAAGCTGGGCTGCACAGCTCGAGGCCAAGTTTTCTTGGAGGAGGGCTGCCCTCCCCCTGAATTGGTGCCAAGGAGAATCCCAAGGACACCCCAGGCAGACCTTACCTCCAGGAAAAGCAGGATGTTGTGGCCCCACCTTAGCGCCAGAGCTGGGACCCCCAGATACCCTGGGCTTTGTAGGCCGAGAGGCCTGAGATAAGCTAGGGGTGGAACTCGGCCTCTGCATTCCAGCTCTGGGGGTCTGTGGCTGCCTCAAGGAAACTGAGGCTGATTCCTGGGTTTGGCCAGCAAAGCGTGCAGCTGGGCAGATGTTCCCGTGGCTTGGCCGGACACTGGACTTGGGCCGAGGAGTGTTGGCCAGACAGGGGAAGGGGTCGCCTGATTTAGCTGAAAGTGGAAAAGCAGGGGGGTGATGAGGAGGCCCTCAGTTTGTCTCTAGGCTGCTCCCCCGCCCAGCCTACCTGTGCCCAGGCTCCTCCAGCAGCTGCCCTGGAGAGGGGGCCCATCAGTGGGGAGGGAACCCGGGGGCTCAGTGCCCTTAGAGAAGGTCAGACACAACTGCTACCCCCCCCACATTCCTGGGGTCTGCATTCAGCCACTCTGGGGGCCAGTCATCCAGGACTATGTGACCTGACATCACTACAGAGAGAAGTCCAACCTTGAGGGCCACTTTCTGGCCTCGAACATCTGCCCCCAGGAGCCGGCCCACTGGCCTTGCTGAGCCCCAGTGTCTGGGCCCCTCCCTCTGCAGAGGGACCTCAGGTGGTGTTTAGCTGGGGGGGAGAAGAGGGAGTGGATAGGGGGCCTCCAGATACAGGGAAGGGGCCACAAGGAGACCACTGGGGACCTAGGCCCACAGTCACTACCCCTTGCCACTAGGTGGAGGCCGTGGGCTGCTGAGCCAGTAGAAGCAGGCCTGGCCACAGACAGTGAGCAGGGAGCAAGAGATTGTCCTTGGATGGGTTGATCCCATCTGTCTGTGTCAGAGGGATCATGGCATGCTTTGGGCTCATCTGTGCCTCTTCCATGGACTGACTATGTGATGCCTGGATACACCAGACCCGGGACTGCAGCAGCGAGGGGAGTCCCTCCAAAGGTGCAGGGTAGCAGCACCTGTCTGGACCTGCCTGACTTGATGTCCAGGGACAAGAACTGAGGCAGGACTTGAGCCCAGGTCTTCCTGCATTGGAGGCCATTCCCTGGCTGCTGGGCCAAAGGCAGGGCTCATGCAATGCAGGCCAAGCTTTCAGAATGGTGGTATGGTGGCTGTGTCTATGTCTGTGTCTGTGTCTCTGTCTGCATAGTGGGCACCCCGTGAATGAGGAAGGCCTGGAGGGAGGCACTGACCACCCTGCAGCCCAGGACCCTTCCCCAGGCTTGCTGGGGTGCCGCAGGTCCTTACCGCTGCCTCTTGCCGGGGTCCCCACTGAGCTTGAACTCAAGGTCAGGCTCATGTTGCAAACTGGGCCTGAGAAAGAAGCACTCTTTCCCCCAAGGAAGGTCCTGGTGGGCTCTGTAGGTTTCAGCAGGGTTTTCCTTGTCCCAAACTGGAACAAAGAGCTGAGTTTAGGACAAGCAGAGATTGTCCATGACCCCCTTCCCCAAGATCTGCTTCTGTCTGGGACTCCCTGTTGGCCTGAGGGCCTAACCACAGCCATCCATAACTGCCCTTGGGCACCCCTGTTCTGGCTTTGAGGGAGACAAGACACACTGGTGACTGCTGGGGGAGGGTCTCTGCTGCCCCCCACCCTTGGGGGAGGGTCTCTGCTGCTCCCACCCCTTGGGGCTCAGGCACCTTGCTGGGGGCAGGGAGGCCATGGGGGCCTTTGGTGATGCTACTGCCACTGACAGAGGACGCGCTCATCTCTGAAGCACCACTGGACACGGCCCCTGAGGACACTCTGGAGTTCCCAAAGTGGTGCTTTGAAGGGTGGGTTTGTTTCCCTGGTTGAAGCTGGAACATCAAAGATGAAACACATGAGAACCAGCCCATTTCTATGGAGAAGTCTTCCCGAGCAGCACTGAGGGCCCCCGAGGGAGGATGGGCTGCGATCTGTCCTGGGGGAGGGCAGCCCCACGATGGGGAGGCAGAGCCAGGGTGGGAACCTGGGGGGTAGGGCTGGAAGCTTTCCCACCTGCCCTTCCCAGGCCCCAGGGAACCCTCCCTCCATGGATGGGCTGTCCCCCACTCCCCAGAGGAGATGTGGCGGGGATACCTTGGGGTGTGGCTACCTTGGCAGGAGCCCCTTTTCCAGGCACAGACAAGGACTTGGGAGGCTGCAGTTGGCTCACGGCTTTCCTCTCAAACGCCCCCTGGGTCTGAAGATGGGCACTGGAAGTGGGCTCTGGGGCCCCTGGTGACTTGGCAAAGAAGAGTGATGCCTGCACTGGGGCCACCTCTGGGCTCAGCACAAAGTAGGTCTCCCTTTTGAGAGCTGGGGAGCCCTTCTGCACCTGCAGTCCTCGCTCGAAGATGTCCAGCTTCAGCCTGGCCTCCTTTACAAACTCTTCCCCCAACCCCAGTGCTGGCACTGGCTCGGGCTCGGGCTCAGGCTCAGGCTCGCCAGCTCGGGGCCCTGATTTCTTGCTGCTGCTCGCTATCTGCAGGGCCAGCAAGTGCGCCTCCTTGAAAATCTCTAAAAACTTCTCCCCGGCCGGGGGGCTCCATGTGAGCAGCTGCTCGGCCTCCCTGGGGACCAGGCCCTGTAGCTCCAGGCTGGCAGCCACGCACCGCTCCCGGTGCCCAACCGGCCCAAAGAAAACCTCGTCATCCTCATTGGCACTGGTGGTGTGAGGAGAAGCAGGAAGGGCACTGCTGACCAGCTGCCAGGGCCCTCCTGCTGGGAGTGGGGGAGGGGGGGATGCAGGGATGGAGGGCAGGGGGCAAGAGGGCAATGATGGAGGGTGGGGGGCAGGGAAGAGAATGCAATCCACATCAGCTTACCTGGATGAAGACAGTGAGAGGTCAAAGTCAAATTTCTCATCAGTCAAAAGAGGGAGGTCTGGAAGAGAGAAGCCAGGGTGCGATCAACCAACAAGCCTCTAGGAAGCGCCCTGACCTCCTATCTGGGGAGCCCGAAGGCCCCAGCAGTCCCCACATAGGGGGTGGCCCCAAAGCTGCACTGGCCAGGCCCAAAGCACAGGTGGAGAGAGGCAGGCCTGGAGCTCACAAAGGGCCACCCAAGGTTCCTGAGTTGGGGAGGGGGATGTGAACAGGCCTGGGCTCTGAGCCCCACGACTGAAGACAGGCTGGAGGGGTAACACAGGAACTGAGTGGAAGAGGGCATTGAACGGGAAGGGAGGAGGCTTCTGAGCCTGGGGCCTAGAAGTGACCTCCCCAAAAGAGGGTGGCACAGAGATGGCCTCCCAAAGAGGGTGGCACAGAGGTGCCCCCCCCAAAGAGAGCAGCCCCAGGCAAGAGATGAAGGGGCTGTCTGGGGTCTACAGCTTAGCTGGTGGCATGAGGCTGGAGTGGGGAGAGACACAGGCTGGCCAAGTTTCAACCCAGCGGTGTGGGGGTGGGAGTGGGAGTGGGGATGGGAGGGGAGAGTGGGAGGGGTGCTGGTGGCTGGGACCAGGAGAAGGCAGGTCATTAGTGCCAACACGTTCTTACCATTCTGTGTGTCTACGTTGGCTTTTTCCTCAGTGGCTCCCCTAACCAAGCCTCCCTCTCCTTTCTCCATAGTAAATACCACTAGGGGACAAGCACCTGCCAGTGAACGAAACAGAAGACAGAGGGAACCCTGACCTTCTCAGCCTGGAGGGGCCAATGCTGCCCCAGGCCCACGGCGATGGGGCATTGGCCAGGATCAGCTCCCTGATCCTCAGTCCCCGTGTTCCTCAGGCCAGCCCTGGAATGCAGAGTCCTGGCCAGCACAGGCTGCCCATGGGTGGGGGCTGCCTCTGTGGAGGGATGACAGGGAACAGAGACAGCAGGGGGTCATGAGGGCAGGAGGAAGGGGGCTGGCTTCTCCTCCCCACGGTCCCATGGACACCATGGTACTCTCCTGCTCCACCTTCTTTCAGCAGTGGCCTGAGGCCCTATGAGAGGATTCCAGGGGGAAGATGGGTGACCCAGGGTCCTGCCCCTCCCCACACCTTAGCCACAACCCAGGCAGACAGCCGCAATGCCTCCAGTGGCTAGGGTCCTGCATGATCCTAGCCCAATTTGCTTCACATCACTGAGCCTTGGACTACTCACCTATAAAATGGAAAGAATAATACTAGTGCTTTCTACTTCACAGCAACAAACATTTATTATGCACCAACTGTGTACAAGTCACAGGGGTGGGGGGAGTGTGATAAGGACAAAAACCTCTCAAGGAGTGGACACTCATCTAGAAAGTGCTCTGCAAACCTTCAGGGGATAAAGGAAGGTCAGCTCCTGTCATTATACAGGAGAAAAGGACCTGTCCAAGGTCACACAGCTGGTACAGAGTCATGATTCAATAAACACTTATTAAACACCTGCTATATGCTTGGCACAATGCTAAATACTCAGGGTACAAAAAAAAGGTGAAAAATGGTCCCCGTCCTCAAGAAGCTCACAATTGAATTGAGACAAACAAATATAGACAAACAAGGTCTACACAGGATAAATAAGAACTAACAGATGGAAAAGACTGGAATTAAGAGGGGCTGGAGAAGGATTCCTGTACAAGTAGGGTCTTTACAGAAGACAGTAGTTGAGAGCAGAGAATGTTCCAGGAATAGGGGAAAGACAGAGAGAATGGCCAGAGAGCCCATTATTTGTGAGCAGCCAGGAGGTGGGTGTCACCGTTTTGAAGAGTATGTGTCAGGAAATCAGATGTGGGAAGACTGAAGAGGGAGGAGGAGACAGATTATGAAGGGTTTGGGATGCCCAACAGAGCATTTTGAATTTATCCTGGAGGCCATAGGGAGCCAATGGAGTTTATTAAGGGTGTGTGTGTGTGACTTTAGTGGCTGATTAGAGGATGAACTGGAGTGGGGGGAGACTTGAGGCAGACAGACCCCATCCCAGCAGCTATGGCAATAGTTCAGGTGCGAAGTGATGAGGCCTGTACCAAGGTGGGGATAGTGCCAGAGGAGAGAAGGAAGCATGTCGAGGAGATGATGCAGAGATGAAGACACCACAGATACTTTAGAGGTGAAATGGACTATTAGTGCAGCAGAGGTGAAACTGACAATAGATGCTGCACAGGTGAAACTGACCAGAGATGCTGCAGAGGTGAAATGGACCAGAGTTGGTGCAGAGATGAAATAAACCAGAGATGGTGCAGAGGGGACAAGTACCATGTGGCTCCGCCCCTGCGGGACGTTCCATGGAGGGCGGGCGGGGGGATGCAGGTGCCTGGAGGGACGTTCCATTGGGGCCCGCGGGGGGGGGGGCGATCCCAGCAGCGCCCGCTTGTCTCCCTGCCCCCCACCTCCCGGCCAAGGACTGCGGGACGTTCCCTCGGGGCCAGGCCCGAGGGCGTCCAACTCGGCTTGTCCCTTCCTTACCGGAGACTCCGTCGTCGCCTCACCGGTCACCGCCGCGGCTGCCGCCAACTGATTTAAAACCGAGCATCGTTTCCTCTCCCTGTCCCGCCCCACTAACCCGGCACGAACCACGTGTCCTGAGAGACTCGCCGACGATTGGTCTGTTTGAATCAAGCGGGACTAACTCCTTCCCGCTCCCTCGGCCCTTTGGGATTCTGGGAGATGTAGTCTGGTTGGCGGCGAGGCGCATGCGCATTGGCTGCAAATCCACAGGTTGAACTCCTATTAGTAGATGGAGGTCAGTCTCAGTACTTCAGTGCCCTGTGGTGGGCTGAGTCTGTGCTCCTGAAAGATGAATATTGACTAGTCTTGGGGGCGCTTAGGGGTGAGTGGCAAAAGGCCTGATTTTGGAGCAAAGGCCTCGGAGGTATGGGGTCGTGGAAAGAGGCTTGGTTTGCAGTTGGGGAGTCGGGGCGTAAAGCCTGCCTGGGGCAATCAGTCTCCCTGAGCCTCAGTTTCCTTCCCTGTAGGATGGCGCATGTGGAGTCAGCTCCCCTGACTCTCAGAAAGGGTCCGATCCTGAGACAGGAGGGCGTCGCCTCTGCTGCTTTGCGCATCCTCACGTGGGCAGTGTTGTCTCCCCAAAAGAGCCGGGGCTCCTTGGGGGCAGGAAGTGTTCCGTTTGGGGGTTCCTTTCCTCAGTGCCAAGCAGCCTGCCTGGAATACAGGAGGTGATTAAGAAGTTCGGGTGAGCTGATTGCACAGAAGTAGGAGGCTTTAGAGTTAGGGGGGATTCCAGGGAGCCACTAGTAAAACCTCCTTCCAGGAGTTGTCCAGTACCCTTCTTGTGCCCAAGGATCATGGGGGGCAGAGGAGGAAAGGGCTGCGGAGGCTACACCCCAAGTTCCAGCCTTCTGTACCGGCAGGTGGGGTCCCCAGAATGTGGCCCCTATGTCTTCTCCCACGGTTCTATGGGACTCTGAAGAGCTGGGGAGAGATCTTTCCATTACAGTAGTGAAGCGGTGCTAAATGGCCTATGTAATATATTTTGGGGTGATTTTATAATTTTATAACATTGTTGTAACTTCAGTCTTGTGTATGTATGATCAGTTTGTGAAATCAGTTTAACTCTGTTTCCTTCCTTGCCCCCAGCTGTAAAGCATTAACTGTTTCTCCCCTTCCCCCAACTGTACTGTGTATTTCCCTGCCCCAGCCTAGAGGTATTTCCTCTCAAACCATTAAGTCTTCATTCAAGGTACTACCTCCTTTTGTCCTGGCAAACAAAACTCATCCACTTGCAAATCTAGATGAGTACATCTCATTTAATTTGACCTCAAATCTGACCACTGGTCGACATTATGATGGTTTAGGGCTAAAACCACACCTCCAAGCCCTGGCACCCTGTTGTTTGTCCCAGTGAATTATGGGTAAAACACATGCGCAATTGATGTCAAGGGTGCATGTCCCTTTAAGTTTTAACCACTCCCTGGTCCCTCCATAACTCCACCTTTGTACACCTCATTAGCCTAATGAATCTGTGATTGAAAGTTTTGTCTCTTTAAATTCTGTATCACTATCTCCTGCCCTCGGCAAGATTTTTCTTAACTCTCTCCTGCCCGCTGATAAGCATAATAAACTTTTATAAATCTGCCAAGGACAGCTGAGCCTGTAATTCTTTTCAGAGGCCGAACCTAGAAAGGATATCTCATTAGAAATCCCCCCAAACCTATCCCTCATCAGTAGCTCTCGAGCCCCCACCAGTGTGCTCCTGCTCTACCATTAACAGCAGGTGTAGATTAGTCAGCCTTGCTTAATTAGCCTTTATAGAAAAGGGGCATTTACAATAAAAACACTTGGCACAAAACATCCTTTCCTTTTGGGAATGCCCCAAAGTCTATGAGATACTCTCTGGGGGGAAGGGAGGGGAAGGGGCTCAAGCGTACCATGTGGCAAAGAGGTTCCCCCTTAGGGATGGGCTCAGAAGCTCCCTCTAGGCCCCAAGGCGATGTTGTTTTTTCTGCTGGCGTCTAATTTCTCTTTGACTCCTAACTCAGACCCTGCTGCCATTACTGCTATTTAGGGGACACAGAGAAAACTGATGGAAAAGTTCCAAACATAGTAGGTCCTTCTTTAGTTGGGGGTGGGGTGGGGGGGAAGGGGATCTGGCCCTCCTAAGCAATTCCTTCCCAGAGTCTTGGCCAAACACATTCCCACCTGGCTGCCAGACCTGCCAATGCCTGCTTTCCAGTGGCCTTGCTCTTTACACACCAACCCACCCATGGGATGTTATCAAGTCTCCCCAAACCATGTAAAGATACTTTTTAAGATTTGTCTCTACACTTAAGCCAGCTGAGGACTGAATTTAAATTTATCAGTTGCTTTGTGGGTTCCTAAAGCAGCTGTTTGATTGATTGATTAGAGGTATCCCTGACTCCCGTCTCATCTACAGAGCACACTGGCCTGTGAGATCTGGCAGCTTGCTATGTCTGGACAAGCCCCCACCCCTCTTCCCTGGGAGAAGATGCTTATGCAGCTGTAAAGAACAAGTGCCAGCAGCATGTTTACACACACAAACCCACACACATGTACACACACACATACACACAGGCACACACACCTACACACACAAAGTCACACACATATCTAAACACACACATACACAAACACGCACACAGTCACACACACGCACACACTCTGCTCAGAAGAGGCCTGCCTCCTTTGGGCTGGAAGGCTCTGGCCGGGAGCATCTCTTCCTGGCTGACTGTTTTCCTGCCTGCCCCTGGGGTGGACACTGGCCAGCTGGGCGGCTCTTCTTCAGACTGCAGCCATCCAAAGAGAAGCAGTGATAGGATTTGTCCTGGGGGCTTCCTGACTTTGCTTCAGCCTCAATGCGAAGCACTGGGCTCTTTCTTGGGGGACAGAGGGGGCTGGGGTGCCCATATTCTGGGCCAAGGTATTCGACTAGAAGCTCCTCTCTGCCCACAGGCACATTGGCAGGGCAAGAACCAAGACCCAGGTCAGGAGCCTGAGAGCAGAGCTTCGAGGGGTCTCGAATACCCACAAAGACCCCCTGACAACATGAATGTCTCCAGGAGGTAAGAGCCCAGCATCTCTTCCCTGGGGGGGGGGGGGGGCGGCATGATGTGATGGGGAGGTCACTGACCTTGTGGAATGGAGGTAGTGAGCTCCCTGTCACTGGAGGGTTTTAAGCAAAGGCTGCATGGCTACTCCTCAGGGTGGTTGTGGCTATGCAGCCTGGCCTCTACTCCCTCTGGGAGCTTTTCCTTCTTGGAGTGTCTTGTGATTCTTTGTGTGGTCTGTGTGACTTTAGGTGAGGCTGGGCCCCTGAGCTTTTTGATGCCCCAAGGGCCAGAAGAATGAATGGGAGCTGCCTGAAGGGCTCCTGCCCAGGGGGAACAGACCTTGGGGAGGGGAGGAAGCAGCTGTGGTGGAGGGCCTGCCCAACTGGCCTGGGGCTCAGAGAGACCTTGGGGCAAGCTCTGCCTCTGACCCCGGAGGACTCTGGGACCCAGTCACTTAAGTAAGCACTCAGTACCCCCATCCCCAAAGAGGTCCCAGAGAGGGTAGAGATCTGCAGCAGGGGAGGAGGTTTCCTCACTAGGAGTTCCCTAACCCCCGCTCCCGGCAAACATCCAGATAAAAGGTCCTGTTTCTCTGGTGCTCTGTGAGGCACTTGGCCCAGCCACTGGCACAGTCAGCACTGTATAAATGGCAGTTGTTATTAGGATGATCTAGTCCCATGAGGCCAGCTGGGAGAATGCTGACCATCCCCATTTCACAGGTGGGAAGCCTTAGGCAGAGTGGAGGGTACAGGGTCCTGTATGTAGTGATCATGCCCAGGGGCTCACCACCCCCATCTGGCATCATGGGCCTCTGCAGGGCAGTCTGGTGGACCTTGAGGACTCATCCTCACTATCACCCTTTTCAATGCAGGAAATAAAATGCAAGGCCATGTCATGTAACAAGGTTACAGACCCATGATTAAGAACCTCTGATCCAAGCCAACCTTTTCGTTTGACAGATGAGGAAGCTGAGACCCACAGTGGACCAGAGACCCCTTGGGGAGAGCCCCATAGGGCTGGGCATGAAGGGAGCACAGACTGGGAGGTTTTAAAGGTTGAGCTCCTTAGCACAAAGGGCAGTGCAGAATCTCTGAGCTGGGAGGGACCTGGGGGGTCCTTGATCTGCTGGTACCTGCCTGGGGCTCACCACTTGCCCCTGAAGGCCTTCCGGGACAGCCCTGTGTCATATGGCGAAAGTGCATCTCAGTCTCTAACATGGCGTTGTTCAAAGAAGAGTTTCAGTGACCTGCTGTGGACCATCCAAGGAGTGAGCACCTAGAACCTAAGGCTGCTAGCTCACCCCCAGACCAGGCCACTTTCCTCTTCATCCTCTCCTCCTCATGTGCCCCTGAGCACCCCTCCCTTCTTGGTCCTCGATGATGGGCTAGCCTGTGTGCCTCCAGGGTCTGGTCCAGCTGCCACTCTCTGGGTTTGGGTGCCAGGGCCTTTTAGCCCTGCCATCTTGGGCTCCTTGGGGCCACTTTCTAAAGCCTGGCATATTTTCTTCCAGGATCCACTCTCTCCGAGCACACCGCCAGAAAGTCTCCTCCTTGGTGGGTCCCAGCTGGCCACGTACCTGCAGCAGCAAGTGTGGCTGGGACCAGGAGGAGCAGCTGCCCACCATCCACACCATCTACACTGTGGTCATTCTGGCCCTCCTCATGGTCCTCCTGGGGGCCTGGGCTCGGAAAGACACATGAGGATCCATGTTAGGGACTCGCTACTGCCTGGGCACAGGAGGACTGGGAGCCAGTGGGTACCAAGGAGGAAATGGGCCTTGAGTGGGGAAGGGACCAGGCCCAGGCTGCTGTGAGTCAGTGATAGCGCAGCCCAGCCCAGGCTGCTGCCCACACAGCCTTCCCTCTGCCTGGCATCTGCTCCCCAGAGCTTCTCTGCCTACAGAGAGTCAACTCCCCAGGACACCATCCTCAGGGCCCCCTCCAGTATCCTAAATGGGAACTCTCTGCCCCCAGACTGGCCAGGAGCCCTTTGCCTGGGCCCTTCTCTGCCCCCACACATTCTACAGAGAAATGTCTAGAGATCATGGCCCCAGGGCTGGACTCAAGAAGGAAGGGGAGGCCAGCTCCGCCCCTGCAGAGAACCTAGGCACCACCTCACTGGCCTCCTAGTCCAGGGGAGCCAGGTGGATGAGTGCCCTTCCTGACAAATGGAAGGAGAGCCTCAGAAGTCTGTCTCTTCCCCCTCCTCCAGGCTTAGCCCCATGGCCCTCCAGCCAATGATTTTGGCTCTGACAATGGAGAGAAAAGCTATCCCTCCCAGTGACTCATTGGTGCACAGTGGGGATTTGAACCTGTCACCTGACTCCCAAGAGAGCCCATTGGTGTGCCAAAGTCCTCCTTTGAAACAAAGGCCTCTCTTGATTACAATATTCTTGAGATACCACATGGCTGCTGGTCACCCCAAAACTCCAGTCCAGCACCACCCAAAGGGCAGCAGCGAGGTGCCAGGAGGCTGAGTGGATGTCCCAATACCTTTTCAGTCTACAACTGTCCCAGAGAAGTCACATCGAGCATTGCCTCACAGGGGGGAGGGGTGGGGGGGTGGGGAAGGGAGCTGGTTATCCCAAGAGCCAGAGGCCCCCACTGCTGTCCATGCAGATTCCAGGTTCCCAGCTCATGGGCAGATACCTCCATGGGAATTATGGGAGGGTGTGGGCCGATGTTTGACACAGAGGAGTCACAATCTGCACCCCGGGAGGGAGGGCCTCTATCACAAACCCACTAAGTGTCCCCCACAGTCTCTCTTTCAGTCAGACAGAAGGTGAAGCATGTTTCCAGCCTGGGCCATGTCTTGGGAGGATAAAGAGCCCACATGCTTATGCCTCAGGATGCAAAGTTGGACCTGCTTTTATCTACCTAACTCTACTTCCAGGTTCTAGGAGGGACCCCCAGGTCTGATGGGAGGCAGATCAACAAATGAATAATGTCCCCCAGTGGGCAGCCTCACCTTCAGTGAAAGATGAGCTGAGCCTTGGTCTCCAAAGGCCTCCTAAGCAGAGGGGCAGCCTGAAGGATGTGCTGGACCTGGAGGGTCTGGGCTGGGGGAGCTCTGAGTCTTCTCTTCACTATGTGGGATCAGCTAAAGGAAATGGGAAAAGGAAAAGGGCCTATTTGCACAAAAACACTTCTAGCAGCTCTTTTTATGGTGGCAAAGAATTGGAAATTCAGGGGATGCCCATCCATTGGGGAATGGCTGAACAAGCTGTGGTACATGATTGTGACAGAATACTGTTGTATTAGAAGAAATGATGAGCAGGTGGACTTCAGAAAAACCTGGGAAGACTTACATGAACTGATGCAAAGTGAAGTGAGCAGAACCAAGAGAACCTTTCACATAGTAACCACAACATTGTATGATGATCAGCTACTAATGTCTTAGCTATTCCCAGCAATACAATGATTCAAGACAATCCCAAAAGACCCACGAGGAAAAATATGATCTGCCTCCAGAGAGAGAACTGATGGGCTCTGAGTGCAGATGGAAGCATGCTTTTTAAAATGCTCTTCATTTCTCATATTTCTATGTTTATTTTCTTTATGGAAATTGTTTTGCATGACTGCAAATGTATAATCAATCTGCTTACTTGGAGGAGGAGAGGGAAAGAGGAAGAGAATTTGAAACTTTAAAAACATTTTTAACTTCAAATTTTAAGATTAAAAAAAATAATTAACAAATGTAAAAAAATTTTAAAAATATTAATGGGAAATAGTTAACAAAATAAATAAAAATATATTTTTAAAAAATAATTCAAGATGACCTCTGCCCTGGCTCACAGCCACCAGGTGCCCTTGTTATCTAGAAAAGGCTTTTCTCCCTTGTTGCTGAGTATTTTCTCAATTATCAGATACCAGCGGCGAAGGAGGGGTGTCCTTCATCTTGGAAAGGCTGGGCGTGAGTGCTCAACTTCAGGATGAGGGGAAGTCGGATAATTCCCATTCACAACGCCTCATCTTCATAATTTCCTTCTGTCTTCCCAATTGCCCTATGAGGTAAGGCTCAAGCAATCAGGATGTATTAAGCACCTACTGTGTGCAGGGCATTGCCATTCTATGGAGGAACTTCCCATGAGGACTTGACCCAAATGACAGAGGGGAAACTGAGCCAGGACTTCAAACCCTTGGACAGAAAGAAGCTCCATTCATTGACTGTGCTCAGGGACAAGCCCCATGTTTCCATCACAGCAGAATTAAATCAATATTTGTGAAATCCGTACTGTGTTTCAAACCTTGTGCTTGGTGCTAGGGTGGGATATAAAGGTGAAATGGCGAAGACAAGCTCAGAGGATCTGAAAGGGACCTTGTGGCTGCCCAGGACAACCCCCCTTCATAGACAAGAGAACTGAGGCCCAGAGAGAGGAAATTTGCCCAACTTCTCCAAGATAGCAAGTAGCCAAGGTGGGATTTGAACCCAGGGCCTTGGTCTCCAAATCTGGCGCTCTTCTCACCCCTCCCTCTTACAGATGAAGCATTAGAGGTCCAATTCACAAGCTGGGGGACGCAGCATAGCAGAGCAGGTGGGAATGGAAGAGTGGATGAGAATGTTCAGCTTCTTTGGCCCTGGCACCAACCTCCTGGGCACTCCACTGGGGACCTCTCTCCAGGTGCCCCTGGACCTTCAGCACCTCCCCTCCGTGCCCAGTGTGACTAACTTCAGGAAGTCTGATGGCCACCAGGTCAGTGTCTGTCATCACCCCTACTTAGACCACCTCTGCGGCCTCGTCAATCTTGGAGCCTCCTGGAAATGTGACCTCTACAAGAAAGTAGTTATCCCCCTTCCCAGCTGAGAGTGTTTTGGGGGGGCTCTCCTCTCAACCAGCAAATCTGTGACCTTGGAAATGACCCCAAATGTCTGAGACAATCAAGGCTGGCCGGTGGGATGATAATGGTGACCAGCATTGACTAGAGCTTTACAATGATCCTTAACTACCCTGGGAAGCTGGGTTTGTTAGTATGCAGAAAAGGAAACTGAGGCCGAGTTAGGTATGATGTGGCCTCCTCAGGGTCCCACAGTGCTTCCTGACTGAGGCAGGGTTTGAATTCAGGTCTTCCTGACTCTAATCCCCCTTTTCTACACACACACACACACACACACATATATATCATTGCTTCTAAGCTGAGGCGAGTTGGGGCTCCCAAAGCCAATGCTGACCCCTGGGCAGGATGAGGGAGTGCATTCCTGATGTTCTGAGAGCAGGGCCCTGAGGGGCAGCCTCTGGAGATGGGGGAGGCCTCCTCTGAGACACTTAGGGCCAGGAAAGTCAGAGGGATGCTTTTTGCAGGAGAAATGACCATAAGAGTCAGGAGCCAAACAAGTCCCAGCAGCACTGCCACCCAGGATGCAGGAGCCTCTCCCCAACCTGGAGCGTGCAGCAGGCAGCCAAATATAAGCAAGGGGAATGAGCGGCCCCAGGCCACCCCCAGGCTCCTGGGCCCTTTTGGCAGTGAGCACCTCAGCCTCCAGCCCTTAGAAGAAGGCTGTGTATCTGTGGGATATAAATATTTGTACCAAGGGCTAACAGCCTGGAGAGGCCAGTGAAGTCATGCTTGGCTCCGGGGAACTCTGGGCCATGACAAATGACCCCAGACTCCCTCCCCTCCCCCCACGATGATCAGCCTGCCCAGTCTGGCCAGTTTAATGAGGCAATGTGTCTCACCACCATCCTCTTCCCTAGGGGCCATGCTATGGGCCCCCCTCCGAGTTCCACTTCTCTGAACTATGGCAATAGCCTCTCCCTGCCCCAGGCTCTGCATCTCCCACATCTACCCTCCAACCAGTTGCCAACAAGTCCCTCCTCTGCTCACATACCTTCAGTGGCTCCCTCTGGCCAATGCTGAACTCTAGGCTTTTGTAATCTGCCTTCCACTTGCCTTTCCAGAGCTATTTCACAGACTCCCCTCTACTGAACCCCCAATTCCAACCCCCCTCCCCCGCTCCCCACATACAGGGCTGGAAAGCCTTGCATAGCCCTTTGTGGCTGGCCAAGGGTCAGCCCTTCTGGGGCTGGGAGTGCCCTCTTCTTTCTGGGTCTGTCTGGCTGAGCCCCTCACTGCCTTCAGGGCCTGGTTCAGGGCTGCTTTCTCCAAGGCCAAACAAATTTCCCCTGGGGATTCCCTGCTCTCAGTGCCCCAGGGAACCTCTTCATCCTGAAGAACAGAATGGCCCTGGCTCCCTCTTGTCTCTGCTCTCTGCCCCTCTGACTGGAGCTCTGAAAGGCTTAGGAAAGCTAGCACAGTAGGTGCTTCTGAGACGTTTATTGGCTGGCTGACTGAGTGCCCCTCATCCCACCTGGCCTCCAACAGATCCACAGAACCTAGAGCAGCTTTTCTCTTATCATCGAGGTGACTGGGAGACCCCGGAGTTCCTTGAGCTCCAGAGTAACCAGTCTGAGCTGGGTATTAGGACTGTCTGAATGGAGGATGGATTGGGGAGGGCAGAGACTGGAGGCAGGGAGCCCAATGAGACCACAAGAACAGTCCAGGCTGGTGGTGGTGAGGGCCTGGGCTAGGTGGGAGCCAGAAGGTGAGTATAGAGAAGGGGCTGATCAAAATCAGGGAACCCAAGATGGCAGGACATGGGGAGGGGGAAAAGATGAGGGGAGTTGAGGAGATCTATGAGGCTGCCAACCTAGGAGGCTGGTTCCCTTCTCAGAAATAGGGGTGCACTGGGGGGTCGACTGAGAAAAGAAGGGGAGATAGGGTGGGAGCTTGTGAGCAGGGGAAGGTCCAGGGAGGGCTTGCCGGGGAAGCCCAGCCCACTATGGGCTCTGATCAATGCCCATCTGCAGGGCTGTCCAAAGCACATGCACAGATGGATGTGCTCTGCAGGCTGGCTCTCAGTTTGGACAACTAGCATTCTTGGTGGCAGCGGCTCCCATGTTAATGGTCAGGTCAGACTCTTTCAGAGCCAGACTGCTCAGGAGTCTGTTCACTGCTGGCTGTCAGCCTGGGAGGCTCCTTGTAGGAGAACAGAGTAGAAGACAGCACCTGGATCTCCCAAAGTCCATGCTTCCATCCAGTCAGCACCCAGGGGCCCAGGGCTCAGCCGGGACCTGGTCTCTGCAGCCTGTGGGCACTCCAGGGAGTGGGGAGTCAGCTCTAGAAGCTTGTCTGTGAGAGCCGGCCTCATCCTGTTCCATGCCCTCCCAAAGATGCATGAGATGCCTGCATTGTGATGGGGAGGGGGATGAGGGAGGAAGGACCCCAGACAGGACTGAAGGAGCGTAGCTGCTCTGGGGACTTTCCTGAAACCGGAGGTCCTGGGAGGGGCTGACCAATGAGAGGAAGGGCTGCGGTGGCAGGGGCATCTTCCAGGGTGAGAAGGCTGCTGGGGCATGGTAGAGAAAGAAGGCTGGAGTCAGGAGTGCCCCTGGAGAGGAGTCATTGGAATGTCAGAGCTGGGAAGGAGGTCAAAGTTGGGGGCACTTCCTCATCCCATCTAACTCAACCCCCAGCTAATACATACGAGGGGGAGGGGATGGTCTGAGTGGCCCTCCTGAGCCTCTCTGTGACAGCCAGCCACCCCCACGCCTGGGTCATGTCAGGTCCCTCATCTGAGGTTCTGGGCTCCATCTAGAATTGAAGCACAGACCCTAGTGGGGTCCGGCCCCAGGGATCTCCCTTTCCCCCAACAGCCAAAGGGGGGGGCTTGGGCCTGTGATGCAGATGAGGCCAATGTGGTTCCTGTAAATGACTCTGAGGCCATCTGGGACCGAAGCGATTCCAGGAGAGCCCATCATGGGATTTCTCTGCCCACTCACTGGATTCTAGCCATCTTCTGCAGTGGAAGGTGACTCAGCCCTCAGATGTGTTCTTGGCTGAGGTCATGGGCTCTTGAGGGAAGCCTAGTCCCTCTCTCTCAGGCACCTGGCTAGTCCTTGGGCTCCCGTAATCCCTCCCTTGTGGGTGCCATGTGGGCTCCTGGCTGGTGCCTACCACCACAAGCCTGCTTGGCTTCATTCTGTGGGTTGGCCTCTGACCCAGGGTCCATCCTGCCCTTGGCTCTGCCCCTGGCTTTGCTCTGAGAGAATCCCAGTTGCAAGAGCAGTCCCCCTTTCTCAGGGGCTCTGAGGTTTGTAAAGCCCTCTTTGCAGACAGTCAGCCCACCTCACAGTAGGTGGTGACAATGCCATTAGCCTTGTTTTACAGCCGAGGCATGATTCCCGTCCAGGGCCCTAGTCACATCTTCTGCCTCCCCAGCCAAGGCTTTTTGGGGGCACATCCTGGCTCCCAGGGTCCTGGGCTGAGAGCTGGAAGGGTGCCTGATCAGAGCCTATTATGCATATCGGGAAACCGAGGCCTACGGTCATGGGATCATAGACTCAGAGTGAGAAGGGACTTTGGTACTCTTCTGGTCCAACCTCCTCATTTTACAGATGGGGAAACTGAGGCCCCTGAGAGGGGCAGTGAATTGAACTTGGCCTCAGTCCTGAGTGCCTCTCCACCACCTTCCCACTCAGGTCTCCAAGAGGCCACAAGGAGGCCTGGCCTGTTGGAGTTATATCCCTGCATTGTCCTTTGGTTTCAAGGACTGGGTCAGGAGGGAGTGGGGGGAGTCCAAGCCTTGTCTCTGACCTGGTGCCCCTCTGGTCCTTTCTAGGTGGGTTCTGCCTGGGCAGCTGGATTCCCCTTCACCAATGCATTTAGCAGCT
>CM053581.1:396212691-396236365 GCA_028627135.1 Pseudochirops cupreus | reverse complement strand
TGAACCTTGGCAGGGACAGCAAACGGGGCTGTGTCTAGGCCTAGGCTAGATGTGTGCAACCTGAGGCATGCTTCTAAAAACAGATCTGGGACTCAGAGTGGCCTGCAAGCTCTGTCTGAGTCAGTAGTGTGATTGGGCAGGCAAGAAAGTGTTATCCTGGGTCCCTTGAGAAAGACCAGATAGTCAGGACCAAGGTGGTGAGGGGCCTGCTGCCCTCTGCCGCAGTCACAACACCTGGGGAATGCTGAGGGCCACATTTGAGGAAAGACAAACTTGATTTCTTCTGGACCAACCCTCCCACAGAAGGGAGGCCACCAGGGCCATGAGAGGACATCAGACTAACCAAACAAAAAGTGGTTGGAAGAACTAAATGCCAGTAGCCCAGGGGCAGGAGGGTCTGGGGCCATGTGGTTGCAATCTTCACATTGATGGGATCCCCAAAGATCAACTGTGGGAGGAAGGGATCAGGTTCTCCTTTAGGTTTGAGGAGATTTTCGGGGGGGAGACTTTATGAGTGCTGGCCAGGTGTCATAGGGGAAGGTGCTTGCCAGTGAGAAACCCCTGGGGAGTCATTGGGGGCCCGTTTTTTGGGGGGCTCTGAGATGCACAGATTCCCGTGTTTCCTGAGGATTGGTCAGGGGTGGGTGGGCAGAGTGTGCTGGTAAGGGTCCTCCCTCTACTCTTCTCTCCCACAGAGCTTTAGGGAGGGATAAACCCAGGGGAAAAGGCCTTCAGTGTCAGCTAATTGGAGAAAAAACATCCTGACACTGTCACCTTTTTTTTTTTGAGGAGGGAAGGCAAGGCACTTGGGGTTAAGTGACTTGCCCAAGGTCACACAGCTAGTAAGTGTCAGGTGTCTGAGACTGGATTTGAACTCAGGTCCTCCTGACTCCAGGGCTGATGCTCCATTCACTGAACCACCTAGCTGCCCCCCTTTTTTTGGAGGGGGATGGCAAGGCAGTTGGGGTTAAGTGACTTGCCCAGGGTCACACAGCTAGTATGCGTCCATCCAGTGGACCATCAGAAGCTGGGGTCGGACCAGTAGCTGTTTATTAACTTCTCTGATTGTTAATCGTGAGTATGAGGGGATGCAGATTTCTTCCCTTTGCTCTTCCTGGGGCAGGTCAGATAGCAGTGTAGAACAGAGAAAAGGGCAGAGCCTGCAAGCTGGGGAGCTGGGCAGGGCCATGGGGGGCTGGGCTGTAAAGGTCCCTCTGCTGTCTGGGCCAGCCTGGAGACAGAACTCCTTAGCCAGGAGCTGTCCAGCTCTCAGCCCACGCTCTTCCTGATCTAGCCAGACCATGGCTTCAGGCCTCCATCCCACCTTCAGATGCAATGTGTTGTGTCCTCTGGCAGCATTTTCAGTCCTCTTACTCCTCGGGTCAGTCTGACATCATCCCTTAGAATTGGAGAGAGTGTGGAATTTGGAGCCAGAGAGCCTGAGCTCTGCTGCTCATCTGGGGGACTTTGGGCAAGTCATTGGCCTTTCTGGGCCTCAGTTTCCTCATCCCTAGAATGAGACTGGGTTTGATCAGAAGTTTTTCACCGGAGGCCCATGGAGGTCTGTGGACAGATTTCCAGGCATCCTTGAAGTTGGATGAGAAAAATTCTGTTCTTGTTTTCATTCCCCTCTAACTGACTTTGAGCATCTCCTTAATTAAAAACATGATGCTGAGGAGTCCCTAGGCTTCACCACACTGACCTCCAAGGACTCTAGAACACAAACAGGGTGAGAACCCTGGAGTCAGTGACCTAGAAGGCCCCACCCTCCAGCTTTGAATCCCAGGAACCTAGGAGTTAGCATGGTCATGTGGCAGAGTGGAGAGTGGTAGAGGCTGGAGCCTGGGATGGAAGAGAGAGCTCTGCTCTTATGGCCTTTGGAGGAAACCAAGGCAGGCTGATAGTTCCTAGAGCACAGTCCTTGTCCTTGCAGTCAGGGACCACGTTGGCCACAGGCCTTTGCTTCTAAGGGCTGCAGAAGGGGTGGAGTGGAAGCAGCAGCAGAAGCAGCTTGTGGGCCTTTGGCTCATCATGCCGTTTCAGGTTCTCCTGGACCTCCTGCAGTTTCTGTTTGGTCTTGGCCTCTGTCCCAGAGAAAGAGGAGATGGGGTTTGGGAGAGGGTTGGGGAGGGGCATTGGCAGGGCTAGGGAGGGCAGTGCTGGTGTTGGAAGAGTATGGTCAGTGACAAGTGTCAGGAAGGGAGAGGAGCTGGGCTGGCCTGCCAGGCCAAGACAGCTGTCCCTGTGGTTCTTGAGGGGTTAATGACTAAGCAGCATTTAAAGAAGTCCACGGCAATCTCACCTTTCTCTCCCATTTCAGGAGTGTAGCTTATTCTACTCGAAAAGATTTTGCCTCCCCTGTGTTCGTGACAATCTCAGTACTTTCCCTCAGGAGATAAGGCAAGATGTGGAGAAGAGAGAGGCTCTGTCCAAAGGTGCTTCTAAGAAGCTTACCTCGAGGACCTAATCGGGAGGTTCTGGTAAGAACAGAGGCCCTGGCTGCCCTTGCCGTTGTGATGCTTTTCTCCCATTTGTTTCTGTAAACAGAAAACCCGAGGGGACCTTCCATTGACCATCATTCTGGCTTCTAAAGAGGGCTGGAGGTATCCAGGGGGCCAGGCCTCCCTTACAGGATGTCTCTCATATTGCTGTGGTCAGGTTCCAATTCTGGAAACCAATGGGAATTCTGGCTTCAGTTGATCTGAGCAAGTCTAAGCCAGAGGCTTCTTTGCAGTGGGCCCCAGAGGTAGATCAGTTGGCCTAGTCCCATGCCACCATGGGCCCAAAGGTGCTGCATGGTGCCCCTGAGCGAGGCCCCTCTGAACAGGGGAGCCCAGGACAATTGTTGCCTTTGGCATCCATCCACAGAGAGAAGAAGGGTGAAGCAGAGGAGAGTAACAGGAGAGCCAGTCCTTTGGCCAGAGGCCCGCCACCTCCTCTTTGGGCAGGGGAGGCAAGCACAGGCTTTCTTCACCAACCTTAGGCCCATGCCTCCTGAAGCCAGCCTCTTTTCCCTTCATACCCGTGCTGGGGGATCTACAGTGGTTGGGTTGAAGCTGTCTGGAGTGCTGTGCGTCATGGTGCCACTTTCTATGACGGACTGCGTGTTATTCCCCTTTTCGTTCATCTGGCTTTTTCAGGCCCAGTAGCAATCTGAGTGAGAAACATGCTAGGGTAGGCACACCAGAAATGTGCCAGCGACTCTCCACAATGACTATATTCCATCTTTTCCTCATCTAGGTCAGGGCCAGGCCCATTGAAAGGGACCTTTCAGCAAGGGCAGGGGCAGGACCCTGCCTTAGTGGATTGGATGTCTTTTGGTTTACTAAGAGGTTTATGCTGTACTCAGGTCTGACCTATTTTAAAATGGCCCTGTTGTTAAAAGTTACAAGGACCAGATTTAATTCTAATATCACGTTGTTATCCCAAGTGCCTTGTGCAGGCTACCTGCGTTAAGGGACGTGGCTGCTCACTGGGGAAGGAGAGCTGGGTTTCGAGTCCAGTCTCTTTTCAGTAGGTGGTAGTTAGCAAGGAAGGCCTGTGGTGCAAGAAGAGTCTCCCTTCACACAGGGAACCAGCTGCTGTGATCCAGGGGAAGCATTCCATTCCATCAAATGAACAGATCACTAATAACCTACCAATGGACTTTTAAAAATAGTTTATTCTTTTAAAAACCTTTTAAGGCAAACTGTACCTTGAAATTAGCTTTTTACATTCATCAGTCTTACAGTAGGAAATCCCAAGGACATAAGTTCCTACAAAGTCAAGCTAGAAATCATTAGTGGATATTCTCAGTTCAGTCCCTTCTTAGTGAATGAAAGCTCATAACAAAAGATAGAAAATCGAAAATGGCTCTAGACTTGTTTCTACTCTGCCAGACAGGAGGCACCCCTGCTCCATCCCTGGGAGGAGAAAAAGGCCATCTTTCCTCCTTCCTCCCTTATCCAAGTGTCAAACAGCAGCTTGGCAGTCAGGCCTTTCCTGTTTCCTGAGGTCCTTGAGCGTTTCATTTCAGCCCTGTTCTATCCTGGTCCTGCTGTCATCCAAGAACACTAGAGATATTCACCTGAGTTAGTGGGGTTATACAGGAAGGTTCATCAGTAGCTACTCCTTTTGAATTCTCCCTGTTTAGTAGTGTTATGAATGAACAGCCTTCACCAAGCTTTGTGACATTTTCAGGGCAGTAAAGGAACCTAAGAAGTTTTGAGAAAAACACAAACACACCAAGAGGTAAAATTGAATACCGCACTCTGGAAATTGGCCATTTCTGCCCAGGTCCCAGTGAGACCCTCCCTCTTGGAGGTCCTGGCTTAGTGGAAGAGAAGAGAAACATGGGCATTTTTATGAGTCAGTAGAAGGAAGGGCCAAGACGCCAGGGGGCCCACGCTGCCTTTGGCAACATGGCACAGTGAGCCGAGAGCTTGATGGATCTCAGGAGTGGTGCCTGCAGTCCCAGTTCTGTGGCCTTCCCTCTTAATGACCGAGTCCAGAGACATGAGTGAACCAGCCTCACAGGGGACAGCTTTCTTTGGTAAGAGTAGCTGATAGTTAACAGCAGCAGGGGGAGAGAGAGAGAGCCCTTCCTTAAATGGGTTTGGGTCACCTTTGTTAGGCAGACAGTGTTTAAGGCTGTGTTGTTCAGCTGATTGAGAGAAAGAACAGCTCGTTTGTGCCAGCTGGCGGTTGGGTCTGGCAGGTCCTGCCCTGGTTAGTTGGCCAGGAAACATTGATTAAGCGCCTACTATGCACCAGGCATTTCAGTTAAGGTGACAGACTAAGGGGAAAATACATTTTGGGTAACTAAGTAGACATGAAATGTTCTCCAACAAAGGTGTTATTTCCAAGATTATAAGGAGCTGACTCAAATTTAGAAGAATGCAAGAGGTAATTCCCAGTTCATAGGTGGCTAAATGGATATGACTGTAAGGGAGGAAATGTTTCAGATCGCTGATGGTTAGGGAAATGCACCTTAAAGGGTCTTCCTTACATCCATAAGATTGACAAAGCTGACAAAAGAGCAGAATGGCAAATCTGCAGAGGTTGTGGAAAATGGGTCCAGTGGTGTCCTGTTGGTGGAGAATGGTCCAGCCATTCTGGAAAGCAATTTAGAACAGTGCCTAAAAAGTCACTCTAAATGCATACCCTTTGGCCCAGCAGTAATACCCTTACTTGGCTTATAATTTAGAGAGATAAAGAAAAGAAGAGTTAGAAAGCATCCATTGTGGAGCCCCTGAGCCAGTTATGGCAGATGGATGTCAGAGAGTCCTCTTGTGTGTCAAGAACTGAAAAAGATGGCTTCAGAGAAACCTGGGAAGACTCTTCTGAACTGATGTAGGGGAAAGTGGTCAGAACCAGAATGCTGTGTACAGTAACAACATGATAAAGATAAACAACTTTGAGAGACTTAGGATCATGAGTCAATGCAGTGGCCAACCACAATTCCAAAGGACCAAGGTGGAAACATGCTGCTGACCTCCTGGTAGATTGGGGATTGAATCTCTATGCATCATGAAACACACATTTTTGGGCCTGACCAATGTGGGGCTATGTCTTGCTTGACTGCATATTTGTTACAAGGGTTTTGTTTTTCCTTTTTTTCCCCATTGGGGGAGAAAGGGAGGTGAAGAGAGAAAATAAATGCCTGTTAATTAAAAAAAGATTTAATTAAAAAAGAAATGACATGGCTTTTAAATCAAAATTACCAGAACTTTGTTTTGTTTCACCTATTTTGTATTTCTGATCTGCCAGAATACCATGCACCTTATTGACATGGCAAGAATTCACAGAAGACATGGATTTAAAAGCCTGTCATGTATATCACAGATGTTACTTTGGTTGATTAAAGTCCTTTTGCATCAAGGGATTTGTAAAGTGACCCAAATGTTGCTCTAGAAATGCACTGTCCCTCCAGATGTCCCTGCAGCTGGATTTGCCTTTACAAGGATGTGGAAAGAGCCTCGGAGATAGCTTCCGGCATAAGCCTGGAAGGGAGCCCTGAAGGGCCGTAGACTGGGCAGCTGCCTAACGGAAGCTTTCATTTGTTTGTTCATCCATTCAGTCAGAATGCATACATTCATGCAGACAGTCCAAAGCACTCACTCTTTTCCCTGCACTGGGCACTGCTGCCATTTTAAAAAGAGGAATTACCTTTGAAGTGATCAATAGAAGCTTGCCCTGAGTGCTTCAAAACTGGGCTCAAGCCCTCTGGCCACTGGTTTGTGTGGGTAAGGTGGGGGAGGGGAACAGCCCTTACCTGAGTGATGGGGTCTGGGGCCTGGAGACCCCGGCTCTTCTCAGGGTTGCCAAAGCATCTCTTGGCCCTGTGGCCCTTCCAGTATAGGGCCACCTACTCTTTCAAGGCGTGTTAAAGACAGGGGCTGAAAGGATGGGGAGTAGGGTGCCTCTCCCTTCACCCCTTCACAGGAGTCAATGCTGACAGGGCACGTCTTTTTGGAGGTGTTTGGGTTTCATTCCACATAGTGCGACAAACATAGCCTTCCTCTTTCTGGCAGGTATGTACCTGTGAACATAACTATTAAGGCTGGGGGATGGTTAACTGTGGACTTTGAAGGCACTCACTAGTCTTCCAGGTCTCAGTAGGACTTCCAGGGCATCCTCCCTAGACTCAGTTTCCTCATCTGTAAAATGGGCTTGGACTAGCTGATGCGTAATGTTGCTTCCAACTTGGATCTTTCTGGAACAACCTTAGTATCATAGTTTCCATGGACTCCCCCTCCCACACACATATTTAGAGTCATATTAAACTTCATTCCTCATACATTTCTGAGCTGACATTACAAGACATCCCTAGTTTGAGACATCTCCCAGCAGGATGGAGACCTTGTTTCCTTGGCACGATTTGCTCACAACTCTTCTATGGGCCGAGCAGCATGAACATCATTGCCCAGTTGATAGGTGGGAAAGCCTGAGACCCTCGGTGGTGTGGGTGGAACAGGACTAGAATCAGCCTCTTGGCTGCCCATCCAGTGCTCCTTTTGCATTTTCTCACTAGGAGGTCTAGACACTCCCAATATTGCTTTTGACAACATCCCAGCAAACCCAGAAGCGAGCAAGCTGCTGTGGTTCTAAAGTTTCCAGCATCACTGGGAGCTTCCAGGACTACACTTGGCCACCCTGGTGGCTAGAGGCACTGAGCCCCAGGGAAGTGCTTGGCAGGTAATGTCTCACACATCCATCTTCTGACAGGCTTTGTGTCACTGCTCAAGACCAGACCTGTATTGCGTATTTTACAAGGGGGATTCTCTCCCTTCTGGGCACATCAGGAGACAGCCCCAAAGTTTTGTGGGATGAATGGCTCAATAAAAATCTGCCATTCAGACGTGAAAAGGAACTCACTGGAAACTTGGTCAAATGAAAGGATTAATTCTTCAAGTTGGAGGCCTGTCTTTAGGATGAAGTCTTTAGAGTCAAAATGAAGAGCTCCTCCAGCCAGCTTGGGGGGCCCAAGGGGCTGAGAGGGCAGGGCCCAGGGCAGAACCTGGCTTCCTCCCTGCTCCCCTGTGCCTTCCAGTCTGGGGCTGCAGCATGTGGCTGGGGAATGTGGACAAAGGAAGGAGAGCAGACCTGTTAGGCATTGCTATTTGTCATCCAGGCTGTTTTGTGGGTGTGGATCCTTTGGGTTTGGATTTGTGGCGTGGCTACCAGAGAACAGTGCCCTCTTGCTTGCTCCATAACTGTTGAAGTGAAGGTGCCAAACTCTTGCCCCTTGTTCCTGCCCTAGTCTGGGTCTGGATCGGTGGAGAGGCAATCTGGCAGGTTTAAAGTCCTCTTTAGAACTGCCTTTCTGTGCTTAACAAAGGCAGAACACAAGAGGCAGGCAACCCCGGGATCATCATCCCTGTTTTACAAAGGAGGCTCAAAAGGAAATTACTTGCTTATGGTGATGGAGCTTACAATAAATGTCAGAACCTGACCTGTGCTTTTGGGACTGTGCCACATCAATGTGGAGACTTCCTAAGGGAAGAATAAACTCCTGCAGGTAGCTGATCCCCTATCCAGGGTGCCTTTGGGCAGTGGAGTCAAAGACCATTCTGCTACTGACAGACAGTTAACAAGAACAGTGAGTATTCAGTGGTCCCTGCCAACAGTGACTGGTTTGCTTTTTCCCTTCTAGAGGCCAAGGGTCCATTGGGAGTTGACAAGGAAGGCGGTTTGAGAGGCCTTGGGGTGACCCCAGGCAGGTCAGCCAATGTCTCTTGGGCTTAGCTCCCTTCTCTATAAAGTGGAGATTAATGCATCTACCTCCCTCATATGATTGTATAAGAAAAATGCTTTGCAAAAAAAAGAAAGCTCAGTAATGAATAAATATTGAATTACTGCTCAGCTCCCAGGTTCTATGGAGGAGCCAGCCATGGAAAGAGTGGAGGCTGCCTGTTGACTGGGAAGCCAAGACCAGCCTTTGATACAAACGAGATCTGAAAGTACATTAGATGGAAATAGAAAACAGGGAGGGTCTGCCTTTGGGCCCCCTGAGCTGCTGCTTCCCCCCAGTCAGCACCTCAGGAGTCTTCTCACTGTGTTTGCTTGTGATCCCATCTACCTGGTCCCAAAGTGACAGCATGTGGGCATGCAGAGACAGCTTTGCATTTGAGGGCACATCACTGAGGGCAGTGTGCAGCCCAGACCTGCCATTGCCCCCATGTCTTTGGTGCTTTCCTAACTACTCACCAGTCGCCCTTTTCCTTGGGCTTATTTTGGGGCCTTGGCGTTGTCAGCTTTAGCTTGGCTGCTCACCAGTGGCTTCTCACTGGTGACAGATAGGCCCAGTGTTCTTCCTAGTGGGAGGCTCAGGGATGTGGGGAAGGGAAGTGGGCAGAGTGACCTGCTCCCAAGCAGCAAGGAGCACACAGGCCTATGGAAGAGGGGCTGTTTGAGCCTTTCCATTCATATTGAGGACTGCCTACTTACATCTGTTAAAAAAGAAATCCAGTTTCGGGGCCCTGAATACAGTAGTTATTAGCACTGCCTGTTTATAAGCATCTCCTGAGATACTGTTAGATTGCACTAGAATGCAAGCTTTCAAAATGAACTCATGAAAATGTTGCGTTGTCCTTGGTGCTCCTGCACCAGGGACTGATCCCTGGAGGCTAAGGCCTGGGCTCAAGGCAAGTCAACCTCCCTGCTGCTCCATATCAACTTGAGGGCATTAGCCACTGTAGTCCCAACGATGGGGTTCTAAGGTTCTCTCTTCTAAGGTTACCACATACTTACCAAATTCTGACTTTCAGAGAAAGAGAGTTTGGCCCAATGGAAATGGCACTTGGACACTATTTAGGGGCTGGGACTCTGTCCCTTAAAAAAAAAAATGAAGCTTCCCTTGAAATAGGGAGTGTGCCAGGTGTGCTCTTTGGTGCTCAGAATCTGTCAGTCATCTCTACACTGTTGGGCCTGATAGATGTTAATTTTGCCCCCTCAGGGTTTTGTAATAAAGGTGTGGGAAATGTTGAATAGGAGAGGGACAATAAGCCAGGATTAGTTTTGACTTTTAAGTCACATCAAGCCCAGCTCTGATGGAGACAGGATTGAAGGCTTTGGATTTAGTCTCCATTCTGAGTAGACACCTAATTCCTGATGTGAGTGCATGTCCTTCTCAGACCCCTTCACCATCAGGGTGAGCAAGTCTGTAGCCTTGCAGGAGAAGGGGATCCCTGCTCTTGTGCCTGGCTCCTGCAGGTGGGAGAACTGGAGGTGAGTGGTTTCCCTTGAGTTTTGGCTTCCAGGAGTTCTGTGGGCAGGGAGGCCTTGCTGGGTCTCAGACCCCTGGAGACAGGGGGCAGTCCTACTGTCCACTCAGCATGGAGGAGGGATTGAGGCTGTGGCCAGTCATAATCTGTCCCAGGCTGGGGTAAGCTGGAGGTAGAGACGGGTGCCCCAAGACCCATTTCTGTGTGGGGACCAGCAGAGGAATGTGTTTATTGATCCTTTTCTTTGGGATTTAAACTTGCTTAGTCCAAGATTGTAGAGGAAATTTCAATGAGCAGCCCTTAAGTTATCCAGATTTCTCATTCTACAGAAGACATGGAGCGGTTGTCAGAAGGACTGACTTCATGATTCAGGCAGGTCCATTCCCCTTCCTTGGGAGCTTGCTTATGGGGCTGTGCTCTCTAAGCTCTCTCTCTACATGCTCTCTGAGCTCTCCTCAAGACTGTAAATCCATGTAGAAAAGATCCTGTCAGAATCTCATCCTTCTGTGGCTGAA
Organism: Pseudochirops cupreus; assembly: GCA_028627135.1. Taxonomy (NCBI): domain Eukaryota; kingdom Metazoa; phylum Chordata; class Mammalia; order Diprotodontia; family Pseudocheiridae; genus Pseudochirops; species Pseudochirops cupreus. Next base: position 396,226,146 of record CM053581.1, on the reverse strand, counting down.
GGCTTTAAATACATGTAGACTTGGAGCAAACACTTTATGATCACTGATGGGTGCTGAAATGCTGCAAACCTCCGAGCACCAAAGATGTGATGGTCAGCACTGCTGGGGCCCAACCAGAGATGTCCACCCTCATCACCTCGCATTCCCCCCAGTCAGCACCTCAGGAGCATTTATACTTGTGCAGTGCACAGAAGATGATCATGTGAGACAACCCAGCTCATCTGTGAGTCTGCCTGGACAAACAGAAACAAAATGAGACTCCTGACATCTGCCTTGTAGTCGCACATGTGGACCTCTGCTCAGTCGAGGGTGAACTAGACATGAATTGCTGTCCTGCCTTCCTGTGAAGGCAAAGTGAGCAAGAGCTTGCTAAAGGTGTGTGCTGCTGGTAGCCCTAGTATCCTAGAAAGGGGATTGACTGGTTCTGGGGCCAAAAAGCTTGGCTGTGAATCCCACCTCTGACACTTGTTACCTGTGTGGCCTCAGAAAGACCCTCGGCCTTCAGGGCTCTCAATTTCCTCCTCTGTAGAAGGAGGGGGTTAAATTAGGAGGCCTCCAAGGTCTCTTACAGCCCTGGAGCTATGAATTTAGGTCTAATCCAAGAACTAAAGCTAAATTGGACATTCCTTTACATTTATTCCTTTTCTCTGTAACATATTATTAAGATTCTTCCTCAGCAGAATTTCTGACAATCTCAAGACAGGACCTGCCACGACCCCATCCCCACCAGGAAATGAGGTAGTGGTTGATGATGGCTCCAGCTCTGTTGGTGTTGAAATTCTGAATCTAATATAACCAGTGAAAACAGACTGAAAGGCAAGGAGTCCAACCGGCTCATTGGTCAAAGAGCATCAGGACTTCAGTGGGTTCCAGTGCCTGTGGTTGAAAAGAAAGTGCTTTGTCCCTCAGAGTCTGAATTGGCAGGAACAAGATCAAGATGCAGTATTTTGGCGTTAGGGGCTATTGTTGACCAGATGCTTTGGAGACTCTATTATGACTAGCATGTAAAGAGAAGACACTTGCAATTCAATGTATTTTAGATGGATAACCCCAAATGTAGAGAACTGGAGAGAAATGTAGAATGTGATCTTTAATTCTTGTGATCAACATTTCTGTGACTTGGAAACAGTGACCCTGGGACAGTTTGACCTGGGAAATAAAAGGGGGCTGGGCTTACTAAATGTCTCCCAAAATAACCAAGATGTTGTTAAACCCTGAGAGTAAAGCAGAAGCCACTATCTATTCTGAAGAATCTCCATGTTTTCCCAGCTCATTTCTGTTAATGAAGTGTATGGCACTAAGGTAAGATGGCCAGGCCACCCAACATCCTGGCATGCTAAAGCCAACTGGCTTCATTTTTCCACTAGGGAGTTTTTTACCAAAAAAAAAAAAGTTTAAAAGTTGTAGAAAAAAGGATTAAAGGAGCCACCTTGACAAAATGCAAACAAAGGAAAAGAAGGGAAAATGTGGATAGGATGTTAAGAATTAATCCCTGGGCATATGCCATGGTCAATCGAGTCCAAATCATGCTGGTTCATCTCTGGGGGAGGAGACAATTTGTACTGGTGGATCCAGAGGTGGAAGAAAGATTCAAGAGGGGCAGGAGAAGGGCTGGTCCAAAAAACCTGACAAAACAAATCCCAAACAAGCATTGTTGGGGAGAGATGTGACCAGGACAGGAGGCAGGCCAGTCAGGTAGCAAGCCCAGGTGGAAAGAGAATGAAGTACAAGAGAAGAGTGTAGTGTGTTCCCTGGATCCCATGAGGAAGACTGAATGGCCTGGAGGGGAAGGCAGGGGGGCAGAGCCCCTCCCCTCCAGGAGTTGAAAAAGGCCTTAAGAGATAATTAGGTCCTTCCTAGCCCTAATAGTTAGATTCTAAGAATCAGATGTCACTCCTAGTTCCTGCTGACCCAAAAAGCAGTTTCAGAATGTGTGATGTTAAACATTGAAGTCCTAGATCCTGCTAACCAGCACTTTCTGGGTTGGCCTGGAGAACACTGTTCTAGAGTTTGCTGCATAAGTCTGAGATCACCTGTCTTGGCACAATCTCAACAACTGTGAATGTGGGTATCTAGTGCAGCTTGTGGTTTTTGACTGTCTGATTTTTTAAAAAAGGCTTTTGAAAAGATCTCAGTTAGAAAAGTGCTATGATCCTCATTGAAATTCTGATGGAAGTGAAATCTTTCTTAGAAAACCTTTGCTGCTGGTTGAGCACCCGGCCCTTGCCTTCTGAGCACCCCACTTATGTATGACTTCAGGGAATTATCAAGAGGGCCCCATTGTTAGCCAGACCAGCACAGAATGAGCATGAGAACCTAAGTCCTTATTATGAGGTTACCAATGAGCCGAATACTAAATCACGTAATATAAATAAATGTGCATTGATCAGAATCACGTGCCTTAACAGAATCAGACGGAACCCCCTGATTCTACCCTGACTATCCAAGACCTTCTCATCATCAGCTTTTGGATGCTTGGCAACTCTGAAATACTGTTTCAAAAACCAATAGAAATGTGGGTGCTCCAGCTGTCTGGATCATGATTGATTTCCACGTTCTAGGATTAAAACACAGCTGACTTTTGTGCAAAGTCTTTTTGCTCCCATCTGTCATTCATATTTCTGTTGGCTTTAAATATTCTGGAAAAAGTTCTGTCTTTAAAAAATAACAACTAAAAAACTTAATACATATCCCTGTAGATTTCTTGCAGCAAAGGGTGCAGGGCGGCGTCAGATTCAGTCTTTTTGATGACTTGCATGAGCTGAGCGTGCTCTGTGACCAGCTGCCGAAGATCTGCCATCTTCTGCAGCAGCTTGGGGAAGAGGAAGACGTCGTCAGGGTGATTGTTCTGCAGGTGAAGCTGGAGCACGTGCACGATGCTCTCCTGCATTCTCTCAATGTGTCCCACGTTCAAGAGGCCCGGCCGATCTAGTCTCAGAGGGAGAAAGAGCATCTTTAGAGCTGGCGAGCCAGTGAGCAGCCCCAGACCCCCTGGGCTCCATGCACTGAAGGGTTCTGAGGGTAGGAACCCTTTGTGGAATTAAAAAAAAAAACAACAAAAAACAACCTTCTCAATCAAAACCCTAGAGACTCCCATCTTTAAAGTGGAACCAGCTCATACTTGGATTTATGCAGGGCTTCTCCTCTGAAGAATATGCCTTTTGCTGCACCAAGAATTTGATCTGTGGGGACACTGATCCAATAAAATTGAAAAGGAATTTTTTTTACAAAGGAGAGAGAAATGAGAGTCAAGAGCAAAATCAGCCCTCGGGGGCCGAGAAAAGCATTGAGAATTAGAATGTACAGGAGTGAGTGAAGCTCTGAGGGCCCGCAACCTGCGCTGGATCCCACACACCTAGCTGAATCAGGACTCCCTCCGGGGTCTGTGACTGGGACCCAGGCCTAGCACTCTTCCTAGTACTCAGGGCTGTCACTAGAGCAAAGGTAGGTTAGGTTGACTCTTGGGAAATGTGTCTACACAGCAACAAGGACCTTAAGTTGGCAGCAGGAGCCAGCAGTCTGAGGCCTTGCTCTGACACCTGTTGTGGGACCTAGGAAATCTCTTAACCACTGAGCTTTACTGAAGGTCTTTGCCCGACCTACAGCACAGGGATTTTGCAAGGAAAAGTAGATGGTCTGTAAGCAAAAAAAGCATCATACAAAAGTGAGATATTGCCTTTTAAAAAGGCACATTGCTTATTCAGTATTTTGTAGTCCATAACTATGGAAATATTCAGTCCACCTGAGGGCTTGAAAACTGTACTTAGTATGGAGGAATCAAAGATAAAAATGAAATGGTCCCTGCCCCCAAAGGGCTTACATCTAAGACAATGAGAACACAAATGAATATATTCACAAATAAACACCCAGTGAATTTGGGGGAGGGTATATGTGGGGGAGCAGGAAGGGCCTCAAGAAGAAGGATTGTCTGAACAGCTTCAAAGGAAACAAGGAATTGTAGGAGGCAGAAGTGAGGTCGGAGAACATTCCTAGCATGGAGGTGGCCCCAGTTTCCTTCCAGATGTCTGAACCAGGCCTAATAACTGGGCCATGGGAGGAGAGTATTCGTTACCACCTGGGACTCCCTTAAGGAAGAGTAATGGGATCCTCAACTTTTCATCTCAGCTTCCATCTCCTGAAGGGCTAGGGAAGGTCGACCCAAGTGTCTGTACAGAAACGACCTCTTCAGTTCCTCTCTACAGGGTTCCTTTGAGGACAACCTCTGCCAGCCCTCGGCAGGGCTATTTTAAGGGGTATATGAGTAAGCCAAGCATTTGGTGACAGGATAGCCAACTTCCCTGCAGGGCAGGGAGGCTCACATTTATCTCCCCAAGTATTTGAGCTTCCCATTGAACATGATGCAAGTACATCAGCTAGATTAACTGTAGTTAGCAGCAGAAAGCAATGTGTCTAAGGAGAGAAATAGCTTTGCCCCAGAGTGTTGTGTAAGAATGCAGATAGCCTCCCTCTGCAAGGAAAGATGGGAAGACTGAGGGCTCATGGTGTCTCAGGGCCCCTCCAACTGACTGCTCTGACCAGGAAAACACAATCAAAAACTTACCTAACTGAATTATGCCCGTTAGACTAGGAAAGATAGAACAGCTCAAGTCAGCAGGGCTATGAGCAACAAATGGGCATGTTATTAGGTGGTGAAACTAGGAGAATAAAATTAACCCATAGGAGCCAGGACTTTACATACCCCACCCCTACCCAAGGATGCCACACCCATTTACATCTGCTACACCATGGCATTTTACTTGTGATAGCAAAATAATGGGAAAGGACTAGGCATGCTTATTCATGAATGGGGGAAAAAGGAATGGCTCAGGCACCGTGCAAAGCAGAGACAGAGCCTGCCCTCAAGGGGCTTACATTCCAGTCAAGGGAGGACACACAGTTGGTCAATAAATTGTGAGATGGCAAGATGGGAATATCATTGTGCCAAAGAAACTGCAAGTCATGTGAAAAATGAAAAGCAAAGCCAGAAAGACCTTTTACAATGCTACAGGTTGAAGAGTTAGGCTAAAACATGGACTTCTGTCGTTTGGGCAGACAGGGGACACCACAGTGCATGGTGCTTCAGGAAGACTCATGCCCTGAGTTCCAATCTGCCCTCAGATACTTACTGACTGTGTGACCCTGGGCAAGTCACTTAGCCCTGTTTACATACACTGAACAAAACTAAATAGTAATAAAACATACCCAGGAGAAGAGATCAGAAGCAAACAGGCTTAAAAATATTTTTTTTTGTTAATGTGCTCTCAAAAAACCAAAAACTACTTGTGAACAGTTCAGTTTATATATGATCTTACTTTTAGTTGTGCTTATTGAAATGTTTCTTGGTGGTTATTAAGTGTGCTTTTTCAATGTCCCAAGAAAGGTTTTGTTTTTAAAAAAAGGCATATTTTCTGTTGTACTATCCTCAGGATTTTAAGCCCATCACATAACTTTTAAAACTACTCACCTCCACAGCAAATTATAGCAGCCACAAAAAGGGAAATGTCGCTATCATCCAGTTCCAAGGCATTGAATTTCATTGCGAAATCAAATTTAGGTTCCATGATGTCACAGAATGGCTTTCTTAAACTTTTCAGGAACTCGCGGGTTATGAAGCCGTTCCCATAGGCCACCAACATCCCATCTTTGTTCATTACCGACGACAACATTGCGAAAATGGCTTCATGGACCCCATACTTTAGTAAAGTCACCTGGTCATTCAGGTCCAGCGTGGCGAAGCCGGGGATGGATTTGGCAAACTCCGTCAGCTCTGTGACTGTCTCCACCGAGGTGCACTGGCAGCAGTGGAATATCCGCACCTCTGCCTCCTTGTTCTGGATCCCGTCAGCCACCAATTTGGCCACGAGCGTCTTTTCTGCCATGCACAAGGTTTCCATGTCATGTATGACAAAAGGCTGCAGAAGAAGACACCAAAACAACTGCTTTTTAAGAGGTTTGTCCAGGCGCTGATACAGCCAGTTGTGATGGGTTAACTGGAGCCCAGCTGGGGAGGAAGTAGCCTGGACATAGTGGTGGTGGCGGTGGGGGGGGGGGGCACTTAAGGGTCTTCTCCCCCAGGACTGGGGGGAGAAAAAGCAAAGCAGGGGAAGAGGATTCAGTGGACTGGAAGGAAGCACTGAGAGGTGAAAGCCTGTCAGGACTCCTAATTTAAAGTGCAGTGGGTAGAAGGCAGATCTTGGACTTGGGAAGGCCTGGGTTCAAATACTGCCTTTGTGACCATGGGCACATTGCCCACCTTGTCATCCTAGTCTGAGACTTCTCTGACATCTCCCCCAGACCCCAGGAAGCTCATCATCCTTTGAGAGCCCATCAGCCTTGGCTCCCTCTCCTCTGCCCCTCTGATTGGAGGCAGGAGCCATGAACTCCCCCCTCCACTTAAGGACTGACCCAGCTGGACTACTCTGGGACTTCTCTGATGAACTTTTCCACAGTTCCCCCTTATCAGGACCCTTCTCCTCCTCTCTGCCACCCCTCCCCCCCACTTTCCAGCTCTCTTTTGTGGGTTGTACCCCCCTCCCCATAGATTGTAAGCTTTTTGAGGGCAGGGACTGCCTTCCCTTTTTTGTATTTGTATCCCAGTCCTTGGCACATAGTAGGCCCTTAATAAATATCTCCCACTTGACTGTGACTTGACGTCTCAATGCCCTTGCAATTGGCTAAGTTATAGCTGAACCTGCTATCTGCATTAGTGGAGTTTCTCCATCACAGATTCCCCATCAGAATGTATAGAGTATTGAGCAAGCCAGTCTGGCTGTACAGAATGTTTCTTCTAGGTGAATGTTGTTGTTGTTCATCATTTCAGTCATGTCTGACCCTTCATGACCTCATTTGGAGTTTTCTTGGCAAAGATACTGGAGCAGTTTGCCACGTCCTTCTCCAGTGGATCCAGTTTGTCAGGCAATCAGAGGTTAAGTGACTTGCCCAGGGTTGCAGAGCTCAGAAGTGTCTGGACTTGAACTCGGGTCTTCTTGACTCTAGGCCCAGTGCTCTATCCACTGAGTCACCAGCTGCCTTTCCTAGGTAAATAGTGGGAAGGAATTTTGGAATGGTACTCTGGGGCTGGATTGGAGCACTTAAAATGACCATGGGGGTGATGGTAGTAGTTGCTATATTTCTGTTAAATCTGCCCAAATGCAGTCTATAAATCCATTGGATTTATCCAGGGAGTATTCTGATCTATGAAGTAATGGAATTATCAGGAACCTCATAGTTGACATTGATCTTAATTGTTTCACTGTTGGGACACATCCACATGGATCTCAAGCCCTCCCTACCCCCACCCCTTAGCAGAGAGTCTTCATTCTGAGTTCCTGCTCACAAGGGTCCCAGGGCCAACCTCTTGGGAATAAAAAGGTGCACAGAACCCCCATAGGCCTTTACTCCAGGCCTTTTTCTGTGGAATCTGTTCAGAGTCAAAACTTCCTTTCACTGGGACGCTCAGAACCCGAGCTCACCCCCCGGCCATGAAGATGCATTGGAGAAGGCCTTTGTGTTATTCAAATACTAAAATAACAGCTGGCGTTCATACGCGAATTTGCAAAGTACTTTGCAGATATCTCACTTGATCCTCACAAACCTGGAGGTAGGTGCTGTTACTATTACTATTCCCATTTTATACATGAGGAAACAGAGGCAGAGGTAAAGTGACTTGGCAGGGTCACACAACTGGTATATCTGAGGCAGGATTTGTAACTGGGCCTTCCTGACTCCACCTTCAGCATCCCCATGCACTCTGCAGCTGCCTTTATCATCATCCATGCCTGACTGTTGTTTGGGCCTCTGATCTGAGTGTCCCCATTACTCAGCCACGGAGGGTTCACCCAACATACCGGGGGCCTTCTGCACCACGTACCAAAATCCCAAGTGCATTAGTAGAACCTTTAGGACGATGTCTTGCCCCTCATTTCTTACCAGGTGACTAGCTACCTCCTTTCTCATTTCAGACATTGTTCTAGGTCTGCTATGTGTTCAGAGCCTGCCCACACCCACCATTGCCCTTCTGTGTGAGATACCCCCTCCCCCCATGCTATTGATATTTAAAAGTGGGCCTTTGTTTTGAGGGGAAGTTTAGGGGAAGCATTGCAACTTCCTGAGGGTGATCCAGGCTGCTCTTTTCCTCCAGAGAATCCAAGGCTCTCCTTGGTCATTTGTATTGTCTGCCACAAATGTGTGTATTCAGGCAAAAGCCCTAAAGGCTGTCCATCCAACACAGGGTTCTTAACCTGGGTTCTGGGACCTTTTTAAGAAATATTTTGGGAGGGCAGAGCCAAGATGGCAGAGGACTCACCTGAGCTCTGCCAAATTCCCTTCCAAACAACTTTAAAATAATGCCTAAAAAGGAATTCTGCAGAGGTAAAACCAACAAAAGGACAGGGTGAAACAGTTTTCCAGCCCAAGACAACTTAAAAGGTTGGCAGGAAAAGTCTGTCTCAGTGGGATGAGAGTGGAGTACAATCCCTCACAGGTGAAGCCACAGCAAGCCAGCAGCAAACTTTGAAGGTAACTGAATCAGTAGCAGCAGCTTTGGGGCTCTCAACCCACAGATGCTAAAGGAGTTGGACACCTGGTCAGAAGAAGATTACAGGGGCCCTTCCGCCAGACCTGGGTGCTAGACTTTGTTGCATTGCCCATATGTGATTCCTGGTCACAGTGACAGAATTAGGAGGAGCACTAGCACACCAGAGCATGTGACTCTAGGTGACTAGAGACCCTGGGCACAGTTCCAGGGCAGAATAGAGTGCTTGTGGTCACTCACAGACCAGAGCACAGGCCAGCAGAGTAGTGACCACACCTCTCCTTCGATCATACCACCTTGAAAGAACCAAAAACTTAAAGACCTGTAAAACTAGCTCTGAAAACAGCCGCACAGAAAGCCTGAAGGAGTAAAACCCAACTTTAACATAAAATTAAGTCAAGGAATAGGTTGGGAAAAAATGAGCAAGTTCCAAAAAAAAAAAAAAGAACCTGACCATGGAAAGTTACTATGGTGACAAGGAAGAAGTTATTACGGTGTTACTATACTATACTACTTACAAGTAAGAAAGTTACTATGGTGACAAACTCAGAAGAAGATAACAAAATCAAAAAAAGGTATACCCAAAACCTCAAAGGAAAAATGAATTGGTCTCAGATCCAAAGGGAATTTCTGGAAGAGTCCAAAAAGGATTTCAAAATTAAATAAGAGGTAGAGGGAAAGAAATGATTATGTTGAAAAAAAATCATGAAGAGAGAGTAAATGACTTGGTGAAGGAGGCACCCATACCCACATCCACAACCACACAACACACACACCTGAAGAAAAAACACTTTAAAACAATAGAATAGGTCAAATGTCAAAATAAGTAAAAAATGCACTAAACAGAACTCCTTAAAAAGCAGAATTTGCCAAATGGAGAAAGAGTTATAAACATTCACCAAAGAAAGAACTCCTTAAAAAGTAGAATTGGCCAAATGGAAAAGGTGATACAAAAACTCACTGAAGAAAATAATTCCTCAAAAATCAGAATTGGGCAAATGGAACTCCATCAGACACCAAGAAACAATAAAACAAAACCAAAAGAATAAAAAAAGAAGAAAATATGAAATATCTCATTGGGAAAACAACTGACCAGGAAAATAGATCGAGGTGATATAATTTAAGAATTATTGGACTACCTAAAAGTCATGATTAAAAAAAAAAAGACAATATCCTATTTCAAGAAATTATCAAGGAAAACTGTCTTGATATCCTAGAACCAGAGGGTAAAATAGAAATTGGAAGAGTGGAAGAGTCCACCAATCACCTCCTGAAAAACTCCCAGGGATATTATAGTCAAATTCCAGAACTTCCAGATCAAGGAGAAAATATTGCAAGCAGCCAGAAAGAAACAATTCAAATATTGTGGAGCCATAATCAGGATAACACAAGATGTAGCAGCTTCTACATTAAAGGATCAGAGGACTTAGAATATAATATTCTGGAGGGCAAGGAGATTAAGATTACAATCAAGAATTATTTACCCTGCAAAACTGAGTATAATCCTTCAGGTAGAAAAGTGAACATTCAATTGAAATAGAGGATTTTCAAATATTCCTGATGAGAAAACCAGAGATGAATAAAAACTTTGACTTTCAAATACAAGACTCAGAAGAAGTATAAAAAGATAGACAGGAAAGAGAAATCATAAGGGACTTAATAAGGTTAAACTGTTTACATTGCTATGTGGGAATATGATACTTGTAACTCTTAAGAACTTAATCATTATTATGTCAGAAGAAATATACAAAGACAGAAGGCATAGAAGTGAGCTGACTGATAGGATGATAGTTTAAAAAATAAAATTAAAGGGTCAGAAAGAGGGATGCACTGGGAGAAGGGGGAAGGGAGAGGTAGAATGAGGTAAGTTATCCAACATAAAAGAGCTACAAAAGAGTTATATAGTGGAGGGAAGATGGGAGGGTTGGAGTGCAGGGGGAGTCAATGCTTGAACCTTACTCTCATCAGAATTGGCTCAAAGAGGGAATAATATACACACTTAGCTGGGTATAAAAATCTATCTTACTCCACAGGGAAGTAGGAGGGGGAAGAGGGTAAGAGAAGTGGGAGAAGTAGGAGACTGATAGAAGGTACAGCAGATTGGGGGAGGTCAGAAGCTAACAATTAAGAGGAGGGAGAGGGTAAAAGGAGAGATAGGGAGAGAGAGAGAGAGAGAGAGAGAGAGAGAGAGAGAGAGAGAGAGAGAGAGAGAGAGAGAGAGAGAAGGATAAAGGGAAAAAGAGGATGGAGGGAAATACACAGTAATGATAACTGTGAAAAAAATTTTACAGCAAGTTTCTCTGATAAAGGCCTCATTTCTCAAACATATAGAGAACTGAGTCAATTTTATAAAAATATAAGTCATTCTCCAATTGGTAAATTGTCAAAGGATATGCACAGGCAGTTTTCAGATGAAGAAATCAAAGCTATATACAGCCATATGGGAAAATGCTCTAAATCATTTTTAATTAGAGAAATGCAAATTAAAACAACTCTCAGTGCCTTCTCACATCTGTCAGATTGCCTAATATGACAGAAAAGGAAAATGACAAATGTTGGAGGGGACATGGGAAAATTGGGACACTAATGCACTGTTGGTGGAGTTGTGAACTGATCCAACCATTCTGGAGAACAATTTGGAACTATGCCCAAAGGGCTATCAAACTGTGCATACCCCTTTGGCCTAGCACTATTAGGTCTGTATCCCAAAGAGATTTAAAAAAAAAAGGAAATGGACTTATATGTACAAAAATATTTATAGCAGCTCTCTTTGTGGTGGAAAAGGACTGGAAATTGAGGGGATGTCCATCAACTGGGGAATGACTGAACAGGTTGCAGCATATGACTGTGAAGGAATACTGTTGGACCTCTAAGGAATGACAAGCAAGGTGACTTCAGAAAAACATGGAAAGACTTACATGAACTGATGTAAAATGAAGTGAGCAGAACCAGGAGAACACTGTACACAGTAACAGCAACACTGTGGGATGACCAATGTGAATGACTTAGCTGTTATCAGCAATACAGTGATCCAAGACTATTCTCAGGGACTTGTGATGAAAAATGCTTTCCACCTCCAGAGGAAGAAATGATGGTGCCTGAACACAGATTGAAGCAGACTATTTTGAACTTTCTTCCTTCCTTCCTTCCTTCCTTCCTTCCTTCCTTCCTTCCTTCCTTCCTTTCTTTCCTTCCTTCTTTCCTTCTTTCTTCTTTCCTTTCTCTTTCTTTCCTTCCTTTCTTCCTTCTTCCTTCCTTCCTTCCTTCCTTCCTTTTCTTTCACAGCATGACTAATATGTTTTGCATGACTGCACATGTATAACCTATACCAAATTACTTGCCTTCTTAATGAGGAGGGAGGGGAGAGAGGGAGAGAAAGAAATTGGAACTCAAAATTTAAAAAAAAAAGAATGCTAAAAATTGTTTTTACATGTAATTGGATAAAATAAAATATTTAAATTAAAAATATCTTGATAACTGGATTTCAGTATAATTGGTTTCCTGTGTGATCCCGATGCATTTTATTTCACACTTTAAGAGCATTTCTTTGTGGTGTTCATCCAGAGGCTTCTGCAGCCTGGCTGCCCAAGGCTCCATGACACACACCCAGGCACAAAACCCCTCGTGTCCTCATCTGGACACCCGACAGTCTTCACTACTGGATTTTTCCTGTGTGGACTATTGGGTGATGCTTGAGTGGGTCTGGATCTCTCCTCAGAGGCCCTGAAGTTTCCTGTGATTCAGTGTGATCAACACAAAATCTTTCACAAAAAGGAAACTTGACCTCTCCATAGGGAATCTCTCTTCAGCTTAGTCTTTATGCCTGACCTCAGTCTCCCCACTACTGCACATGTTTCCTTGTTTCACAGGCATGAGGTCAGAAGGTAATTTATTCCAAGCACTTTGGATCTGTTCTCTCATGGGAGCCATGTAACAACCCCGTGCGGTAGGTGCCACAGCTGTGATTCTCTGTTTTACAGATGAGGAAACTGAGGCTAAGAAGGGTGATTTTTCAGTGGTTCCATAGCTGACAAATGTCAGTGGGAGAGTTTGAATCTACATCTGCCCAACTTCAAGTTGGTACAAGCCCACCCTGTTCCTGCCTAAGAGCTTTGTGTAAAAGACACCAGGCCAGATGATTAGTGGATGTGACTGCTGGGCCTGTGTCAGAGAGACTTCTGAGAAAATCAGACAGCAGGGGAGGTTCAGCAGACCTGGAGATGGGCAACATTCCAGGACAACAGGAGGACTGAAGGACACCAGAGATGGGTAGGTGGCCTCCCCAAGGGCTGCTTCATAGCACAGATCCCTTGCCCCTTCTACAACCTTGGCTGAGAGGCCTTCCTCTGCATGTGGCCTTTCATAGTCCTTAGCTGTCCCCAAGGCTCAGCCCAGCTGGGGCCTCCTCGTGGTGGACTTCCTGGATTTCATTCCCCTGGCTGGAGGTGTGCTCTCCAGCTGACTGTTTCCTGGAAAGCCTTGTGTGAATCTCTCTTTTGATCTCACAATCTACCTTCTAATCTGAAGGGCTTTAGACACCTGGGGCCATGGGTTCTACCATGGACCCCTTTCCTGGATTTCATCTTCTGTGAAGTTCTGGCTAGGGTTCATCACCAACAGGCCATGCTGTACTAAACTTGCTGCTCTTTTACATGGATGACAAGTTCTGGCATCAGAATCAGGCAGTCCTGCCTCTGACACCTTGGCTGCCCTGTGACCCTGGGCAGGCTGCTCTGAGCTACCACTGAAGATGCCAACCTGAGTTTGGTGAAAGGACTCTACTCACCTGGGAGTTCCCTGTAGCCCAGAATTAGGGCCCAGTTCTAATCCCTTTCCTTACTAGTCCAAATAGATCATGAAACTGTCATCAATATGATTTAACTGGATTTTTAATAAAGCAGGGGTCAAAATCTCTTGTCATT
>CM053581.1:396173231-396212191 GCA_028627135.1 Pseudochirops cupreus | reverse complement strand
CTTTGTGGGAGGTGATGCCCACCATGCTTCCCTTGAGAGAGGATGATTCTCTAAGTCTGTATGGCTGGCCAGTGGGTTAGTGATTCGAGTGGTCCAGACAACACCTTGCTCCCCAGGATGCTCCCCATGACCATTAAAGACATTCCACCAAAGGAAAGGAGAACCCTGTGGAGATGCCTACAAAAGATGAATTTCAGAGAACCCTGAGAGGAGGGTACATGGCCCGTGGCATGTTCTTTCCTTTTTAGGTGGATGGAACAAAGACAAGTGTCATGTCCTAGAATGGGCTTTAGAAACCTTCTCTTCTCATCCCTTCCTCTGGAGCTGAGGAGACAGAGGTCCGGACTTGCCCCAGAACGCCCAACCAGTCAATGGCCCCAATGCAGACCCAGGCGAGGCCTCCCAGACTTCACATTTCAGTTTGCCATTTTTTCCTGGTGAGACTCTGGGCTCAAGGCCTAGCAGCTGCTGTGCTTACCTTGCAACCTTCACAGGCATGCACTCCATAATGGTAGCCAGAGGCTTTGTCCCCACAAATTCTGCACTCGATGTTTAATGTAGCACTGGAAGAGTCATCAGCACTGCCCACAGCTGGGGTGTAATTCACAGATGAAGGACTGGACGCTGGGGAGAGGGTGTCTGAGGGAAAAGGAAGATATTGGTGAGTGTTGGAGGTCACAGCTCTCCACTGCCCAGGCTATCTGTGGGAGAACCATAGATGAAATTATGACACTCAAGAGTGCCACCAAAAAAGTGTGAGAAGGCCAAGAAGTACCTGAAATATCCTCTTGAGCCAGTGGTGACCATTTGCAAAAGTCTGTACACAGGCAGAATATTCTGGCCCTGGGATGAGGTGGGGGATTGCTGCCCCCTGTACTCTGGGCAGTAGGTGCCCAGGTGGGTCCAATGAGGGAGGAGACCAAGCCAATTAAATCCAATAGTAAGGGCCCACAAGGTACCAGGCACTATGCTAAGCCCTGGGGATACAAGTAGGAAAAAGAAAGACAGCTCCTGTCCTCAAGAAGCTTGTAATCTAATGGGGGCAGGGGAGAAGGAGGGGAACAACACACAAGCCCAGCAAAGGCAGCTGTGGCTGTAGGAGGAGGGCATGTCAGGAGCCCCTCCCTGCCCTGCTCCCCATGGTCAGGAGTAGAGGAAGCCTGCTTTGGGGCATAGGAGAAAACCCTCTGCCCACCCAGAAGGACAGCCCCAAGCAGCAGAAGAGAGACCAGAAGGCTGGTTCCTAGGTCCTGCCCGCGGGAACTCCCTGAAGGAGGTGCAGGACAACCTTTCCTTCCTCAATGCCTCTAGTCAGGGCTGGGATGTTCTTGCTGATCTCAGTGGAAGACTGTCATTACCTGTCCTTAGACAAGACCCCATTCATAGTCCCTGCAGCCTGTGGCTCTTTGGGCTCAGACAAAAGCCTCTCTCCCTTCCTGCTGACTCCTTTTACTGAGGCAGGGAATCGAGGGTCTATGCCTCAGAGCCCTCTCCCTTCTCTCACCTGGCTGAGCCTCTCCCCCCCCTCCGGGGGGGGGGTCCCTCCTGGGGCCATACTCCCATTCTTATCTTCTCCCATCCCCAGCCTTCTATGATTTCAAGCTGCTCTAGTGCCCTCCCCTGCCTCCATTAGCTAAGTCATTGCATGGATGGACATAGAACAAATCTACCAGACTTCCTGTGGACTCTCCTCTTAATTTCTAGGACACATGCCTTTGACTTTTTGAACATGAAGTCAGTCCTCCTCTTAATCAATTACTGCAGTAATTTGTCTGATTAGAGAAACTCTCTTTCCCCAGTCTCCCTGCTTCCAGAAGGAAGCCTCCAAATGCTGTGGTTATGAGGAAAACATGAAACTTCTTGTTTGCTCAGAACAATTCACCTTCACTCGCTAGGCTTCGAAGGTTTAACCTTTCGCAAAAAGTAAATATGCTTTAGACGAGGCTCTTCTTCATTGGTAACTTGCATCATTTTGGGAAAACAGTGTAACAAAGGATCAGATTAGATAGGAAATAGAAATCTAATTATGACTAGAAGAATCACTTTTTAAAGGAACCCTTCTCTTTGAAACTGGTCCGACAGGTCACCCCCAGAGAGCGAAACCAGGAGGGAGAGCCTAACTGATGGGGCTGGCACACAGAGGGATGCCCTGTGGCCAACTGGCAGGTCTGCCATCTGGGGGCGCCTGCTGCTTTGGCATGCTTTGTAAGCTTCCTCTTTTAACCACAACGGTCCCCACTGAATCTCCATGGGGAAGGCTATGTCTCCATCAGCTGCTCCCCACAGTGGTCTGTTTGGTGGGCTAAGACAGACTGGTCACATGCAGTGTTAATGCACAGTTTACTTCAGATATGAAGTGGGTGGTGAGATCTGTTTGTGTATGACCTTCCTATAGCTGCTGTTCCTAATCTTACAGGTTTTGGGGGCCTCCCTCTCCCCTCAATTCTTCTCCTCCATCTCTGACTGTTCATTCTTTGTCTCCTTGACTAGAGCCTCCTCCAGATCACACCTTCTAACCGGGAGTGTCCCCAGGGGTCTACCTGGGCCTTCTGCTCTTCTCCCTCTGTACTACTTGCCTGGGTGAACTCCTCAGCTCCCTGGGATTTCATCACCATCTTTATGATGACAATTCTTCAAATGACTGTTTCCTGCCCTAAACACTGCTGACCTCCATCTGCTAACTGGACATCTTAAATTCAATGTCCAAAACCCAAACCATGCTTGTGATCTTTGCCCCTAAACTCTCCCCCTTCCCTTCCCTATTACTGTGGAGGGCACCCCATCCTCCATTTTCCCATATTCACAACCTAATAATCATGCTAGGATGCCTCGCTATCTCTTACCCCTCCCTCAGGTCTGAAATGGTGCCAAGGCTTCTGTACCATCTCTTGAATATGCCCCCTCCTCTCCTCTGATGCAGCCACTCCTCCAGTGCAGACCCTTATCACCTCATACCTGGACTAGGGCAGTAGCTGCTAGGGGGCAGAGTCTGCCTGCCTCAAGGCTCTCCCCACCCCAGACCATCCTCCATTCAGCCACTGAGGGGATTTTCCTAAAGCTCAGGTCCAGACATGTCCAGTGGCTCCCTCTGGCCTCCAGGATCCAGTACAAGCTCTGCTTGACATTCAGAGTCCTTCATAACCTGCCCCGTCCTCCCTTTCTAGTCCTGGTACACTGGACATGTTCTCTTCACTCCAGTGACCCCAGCCTCCTGGCTGCTCCACCCATAAGAAGGCCCTCAGTTCTGGGCATCTTCTCCAGTCATCCCCTATGCTAGCATGGCCTCCCTCCTCACTTCCACCTCCCACCTTCCCTTTCCACCCCAGCTAAAATCCTGCCCTATACAGGGAGCCTTCCCGGGCCCTCCTCATTCTGCTGTCTTCCCTCTCTCAGTTATTCCCATTTATCTTGTACACAACTTGTTTTATAGAGCCCCTCCCCCATTAGAGTATGAGCTCCTTGAGGCCAGGGACAGTCTTTTGCCTTTTTTTTGTGTCCCCAGAGTTTAGCACAGCACCTCAAACACAGTGGGTACTCAGTAAGTGTTTATTCTTTGGTTTATTTCTTGCATAGGTGAAATGGTTTTGTCTAAGAACAGAAGTCTAAAGAAATGTGCCAGAAAATAAAGCACCAACCTGTGATGACAGACCCGTCTGATCCTGGCCCACTTCCCAAGCATTGATACTCTGCAAAGCCGAAGGCTCCAGAGCTGTCCTCACCAAGGGAAGGCGAGATCTCGTGGATGCTCCCCATTTCCTGGAGGAACTCTTCAGAGAGCGGACTTTCCAGATCGTCATCATCGAGTGGAGAAAGGGGGCAGATCTGGCTCTCAGCATCTACCATCTTGGTGAGGTGAGGCCGGTCCCTTCAAAGGTCTTTAAGCTGGAGGGAGGAAGGGGAAAATCCTATTTACCCAATCAGGTATACTTCTCCGCTAAAACTTTACCTGTTACCTGAGGCATAGCTGAATAGGAGAAGGTGGGGCAGCTTTGGGTTCTCTGTGAACAAGGAAACAATTGATCCAAATCATTCTAAACACCATCGTCATATTTCTGTTGTTCCTATATGTGGCAGGCACTGGGCTTAGGGCTTCACAAATATTATCTTATTTGATCCTCACAACAACCCTGGGAGGTAGGTACTGTTATTGTTCCCATTTTACAACTGGGGAAACTGAGGCAGACAGAGATTAAATGATTTACCCAGAGTCCCACTGCTAGCATCTGAGGCTGGATGAGAAGCCAGGTCTTCCTGACTGTGTGTCATCTGGCTTCTCTTACCTGCCACCGTCAGAAATTTTGGGAGCCCTAAGGGGTGAGGACCACTCATTCCATGCTAGAGTTTGTGACAGAGGAAAGCTGGGCATAGTCTGACATGGAGCCTAGGTCTGAGTAAAGCAGATTTGAAAGGGTTCAGAGCAAGGACAGACTGGATCTCACTCCCTGAAATTCTAAGGGTGAGAATTTTTAACCTGGAAGGGAGTGTGAGTGGGGAAGATGGAAAAAATGGTATATCTATCTATCTATCTATCTATCTATCTATCTATCTATCTATCTGTCTGTCTGTCTGTCTGTCTCTGTCTGTTTGTCTGTCTATATATCTAAGTGGTTTGCTTTGTAATCCCAGGTATTTTATTTTTTGTGCATTTAAAAATGATTTTAACTTCATGTGCCTGACACAAGAAGGGTCAGGAGCCTTTGCTGTAGTTAAGTCAGCCCACAAAGGGCCAGAACCTCAAAAAGAAAATTTAAGACCCAAAAGGAAACTTTTCTAGTGAAGAGGGAAAATGGAGGTGGGTGAGATCTGAAGGGATCAATCAGTGTCTCAGAGAACTTACCCTCTACCTGAGCTTTTAACTTGAAGTGTACAGATGCTACAAGCTAGGGTAGGACACCAGCCACCTGATTGCCTGTGATTCTGAAAGATTGTGGAAGATTTGAGGGGTGGCACAGGCCTGGACCAGGGCAGACACGAAACTTGCAAAAAGATGCAGAACAAAGTTGTACAACTCCAAGCCAGGGAGTTGCCTTGCATCCCTGGGAAAAGTCTAGAACAGATCATGAAAGGCTCATGGTGTGAGTGTCTGTAAAGGACAGTGAGGACTACCAGGCTGCCTGAATTCATCAAGGTTGGGCCCCTGCAAGGCAAACCTTCTCTTTTCTTATATGGTTACGGAGCTAGTAGGATCTGGAGAATGCCTTGGGTCTGCTAGTTCTAGATCTGACAAAGCCTCCAGTGAAGGACTGCATCTCATTCTTGTGGAAAAGATGGAGCAGTGTGGACTACAGCCAGATGGATTTTAAACCAGTTGAGTGACTGCGTAATTAATGAACAATTCCTTGTCAGTTTGACCAGAGGTCTCCAGTGGAGTGCCTCAGGGATCAGGGCTTGGCCTCACTGATTAATGTCCTTTATCAGTGACTTGAACAAAGGCAGAAACAGCATCCTCGGCAGATTTGCAGATCCCGGGCTGGGAGAATGGCTAATACCGTGGATGATAAAGTCAGATTCCAACCAGATCAGGTGGAGCACTGGAGGGCTGGAGCAAATCAGAAGAAATTCAGTAGAGATCAATGTAAAATGTCATACATGGATTCAAAACAGAAAGCCAATGGCTCGAGTGTAAGGTCGGGAAGGCAGTGTGTCTGCACCCCTCCCCAGAGCTTTGACGGAACTGGGAGTTCAGCATGAGTCAGCAGCACAATATGCTAGTCCCAAAGGTCACATGGCCTTGGACTTCAGTAAGAGGAGCGGCATTGCCAGGAGTGGGGAGAGAGGGTCTCACTGTTCTCTTCCCTGGTCAGACCCCAGCAGAAGAATTAGCTTCAGTTCTGGGCACCACATTGGAAAAATAACATTGATAAACTAGAGAGTGGGGGGGGGGGAAGGAGAAGGGCCTCCCATCCAAGCCCTAGGAGGGTCTGTCCAAGGGACGAAGGCTATTTAGCTCAGAGAAAATTCAGGGATGGGGAGGAAGCAGGTGTGATAGCTGTGCCCAGGTATCAGGTATCCAAAGGGCTGTTGTGTGTCCCAGGAACCTTGCAGGGGAGCTCCAAGAAGGAGCTGTCCAGCATCAGAATGGGCTGCAGCAGGACAGGCCTTTGTTGGCTATGAGATGGTGCAGGTTCTTTAAGGAACATGGATTGACTGCTGAGCACCCTTTCAGTTCTCTGTGATTCCCAAACATTTATCAAGAGAGTCTCCCTTCAAGGAGTTTATAGCCTATGCGCAGTCAGATGGGGGTGCCACAGTGCACACAGCCCGAAACCTGGGACTCAAGAAGACCTGAGTTCAAATTTGACCTCAGGCACTTACTAGCTGTGGGATCCTGGACAAGTCACTTAACCTCTGCCTGCCACAGTTTCCTCAATTGCAAAATTTGGGAATAATAGCTCTTATCCCCAACAGTTGTTGTGGGGACTGAATGAGATATTAGCAAAGCACTTAGCATGGTTCTTGGGACATAGTAGACACTATTTAAATGCTTTGGGTATTATTAAGAAACTATTTAATTCATCAAGTTAATTAGGTTAAGAAACCATCACGTATTAAATGTACTCTCTCCTTGTAACTTCTTAATTATAAATTCCCCTGTTGGATCTGCATAATCATCTGAGAACTGAGCTGCTTGAAGACTTTTAGCAAGTTTTAGGAAAAATGATATTCTATAGGCGATTTTTCATTTCCTATTGAAAAGGCAGAGAGACAAGTCAGCACAATGTAATTCATGGAAAACACTTAGAACTTGGGCTTAGAACCAAAGGACTCAGGTCTATAGCTGGACTTTGCTGTGTAACTGTGGCTGGGTCACCTTCCCTAGTCTGATCCTCAGTTTTCTCACCTGTCAGATGAAGTTATACCTGTAATTCCTACATCAGCAGATTGTTATGAGGAAGGTGGCATACAAAGGGAAGTGCTAAAGGAATCTCTGTCCCTGTTAGGAATCCTGACAGTTGCTTCAGCCATGAAGAACCACAAACTCTTTACCTGTGCATGCACTGTGTGTAAAGGGCGGCAGATCGGGACTTTTGCCCATCTCGAAGGAGTTCAGGAAGGGGACAAGCTGACCATGGCTAGTCTATGCTGTTAAAGTTCAGTACAGGGAAGTTTTTGTACCCCTCTCTCAACCCCCAGGACTTCAACCTGGTGCTTGGCTATTAAATACAGAAATCTGGGACAAAATATTCCAACCATAAGATGTGACCGTGAAGGATTCCTCAAAAGCACCCACCGAGGCAAGGAAGAGATTAAACAATTGGCCATTTCCAACTCCCACCATCCAGTCACATATTTCAGCCCAATAAAAAACACCTGCCCAGGACCAAAGGCCATGGCATGTTATGAACGGGCTGTGTCCCAGGCCCTAGTCCCGCCCAGTCCTCTTTCCCACTGCTGGAGGAACTTTGTCCACAGGAGCTGGCAAGGAGGTGCTTGGAGTCTGTGGAACTCTGGGAGGACTACCTTTCAGATAAACCACAGGCCTTCAAGTTGACCTGATTTAGGAGGAACAGTATCATCAAGAATGGGCCTGGAGGACATTGGGGTCAATTTCCAGCTCACCATTTCTAAGAAGTTAGGATTTGTTTTTGAAAACTGTCCTTTTTCCCCCTCTTAGTTTGTGTTTGAAGACTGACCTTTTTTAAGGTTTATTTTAAACTTAGGAAAGAGAGGTAAATAAAACCAAACCACAAAGTTAAGTCAGGAGATAATGTCTTGTACTTTGGTCAGGGAGACATTGGCTTCCAAACAAACCGTTTAGCTAATTGGCCCTTTCCAGCTTCAGCTCCAGTAGATAACAAGCGGTTGACTTGGATAAAGAGATGGGGTGAGATATGCCAGGAAGCGCTTGGTCATCAGACCTGGCATGGGCTCCAGGAGGTAAGAGGCCAGGCCATCCCTGGGAGATGATGTGGAAAGAGGGCAAAGGCTGCAAAGCCCACAGAATCTAGGGACCCTGCTGTTACTTATGAGTGGCTTAGGTCCAGTCACCTTCCCCAACTCTTGAGGTAGTTAAGGGGTGCTACGGTGCCCAGGGGACTGGCCCTGGATTCAGGAAGACCTGAGTTCAAATCCATCTTCAGACCCTCACTGGCTGCAAGACCCTGGACAAATCTCTTAGCCTCTCTCTGCCTCACCTGTAAAATCACAATAGTACCTACCTTCCAGGTTGTTGTGAGTCTCAAAAGAAATATTCTTTGTAAAGTACCTTCTAAACGCTAATGTTACAGTTATTATTCAAGGAGATAGGAATCCCTGCCTCCCAGGACTTCAGTGAGCTTTCAGTGCAATGACGTATGTAGAGTGGGCCTTGTAAACTAAAACCTAGCCAGACGGCCTCACCCTTCTTCCCATCGTGCATGGTCCAGTCTGGGCCACTCAACTCTGCCCGGAAATCCCAGGGACAGCCCCTGTGTGAGTTTTACATGAGGATACTTTCAGAGTAGAGAAGGACATCACTAGTGAATGCCAGTGCTGTGGGGGGAAAGCCCGTCTTCAGACTCCTCAGCCAGGTTGTCTCTGGTGGCTGCCCAGGTAGCAGAAGTATCAGGAGAGACATCCCTTTTCCCTTGCAACACTGATGCTAGTGATACATCAAAGAGTCCTGGGCATCTACAGGCTCTGCCCCTGATTTCTGTGAGGATGCTGCCTCTACACCCCAAAAGTACCATCCTATGAATATGCCACTCTTCTGGTGGATTTCCTTAGGGAGCTGTGAGCCGCCCCCACCAGACAGTCCACTTTCCACACAGACACTACAAACTCATGCACAGTCAGCCAGCTGTCAGTATCTGTAACTCAATGAAGCTTGGGCCCTAATCACAGGGCCCTGAGCCATGAGTTAGGACCTCTCTGCCCTCAAAGCTCCTGGTTCTTGGCAGGGTGTAAAGTAGAAAAGTAGGGACCTTAACCCAACTGAGCTCTTGGCAGGGACTCTGCAGAACTGTTCATCTCTTCAGTCTCACACCCCAGCCCTGCACTACCCCAGCAGACACCCCCCCACCCTTTTACTGAAATGACTGAGGCTATGGGTGACCTACTGCCTTGGTATCTCTGCCAGACTTGGCAGTCAGACGTTCTCTTTCTCACCCATGCCCAAAGCCGTGGTGTCCCACACTCCTCTCCTCACTAAGAGTAATCCAGTTTCCTGGGACCTGGACTCCATCCCCTTCCTCCTCTTCCAGGACCTTGTTCCAGCAGTCAGCCCTGCCCTCTCTGCAGGGAGCTTCCTGGTTGTAAATATGGTCACATGGTCCTAATTTAAAAAAATAAGCTGTCCCTTGCCCCCTGGACTCTTTCCATCGGTTCCTCCTATTCTTTTCTCTCTGTGACCCAATCATCTTTACCTGGCATGTCAACTTTCTCACTCACCCACCTTCTCTTTAGCCTCTAAAAATCTGCTTTCATTTCTGTCCCTTTTACAAAACCATTCTCAAAAGTCACCGATGATTTCCCATTGGCCAATTCCAAGTACTCTCTCTTTGGGTTCCCTCCTCCTCCTCCTCCTCCTCCCCCTCCTCCTCCTCCTCCCCCTCCTCCTCCTCCTCCTTCTGGCTATCTCTACAACTGGGCAGCAGGTGACTCTGCCTTGCCCACCCACCATTCCACCCTATCCTAGACACCCTGACCTCCGTTGACTCCAGAGAGAGCCCACACAGCTACTTCTTGCTTTCCTTTTTCCCCTTCTCTGCGTCCTCATTTTCCCCTTCTCTGGGTCCTCATTTTCCCCCATACCATGTAAGGTAGGGCCTCCCATGGGTTCTGCCCCAGACTCTTCCTCTTGAAACTCTCTCTTGCTAATCCTGTTCACTGCCTTGGTTTCAATGGTGACTTCTGCAGAAGTCTCCCAGAGCTAGGTCCACCCTGTCTTTGAACTGAAGACCCCCATCTCTTACTGCCTAGAAGAACTCAGGGTCTGGATTCCCCATCCCCCTGCCCCAGTGGGGCAGTCCCATTCCCCAAACCAGGCTTGTTCTCTGTTCCTTTTTGTCAAAGGCATAATCAAATGACTCATTCTCTCGGTTTTTGAAACCAGGATGGGGAAGGGATGCAGAAGGAAGCACTGACTTGTCAGCAAGTCCTGTTGCTTTTACCTCCACATGGTCCCTCCCTTCCCTGCTTCTGGGCCCATGGCCACCACCTTCTGACACCCTGCCTACCTAGCCTCCCCTCTCTTCCTCTCTGGTCTATCCTTAAGATCAGTCCTTTTGATAGACCTAGTCCCATAGTCAGAACCCACTGAGGGCTTCATATTTCTTCTAAATAAAGTCTAAAATCCTTAACTTGGCCATTCAGGGGCTTCCAAAATCTGGCCCTATCTTACCTTTCCAGTTGTCTTATAAGACTCCCCTTCACACCTGCTCTAGTCAGACCTGGACTGGACTCCTTCCCCTCCCCCCCCCTTTTTTTAAACCACCTTCACATCTTAGCTTTGCTCACGCTCTCTCCTTTCCCAAAATGCCCCCTTGCACATTTTCTATCACTCCTGTCCTGCTTAGTTCTAAACCACCTCTTAGCATTTCTTCCATTCAGCCTTCCTGGCACCATTGGTGAGGACTCCCTACTCCCCACTCCCCACTCCCCATTTGACTTTGTTGTACTCTGCCTTCTCTTGTCATGATTTGTGCTGGTGCCTTATCTGAATTCTCCCTCCCAAACTCACCTCAGTGCCTAAGATGTTCCTCACCTGCAGAGAATTGACCACTACGGGTGATAACTAAAGAGCCATATTCTTCTCAGGAAGCATTTGTTGATATGAAGTAGAGACCCAAGGACCCACGAAGAGAAGAGAATGAGCTTAGGAGCACTAAGACTTCAGATTCCAACTTTCTATACTAAATGTCATTGGAGCCTTGAAATGTGAAGCTGCCACCTCCCCAGGGGTCTCAGCTCCTCCCATGCAAATCCGTGAGAACTACTGGCCTATACTAAAAGCTGTTCTGGGTTCCAAGTCAGGGGATTGGGGTCACGTGAGTCTGGGCAAGCCTCTCCTCTTGAAAGCTTGGCTAATACCCATACTACGTTGTGCATTGCCAGTGAGGGCTAGTGCTCTCTGTGGAGAGAAAGGGAGATTCTTCCTCCCAAACCCTGCCTAAAGCCCTTTTTTCAACATTTCAAGCACAGGGTGAGACAGCATTAACCTGGACACCCCCAGGGTTTGGAGAGCCGTGCTCCAATCACCACCATCCTACCCCTACCTCCCAGTCCTTTTTTACTGGTAATCTTTCGTATGCATGAAACCATAACTATCTTTCAAGGGCCAATTCAAATGTCACTCTCCTCTATGCCTTCCTGGATGCTCCCAGACAGACACGAGTTGTCCACCTTAGAATGTCTGCTTGGAGGAGTCTAGCCAAGTTCAATTTCCCACATAGTGATTAACATGCTAACAAAGCTATTACAAGTACAGCAAATGTAGAGCTCCCATTTGGAAGTGAGAGGAGAAGTAGGATCCCAAAATTCAATCCCATTTGGCCAACCTCAGTGTTGCGTACTGGCTTCAAGTCAACGCTTAGTGAGTGCAATGCCCTGGACTAGCCTCTGGGGAAACAGAAATGAAAACAATCATTTTCTCTAAAGAAATAAAAACCAAGCTAGAGCCTAGAGCATACAATGGAAATATTTAATTATTTCATCAACAGTCCTGAGTGACTACCGGGAATCTGCAAACAGAGAAACACACCTGGAAGAGGCACAAACCCATGGGTGTGGCTGAGAGCAGAAAGCATTTCTGTACCTGCATAAATGGTATTTGGGGCTTTTATCTTTAAAATTTAAACCAAATCATCCCTTCTCCTTCGAAGGAACACACAGACATAGCCACTCCAGGTTTCACAGGGGTGACCAATGTACTCGTTCCCTTCATTCTTAATGTAGTTGTTCCTCAGATCCCTGAGTCTGCTCTCTTTATTCAGGCATCATTTGAAACAATAATCTTACCTTAATTCACCTTCATGTCAGAAAAGTCAAATAAGAGAAATGGGGAATTTCAAAAGCTGCCCTGTCCGTTGTCAATGAGCTGCAGGCAGCCGTTAGCTTGGCTTCTGTCTTTACAGAAGGCACAAAAAGGGTAAAGGTGAAGCTTTCACTAGGTGGAGTGACGGGGCCAGAGGAACAATGACCTTGCCAGTTATATAACTCAATGTGACATGCGATTCTCAAAGGTAATTCACCGGGAGAGACCGATCTGGATTGGTTTGTTGACATCTGTTGAAGGATTCCATCCAGTACAAATAACGGAGAATAGGAAACATGTCCAGGTTTATTCCTTACCACTTCTCTTTATTGGGGGCTGGAAACTGCAATATCTGAACCCCTAGGTATGTTCCTGTGGAACAGGTGGAGTATTCTTGATCCGTCAGCCTCATCTACAAAGAGGCTCATGTCAGTCAAGTGGCCTGTGAAAATCCTAATCTACTGTGCCCACAGCACTCCCTTCCCTCTTCTTCTTTGCTATAGGAAGCTTTTCCAAACAAACCTGGTCTAACTTGTTACTGAGTGCATTTATTATGGTTTGCAGCAATCACAAATCCCTAAAATGTTAGTGACTCGCCCTCCTCTGGCCTCTCAGTTATACAGGCGTAGAATCTGACCAGGAATTGACCATATCAATGGGTCGAAGTAGTAACATTCTCTTCTGTGCCACTGGGGCACTCAGTGTCCTCTAAGGCGGTGGTGCTTCTATTCAGTCCCACAGAGATGCCCTGGAGCACTCGAGTGGCTGCCGCCTTGACCTTGTGGAGGCTGGGGAATGGGGAGGGGGTCTTTGCCATCTCTCACTTCCTTATTCTTTCTAGCCATCATAAAAAAGGTTCTCATGCTCTTGTAGTCAATGTAGCTTGGAGGGAGAAAGGCTTTTTCCCCACTGATAGCATTTTTTCCAAGCATCCTCTCTTTCTGGGCTTCAGCCCCCCGATGCTACTCTTACTGGACTTTTTGTGGTGGTTGTTCTTTTTTATCCATCCCCAGTAACATGCTTTTGTTTTCATTTCTTATACAGGTCCATTCCATATTTGTTTGTCAGCGAGCTCCCTGTACATCAGTCTTTTCAGCACTGACCCCTTCCTTTTTTCTCTGATTAGAGTAAGCTTACTTTTCTAGCATGTTTGGCATTATGTGAGGCACCAAGGCTTCCCTGCCTTCAAGATACTACTGAGGATGAGGACATTTCCAGAATTTCATTCTCAAATCTCCATTGCTCTTAAATGGCCTTCTTTTTAAGCATCTCAGGAGATCTTCTTTTTAAGAATCTCAGGAGATAGGCTCCTACCTGTTTTGTATCTGGACTCTGAAGTCTATTCTCTTAAAATAGAAGGTTCAAGTCAGTCTATATCCAACATTTCCTTCCTTGCCCATGAACTCAAGAAGGCTCCCAAGGTCTCCCCATTTCCACAGTAAAAAAAAAAAGCAAGTTTTAAAGGACCAACCATATCTCCTTTGTCAGGCTCCACTGTGGCAGATTCAGACAAAACAATGAAACACCATCTACTCAAGCTTTAACCAGTTACATAATTGGGGAATCAATAAAGTAGGAAATGTAATCAACGGAAAGGCATGGAATCACCTGAAGGGGATATAGTAGAGTGAGGAACTGAATACAGACATAACAAGGTTGACAGATATGCGCAGAATAAACACTTTTAAAAGGAGCCTTCGTTGGAGAAATTCCTTACAAATTTTTAAGACATGAGGTTTGGGATT
The DNA here is from genome assembly GCA_028627135.1 of Pseudochirops cupreus. Classification (NCBI taxonomy): domain Eukaryota; kingdom Metazoa; phylum Chordata; class Mammalia; order Diprotodontia; family Pseudocheiridae; genus Pseudochirops; species Pseudochirops cupreus. The sequence continues at coordinate 396,198,493 of CM053581.1, read as the reverse complement.
TCTCTATTTCTGTGACAGTCATTTTTACACACATCTTACCACCTTCCACCAGACAACAACTCCTTCCTTGGCACCTAGGATAGGCCATTACTGAAGCAGGCATTTAAGAAGTATCTGTTGCCCTGAACTAAGTTTATAAGATGGGGTAGTGGAAGCCCCAGATCTGACCCTAGGTCCACTTTGCCAAATCTAGGACCCTTTCCTTTACAGTATGCTAATGCTCATGGTTTTCTGAAACACTTAAGCTTGTTATAATGAAGAGAGGCAGAGAAGATAGAAGAAACAAACCAAAGGAATGGAAAGTAAACAAGCACATATAGGGAAGCTACAGGGAGCCCAAAACGAACATGGGAGCTATTCGTTCAAATGATATCATAGTGTAGCAAGGTAGCAAAATGAAATCTTCAGGCTTACATCTAGATGGGACGACCCCAGACATTTCACGTGCAGCTACGGGATGGGGCTGGGCTATCAGACCGATGGACAATGTGTGTTATACCTGATGGAGAAAAGGAGACACTCCCTCAGCTTTATCTCAATCATAGTGGAATCATGGCCACCAAGTCAACAGCAGGACACAGTAAGAAGGCCTTGCAGGAGAACCAGGCCCTTCTGACCAGTGGCCCTCTTTTGTGAAGCTTCAGGAAGGTTCCATCATTGTAGAAATTCAAGAAGATTTTTTCCCCTTTTTTGTTTTTCAACCTTTTCTCCTCAAATACAGGGTGGTTGGTATAATATTTTACTCAAGCAGACAAACTTTGAATCAGTTTCCCCTTGACCAGAGCCAAACAGAGAGTGGTCAAAGGGCAGGTTCAACAGGGCAGTGGCCCCAGGATGACATAGCCTGACTGCCCACTCAGCTGCAATTCGAAGTTTAAAAACTCAAAGTGTCAGGACTCTGGGAATTGAAAGCAACTTAGCAGGGGGCTCAGAGATCGTGAAAGAGACGTGATGGAAGGTTAATTATTAAGCATTTGTGCATCCCATTATCTATAGTAAATTTATGGACTGTTCATCAAAAAGCTTTTTTAAGATTGGTTAATACTGTTACACCCATGGTCCAAGTGATTAAAACTAAGGCAGAGAGATGTGTAACATGGGAGGGGGTGCAAAGGGCCTCCAAGGGCCTCCAAAGGCCCTTCCAAGGCTAGATCTGTGGTCCTGGGAACTGTCTGGGTCTTAGTTTCCTCATCTGTCAAAAAATGGACTAGATGAGAGGCCAAGTAGTGTAGTATATAGAGGGCCAGGCCTTCGAGGGAGACCTAGGCCTGAATCCTGACTTACATACAGTGAGGTGTGGTGGGGCCAGTCACTCTAGGCCTTACTTTCCTTGTAACGACTTAGCCCTCTAAGGGTTCTCTCTAATTCTAAGGCTATGTTTTCAGAAAGCCTATGCCTGCATCCTCTTGGTACGATAAATGTTAGAAAACTACAGAAAATAACTTCTGATTGAAATTGTGAATATTTCGTTATTGCTCAGAAACAAATGCTACACACTGGAGATTTCTTTGGCTTTTTAAACTCTTTCCCTTTGTGGTAACTCTTAGGCAACATAACTCTAGCCTAGTGACTTCTGCACTGCACATCCAAATGACCTGGTGTGCCAGGAAAGAGACAATTAATTTTAAAATCTTGATGCTGCAGCTGCTCTCATACATGATCTCATGAAGAGAGGGCAGCTCAAAGCTCAAGGGGTGGGGGTTGTATCATCTCCCCTTCCTGCATGCCCCCCATACACCACCTCCTCAAATGATTGAGTGCAGGCTTCAGCCCCATCCACTCAGGAGAATGGAAGCCCCTTGAGGGCATAGGGACCACTGTGCTTTTGTTTTCTTTGGCTCAGTGCCCAATCCAATGCCTTGCACATACCCAGTAGATGTTTACTAAGTAAAAATTACATTCAATCACAATCTCTGCCAACTGGACAAATGAAGACTGCTCCTGAATGACACCCAGGCTTTTTTGGGCTTGGATCCAGTACCTCAGGAGCCTTCCCCTGAGGCTGGCCGCAAGCCAGCCGGCAGAAAGGATTTCCTCAGTCTGAGCCGGCAGATGTCAGAGGGAAAGGAGGGGGGGATTCCTTGTCCTTTCCCTGTTCTGAAGGAAGAAGAGCAAGTACTGGTGGCCAAGATCTAGGTTAGTTTGCTAACAGGATGGTTTGTGAGCCCTTGGCAAGGGAAGCGATTTGAAAACATGCAGCTTCATTGGTGCAATGGTCTCCCTAAGCATGGCACAATAAAGGGAGCGCTGGGTTTGGGAACAGAGGACTTCTGTGCAAATCCCAGCCTTGCTATCAGCTCTCTGACTCTTCTTGATCAGCCATCTTTCTTCCCCACATCTCAGTTTTTTCATCTGCAAAATTAGAGGGTTGGACTGGATGGCCTCCAAGGCCAGTGTCAACATGGTGAGAAGGTCACAGTGCAGCAGCCCCAGGGCCTGGGCTTGGACTTGGGTTGGGAACATTTTTATCAATGACTTAGAATAAGGCATATCTAATTTACAGATGAAAGATGGAACGGAGAGTTAACACAATGAATGATGATCAGGATCCCAGAGGGCTTGAATAAGATCTCTTAAATTGGCATCTTTATACTATTTAAGGTTTTGTTGTTGTTCAGTTGCTAGTTTGCCATTCCATGGTCACACACAGCTAGTAAGTGTCCGAGGTTGGATTTGAACTCAGATCTTCTGATTCCAGGTGTAGCATTCTATCCACTGCAGCGCCACCTAGCTGCCTCCTACTTTAGGTTTATAAAATACTTACTTTTAACCTCACACCAACCCTGCAAAGAAAGTTCTGTTTGATCTTCATTTTTATGGATGAGGAAACTGAGGCAGGCAGCAGTGAAGTGACTTGCTCAGGGTTACACTAAGGAGGGTCTGAGGTTGGATTTGAACTCAGATCTTCCTGACACTAGGTTAGGGCTCTGTCCACTCTGATGCTTCCTCTTCTTAGACTCAGTCCCTAGACTGAATCAAATAAGATGAAATTCAATAAGGAAAAATGTAAAGGCTCATCCTTGTGTTCAAAAAATGAATTTTAAAAGTGCTGGGTGAAGGAGGCCTGGTTCAATACCTATTTGTCTGGAAAAGATCTGGCGGTTTTAGTGGACCACAAGCTTGATGAAAGCTGATGGGGCTGCACAACTTCCAGAAACAGGGAGGGGAGAGTCCTGTAGTCCTCTGCCCTTGTTGGACTTCACCTGGATCACTGTGCCTTGTTGTGGGCACCACAATCCAAGTTATCCACACAGTCTCAAGCTAAGTGATCAGGGAGGCCTACCAGCATCCTCTTTAAACATGAGAAACCTGAGGGAGGATCCTTCAAAGCACCAGAAACTCCTGGCCAGCTCAATGCTTCTCCAGGCAGTGAACAGTGGAGAGCTGTTCAGCTGACCCATCATTTCTTTTTAGCCAGCTTCTACAACTTCCTCTTCTGCCTTTGGCAACTCTCAACCCAAAACCTTTAATAACAGACTTTGTTAATCTAGAAAACAATCCAGAGCCCTCCCAGATTCCATAGTCCTAAGAAAGAACAACAGTCCATCTGCGATTTCAGTCAAGATTTCACACCACAGAAGGAATATAGTTATTTGCTGAGTTATAAATTCCCAACTTAGAGCCAGCTTTCAAATGAGCATGACCAGTTGCAAACTACTTTCCTTTGTTCTTCTGCACCCATTTCCCAGGCCCCTCCCTTTCTCTTCCTTCTTCTCCTCAGGAACCAAGCAGACCTTGGCCAAAGAAACCACTTCATGGTCAGCATGAATAACTGATTGACCCAGTCTTAGTATGCCTGCTGGCCAGTAAAAGGCTAATGCCACAGCATCAGACTCTGAATGATTAATAATGAGGTGAGGACTAGGCAAAATGTTTCAGGAGATTCCATAAAGATGGGCCACAAGTGCATCAGGGCTCTGGAGATGACAGCAAAGAGGTAATGCTAGCAGATTGGAACACTGGCTAAAGATCCGGAACGTTAGATGTGCATTTCTCCAGAATAGAAGGTTTACAAGTAAACCTTTACAAGTAAGAGACTCCTGTTACACCCAAGCAGGGCTGACATCAATTGTCAATCCCCAACATGCCTATTCTATGGCTAGTGAACTTGCAAGTGTCTCTTCCCCACCACCTCCTTTCTTCTCCCTAGGGAGTTTGCCTAAATGCCTGATGGCTTCTTCTCTTCTTTCTCTATACTTGTAACTGAGCTAATTAGACTCTTCCACAGTCTCTCAACCTTTCCTTACTCCTGCCTTCCTCCTGATAATGGCCTAATTAACTCAGAAAAGTCCATTTTTATGTTATCTGTAAGGCAAAGAACAAAAATCCTGGTCATCAAGAGAATCCAATGTCATTAACCGTTCCAAGTGCTGATGAAGCCCCCTTCTGAATTTCTACAAAAGTTTACAGCCACCACTTTGCTTTCCCTCAGCATTAAAGTTAAACAAAATACTATTTCTCTTCAATTCAATTGTTTTCTCTTGTAATTTCTAGTTATAATAATGGATTTCCCCCTATTTTTCATTACAAACATGCTGGACAGGAAGTTCCCAATAGACCCAGTGTTCTTGGCCATCTACACTCACCTAGGGCAGTATATAAGCACACAGATGAACTCAGCTTGCTTCCTGTTGTCTTTTCCATCAAGGTTCTCTTGGGCTCCCAGCCCTGGTCAGGCTCATAGAACCCCTTTCTCTAGCATCTCATGGACCCAGAACAGCAGCCTTGAACACAGCCAGCTCTTGTCCACTAGCTCCAGTATCAGAGAAGGGAATGATAGAAGGAGGGCAAGGGAAAATGAGCAGGGGAATGGGGGGACTTGGTGATTTCAGAAATTACTGAGACTGGAGTTCTAATCTGGCTTGGAGGACAGTTCAAAAATGGAGTTTCAGAATGGTTTAGGGGGAAATGACTGCTTTGAAATAAAATGCTCATTTGGATATATGCCTGCTTGGTTTTTTAATCAATGATTCAAGTTGTCACATTCCTTATTCGAGCCTTAAAGGACTAGTAAAAGGGAAAAAGAAATATTGAATGACATTCTCAGTGGACTACAAGAAGGTAGAATGAATGAGCTGTGGATTCAATGGAAACATCAGGCTCCCCAAACTTGGCACCATAACACAAGTACAAATTGCATTTCGGAGGCAGCCCTGCTGTGTCTTATTCAGGGTACAAGGTCAGAGGATCCCAAAGCCAGAGTTGACAAGGACCTGGTACCTTAGAGGTCATTGAATCCAATCCCCTCATTTTACAGGGGAAGAAACTGAGGTCCATAGATGGGAAGGGACTTACCCACAGTAACACAGGTACTGAGTGAGAGACATGATTGATTGTGTAAACCTGATACAATACAGAGCACTTCAAAAGGCACCAAGACAATTCCCTGGCTTCAGTGTCTCAAGAAGGCATCAAGTTGTCTCGGTTCCTACAAAGACACCTGTCAAAACCTACCTATAGATATTTCTCAATTCTATTAGCTAATGGGGTTCCTATCTCTTCTGATTTTTTTTAATTTAGAGGAAAAAAAGGGACAGAAATAACAATAATAACAAAAAGATGAATAATCAGCACAATGAACCCTGGGGCTGGAGCAGAGGACACAGTTGCAAATAGCTACTGGTGTGGCCATCTTTACCCAAAGCCCAAAGGGTTTGCCTCAGTTTCCTCCTCTGGAAGATGAGGATAATATCACTTACCTCCCAGGATTGTTGTGAGGGTCAATATAAGCTAGAAATCATTAAGGGCTTTGTACAGTGCCTGGCACAGTCAGTGCTGTGTAAGTGTTAGTTATCATTGCTAGCCATCTGTACCTTTCTGCTAGGTTGGGGAGCATGTGCTAAGACTCTACCTGGCCAGCTGGAGGGTAGGTCCTCAGTCAGGAACACGAGCTCTTGTGCACACAGTCCCTAGAGGAATACGAGATTCCAGGTCCTTCCCAACCGTGTACCCTGCCTGAAGGGGGAAGGAGGGGTTAGATGTTGGCTCCATGGCAATAGCAGCCAGCTCTTTTGGCCTACCCACCACTTCACACATCGTTTCTAGGGGAAAATGAAGCCCACTAGCCCAATAACTAACTGTGGAAGGCAAGCACTCCTCCTAATGTCCCTCAACAGAATCCTTGCCTTTTATGGAAATACATACCTAGAAATCAGTTGCTAATACAAGGAGCTATTCAGTAGTCAGAGCATGGCTAACTCAGTTCCTCAGTTTCCCCTTTTGCCTTCTCCAGGCAGTCAACTTGAACACTTGTAAGGGAGTTAACTGTGGAATGCATTCATGCAAAATAGACTCATACGAGTATTTTTTAAATAGCTCTGGATGGCTGCAGCCACAGGTGGCTTGGTGAAGGGTAGGCTCTTTCTGGGGCTGCAGGGGCTGGACCAGCTGGCTCAGGTGTTGGAAGCCCTAACTGCCAGGCCAGGCTCTGTGCAGATACATTGACTGTGCCTCCACACACCAAAAAATCCTTCACCAACCTATACTTTGCACCCTTAGACCAGCTAGCCAGGCACCTCAGGCTGGGTCAGGGTACTTCAGGGGCTTTCAAGGTTTGAGGATACAATGGAGAGCAATGATGCCCCATCCCTGGATGCCCCAGTCAGAGTCTGAGGGGGCAAGGGCAAGGTCCAGAAGTCATTCACTGTTCTGCGATCTTTATGAGAGGAGAGAAGGATGGGCACGCACTCCCTGACAACATTAAATGTGTTCAAACAGTCTTTCTGGTCCATGGTTTAAGTAAGTCTGTTGTTTTTCCTTTACTCCATTTCATTACCTAGAACCATGGCCAAAGTGCTTCCAAAGAACTGGAAAAACATCGCCAGGGCTTGGTCCAGCACCTTGGAGAGCCAGCAAAAGCTGATGTGGGCAAATGGGGGTCAATGGCACAGGCGCTGCCAACTTTGTTCGGCAAGCTCTGCAGGAACTAAACCAGCACTACTCAAATAGACTAGAGAAAAAGAGACAGAAAACTAAAAGGAAGAGAGGGGAAAGGAGAGGGGGGAAGAGAGGGAGTGAAAGAAAAGGGGCAGAGAGTAGGAGAGAGGAAGAGAGAAAGAAAGGGAGAGAGAAGAGAGAGAGGAGAGAGGAGAGAGAGAAGAGAGAGAAAGAGAAGAGAGAGAGAGAGAGAGGAGAGAGAGAAGAGAAAGGACATACACAGAAAGAGAGACAGATGGGGGGTCAGAGAGACAGAGAGAGGAAGAGAAAGAGAGAAAGGGGCAGAGAGAGAGAGAGAGAGAGAGGGGAAGAGAGAGAGAAGGGGGGAGAAAGAGGGAAAAAGAGAAAGGAGCAGGGAGAGGGAGAGACCTTCAAAGTTTCTGAAGCAATTTTCAAGGGAAGCAATGGCCACTGGGACCCTGTATAGGTCTGTGGAGTTTAACTCATGTCTGAGTTATGAAAATGAACCTAACTTCAGTCTAAATTTTGACCAATATGCCACCAGATAGGAAAACATCACAGCATGCCAGTATTTCCCAGGGTACCTTGAGCAGATCCACCCTTACATTGTTGTGAACTAGATGGGGAAATGTAGGCTGAACAAAAACAGATGTATTCAGATGACCAAAAGTGTGGTTATTAAACCATCAAGGCCACCCTGGAAGGTCTCCAGTGGATGCCCAAGGACCTGGTCTTGCCTCTGTGCTGTGCAGTATTATCATCAATTAGTAAGAACACCAGATTAGGAGTCAGAGAATCTGGGTTCAAATTCTGATTCTTCCGTTTACTGCCTTTATGTGACCTTGGGCAACTCCCTCACCCTCTCTGGGCCTCAGTTTCTTCCTTTGTAAAAGGAGAAGATTGAAGTAGACAGCCTCTCAATTTCCTTGCAGTTCTGAATGATCCTCAGACTCAGATGCAGACTGCACCAACAGGACCCAAGGCTAAGAGGAAGGACCAATGTGTGGGACCATGGGTCAGGAGGAAAAAAAGTTGCCAGACTAGAAAGAGGAGCCAAATCAAAGACTGAGTTTCTTTCCCAAGGCAAAAGCGTGCAGCCTTAGACTTGTGCTCAAGTTGGACCCTGTTGCCTGAGAAGTAGGTGAGAAGGCACCCAAGTGGTTTGAGTAGACCATGAGCTTGGAATGAGAGAGTGACCTGAAAGGGCACCAAGAGCACCATGGCCTCCAGGCTGGGCCCAGGAGAGCCATTGGGTGCCAGGGTCTGAATGACCAGAGATGCTTTGTCAGAGGCAGAGACCATTTGACAAGATGGCAGGTGCCTGAGAACTGAGGCATCTGGCCAGGGCAGTGTTGGCTGATCTCCCTTGCACTCAGCCTTGGTCTGGCTGCACCTTGGCCATCAAAACCACTGACTGGCAAGCTAGAGCACAGCTGGAGGGCAACATTGGCAGCTGGACCATAGGATGATTGGCTGGGAACATTTGATCTTATATAAGAAAAGCACTTGGGGAGAATGTGGCAGACACACATATGCAACTTTCTGCAGGCATGAGAAGGGTTGACTTGAAGCAGAGGATTTAGACTTAGTCAAGAGCTATGGGTGCAGTGATAGTGAACTTGTTGGGTAAGACATGGCTTCAGATTCTGGCTGTGTGACCTTGGGCAGATCACCTAACCTCTGAGCCTCTGTTTCTTCTTCTGCCAAAGGAAATAATAACACCTAGAGTACCTACTTCCGAGGATTGTTGTGAGGCTTGAAGGACAGTCACCACCTGTGAGGGACCGCTTAACAGGTAAATTTATTACCCTATAAATCCATGGGATTTCTCCTGCACATATGCACAGTCAGCTTCAGAACAGATTTCCTTTCAGGATGAATAGACTGGAGTGTGGATGGTGGAAGAGGGGAAGTAAGGCAACTTTTTACTGAAAACCAAGTGGTTGGGGATGGGGAAAGAGGGAGGGAAGAAGCTTAGTGCTCACCCTATACCAGGAACTGTGCTAGGAACTGTATGGATATGACCACATCTCTTCCTTTTGATGGAAAAAGGTTAGGAAACCTTGATCTGGAAAAAGCACTTTGCAAACCTTCACCCTCCCTGGGCTTCAGTTTCCTCCATTGTAAAATAAGAATGTTGAAGTAGACAGCCTGACATGTTCCTTGGAACTTAATACTAAGACACAAAGTCCTTAATAAATGCCAGCCATTGTTATCATTGTTGTTGGTATACCATTGTTATATTTGACTCTTCCATTCATTCATTCATTCAGAAAACCAGTAACAAGAATAAAAGGATTCTGCATAGAGATAAGAAGGCCAGGGAGGAGAGAGCTGAAGTGTGGCTAAAAACTTCAAAGCGAGTTTTTCAAAAAGTATATTTTTCTGTACCAATTGATTATGAAGCAGTATCAATGAACAAAACTGAAGCTCCTGTTGGGCAACATGACATTCTTTTTTTTTTAATTTTGAGTTTCAAATTGCCCCTTTTCCCAGCCTCTCTCTCACCCATTGAGGAGCCAGGAAGCATGAAACCCATTATACACGTGAAGTCATGCAAAATATGGTTCTATATTAGCCATGTGGCAAGGAAAATAAAGAAAGTAAAAAACAATCAACCTCCATCTGTACTCAGAGCCTATTAGTTCTCTTTCTGGAGGAGGAGAACGTTTGAATTGTCTAGGATCATTGTATCGATTAGAACAGCTAAGTTTTTCACAGTTGATCAACATGTAATATGGTTACTCTCAGTGATCGCCTGATTCTTCTCATTTCACTTTGCATCAGTTCATACGAGTCTTTGAAGGTTTTTCGGAAACCAACCCTCTGGACATTTCTTATAGTGCAATAGTATTCTACCCCAATCGTACCACAATTTGTTTAGCCATTCCCCAATGGATGGGCATCCCCTCAATTTCCAATTCTTTGCCACCACAAAATGAGCTACTAAAATATGTTTCTACATAGGTCCTTTCCTTAAAAAAAGTCTCTTTCCTTAAAAAAAAAATCAGCCCTAGAAGTGGTATTGCTGGATCAAAGGTTATGTACAGTTTTATAGCCCTTTGGGCATAATTCGAAATTGCTCTCCAGAATGTTTGGGCCCGTTCACAACTCCACCAACACTGCATTAGTGCCCCTATTTTTCCACATCCCCTCTCCCTGCCAGTAACATGACAAAGACAGAGACATGCTTCCCTCAGAAACCACTGTAGGCAAGGCCTTGAAGCCAGGCTCCTGGAAGGGCTTGTGTGCTCCTGGGAGAGGCTGTCAGCTTGGCATATTTCTCAACATGACCTTGGTCTTTTGAAGACTGAACAAAGATCTATTGCTAAGGGCTTGAGATTCCACCCCCCACCCCACTGCCACCTTAAAGAAGCTTTCGAAAAAACATTAATATCAAAGAAAATCAGACATGAAATTCTTATGTCTACACTACAGAAATCCAAAGCACTCCGCACAGTGAATTGGTGATAAAATGTTAAGAGGGCACGGTTAGATAGTCAAGTGGACTGGTGAGCCTCAGAGGATTCCAAAAATCATTGTGTTTGCATGTAAATAACTTTAGAGAAAATCTAATGAGTCCCCACTTTGCACAGAATTTAAGTGTTATTATTATTTTTTAAAGCATTGGATTTGAAATGAGAGGATTTGGGTTCAAATTCTGTCCCCAGAGTCTCGCTACCTATATAACTTTTGACAAGCCATTTCAACTCAGTAGGTCTGTGTTTATAAGGCTTCTGAGCAGAAGATCCATGATTCTCCTGGTTGTGTAAGGGAAGCTTGCTTTCTCTACTTTCTTACTTCCCAGTCCTTCCTTGCTGTCATCTGAAAGCCTCAAGCTCAATTGCCCTGAGAGCCTTGACAAGCCAATGTCTCAAGGCATCGATTCTAAGAAAAGACCATCCTAGTGAATGACCAGCATCACAGGCACCATTTCTCAAGGGTCTACACATGTGACAGTTTTATAACCACCAACTTCTTCGTTCACTAGAAGACACACTTCTAAAATGGATGCCTCAAAATAAGGGATTCCCCAAATTTTGGCCCCAGGATAGGACTATCCTTATGATGGGAATACCCTCATTTCAACGAGGAAAATGACCCATATGTACAGACATTTTTATAGCAGTTTTTTTTAGTGGTAAAAAACTAAGAGTTAACAGGATATCCACCACTTGGGGTATGGCTGGGCAAATTACAGCATTTGAATATAATGAAATATAATTGTGCCATAAGGAATGAAGGAAGAGATGGCTTTAGAGAAGCCTGGGAAGATTTGTATGAACCGATGCAGAGTAAAGTGAGTAGGACCAGGAGGACAATTTATCCAATAACCACAACAATTCTGTAATGACAGTTTCCTTTGAAGGATTCTGATAAGTGCCCTGACCAACCACAGTTTCAGAGGAGTTCTGATGAGGCATCCCACCTTCCTAGGGATTCATTTGAAGCCAGGGTACACAATGAGACATACATACATGGCCAATGTGGGAATTTGTTTGGCTTGACTATGTCTATTTGTTAGAAAAGGTTTCTCTTCTCTTTTTCTCTCCTAATGGGAGATTGGAAGGGTTGGTGGGAGGATAATAAATGCTTTTTGGTTGATTTGATTGTAGGAACTCTTGGTGAGGTAGTCCCTCAGGCTCTTTTTACAGATAAGGAAACTGAGAGCCAGAGAGGTTAAGGGATTTTCCCCAAGATCTTCAAACCACCCCCATTTATCATATACAAAGTATGGTGAGAAGTGCTGAGGCTACAAAGTGAAAAAGGAAGCACTCCTACCCCCAGAAAGCTTCCTGTCTGCACAGGCGTCTGACTCCAGCATGAGTCTTCTCACCACTTGAGTTCCAGTCCTTTGCTCACTTCAGCTTTGGGGAAATTTGATCCTTGGTCATTAATTGGGACTCAGCTCCATGCTATGTATGATCACAACCTTGCACATTAGAGTTGGAGGTGACCATCATCCTCAGACTCTGTCCCAGACTCTTCCTTTCGCAGACAAAACTAAGCCCCCAATGAGGCCAGCAATTTCCCCAGGAGTAGCTTGTGACCAAGAGTCAGACTTATCACTGACCAACCTTTTACCTTTCATCAAGGTGACTAAAATCACTGGATTCCCTCACCTAGTCCCAGAAAAGAAGAACTAATCAAAAAGCTTATGTTGACTGATCCTAGGGAAGCCAAACCTATTAGATTAGCCTGCATCTAACAAGGGACTGGGAAATGCCCCTCGCCCCACCCTGAAACCTTCCACATGCCCACGGTGTGTGTGTGTGTGTGTGTGTGTGTGTGTGTGTGTGTGTGTGTGTGTATGTGTGTGTGTGTGTGTGTGTTACTGTTACCCTAAAAAGGGGGTTTTCCTAAAAGGATTGCCTTGGCTCCAGTCATGTGCCATATAGGCAGTCCTATGGGCTGCCCATGGATGGCCCTATGAGCCAGAGCAGCTCATCCTGTTTCACTACCCAAAGGGTCCCCTGAAAAGGAGCTGAAGAGGGACTTTGGAGGGGTAGGGTAGTCTGCTTTTCCTTCTAGTCCTGGAAGAATAAGGCAGAGCCTAATGGGGAGCTCCCTGGACAGCCTTCTTGCATATGCCATTATGAGAAGAATTTCATCTCTTCTCAGTTAAGTGGGTGGGAAGAAGTTTAGCTTGAGTGTTCTATGCCTCCAGAACACTCCAGTGCAGAACTCAAGGGGGGGGGGGGGGGGGAAATCGCAACATCTGGAAAGATTCTCATTTCCTTCATTGACCTAGATTAGATCATTAACCCTTGAAAGGAAACTTCTAGGAGTTAGTCTGAGTCAAAGAATAGAGAAAAAAAAAAATGTGCCTTCTATTGACGATGCTGGCCAACTGGCTTCCCTCAGATAAACACAGTTATCCTTGGAGATTCAGAATCTTTTAAGCTGGAAGGCAGCTTAGTCCAACCCCTTCATTTTACAAATAAGGAAACTGAGTCTCAGAAAGGGGAAGGGACTCACTCAAGGTCATGTAGCAAGCTTGAGTCAGAGACTAGAACCTTGCCTAGCCCAGGGCTCCCTCCCTTGCCCCATATTTCAGTAAACCAGTTCAAATGATGAATCCTATCCTATGTTGGAGCTCCAACTTTTGTTTTCTTAAGAATCCAAATCCTTCCTAATAAAGCTTTAGATGTGAGATTCACTAGTGACACACTGGTTACATGAAAATTTTGATTTAGAATTCTTGCATGTGTCCCAATTTCACACTCCATTAGTGGTCAAAGATCATAGGCTGTCCTTGAAAGCCGTTAAATATTCACCCTTTGTTTAGACTTGTGACCAAGAGACAAAAATCCAACTTTGCAAGAATAGTCTGAGTAAAGTGACTCAAGAAAATCCTATGCTTTTGTATTTGCAATTAAAAATAAATGCCCAACCTGGCAGAGAAAGTCAAAGCCTTATCTCTCTTAAATTGTCTCACTAAATATAGTGTCTTTGACTGAGAAGTGGAAAAAGGCACAAATCACAAATATTTGTCTCTTCTCCTCAATCCCGCTTTTCCAATATTAGGGTACTCACTATAAGCAAGAGACTTCACTGTCCTAGACCTGTTTCTCTACCTGTAAAATTTAGGGGATAGACTAGATGGCCCTGGAGGCCCCTTCCAGCTCTATGTTCTGAACCCCCAGGAGTTTAACCATCTAATCTCCTCTTAGGAACTCCCAGTGATGGAGGGGTGTGGGGCCATGGAGACCATGCTGGATTTGGAGTGAGAGGATGTTGGTCAGCATCCTGGCTCTTTGCTTACTTGCAGTAGTAATAGTAGCATCAAGTAGCAGCAGCAGTAGTAGCAGTAAGTAGCAGCAGCAGCCGGTAGTAGTGAAAAGTAACAGTAGGGGTTACTGAATCCATTTTATAGTTGAGGAAACTGACAGTGAAGAGACTTGCCCGGGATCACACAGCTCTGAAGGCTTGAAGGCAGAGCTCAAACCCAGGGCTTCCTGACTCCAAGTCCAATGCTGGGTCCACTAAGACCCTTGGTCCTCTTTTCAATCTGAGAAACAATGATCTTCATTTCTCTTTTTGGAAACTACAATTAGTCTGAGAAACAAGTTGTCTTGAAATATAACACTTCCTCCCCCCTCCTCCATTTTTCTACTTTGGGGTTCTTACAGTCAGGTCAGCACAACAAGAACACAGTTTTCTGCCCCTAGAAGACATTAAGCCAAGTGCGCTGGCTGCCTTCCTTTCTGGGCAAAGACAATCGGGCCATTCTAGTCCAAATCCCATCATACAAACTCTGTGTCCAAAGCTGTGGTCAGCACCTTTTCCATTGCCCTATATACTAGCAAGGAGCTTTATCTCAGATTTAACAAAGAAAAACTGGAAGAAAATAGCCTTAAAACCAGTTTCCCCATAGGCATTTTCCTTTGCAACACAGTATCCCAGATTACACTGGCCCTGAGACACTGAAGCTCAGCAGGAGGGTCCCCCAGGGGACCATGGGAAGGAGCTAAACATGGCACAGAAGAATAGAGGGTGCCCTCTGAGAGATGCCCAGTTGAGCTCAGGAACGGCAGGTGACCAGCCAGAGAGCTCCACTGTGACTCTTGGCACGTTAGCAGACAGCAAGGAAGGCCTCTACCATGTTGGTAGATCTCCTGCGGCAAGGTAATAAAAGAACACAAATCAAAATCATGCCATCTGACTTGAGGGGCTCAGAATATGCAGGGCCTCTTGCTGCAGCTTCAGCTCTTGGAAGCTAGGCCAGTGGAAGCAGCAAGCAAGCTCTGCGGAAATCCATCCCCAGGGCAGAACCCAGCTGAAATTCAAGTCTCTTCCTCCAAGAACTCATGAAGCCATCTCAGGCCTGGAGAGGCAGGGATCTCCCTCAGCAGGAGAAAGCACCCAGTTAGAGGCGTCCATTGAAACAAATGAGGAAACTGAGGCCTTGACAGGAGCCTTTTGCCTTACCTAATGTCCCCCAGGGGGCAGCAGAGCCAATCCCAGCCCTGCCCTGGGATCTCTCTCACAATCTGTTAATCTCAAAGTTTGCCTTTTCACAACAAAAACCTACATAATTTCACTACTGCACTGGCTGTCTCAGGACAGAGAATTACAGGCATTGTAAGCAGGGAAACAGGAATAAGAGGTGAGATAGTGACAAAGAGTTAAGGGAGCCAACAGACAAGATAAGGCAAGTGCAAAGACAGAGGGACTCAACACAGTTCTAAACCCAGAATTTGTCAGCAAAACCCCAGGCAGGCAGGCAGCGATGGGCAGTAGTTTATATTCTCATATGCTATTGTTATTATATATTTAAATAATTAATATTTCAGCATATAAAAAGTTGCCTGAAAAGAGGATTTAAAGAAGAACTCATGAAGGCTCTTTGTATCTCTGGCCCTATGTCACCAGAAGCAGATGAGGAGAGGGAATGTCCTTGCAATCATTCCATTCCGTCCCCACTACCCTTTAGGGAAAGCTTACTTGCACACCATGGTCATTGGTCAATCCAATGACCCCACTCACATGGTTCGGGAAGGCATGCACTCACAAGCTGCTCTCTTTAAATAACCAGTCCTCTTCTACTGTATCTTGGCAACTCGTCACTGAAACGTGATTATCTCGTAACTACAGGCTGCTTCGGTTACAAATTGTGGCCATCAAGCTGGTACTTCACCTCATATTAAGAATTCAAAGACAAACAAGCGTTCTGTTCTACTTTCCCAACCTTTCCATAGAGACCTTTTATCCTTGAAGTCTCAGACTGGAGGTCAGGCAGGCTTTGCTTTGCCAAGACTGGTTGTTCAGTGTGACACTTGTCCCAAGGCTTACCCGTGACCTCTAAATTCTAAGTGAGGCAAGTAGGTCAGAAAAGGGATCTTCACCCTCCTGATTTATATTCTGTTTGCAAGCTCCCAAAGCTTTGCACATTAACAGCAGCTAGGCATTGTGTTCAGTTCCAGGAACCTACAGGGCCACTTTCAGGAGTGGGTGTCTTCTATTCCCCCAAATGACTCTAGACAGGGCAGGGAGAATCCTGGCATGTCCAGCCACAGGGGCAGCTTCTGAATCAAAGATTAAAGCCGGCTTATGCTGCGGAAAGGGGATTGAAGTGGCAGTGACAGAGCTTGGGTTTGAATTCTGACCTGGGAGCACAGAGCATCAATTGCTCTGGTGACTGGTCTGTAGTCCAGTCCAGTCCAGTCCAGGCCTGCCTGCTGAAGCCAAGAGAAACCTGAAGCAGAATTTCTTCGAAGCCACTCCTGCCCCCGGGGCATAATGATCACGGGCATACAAACCCGGAGATTATGGTAGTGTCTCCATGTATGGTGTGTTTGTGTATCTGCATAGGACACTCTTCCCTGAGATGGACTTGGCTGGGGGGGAGAGGAAAGAGGGGGAGCACTGAAGGATAGGAACAAGCCCAAGTGGAAGGGTTGCTTACACAATACTTTGTGAATCCTCCCCACCCCAACACCTAGCAAAATGTCCAATCCAGGTGCCAGGCCTGCCACTGATCAATTCACTGAATTCTGTGCTGTTTTGTGATCCAGATCATTTTTAGTCAAGTCAAAAAAGAAAAATGCCTTATCCCCAAGAAGTCAGGAGACATTTCAAAGGAACAGAGTCAACAGCAAAAGAACTATGGATGAAAAGATTTAGATTAGAAAGCTGGCCTCCTTACTGCAGCAGACCCTCCGCAGGGCCAGTCAACAAGGAATATTCTGTTTATTTTCTAGAAAAGAAGTTGGGTATGTGTGTCTGTGTGTGTGTGTGTGTGTGTCTGTGTGAGTGTGTGTGTCAGTGTGTGTGTGTGTGTGTCTGTGTGTGCATATGTGTCAGTGTGTGTGTGTGTGTGTGCATGTGTGTCTGTGTGAGTGTGTGTGTGTGTCTGTGTGTGCATATGTGTCAGTGTGAGTGTGTGTGTTTTAAGATCCTCTTCAGAACATCAGTTCAACACCAAAGGGCCAGAAATACGATGGGATGAAGAGTCCAAGGAAGCTGCAGGGGGTGGGGTAGGCAGTACCCTCCTGGAACGCAGGCTTATTCTGGAGGTATAAATGAAAGCCTTGGAATACGTCTGCCATCAGACAGTAACTGACTGCAGTTTGCTCACTAAATAGCCAACAGAGGCTGCCACCTGCCACCACCACAAATAAAGGTGATTTGACAAGTGTCTCGTTAGAACCTCTGCTTCTACAATCTCCATTGTCGAGATGTACGTGATTCGATGGAAACATTTATTAGGAGGACCAGCCTCTCTAATGAACTCAAAGATTCCCAAAGGGCTTTCTTCCCAAAGACCCTGGAGTGCAAACTGAATCTTCATTTCACAGAGGGGACGTGACTGGCCCAGGGTCACACAGCTGAGCACCACAGCATGGAGACCAGAAGTCTTTCCACTTCACCATCACTAACAGGGCACTACAGGAGGCAGCCCCCTAAACCCAACCCCTTTGGGCCCTGGGCACTGGCTTCACAGTTCCTGGGGGGAGAGGGGGTAGTTGTCTCCGCCTTCTTGGCAACTTCTGTCACCCTCAGTTACAAATGGTACCTAGGAAGAGAAGGCTTCCAGGGCCAGTCCCAGTGCCCCTTAATCCAGCAGGCTGGGCTTTCTCTCCCTTTTAAATACCATGGACAAATCCAAGGGTGAGCCAAAATCCCTAGCCCAATCCTCTCTGATCAAGATGCTCTATCACCCAAGAAAAGCTTTAGGACTAGAAAATCAAGGGCCTTGTTTTGTTTGCTTTGGGGGGAGGATTGTAAAATTGGGAGAATTTAGTCTTGGGCCATTTTTATACTGCCCTCAGCACCTGCAAGGACTTTTCCGATAGGAGACTTTCCGGGATACTTTCTACCTCAAGGCTCATAAAAGCGCTTTTGCACAGTCTGAAGCCTTTTCTTAACTGTTTGGGAGCCACGGGGGAGGAAAACCTCTTTTCTCTCTTCAATTCACTTTAGTCACAAAATGTGCTGGGACCCAATGCTGTCTGGAATTATTTCCTTCCCTCTACTCCTTACTGGCTGGTGCCTTTCCTGGGCGCTGTCTTCCATTTAGACCCCGGCTGCCTTGTATACAGATCCAGTAACTCGATGGGCCTCTACGGTAGAGAGGATGCTTCTGCCTTTCTCCGCAGCCCCAGCAATGAGCCAAGAGCCTGACACTGGTGAGCCTTTAATAAATGCTGGTCCTCACGGTCAGCTCCTGTCTCTGGCCGCCAGGCGTTCAAACCAACGTCTTACAGGAAAGACAAACCCAGAACTTTGCCCAAAGAAATAAATGCAAAAGTGAGCTCTAAGCATCAGAAACACTCGAAACTGTATCAGAGAATAAGAGTTGCCCCAAAAGCCTGGAACAGTCAACAAAACAAAGCAAAGCCCCCGGGGCAGCCCCCACTGCTAACCGAGATCCCCACAGACCCCGAGAGGGCAAAGCTCGGCCTTTGGAGGCGCTGGGCAAGCAGCCTCTCTCTTTACCTGGCAGGGCACCGTCTGGGCTCTGGGCTGCTTCTGCCACTGACGGCTCCCTCGGAGGCAGGGGAGATCGAGGCTCTTAACTGAAGCCTTGGCAGGAAGCGAATGGGGAGGACCGCATTACGAGCTGTTCTCTGGAACTCCCTCAACTCAGCAGCACCTTGGGAGAGGACAGTCACTCTAACCCCGGCCAGGCTCGGCGCGAGGGCCATGGTGCACTGGGGGCTCCCCAGAGAGGCAGCCAGCCTCCATGTTCTTCACCAAAGGATTTCCAGCTGCCCTGGCTACAAGACAGCTATCTCCCTAGCCTCGGCACCCGACTCCAAGACCGCAAAGTCCAGTTCAGCTCTGCTCGCTGATTCTCTTTCAGCTCAGCTTGGTATATCTACTGTCACCCAAAGAGCCCGGGTCACCCCAGCTCCCGGCTCCTCCCTCCGTCCCTCTCACCACGCTGGAGAAAGAAGGCCCAGTTAAAAAGCAACGGAAGCCCCAGAATAAGACGGGGGCGGGGCGGGGGCGGGGATGGGTCCGGAGGTCAGCTCCTCAGACTCGCCCCCCCAGGATCGTCAGGGCGGTCAGTGCAAAGATGCAGGGAGGAGGGGGCCGCAGAAATACTGGCCAGGACCTGTTGAATGGGGCAAACTTGGCAAAAGTAAAGTCTCCAAGACGATGGAGCTAAATAGATCAGAGCTGCGGGAAAAGTGGGAGAAGCCCCCACCTCCGCCGGAAGCTGGCATCCAGCCTTAAGACACCCCCCCCCCCAGCAGCACTAGGAAGGCGGGGCCGAGAGCAGAGCCAGCTCCTCACTCCATCCCAGGCCTGAGATCTCGGAAGGAGCAGAGCAAGAGACTGGCCAAGCAGCAGCAGCCGCAGCTCGGTCAGTGCCGGGCCGGGGGCGACAGATCTGCTTTTCTTGTACCGCGGTCCCTTGAACCCTTGGTGGACCCTCGCCTTAGCCCAGCAGAGAAGGTGCCAAGCCCGAAGCGAAGCTCCCCGCCCCGCCAGGCGCTCCCCTCACTTTGCATTCTGCGGGGGCTCCCTTCCAGGAGCTGGGCCATCTATTGGTTTCCCACAACATCCCCACGGGAGATCGGGGGGCTCACTCTATCCTGGACCCAATGGCCCTTTCCATGATTTTCCTCAGGTTCACCCTGCCTCCTGGAGGTGGCCTCGGGGTACTGCCGCCCGACCTGCGCCGGCCTGGTGGGTCCAGAGCAGCTGCACCCCAAAGCCTTGGGAGCCGGGAGGAGACCCCCTGCCCCAGCCGGAAGCGGCTCGCCTAAGGCGGGGCAGCGCTGCCTGCCTCTGGCGGCCGGTCCCTCGACTTCCCCCAGGCCCGGAGACTTCTCTGTAAGGACCACAAGTGCCAAGTTCGGGACCAAGTCTCGTGCCCGGGCCCCAGAGGCCTCCTCGTCCCCGGGAACCGCGGCGCCCGAAGAGGGAGGCTCGGCTACCCGGGGATGGGGGGATGGGAGGCGGCCTTCAAGCTGCCCTCGTTCCCCGGGCACTGGCCCCGTGTGTGCCCCTGTCCCGGGGTACTGGCCCCGAGTGTGCCCCCAGTGCCTGCGCGCGCTCTTACCCGGCGGAGGCCCTGCGAGTGGAGCCGAGCCGAGCCCCGGAGGAAGGAGGTGCCCATCGGTGCCCACTCCCGCGCCGGGCGTCCCGTGCCCCCGCGTGCCGCGTCGCGTGTGCCGCCGCCGTCACCGATGCCTGCTCGGGGCCCGGGCTCAAGCTCAGGCTCCGGCTCAGGCTCGGGCTCGGACTCGGGCTCCAGCCCGGGCATGGGGGCGGGGCCGGAGGCGGGGGGCGGGGCGCGCTGACAGCGGGGCATCCGCACTAGGGGCCGCGCGCGGGGAGGCCTAGACAGCCTCGGGCCTCTCCCCCCAGCGGAGCATGCGCTCGCTGCCCCGCCCCCACTCCCACCCCTTACCACGCCAGCAGACACCTGTTGCCCGGGAGGGTGAGAGGGGTCTGGAGTTGGCAGGGGTGTGTGTATGTGTGTGTGTGGGGACGATCAGACTCCGCCCCGCGCGTCCTGTCTCAACTGCGTCCTACCAGGGTGACCCTGGGTAAGTCATTTGGCTGCTCTGCCTCAGTCTCTTCCTCTGTCAAGTGGGATTGATTGTCCCCCGCCTCACCGAGGAGACAGTCTGTGGAAGGCACTTTGGACGCAGTTCAAGGATGAAGTCATCCATCTGGAGCCGCAGGAGGACTTAGTGTAGCGGTTCTCAACCTGTGGGTCGCGCGACCCCTTTGGGGTCAAACGGGGTCACCTAAGCCCATCGGAAAACACATATTTCCGATGGTCTTAGGAACCGAGACACCGCTCCTCTATCCGTCTCCAGGCGGGTCCGTACACATGCAGATATGCCCACACACGAGTATTAAAGGGTCGCGGCATTAGGAAGGTTGAGAACCACTGCGTTAGTGGCTATTAGTCCAAACCTTCAGGTTACAGGGAAGGAAACTGAGGCCCAGGGGGGTTACCAGACTTGTCCGAGAGGTAAGGGGGGACTTCTGTCCTTTGGGCAGCTAGACGGGAATGAGAGCTCCCTTTAGAGGCAGGAGATGCTGGGCCTGCTGCTTTGAACACCTACATAGACTTGGAGGCTGTGGGACCTTGGGCAGGTCACTTCTCTAAGACTGCCGAGATACAGAGCAGGGGCTCATCGGGAAAGGCTCATTTCTTCCCCGGGAGCTCCCTCTGCTCCCAATAAAAAGCCCGCTACGTTCCCTAGTTCGTTCCTCCCGAAGCCCACCTTTACTGTACCAACCGATTCCCTCCCTTTCCACCCCGACCTCAGCCGCCTCTTCCTCTCTCCCCGCCCCTTCAGACTCTTCCCTTGAGCCTGCGCTCCCACCCTTCTCTTACCTTTCTTTCCCCATCCTTCTCTCTCCTCACTCCTTCCCATTCATATCTCCTTCTTTCGGTTCTCTCTTTCCTCTTTCCCACCCCCTTATCCTTCTGTCCCCTCTTTCATAGTTTCTCATCCTTCCCCTCCCCGTCGCCCTCTTTTTTTCCACTCCTTCTGGCCTCCTCTGGGCTGGAGAGAGAGGGGAGGGAAAGAGAGACACACCTCCCTGAATCTGGCTTTAGGATTGGCTGTGGTGCAGAGGCCGAGAGGTGGGATGGGCCCGAGACTGTGGAGCCTGAGGGCGGATCACGCGGAGCCTGGCCCAAGGAGAAGGGCGCCCTGAGCAGGGTTCTGGGGGGTGCCCTTGGGCGGAGCGGGCGCGGGCTCCGTACTGCCCCCTGACTTCACTTGGCCCTGCCTACCTCTCACTCGCCTACTCTGTGCTCAGTGGCTCCCGAGCTTCCTACCCCCGGAAGAGGGACTATGCTGGATCAGTGGGAGGGAGAGGACCGCTTCCGACTACCGCCGCTTCTCCGCCCCTTCTCCGCTCCCCTTCACTGGAGCTGAGCTGAGCCCCTCCCTCCTATCGTCAGTCTGACTGCCCCCAAGTTTAGGATTGCAGACTGGCACCACCGGGTGGAGGGTCCCCGTCGCCTCTAACGTCCCAGCCCAGTCTGGACCTGGCACTCTCTAGAATGAGGTCCAAGGAGATCCGAACCGGCGTGGGGGGGGGGGGGGAGCCTGAGGATTTCGTAGACCCAGGGCCTGAGGGTTCTCGGCTGCGTTCCAGCGGAGTGACCTTGAGCTTGAGCTCATAAGTCATAAGAGTCATAAGAACCGCTCACATTTACAAAGTCATTGGTTACTGAGGGCTTTGCTCCCAAATGGCCCAGCATGGGTGTTAGTGCAAGCCTGGGTAAGGATACCCCTGTGCAAACCTGCTTAGGGACCCCATTTTCCTAATGAGGAAACTGAGGCCCAGAGAGGAGAAATTTCATGCCCAAGGTCACACACTTCTAGTATTAAGTGGCCGTGCTGGGACCTGAAATCAGGCGCCAACCCAGAGTTCTTTCCACAAGACTAGCTTGGGCCTGCGAGCTGCTCCTGCCTCCTGGGTCTCGGTTTTCTCACCTGGGAAGTGAGCTCTGTGAGACTTAGGCCGTGTCCAAGGTCTTGCCAGGGTGACTGACCAGTCGATGGTTTGCTCAGTACTCGACTGGCGTCCGTGGCTTGGTACAAGGAGGGGGAGGGCCCGGGAAGTGTGGGAAAAGAGGACGCGAGTGTGAGGGGGGTGGGACGAGGTTGACAGGGTGCCCAGAAGGCCCAGGCTACAAAGCGGAGGGGGAAAGGGGGGTGAAGGGCAGCAGGGGAGAGAGCCAAAAAGACTGAAGGGCATTGCAACGAAGCAAGTGCCAGGGATCGCAGGCAGGGGTGGTGAGCAGGTGGACACGGATCACGGAGCCCGCCCTTGCCTGCCCTGGGGCCTCGTGGCCTTCAGCCCTGGGAGTGGCCTGTTCCCAGCCCCAGCTGCTTAAAGCTCAAGGTAGGGGAGAGCGGAGGGGACTGGACCCCAGCCAGAGGAGAGGGAGGGAAACGTTGCTCTCCAATCAATGGGAGGAGGAGAGCAGCCCCCCAGCGCCCAGGCCCACTGCTTCTCCAGCGGTATTCGGCTCTCACCCAGCAAGCCATGAGCCACTTCAGTACAGGTTGCGAAAAGGCGATCAATGTGCGGCATTCTTTGGGGAAGGAGCTGCTAGCTAATTCTCCTTCCCCTGCCTTCCCTCTTCTCACCCCTCCTTTTTCCCTGCCTTTACCCTCCTTCTCCTTCCTCCCCCCTCCTTCATTTGCCTTTTCTCTTCTTCCTCCTCCTTCCCCCTCCTTTTCCCTTCCTTCCCTTGTCTTTCCCCCCTTTCCTTCTTCCCTCTATCCCTTTGGATTTGTAGTCACAGGGGGCCTAAAGTGAATGCAAAGTGAAGAGCTACCAGTCAGACCACTCCGTGGGGGGTTGGAGACTTGAGGGGACTAGGAGATCAAGGCCCACTGGGAAGTGGGAGCAGGAGCAAGGCCTGCAGAGGAGAGAAGGGTCAGGCTGTGGCTTTTGTAAGGGAGACTGTAGTGCCTCAGTGCCCCCAAACTTTGACCTGCCTGAGGTTCACTTTCCTCCTGAATGAGGAAAAGCTTAGCTTTTATCTCCTCAGCTCCCCTCCCCTAGCAGCCCCCAGGAGCAGGAGGACAGGCCCAGATGCAATTGCTATTTTACTGGTGGGGAAACTGAGGTTCAGAAAATTTAGCCCAAGGCACCACAGCTAATCATTGGCACTGAATTTGGGAGCTCTGGGCAGGCTATTTAACCTCCTCTACTGAGTGACTGCAACTATCAGTCTGAAGACACTTATTAAGTGCCTACAGTGTGCTCTGGTCTAGGAGCTAGGAGTACCCAGGTTGATGTTTGTCCTACATTCTGGAAGAGTACCATGACATCAGGGAAGTGATGCCATGACTTGCAAGTGAATTGAAGTGAGGCAGGGCTGTGTAAAGTCACCAGCCTCACTTTCTCTTCCAGAGCTTTGTGGGTCCAGTGGCCAGATATGGATCAGGAAGACTGGAGATGGCCCTGGGAGAACCTAGGAAAGGAATGAAAGAATGAAATGGGGAAGATCACAGGTACATACGAAACTTAGGCAGTGCTTCAGGATATAACCATACAGCCCAGTATACCTGAAGCTGGAGGCCAACAGGTTAGAAGGGAAGGAGGGAGGGAGGAAGGGAGGCCAGCAGCAGTGGGGAGTCAGGGAGGCTCCCTGCTGAGGGTGGTCCTGGAGCTGCATCTTTAAAGAGGAAACAATGCATCCCAGGCTGGAGACATGACTAGTGCAAAGGTTTGAAGATGGGAGATGGAGTGCCTGAGTACTAGAAATGCAGTGGGCGGTGGGGTGTAATGGTCAATGAGGCTGGAAAAATAATTTGGGGCCAGGGTGTAAGGAGCTTCAAAATCGAAACCAGGGACTTTCTATGTGACAGCAGAGGCCGCTGGGCCTCACTGGTATGGGCTGAGGAGAGGCATTTGATCTCCAGTCTGTTCTGGGCTCGGGTAGTGAAAGGAGAGTGTAAACTCATGCGGGCAGGGCCTCTTTTGTGTTTTTCCCTGTATCTCCAGTCCCTAGCACAGAGCTGGGAACATAGTAGGTGCTTAGTAATTGTTTGTTGGGATGACTAATGTGAATATGTTTAACATGATTATACATGTATGGCCTGTATCAGAGTGTGTGCCATGGGGGAGGCAATTTAGAGCTCAAAATCTTGTAAAAGTGAATCTTGAAAATGAAAAATAAATAATTTCTAAAAACTGCTTGTTGAACTGAATTTATAGGTTGTTGTGAGGGAAACACTTTGTAAACTGGGGTGAAAGAATAGTAATAAGCTGTTAGTTCATTGTAATTACCTACCCTGCCAGGCTCTGTGCTAAGCCCTGGCCATACAAAAGGAGTCAAAAGACAGCCCCTGCCCTCAAGGAGCTTATAGTCTAATCTACTATATCACCTAAAAGTGTATGATACAAATTATTATATTTTTTTCAAATTGGACATTAGTCTGGTTGTATAGAAGGGTTGTAACCAATGGAGTGAACAATGGGAAAAAGGAAACAAAACCAAACATGGAAAAGAGCTATAGCATGTATTAATTCAGTCTCCATTTAAACTCTGTTCTTTCTAGATCTTTCTCTGAATGTAGACATCTCCTTCCATCCTGAGACTTGTAGAGTTGTCTTATAACTGTGCATTGCTGAGAAGAGTCCAGTTTATCAAAGTTGGTCATCACACATATGATGTGTCTGTAATTGTGTACAAATGTTTCCTGGTTCTGCTCTTCTCACTTAGCATCAGTTTGTATAAGCCTCTCCAGGTGAATATGAAGACCGTCTCCTCCCCATTTCTTATGGCACAATAGTATTCCATTACATTCATATACCGGAACTTGTTTAGCCATTCCTCAGTTGATGGGCATCCCTTTAATTTCCAGTTTTTTGCCACCACAAAGAGAGCTGCAATAAATATTTTTGTGCATATGGGT
>CM053581.1:396153991-396172731 GCA_028627135.1 Pseudochirops cupreus | reverse complement strand
GAAGACCGTCTCCTCCCCATTTCTTATGGCACAATAGTATTCCATTACATTCATATACCGGAACTTGTTTAGCCATTCCTCAGTTGATGGGCATCCCTTTAATTTCCAGTTTTTTGCCACCACAAAGAGAGCTGCAATAAATATTTTTGTGCATATGGGTCTTCCTCCCACTTCTATGATCTCTTTGGGGTACAAATTATGGTACAAATTATTGACCTAAAACGTTTCTAGAAAGTATTAGCCCATTTCTGAGAGGCAAAGGAGTGTAGTTAGGAGAGACAAGGCCAGCTTCCCAGTCAGCAAGACCTGTTTCAAGCCCTGCCTTTGCCATAAGATGGTTGTATGACCCTGGGCATAGCTCTCTAAACCTCGGTCTCCTCTCTAGGCTACAAGGTGCAGCCACTCAGCAGATACCTGCATTGAGAGAGACTCTTTTCTCCTGGAGAGCTCACTTGATGGTGAGCTCCACCTTCCTCCATTCATTTTTGACTGATTCAGGTATAACCCAATAGGAGAATATAAATAAGGTGAGAGCCTGATATTGAAGACTGGCCTGAAGCCTTCCAGAGCCTCAGTGTGGGAAGGGACCTTCCAGGGCAGCTGATGCACCCTGAACTAAAGGTGGAAGCCTCCTCTCACTACATCCTCAACCACTGGACTCCAGTGAGCACTTAGGGGGATGAGGCAGCTCCTTCCAGCTGTGAAAGCCTTACACTCCACAAGCTCCTGGGATCAGGGATCTGGGGATGCTAGGACCCTCAGGGTAGTCTTTTCCTTGCATTACACAGAAAGCTGCCTTTCCCAGGTGGTCAATATCTTCCCCCCTCCTCCCTGCATTGCTCCCAGTTCTTTTCTCTGGTGCCAAGCAGAATCTTTCTGAACAGGAATAGCTTGTATTTATATGGTGCCACAAGATTCGCAAAACACTTTACAAATATCCTATCTGATCTTTACAACAACCCTGAAAGTAGCAGCTTTTATTATTCCCATTTTATAGCAGAGAGAACTGAGGCAGACAAGAGAAATGACTTGCCTAGGGTCACACAGCCAGTATGTATCAGAGGCTGGATTTAAACTCAGGGCTCGGTGCAGTATTCAGTGTAGATAACAGCTCTGCATGTCTCAGGGGCAGCCACTGTGTCCTTTGGTCCCTTTTAGTCTGCTCTGGCCTGAAAAGCCCGGCTTTCTTCATCCAGTACACCTTCTTCCAGCTCAGTCATCAGTTGATAAGTGGGACCTGGGTTAGGGCAAGGGAGATGGGGGGATGCTAATTGTATTTTTCCCACTTAATAGTATTTTATTTTTTCCAATTACATGTAAAGATAGTTTTTAATATTCACCTTTATAAGATTTTGAGTTCCAAATTTTTTTCTTCCTCCCCAAGAAGGCAATAATTGCATTTTTAAAAATTGCTTTACTAATTGTCTTCTTCCCACACTGTACTGTCCCAAACATAAGCACAAAGCTCCAGATATAGACTGAATGCTCACATTTCTTTTTTTGGATACTGTGTTCCTTTATCAATGCCACCTGGGATGACATTCATTTTTTAGGCTGCCATGCTACACCATTGATTTGTATAATTCATTTGCAGTCCACTAAGACCGAAGTTCTTTTTCCTGTGAAATCTCATTCAGGCTTTTCTCCCAATCATTGCTCTTTTGGAGTTGTGACTTCAGGTGGGGAGACCTGGCTCCCATTCCAGTTCTCTGGCCCTTCCTAGTTTTGTGACCATGAGTAGATTACTTAATCTCCCAGGGTCTGTTTCCTCATCTGCAAAAGGAGATAATGACTTGTACTCCCTCACAGGGTAGCTTTGAGGAAAGTGTTTTGGAACCCTTGTGGGGCTGTACAAATACATGTCTTTACCTAAAGAGATCCTTGGTCTTTTGGGTCCAGTGTCTCAGCTTTCTCTCCCAGCTTTGTGGCTCCTACAAATTGGAGAGCTTGCTGTCTCAGCTGTTTTCCCCAGAATGGAAGCTTCTTGAGGTCACTAACTGTGGCATTTTAGTTTTTGAATTCCCATGACCTTGAATAATGCTTTGCACACAATAGGGGTCTAATGAATGCCTAGCAAGTTGAATTCATGAAAGGTGAATGTTGAATTGATACAAATTTTGAACTGAAGGGTAGAGAAATAGGACCAGGGACAGATTCTTAGGACAACTCACTAGTTGTTGTTTAGTCATGTGACCCCATGGACCACAGCACGTCAGGTCCTTCTGTCCTCTGTTATCTCCTGAAGTCTATCCAAGTTCATGTTCCTTGCTTCCATAACATCATCTCTCTATCTCATCCTCTGCCATCCTCTTCTCCTTTTGCTTTCAATCTTTCTCCATATAAGGGTCTTTTCCAATGAGTCTTGTCTTCTTATTGTGTGGGCAGAGTATTTCAGCTTCATCTTCAGCATTTGTCCTTCCAAAGAATAGTCTAAATTAATTTCTTTAAGTATTGATTGATTTGACCTTCTTACTGTTGAAGGGACTCTCAAAAGGCTTCTCTAGCACCAGATTTCAAAAATTCTGTATCACTCAGCTTTACAACTCTTACAGTCATACATTGCAACTGGAAAAAGAGTAGCTTTGACTCTATGCACATTTGTTGGTGAGGTGATGTTTCTGCTTTTTAGTCTGCTGTCCAGATTTTCCATAGTTTTCCTTGCAAGGATCAAGTATCTTGTAATTTCATGGCTGCAGTGGCTCTCCTCAGTGATCTTTGAGTCCAAGAATATGAAACCTGACATGGCTTCCATTTCTTCTTCCTTTATTTGTCAGGAAGTAATGGGACCAGTTGTCATGATCTTAGTTTTTTTAAATGTTAAGCTTCAATCCAGCTTTTACACTTTCCTCTTTTACCCTGATTGAGAAGTTCCTTAATTCCTCTTCACTTTCTGCCACCAGAGTGGTATTATCTGCAGATCTGAGATTGTTGATATTTCTCCCAGCAACCTTAATTCTACACTTTCCTCTTTTACCTTGATTGAGAAGTTCCTTAATTCCTCTTCACTTTCTGCCACCAGAGTGGTATTATCTGCAGATCTGAGATTGTTGATATTTCTCCTAGCAACCTTAATTCTAGCTTTTGATTCATCCAGCCTGGCATTTTGCATGATGTACTCTGTATATAAGTTAAATAAATAAGATCACAAGATACAGTTTTGCCATATTCCTTTTCCAATCTTGAACCAACCAGTTGTTCCAAGTTCCATACTAACTGTTGCTTCTTGGCCCAAATACAGGTTTCTCAGGAGACAAGTAAGATTTCATGGTACTCCCATCTTTTTAAGAAATTGCCACATTTTGTTGTGATCCATACAAAGGCTTTAACATAGTTAAATGAAACAGAAGTGGATGTTTTCCTGGAACTTCTTTGCTTTCTCCATAATCCAAAGAATGTTGGCAATTTGGTCTCTGATTCCTCTGCCTCTTCAAAATGCCAGCCTGATCTGGGAATTCTGTGGAAGCCTAGCTTGGAGAATCTTAAGCATAGCCTTGCTGGTGTGTGAAATGAGCCCAAGTGTTTTGTAATTTGAATATTCTTTGGCATTGCCATTCTTTAGGATTGAAATGGAAACTGATCTTTTCCACTGTTGAGTTTTCCAAATTTGTTGGCCTATTGAAAGCAGTACTTTAACAGCATGGTCTTAAAAGGATTTAAATAGCTCAGCTGGAATTCCATCTCCTCCTCTAGCCTGATTAGTTCCTTGATACGTTGAATATCTATTTGTCACTCTATTCTTTGGCTCAAATCATTCAACCAATCCCAAATTTACCTGCTTATCCTATAAGTGAGTATCTCATTTGCAAGGATATTATGAAAGAATTGGTTGGATGTCTTGATAAAATGCCAGTGTAGCATCTCAATGGGAGACCTTTCTCTGCCCATTTAGGACTTCAACTCCATTTAACATGGGCCAAGATCTTTTCAGTATGGGGACTTCTTTCTTTTAGGAACCCTCAACCCCAAGGTGGCTGAGCTGGCCTCCAATTCATCTCTTGAGCCTGTGTGCCTGAGCAAGCAGATTATAGTCCATCCTTGGGCCACCTCATGACAGACTAGGACCCAAGAGAGGACAAATCTACTAGCCTTGTAGCCAAGTGAAGGTAGTCAGTCTGGCCCAATCAACTTGTCTGCTGGACCTCTGTAAGTAAGGCTTCCCTTTGTGAGTGTCTCCTTACCCATTGGTCCTCTCATACTCTCCTCAGAGAGAGGAAAAAGCCACCTTCATTAAAAAAAAATCAGGCCCACCCCTGTGAGTCTATAACTTGGCCATGACAGTATTCCACATCATCCTGCCCCCAGCAACCCCTAGAAACTTTCCAAGGTCATTGCCTAAAGCTCATGGATTCCCTCCCTGAACAACTTCCTTCCATCCCCTGGGGTGGGGGCTCATCCAGGTTTGGTGACCTCAACTCAGAGAAGACAGCTAGATACCCACCTCTCACTTCCTTGCCCATATCCCATCCCTGGCTTTTGGCACTGACCATTCCTCATGCCTAGCACATCCTTCCTCTTAACCTCTGCCTTTCTGAATCCCTGGTTTCCTTCTAGACCAGGTTGCAGAATCCAATGGGAAGCTTTTGCTGAACCTCCTTCTTCCCCCAGCTGCCACAGCCCTGCTTTCCAAACTTCCATGTCTTTATTGGTCTGTACATTTATTTGTCTACACCATGACCCTTCAGCCTCAGTTTTCTTACAGGCTGTCTCCCCCTCACCAAGCCAGTCTCTCCTCCTCTCCTGTTACCTCATGTTGACCCCTTGGTGAACCAGTTACCTCTCCACTGGCCTCTTCTGGTGAATCCTTGCCCCCTTATCATTTTGTGCCCTGCCAAGCTTCAGCCTTGGCTCACTCCTACCACACTGTACTTTTGCTCCTACACATATGTTCAACAAAGGTGGAGAAAATTACACAACTATGGTGACTGTGTCAGTGGCAGATTGATGTTACACCACCTCTACCGTGCAAGGCCCAGAGACCCTGAGTTTACATAAATGGGTCAAATGACAGTGCCCAGGACTTCAAGGCCTAGAGGGAAAACCAATAGGGCATCCCAGGTTCTTCATCTTTGTTGGTCAAGAGGCCCATGTAGGAACAGGAGGCAAGTGGTGGTGAGGGGTTACCTAGGAAGAGGCTCTCCACAATGAGGAGTACAGAAAGGGGCTCTCCAAAATAGAGAACCATGAAAAGACTTATATGATCTGATGCAAAGCAAAGCAAGCAGAACCAGGAAAATGACAGCCAGTGATTGCAGCAAAGCAATGAGGAGAGCCAAGCCAAACCAGACTGAGAGGTGTAAAAATAACGATGGGAGAAGGCCTCAATGGAAGGGGCAAGGAAGGGTGCCTCTCTCCCTCCTTTGCAGAAGTGGGGGCAGTTGGTGTGGAACGTTTGTGTGATGCATGTTACTGAGCTGCCTCTCCTCCTTTTTTTAATTCTTTGATGCAGGGGCTGGCTCTCAGGAGAAGAGAGGGGAGAAGGATATGTTGGGAGGTGCAGGAGATGCAGAAATAGGAGATGTCAGTACTTTTCCCCCAACACATCCCTTTGTCAGTACCGACAGAGCCCTGGAGGCTTGCACATGGGCTGTGGGAGAGAAGGATTAGGAGGGAGGGGAGAGGGGGGAGGACCTCCTGGCTGGGAGTGTAATGGAGGGAAGAGACCATTCAAGGAGCACCCCCAGGGCTGCCACATTCTCCTGAAGCAATCCCCACTTTCCAGCTCACCAATGTGTAAGTGCTAGATCTGGTGGGGGTCTTCTCTCTGTTCTAGACAGTAAACTACCTTAGAACAGGCCCTCTCTTCCCAAAGCCTTGGGCCACACTGCTCCTCCTCCCAGCATGCTTAATAAAGGGTGAATTGAATTGATTCTATTTATGGCCACTTTCTTCATAGCAGTCACAACTTGGAAATGGGGGTGTGGGTGCCCATTTATGGGAACAACTAAACAAACAATAGCACATTAATATGATGGAATATTTTTGTGCTGGAAGAAACAATGAAGTGACCAGTTTCAGATGACACTGAGAAGGTTGCAGAATTAGACCCTTTTCTAGAATGACAACACTAGAAAACTGGCTTGGGAAGGTCTGAGAACTCTGATCAGTGTGTCTGTGTGTCAGGGTTAAAGAGCCCAGCTCCAAGTCTAGACGGCTGGGTTCAAGGACTGTCTCTGATGCATCCTGGCTGTGTGACCCACGTCCCAGTGAGCTTTCCTGTGCCTCCCTACCCTGGGAGCTGGGGAGGGAACTTCGCCAGGTCTCTGCTCAGGGGCCAGCTCTGTTCCCACGAGTGAAGCAGGACTTGTCCCAGCCAGGCAGCCTGCCCGGAGGCAGCTCTTCTTCCAGGGCAGAATGTGGGTGGGACCCTAACCCAGCCCGCCTACACTCAGCGATTGCGCTTTCTCAAAGATCAGAATCAGGCCCTCACCTATAATTTCCTAGTCCGCTGCAAGTTCCAACATCTGTGGGGAGAAGTTGACTCGAAAATAAACATTGCGTTAAGAGGGGAGGAGGAGAGGGGAGGGGAGGGGAGGGGAGGAGGAAGGCCTGCTGCTTCCTGGGACTCTGCATCTGGGTTCCTGAAAGGGGGAGAGGAAGTTGGCTATTAGGCAGAGGGCTTCAAAGAAAGTGGAATGGGTTGTTTCAGTGTGTTCCTGTATATGTGTGTGTGTGTGTGTGTGTGTGTGTGTGCTCATGTGGACGGGGAGAGGGATGGGGAGGGCTCCACCCACACATATCTCAGCATCACCATCAACCACTCCCCACAGGAGGGCTTCAGGGCAAGGCCTCACTTGTCTCAGTGGCCTGCCGGGTGCCTTGCTGCCAAGAAAGCCCCTTCAGACCTCTGTGGACCTCAGAAACAGCCATTTTGTCTCTTTTCACACTCTTCCTCTCATCGGCCTGAAGTCCATCAAGGCTCCCCTGGTGGGGCCTCCTTGGAGAGTCCATCTGTGATCTCTCTCCCCTAGTTCTAGGGTCTTAGACACCCTAACTTGTATCTCTCCTGTCCCTGACACATCCTTGTGTGTAGGTATCTCCTTCCCACATCCCTCTCCAGCCCTACACACTTTCATTCTCACCATGAACAAACATTCTTAAAGTACCTACTTTGTGCCAGGGTCTGTGCTCAGCCCTGGGGATACAAAGACAGAGAGGAAATGGTCCTTGGCCTCAAGCACTGACAGTGACCAAGGAGAGACAACCATTCACCCTGAGAAGGACCTGAAACATCTCAGTGCTCCAGAGTGGCCTGAGAGCACAAGGTACAGGGAAGGGTCTGGTTTATGTGAATGTGGGTGTGCATACACACCAATAGCAGACTCAGATACAAGCACTTACAGATATACAGGTGTACAAATACATACACAACATGCCCACGTTCACCCACATGTTCCACACCCATATCATGTCCACATAGCCACCCACACATATCCACATGCATGCACATAGCCCTACATACATGCACACATGCCCACATGCACATCCACATGCACACCCACACACATGTACATACAGCACACCCACGTACCCCCCCCCCCACATATCTTTCCATACATCCATGGATCTACATGTGCCCCTACCCACATACATATGTGTGTGTATGTCTATATTCCATTTTGGCCAAGTTTGCAAAGTGCCTCAGATACCTGATCTCCTCTGAGCCTTACCACTCTCCAAAGACCATGACCCTATTGCTCCTCTCACTTTACAAATGAGGAAACTGAGGCTTCAAGGCTGGCTCAGGGCCACATGGCTATGTAGTGTCCAAAGCTGGGTTCAAATCCAACCCGGCATAGTAGATGCTCTATCCGTCACACCACACTGCCTCTCATGAGGAAAGACCACCCGACGGTATTTTGTCAGAAGCATTTGGAGGTGAGGGACTTGATGCTAGCCTCTCCCGCATGCCCTCCCCTGACCTCTTTTGGGGTCATCAGGTCTCCAGCCACTCAGGCCCCCCATACAGATTCCCTTGGATTTATCTTGTATATATTTGTAGAAGTTGCAGTTGTCCCCCCAGCTAGATAGAAGGTCCCTAGAAGGCAGGGACTGTCTCACCTGTATCTTCAAGGCCCTGGGGCCCATTGAAGAGCCTGGCCAGTGGGTAATAAAGGTGCTCTTATGTTAGGTGTTTGTAAAAATGCTGGTTGTTCGATTGGCTGATTAAGAGGCAATAATGGGAGGTAGCACCTGAGAAAGCGGCAGTGCCAGTCACAAGGGCAGATTCCAGCTGATACAATTGGAAGATTCAGGCAGAGCTAAAGCCCCAGGCAGGCCAAGTGAGTCACAGCGGGACACAACTCCCTAAAGGACTCTGTCAATATTTCTGACTTATTTACTCCTTCGAGGACTGTTTTCCCTCAGAAAAATGTGTGTGTTTGTGTGTGTGTGTGTGTGTGTGTGTGTGTGTGTGTGTGTGTGTGTGTGTGTGTGTGGGGAGGGTAGTCCCTGGATCCTACCATGGTGCTGGACATGACGCCTAATGAATATTTGATCTGAGGTTCATAGAGTTAGAACTGGAAGAAACACAGACATCATTTCATCCAACCATCTGATGCTATAAATGAGGAACCTTAGGCGGAGGGGGATGAAGGTCCTACAGGGGCAGGTTATGAGCTAGGAGCTTGAGGGGAATTCCAGAGCCTGGGTTTAACCCTCTCTATCCCCTCCCCCTTGCATCTATGGACCAGATTTAATGTTTGTTTGTTTTTTTCTAATTGATATGGAAGTAAATGTAAAATCTTTCAAAGGAAATACTTTTAAATAATGTTTTGATTTCATACAATGATTTTGTCTTGTGAACCTAAACACACATATCTTTCTCCTCCTCCTCCTTCTTCTTCTGGTATTTGGGGTTAAGTGACTCACTAGTAAGTGTTGGAGGCTGGATTTGAGCTCAGGTCCTCCTGATTCCAGGGCCTGTTGCTCTATCCACTGCACCACCTGGCTGCCCCTCACATAGTCTTTCAAAGATAAGGTCACATGGTATGTGTGAGGGCTGCTGTCCGAAGTCAGGGGCATCCTCAATTCAGACCAGTGCAGCACCATTGGTAGAATGAATGAGTTGAACTGTCCTGGACCCCAGGGCCCCACCTACCTTCATGACTGGGCAAGGGGGTGATCAGGTGAGGACGCCAGGCTTGGCAGAGGGCCCACTCACCATCATGTCAAGTGTCTTTAAAGGTTGGGATCTCACCTTATCCATCTTCATTCCCACCCAGCATACATACAAGCAGCAGTGGGGTCCCAGAAATGATGGCTGATTTACTGCTGACCCATGTGATCCTTCCCCTTCCTCCTAGGCTTCTCCTCTCCCCCTCCCCCCAGGATTCTGAGTAATTTTAGTAAGCCTCCTACCCCTACTGGGCTCTGCTCCTTTCAGAAGATATCTATGTCCATTTTGGTCCCAAGCCAGACAAAAAACAGCACTAATTCTCATAATGCTTGCTTACAGGCTCAGCAGGGAAAGATATGCTCTGCTTGAGACAGTGAGGCTCAGCACCCAGCACAGCCTTTGCTGAGAGAAGGCTCAGAGCCCAGCCTTCACACTTCCAGCTCCTCTTTTTCTCAGGACCCACCTGCCAAGGTGCTGAATTCTTGCATGGCAGAATGTCTCCAACCTTAAATTACAGACCACGTTAACTCCCTAGGTCACCAAGGCCCCCCATGTCATTCTTCCACCTTTGCAAGAATCTTTGAAATGCTTTGCTGAGACTGCTTAAAATGGGAAAAACAGTCCAAGCTGGGATTATTTCTAGAGATACCCACAGGGCTTGGTGGGGAGAGGGCTGGCACTCTAGTGAGAAAGATCTCCATTCAAGCATGACCTCAGTCACAGGAAGCCTGGGTGACCGAGGTGAGTCCCTGAAATCTAACTGCCCCAGACACCTCTCAAAGACTATAAGTTAAAAATAGTTAACCAAGTGGGTAGATTTTATATGTAGCATTAATTTTCCCCAGTGGGAGTTCCCCACACAGATAAAATCACCATGTGTCCAGACCACCTTCCCCTTTCAAAATGTCTAGATGCTGCCTTACACTCTTACCAGTCATGTGACCTTAGGCCAGTCATTTAACCCTTCAGTGTTCTGGGTACTCTCTAAGAAGAGGTTCTTAACCTTTCCTGTGTCTTGGGCAGTCTGGTGAAGCCCATGGACTTGTCCTCAGAATCATGTTTTTAAATGAATAAAATAAAATATACAAGATAACGAAGGAAACTAATAATATTAAAATTCATTTATCAAAACATTTTTTAAAATTCCCAGCCCCCAGGTTAAGAATTCTTGTTGCAAGATTGAAGCATACTATTTTCACCTTAAAAATTTTTTTTCATTCTCATAGATTTTCCCTTTTGTTCTGATTTTTCTTTCACAACATGACTGATGTGGAAATATGTTTAATATTATTGTGCATGTATAGCCTATATCAGATTGCACACTGTCTTGGGGAGGAGGGAGGGAGAAAAATTTGGAACTCAAAATCTTATAAAAGTGAATGTTAAAAACTGTCTTTACATGTAATTGGAAAAAAATAAATTACTATTAAGTCGGGGCGGGGGAAAGAAGAATTCCTGTTGCAAAGAAAGAGAAGACCTGTGTTGGCGATTCCAATGAAATCACCCAGTTCCTGTCCCTACGACATCACTCCCCAGCTCTTGATCTGTCAAGCGGCTGGCTCCCCATGGGCTGCAGGAAGAAAAAGTCTCATCTTCTGAATCACCCGTGGCTGGCTCCACACCATGTTTGACCCTGAGCTCCCCTTCTTGCCTAATTTCCAGAGGCTCCCCACAGAAACTCGATCCAGCCTGACTGGTTTAGCTTTGGACTTTCTAGCCTCCGTGTCTTTGCTCGTGTCACCTTCAAGGTTGAGATGCCCTGTGCCCTCCCCTAAGCCACCCTAAGAATGCTCCTATTTATATAACGCTTCACTAAAAAGTCACTCTTCCAAGCACAGGTTGGATGGAATTAGGTGTACCTTGCAGGGTCTGGCACAGAATGGGGGGGAGTCACAGAAGAGGAAACTGAAGCTGGGGGTGTCCCTCCCTTCACCTTTCCGAGCCTCAGCTTCCTCATCTATCAAGTGAGAGGGTTGGATTAGATCAAGTCTGGGACCAAGAGACTAGCTAAAGGTCACACATATAGTAAAAACTGGTATTCAAACATAGCTCCTCTAGGAGGGGAACCCTACTAACTTTCCAAGCCCAACGAACTCTCTAGAAGTTGGAGGACCCAACTAATCTGTCAGGTCTGGCTAACCCTCCAGGAGTCAGAGGACCAGGGTTTGAATTTCAAACCTGTCAATGACTACTTCTCTCACCCTGGGTGAGTCACTTGCCTTTGTGGGTCTTGGTTTCCCCATCTGTAAAATAAAGGAGTTGGACTAGATGGCACCCAAGAGCTCTTGTATTTTTGGATCATCCCAGACACTATCTGGGTGGCAGGCTGGGTAAAGCAGGCTCAGAGTCAGTTAAAGATGATTGGTGGGCAGGCTGATTTAAGACCTCTTTGGGCCAAATAAAGAACAGGAAAATTCTTTTCCCTGGAGGAACTTTTTTTGCACCAGCGAAAAATAGGAAGACTAGAAAATATTGGAAAATGGTGTCAGGATTTAAAAATTTTCTGTCTTCAAAGAAATCTTATCGCCAATTATAATCTAATGGAAAGAGGCAACTGATGGAGAGACTGGCTGCATTTAGGGCTGAGAAAGAGGGGGAGACAGCTGGAAGACCTTGAGGAAGTGACCTGGTGATGCCTGTGCCCCGGATCCTCAAGGCAACTCGTCCATTAGAGATGAGGTCGTCAGTCCTCCTTCTCCTCTTCCTCCTTGTCTTCTTCCTCCTCCTCCTCCTCCTCTTCCTTGTGGCTTTCCTGGCTTCCTCCAAGTCTCACCATCTGGAGGAAGAGTCCGCTCTCCTCTAGATATTTTCCCTTTCTCCTTCCATTCCCTTTGTATATATGGATTTCATGTGTACCTAGTTCTTGATGTGCAGTTTTCCCCATTAGACTAAAAGCTCCTGAGGACAGGGATCATGCTTTTCCTTTTTTTTTTTTCTTGCATCTCTCCACTCCCCAGTTTAGCACAGAGCTGAAAAATGAAGAACACAGTAAGGGCTTAGTAAAGGCTTGTGGACAGACCAGCTGGAGCTCTGTACTCTGAATCTCAAAATTAATGACTTTGATACAATCTATCAATTAACATTTATTTAGTGCTTATTGTGTTCCAGGCTCTGGGCTAAGCCCTGGAGACATAAAAAGAGGCAAAAGACAATCCTTGCCCTCAAAGAACTAGTAATCTAATAGAGGAGATGGAACACAAACAAATTTTTACAACAGTGAGCTATGTATGGGATAAATAGGAAATAATTGAGAGAGGGAAGGCACTGGAATTGAGGAGGGTTGAGGAAACTTCTTGTGCAAAAAGGGATTTTGGTTGGGACTGGAAGGAAGCCAGGGAGGTCAATGGGCAAGAGGCTGTCAGACCTGTCAGGTCTGGGGGATGGCCCCAGAGAAAGCCCGAGTCCAGGAGTGCTGTGACCAGCACAGTTGGGTGGCCTAGCAACCAGTGAGTAAAGGGACGGGGATGTGTTGGATAGTCTGTTTATTCCAGAACCATTTCATACAGAGCCAAAGATACAAGGAACTTACAAGGTTTATAAGCCCCTAGCACAGTGGTTCTCAACCTTCCTGATGCCGTGACCCTTTAATACTTGTATGTGGGCGTATCTGCATGTGGGTGGATCTGCCTGGAGACAGATAGGGGAGCGGTGTCTCGGCTCCTAAGACCATCGGAAATATGTGTTTTCCTATGGTCTTAGGTGACCCCTGTGAAAGGGTCATTTGACCCCAAAGGGGTCACGACCCACATGTTGAGAACCACTACTCCTAGCAGCCGTTCTTAGGTAATCAGAAAAAAATTCTAGGACCGTCCTTTGGCCTTGACCACTCCCTACCCCAGCCTAAGGCTAGTTATTCATTAAGACTTCATCTACTTCATCTACTCTACAAGTCTCAGGATGGAAGGAGATGTCTACATTCAGAGGAAGATCTAGAAAGAACAGAGTTTAAATGGAGACTGAAGCAATCTTCATGCTGTTGGCTCTTTTCCATGTTTGGTTCTCTTTCTTTTTTCCCACTGTTCACTCCATTGGTTACAACCCTTCTGTACAACCAGACTAATGTCCAATGGGGAAGTATTTGCAGATCCTGTACCTTATAGAAGTTATACAAGGAGAGGGATATTCCATTAGTGGGGCCGGGGGACCCCTGAAAGTCCTCTACACAGAAGGCCAGGGTCCCTGGATCCAGGAGTATGTGGTAGGGAGGAAGGTATGAGAAGATAGGAAAGGTAGGAGGGAACAGATTATGAAGGGCGTTGCAGGCTTGAAGGAAGATTTTAGATTTGTTTCTAATGGCCTTAGGGGACCACTGGAGTTTATTGTTGACTGGGGGAGGGGAGTGATGTGGTTGAACCAGGACTCTAGGAAAATCACTTTGGTGGCGGAATGGAGAACGAACTGGAGGGGCAGGCAGTCCCCTCCCCCAACCCTGCCTTAGCAGCTACTGAAATAGCCCAGGAGTCAGGTGATAAGGGTCTATGTGAGAGTGAGGGCAGAAGCAGAGAAGAGAAAGGGGAATATTGGAGAGATGGTGCAAAGGTGAAAAAATTGACAGGCCTTGGCACCATATGGGGAGTGGGAGAGCATCAGGAGTCCAGGATGACTTCTAGGTTGGGAGCCTGGGGGAATGAGAAGATGAAGGGGCCCTCTGAAGGTGAAATGTGGGGAGAATTTAGGAGAAAAGATGATGGTCAGTTTTGGACCTGCTGAGTTTAAGATGTCTAAGGAATGTCCACTTGGAGATGGCTGGAGGGAATTGGAGATGTAAGACTGGAGGTGAGCAGAGAGTCTGGGGCAGGAAGGAGAGATTTGAGAAACATCAGCAGAGATGGTTAAATCTGTGGGAGCTGATGAGACCACCCAGTGAAGTGGTCAGGGGGAGAAGTGCAGAGGGCCCAGGACAGAGCCTGAGGGGTATCTGTGGGTGATAGTGGGGATGGATCAAATGAGGGGTTTTTTTAGGATGGGGAAGACATGGGCATGTTTGTAGGCAGTAGGGAAGATGAGATTGTGATCATTAGATTGTAAACTCCTATGATGGGAATGGGAATTTGAAGATCTTCCCTGCCCCTTAATAGACCTAGGGGGGAGTTTGAAGACCTTTCCTGCTTTGAAAGTAAACTCTGCCCCCTAATAGGTTGAATTATGGTGGGAACCTATGGTGGGAGGAGTTTGCTGAAGGGAAGCAGAGCCCACAGGAAGCTGGTCAGAGCTAGCTAGATGGTGGGGGAGAGAGGACCTCAGGCAAGGAGTCAGAGAGGCTCATGAGTAGATATTGATCTTGTATTGGTTTGTGGGAAGGCTGAAGCTATGGCTCTCAGTGTTATTATGGCTTCTGAAAATCTTTTGTAGTATGATGGAATCGGCTTACTGGTTTTTGGATTCTGTTTCCTGGTATCTAAATAAATGTTTCGGTTCTGTTATCTACCTGGAGAATCTGGTATATTTTGCTATCGAACATCATGCAATATTTATAGTCACAGTCTTTATCATGATTGTTGGTGCTGTAAATATTGCATCAGTGCTACAGTTCATTGAGGGGAAGGATCATCTTTGCCTCTTGTATCCCCAGCACCTAGAAGAGTGCCTAGCATACAGTAGGTGATTAATAATGTTAATTAATTGGTTGATTGACTGGTCTTCTAAGGATGAAAAGTGGAGCACAGTGGGGGGAGGTAGCAAAAACACCAGCCAGGTCAACTGAAGGCCCAGTTTGTGTGGTCTTGGGCAGGCCCTGTTGCTGTAGGGGCCTCTCAGGTCCTCTCCAGCTCTAATGTGGATGAGTAGCTCCATCGTTGACTTGAATTAGGCTCATAGGAGCATAGCCTTCAGATTGGAATGGCCTCCGAGGTCATCTGGGCAGGCCTCTCATTGGAGATTTGATAGGATGGGGCCCCACAGAGGGGAAGAGATTGGGATTAAGTAGAGGACGTGGATTGGAACTGAAATATCTACTCCAGCGGTTCTCAACCTGTGGGTTATGTTCAGTTTGTAACAATGAAAATACATCCTGCATATCAGATAGATTGATAACAGTAGCAAAATTATAGTTATGAAGTAGCAATGAAAATAATTTTATGGTTGGGGGTCACCACAACATGAGGAACTGTATTAAAGGGTCGAAGCATTAGGAAGGTTGAGAACCACTGATCTAATCCTCCAAGAATGAACCTTGTACTCCTTTGTCATTCTCATCAGCACCTTGTTTGCAGCTTCACTGAAGACTTCTCATATTGCCATGTCAGAGGTTTTAAAAGAACACACAAGGATTGCCCTGATATGAAGGGGACTTCTTTTATAGATGCTAACAAGCTAAAACATTGGGGGAAAATATCCCAGTGATGTGTGTGTGTGTGTGTGTGTGTGTATGTGTGTGTGTGTGTGTGTGTGTGTGTGTGTTTTATACATAAACACATGAATATGACTGAGGACTTTTTCCTCAGGGTTGAATAAGAGAGTCTGTAATGAATCCTGCATTTCCCTCTCTCGAGATCAGGGGCTGTAGAGATGACCCCAGGCCAGTGGAAATGGGCAGCCCTTCCTGGGCCTTTGTGGCTGACAGGCTGGCATGTGGGCACATACCTACCCCTCCCCA
This sequence comes from Pseudochirops cupreus, assembly GCA_028627135.1. NCBI lineage: Eukaryota > Metazoa > Chordata > Mammalia > Diprotodontia > Pseudocheiridae > Pseudochirops > Pseudochirops cupreus. The sequence continues at coordinate 396,157,021 of CM053581.1, read as the reverse complement.
TGGCCAGCACACACACATTGTAGCTTTTTCCTGCTGCCTACAGGAGGCTGAAGGTAACCTGAGCCAACCAGCTCAGTTCCTTTAGCACCAACACTCAGAAACTCACCTTTCCACTTGTAGGTAGAAGGAAGCTAATCGGAGCTCACTCTCTCTTCTCTCTTTCTGTCTCTGCCTCTCCCTCTTTCTGTCTCTCTCCCTGCTCCCTTCTTTCTTAGTGTTTTTACCCTGTCATGTCCCACCCAATACAAAGGGGCTAAAAATACATCCTCTCCCCTTCTGTAGGACCTTGATACACAGGTAGATTTGTATAATTGGTAAAGAATGGCAAGGCTGTGTCTGGGGATCCATAGACATAGAGAAAGGGGTCTTCTTCTCAGTACATTCTTCTTCCCCAAATGTCCCTGATTTTCCTCAGGGCCAGAGAGGGCACCAAGACATCTTGGTAAGGAACCAGGAACCAGGATTGGGGAGTCAGGAACTGCTCCTTGCTGGGTCACTTCAGGCCAGATAGGAAATCTTACACTTCCTGGAAAGGAGTTCATTAAGGGTGCTAGGAACAACCTTCCCCTTTCTTTCCTCTTTTGGGTCAGCACCATCACTGGGCCTGTAGCCCTGGTACAAAGCCTCAGTGTGCCCCAGTCTTCCCTCTTCCTCCCCTTCCCAGTCTGTTATATTTACTACTGAAATATCTAATCCTTCAAAAGTCTTCCTGAGAATGCACCTTCTAGCCTCCCCTCTCCCATCTCATAGCTGTCTCCTCCCATTTCTCCTAGTCTAAGACGGCATCTGATACCTAATGCTTCTCCTCTTCCCTCCCCACCTTTCCTCAGCTCTTGCAATCTGGCTCCTGCCCCCTCCACTTTCCCCAGACCACTCTTTCAGTTTTTCAGTCCTTGGTCTTGACCTCTCTGTTGGTCACTCCTTCTACTCAGTACTCACCTCCTTGACTTGGGTTACCAAAGGCTCCCTGTCCTGCTCCCCTGCTTCTCTCAAGGCTGCTCTGTTGATGGACTTGATTGGTTCTCTCAGATCTTCTTTAATAGAGGTGTTCTATCCTTTGCTTTCTTCTCCTAAACTCTCACCTATCAATCTCATGTACTCTCATGACATCATTGCCCTCACTAGGCAGATGCTTCTGAATCTGTGGGTTTTGCCTGGCCTCTCTAAGTTCTAGATCCAGAAGAGAGGAAAGGGCAGAGGAGAGAGCTAGTGTGGAGGCAGGCTTCAAGCCTCTACATTGGTAGAAAGTGATCATTCAGCCCTCCGGCTTCACCCCACCCTAAAGGTGAAGAGAAGCTTCTTTCCAGCTCTGAGTCTTCCATCCCACTATTGGGTGAGCATTGACCTGGGGGCTATATTTGCCTCCAGCCCTCCCCTTCCCCCAATCCTTCCTATTGCTTCAGGTGACTCAAGAATATCCCAGCACCCAAGCTGGAAGTGGGCAGAAGACAGGAGAACAATCCCATTAGACCCCACTTTCTCCACCCACCCTCAGGAAGGCAAGCCATCGCCTTCTGGGGAAAACTCAGTTAGTCTTAGGATGGCCTTAACTTAGGTAAATGGAAGGCACCCATGATCCATAACAGAAACTCTGCTAGGCTTGAGCAGCTGGGAGGAAGTGCCCCTGGAAGGAATAATTAGTAGATGGGAAGGGACAGCAACCCTAGAAATGTCTGAAGGCAGCTGGGACAATTTCCCTGAGACAGCCAAAGAAACAAACTTTGGTCTGAAGAGTGAGGAGATGCTGGGGCAGAGGTTTCAAGAAAGGTCAAGGCTTCTTAGAGCTGGAAGGGACCTTAAAGGTTATCTAGTCCAACTCTACATTTTTATAGATGGAGAAATAGACCCAGAGAAGGGAAATTACTTGCCCAAGGTCACACACCTAGTAAGTAGCAGAGCCAAGACTTAATGGGGCCACCTCCCTTCCTTTCTTCTGTTCCCTCCCTGGGTGATTTCTTGTGTTTTCATGAATTCACCTCTATGAAGACACAGACACACTCAAATCTCCACATATTGTCCAGATTACTCTCCTGAGCCTTAGCCTAGAATCAATATCTGCCAAGGGAATGGATCCACCTGGATATCTCCAACTTCACAGCCAAAGTGCGCCCAAAGGGATTGTCTAAGTCTTATTTTTATCTAGTGGTTTGCTGCTGTCTCTCCCATGAGAATGGGAAGCTCCTTGAGGGCTGGGGCTGCTTCCCTTGTACCTCAGAGTCTGACTCATTGTCTGACCCTTAGACCTGGCCCTCCTCCACACCTCACAATTTCTGTTGAGAGCATCACCATCCTTTCCAGCATCTAAAGCATTCAAACTCTGCTTCAGAGACTGCAGCTCCGATGGACTGGCCATGTTGTTCGAATGCCTAAGCTATGCTTGCCCAAAAGACTATTTTATGAAGAACTCACACAGGGCAAGTGCTCACACAGTGGTCAGAAGAGGTGATACAAGGACACTCCCAAGGTCTCTCTGAAGAACTTTGGAATTGATTGTGTGACATGGGAGACACTGGCACAGGACCGCTCAGCATAGCATGCCCAAATCAGAAAAGGTGCTGAGCTCTACGAGCAAAGCAGAATTGAGACGGCTCAAAGGACATGCAGAGTGCGCAGATTTGGAGAATCCATCCCAAATGTTCCTTGGACTATTGGTGCCCGACCTGTGGGAGAGCATTCCGAGCTCGGATTGGTCTGGTCAACCACAGCAGGACACATTGAAACTTGACTCTAGCATAATGATGTCATTTTGATCCTCTTTGAGAATGAAGGACAATCACTATGTTTTCTTTCACAACATGACTAAGATGGAAATGTTTTGCATGACTACACATGTATAACCTCTATCGAATTACTTGCCTTCTCAATAGAATGGGGTGGGGGGAAGGGAAGGGAGAGAATTTGGAGCTTGAGTTTTAAAAATGAATGTTGAAATGATTTTTATGTGTAACTGGGGAAAAATAAAATACTAAATAAAAAAATAAAATGCATATAATAAGTTCAATGTGTTATTTTCTTTTTTTTCTTTTTTTT
>CM053581.1:396123874-396153491 GCA_028627135.1 Pseudochirops cupreus | reverse complement strand
GGGGGTGCAAAACCTCTGCCTTTCGCTTTTCAGCTCTGGAGGCCTTCTGGCAGGACTGCTTATCTTCCCCTTTCACAAATCCCATTCACAGCTGCCCTAATCCGCTCACCTGAAGCTTCTCAGCTCATCCACTCCTACCGTCCAGCCGCCCCCGGGGCACAGCCGGGGCTTCAGGCCAGGCTGGTTTCAGTTCGCAGTGCTGATATGGTTCCTCGTAGCCGAGCTGACTTTAGTGGGAAGTATCTTTGTGTGCGTTTTGGAGTTCCAGGATTGGTTTAGAGTCCTATTTTATGGGTATTTTGGGGTGGCTATGTGAGAGCTGCGATGTGTTGCTGCTGCTACGCCGCCATCTTGGCTCCCTCAATGTGTTATTTTCAAAGTTGTCCTTATTTGTGATTCTTTCTTTAATTTCTTTTGCTACTTTTTGTACATAAATATGATTGGTATTTTTGGTTTTACGTTGCCTAAATTTCTCCCACATCTCTATCTTTACCCCTTTCCTCCTTCCAAAGAGCCAGCCTATATAATAAATAACATATTAAGGGAAAACAGAGAAGAGAAAAAATAATTAAAATGCATGAATAAATTGAAATAGTCTGAAAAATCATACGAGTCCCTCCCATAAAACCCCCAACAACTGCAATAGAACAGAACTTCCAGAGGGCACAATGGAAAGTTTCAGAAGGGTGACACAGAGGTGCTTGAGGGATGGGACTGACTGACATGGGTGTCTATGGGGGGCCCTAGGCAGCCTGTGACTCAGAATCACAAGGATTGTAATTGAAGCCTCAGAGTAGTACATTGTCACACCCTTCAGGGGAATACAGGTAAAACTGATTTCATCACTTTTGCTCTTTCCTCTCCATCACCCTCATACCCCTTCAGTTCTTGGATCCTGTTGCCAACACATCTTGCATCCATCCCACTTGGCCACCACCCTAGTTCCACCCTTCACCACCTTATTGTGCCACTCCTAACTGGTCCCACTGCCCCCAACTTGTTCCCTCTCCAAGCCATCCTCTGCAGAGTTGCCAAAACAAGCCAGAATAATCCCAAGGCATGGTCTGATCACAGCTCCCTCTGCTTCAAACCCTCCAGGGGTACTCTTTGAACTCTAGGATAGTATACAAATGTCCTAGCCTAGCACTCAAAGGCTTCCCAAATCTGCTTCTCACCTTTCTTTCCAGTCTTGGTCCACACAATTCTCTTTCATACCCTATGTTCCAGGCAGGGGAATTTCTGATAGGTTACATTTGATCTCTGTCTTTTTACATTAGAATAGGCTGGCTCCTATACCAGGAACTGTTCTTTTTTGTTTTCTGTTTCTCCTTATCTTTGTCTTTCATAAATGGGCAGAAACGCCTGAAACATCAGATACTGCCTTAGGCACTAGGAGACAAAGTACAAAATGAAGCAGTTCCTGCCCTCAAGGGGTTTACATTCTATCAGAGGAGAGTGCACAGACACAATGAGGACACATGTAAATATTTACAAAAAGATATAGTTACAAAGTATCTCCTTTCAAGACTCTGTTCCATGTCACTTCCTCCCAAATATTGCTTCTTCATCAATCATTCTTCTCTCCTTCCTCAAATAGCCTAGTATTTACTTCGTTGGGGACATGCCATTTTCCCTGGTAGAATGCATGCTCCTTGAGGACAGGGCTAGTTTTTTGTTTGGTCTTTGTATCTCCAGAGAGCAACGCAGTGTCTAGTGCATAGTAGGGGCTTAGGTGGAGTCAGTCAAAGATTGGAATGAAGTGTGGAAGCTGATGGAGGAGCTGTGGCTTTCTGGGCCACCAGAGCCATTTGCCTAAAACACAGCTTTGTCCACATCACCCCCTCCTGAATAACCTCTAGTGCAGTGGTTCTCACCCTGTGGGTCGCGACCCCTTTGGGGGTTGAACCACCCTTTCACAGGGGTCACAGGGGTCACCTAAGACCATCAGAAAACACATATTTCCGATGGTTTTAGGAACTGAGACACCACTCCTCTATCCTTCTCCAGGCAGGTCCGCGCACATGCAGATACGCCCACATACAGGTATTAAAGGGTCATGGCATTAGGAAGGTTGAGAACCACTGCTCTAGTGGCTGCCTATTGCCTCCAATTTGGCATTTATAGCCCTTCCTAACCTGGTCCCTTCCCACCGTTCCTGTCTTCTCACACCTTTCTCCCCAACTCATGTGCTTTCATCCAGTGACACTGGCCTCCTGGCCATTCCACAAACAAGACCCTCTGTCTCTCAGCTCTGAGCATTTCCTCTGGCTGTCCTCCATGCCTGGCACACTCTCCCTCCTCCACTCTGACTACGTACCTCCCTAGCTTCCTTTAAGTACCGAAATGCCACCACCAGAAGCCTCCTCTCTCAATTCCAGCGCCTTCTTCTGTTTATTATTTCCTATTTATCCTGTTGTGAGCATATTGTCACACACCCCCCATTAGACATAAGTTCCATGGGGAGAGGGACTATCTTTTGCCTCTTTTGGTATCCCCAGGTCTTGGCACAGTGCCTGGCACATAGGTGCTTAATAAATGTTTTTGACTGATACTGAACAACAGCAATCTAACTGTATTGTTCACCTCATTTATTCATTCAGTGAATATTTAATAAACACCTATTCAGTGCCGAGCCTGGTGAGATAACCTGTGTAACAATCTGTGGCACCTAGTGTTGCCAGGCACTATGCTTAGCACGGGGAGTACAGAAGGAGGCGATGATAATCCATTGTTTTGGTGGATACAAATGCAAACCTAAAACATGGCCCCAGATCTGCAAAACCTGTGTTCCGATGGGAGTGGGGTGGTGATTGATGCCAACATGCATTTCAACATAGAAATAGACCCAAAATGAATCTAAAGGAACATCCATGGGGATGGCAGGAACAGCTGGGGAAGTGAATATAGGCCTCCTGTAGCAGGTCCTGAATGGGCTGAACCCTGAAGGTGTCTATAAGTTGTAGATGAGAAGAGAGAGCATTCCTGGCATGGGGATCTGCCTATGCAAAGGCACAGAGGTAGGAGAGGGAATGCCAAGTACAACATCCAGCAAAAAAAAAGCTAACGTGGCTCATGTGTGTGAAGGTGAGTAATATACAATAAGCCTGGAAAGGTCTGATGAAGCCAGATTTGAAGAGCTTTAAATGTCAAACAGATGTATTTGATGAGATATCCTAAATATAAGTGCCTGATTATTGCTGTTCCTTCTCCACTCCCTAAACTTCATCTTCTCCCTCCCAGTCTTTACACTGGCTGTTCCTGATGCCTAGAATGCTCTCCCTTCTCACTTCAGTCTCTTAGAATGCCTGGTTTTCTTCAAGACTCAGATCAAACACACATTTTCTTTTCAGCCTTCCCTAAATCCCTTCCTCTCCCTGCCCCACGCCCAATTAGTTTGGATTTTTTTGGGGGGGGGGGGTGGTACGTATTCTGTATTTATTTCTACACAGGTCCATTCAAACTCATCCAGTTCCCTTGCCAATAGCCCTATGGAACTTAGCTGATCCTCATGCCAGCTGCCTTGGAATAGGATGATACTGTTAATCCCCATTCTACAGAAGGGGCATGTGACGGAGAAAGAGTGAAAATCCAGGCCCTCAGACTTCTGTCCCCTCTGACTTGTTAAATGTCAGAATTACTACAGTTGAGAGTAGAGGAGTGGGCTACAATGATAGAAATCAATGTTGTTTCCCCCGTTAGAACGTAAACTCCTTGAGGGCAGAGATTAGTTCACTTTTGCCTTGGAATCTCCAGTATCTGTCCCAGTGTCTCCCTTGCAGTCAGAGCATAATCTAAATATTTTGACTGATTCTGTGGAATGGCTACAGATTTGAATACATGAAACCTACATATAAGAAGGACCTCCAAGGAGTCTTAGGCTGTGGCTTGAGCCTCTGAGGTTAAGTGGTTTGCCAAGTCAAGGTTGCCTGACACCCCACCCCGAACCACTCCATCTGCCAGGCCGTTCTCTCTCATTCTTCTGATTGAGATAAAAGTCTGACCAGGAGTGTTCATTTGGACCCTTCCACCGGTAGACCTGCCTTTGGGATGTCTCCATGGAAAGAGAGTGCAGACTTAGCCTGCAGGCCCAGAGTGCTTGTGGCCTTTAGAAGGTCCCCGAAGGCTCTACTAAGAGGCCTCTGGGGCCAGAGGTGGACAGACGGACAGAATGAACAGTGGTGGATATGTCCACAACTCTGTCAGGAATTCAACAAGCTTTTGCCTTCTACAGCAACAGTAGCTACTGTATATATTATCATCTTACAGAGGAGGAAACTGAGGCCTAGGGAGGTTAAATGATTTGCCCACTCAGCCTGTCTGAGTCAGAGACAAGAATTCAGACTGAAAGATCTCCTGGCTGTAGCATCAGCACCATTTCCTTTATAGCACATGAACGCTTCTCCCATTTTATTGTTAGAGAAACTGAGGCCCAGACAGGGTAGAGTGAGTTTTCCTAGATTAAATAGTGAGTCTGGGGCAGATGCAGTATGGGTGCCCAGTTTCCTGATTCCATGCCCACTCTTTCCACAGTGCCCCCATCCCCAAGCCAAAAATGTAGGGGGGGGAACCTCACAAGAACATCCTTCGGGAGATCACCCCGCCCTTGTGTGACAAGAATGCTGGGAGGTGTGAAAGGCTGCCATACAGATCTCGAAGGTGCCCGGTGAGAGAAGCACCCCTGCACTCTCCCATTGTTCAGGGAGACTGAGCTTACAATGCCAGCCTTGCCTAGACCAGCTGCTCTGTCCACTGGGTTTTTCTACATTGTCCCACAGGCCTGGGAAATTGCAGGGTTGTCCTCTGTAATCGACTTCAGCAGAACAAAGGGAGGATTGTCCCAGCAGCAGCATGGGGGAGGGAGTGGTGAATTTTACAGCACAAAGCGTTGATTTTTGTCTTCTCTTGACTGGCGACTGATCTTCCTGGCCAGGCAGACTGTGAGTACTCTGGTAAAGGGAAATGAAAAGGTGGTTTGGAAAAAGCTGATTTCAGAAGACTGAGGGGGAGCAAGTTTCCAGACTCTTGACTGGGAGATGGTGGGCTATGGGTGCAGACTGGTCCATTTGTGGCTGGTGGGATGACTGGGTTTGTGGCACTAAATTCTATTTTGTCCAAGGTGAGGTTCTTTTGGGGGTGTGGGGTGGGAGGATTGTTGGGAAACAATACTGATGTTAAACAAAAGAGCATCAATTAAAACAAGTTTTTTTTTAAGAAAAGAAGAGGTTGGTGGGTGTGTCGAAGCCACTTGAGGGAGTAGGAGTGATAAGTGGGGAAAGCTCAGGGAGCCAGAAATCAGCTGCCTGGAGCTGGAGTTACTTCAGTGATTGATGAGTTCGAGGCAAGGTCTTCACTCTCCACACTTAACATGAGAGTTGGGGCCTTGCTTCCCCAGGCAGCTTCCAGACCAGGTCCCAGCAAGGCCGGAAGTGCAGGGAGTGAGTTTGGGAGCAATGAGAAGGCCTTGTTCTGAGATGTTCTGCCCCGATTACCATTGTCATTATCAGCACATGGAGATGTTTGAATTTCTGTACGCAGGTCTGACTTCCTTGTGTTGCCAGCCTTAATTAGGGCCCAAAGCTGGACTGACGTCATCTCCCGACTGTCCTTTACAGCATAATGAGCCCCATCCAGCATACATTTCCACATGTTCTTTAAAAAATGAATGGTGCATTTTGTTTGGACATACCAGGGGCTTCCCTGCAAACAGCCAGCCAGCCTTCTCCACCAAGCTGCTTGGGCTCCATGGGGCGCTGCCAAGGTCTAGCATCAGAAGATGTGGCCCCAAATCCTGACTGTCAATCTCTATCCAGTGACCTTGTCATCTCCTGCTCTCTCTGTCAGCCTCCATTCTCGATTAGAAGGTCAGGAGGAGAGGGGGGATGCGGGCTAAAACTCTGGCTCTGCCAGAATCTCCAAGGCTGAGGGGTCCAAGAGGACATCTCACCTGAAGGTGACCTAAGCACATGTTCTGCAACACCCCCAAGCAAGGGAGATCCAGGCTCTCTTTGAAGCCCCTCGGTGGCTAAGAGATCACTGCTGCCTGAGGCAGAGCCTTCCTCTTTGGGGCAGCTCTCACTGTTCAGAAATTTGTGGAGCATTGAATTGGCATCTGCCCCTCTGCCATTCTGGCTCCCAGCTCTGTCCTGTGGGCCAAGAAAAGCCAAGATAGTCTCTCTTCCTTGAGATAACAAATACTCACCAACAATCACAAGGAGTCTGGATCTGGACCTTGGAGGTCATCTAGTCCAATGCCCTCATTTTACAGGGGCACAGAAAGGGCAAGGGATACAAAGGTTGCCTAGGTGAGTGGCAGAGCTGGCATGAACCAGGGCTTCCAAAGTCTGGGCTTTGCTAGGCCAGATAGCCAGTCCCTTCAGTCTATTCTCTGCGAGATGACTTCCAGACCTCTGGCCATAGCCCTAGCCCTAGCCCTAGCCCTAGCATGGACTCACTTTTGGGTGTGCTCTGGTTTGTACAAATATGTCCTAAAACAGGACTCCTAGAGGTGAAACCTAGTATTCCTGATGTGGTCACTCTGGGGCAGCAGGCGAGGGTTCTGTCGCTTCCCTCCCACTGCCCCTGTGATTATTAATCCAACCCAATCTCCCTACCTTCGCTTTCCACTAAGATCACTTTTGTCTGGCACTGCCTGCCTTGCCGTATACTTGTGCAGTGGAGTCTCAGTTTCTTCATCTGTAAAATGGAGACAATAATCCCTGCACTCCCTACCTCATAGGGCTGTCTTTTGCCAAGAGATAGTGGGAGAATGAAAAAGCAAAGCTGCTACCTGCCCTTAGTCTGGTCTCTGCCAGGATCATTCGACTAGTATGAGTCTGAATAGTAACAACAGAAAGGAACACTTATATAATACTTGGGGCAGCGAGGTGGCATAACAGATAGAGTGCTGGGCCTGGAGTCAGGAAGACCCGAGTTCAAATTTAGCCTCAGATACTTACTAGCTGTGGGACCCAGGGCAAGCCATTTAACGTCTGTCTGCCTCTGCTTGCTCCCTCATGTGTAAAAACAGAGATTAAAGCGGTGCCTTCCTTCCAGGGAGGGTTGTGATGATCACATGAGATAGTATTTGCACTTAACACAGGGCTTGGCACATAGCTGATTCCCTTCCCATGAGTCTGAAGATGTGTGCCTTCTCAGGAATGGGTCCAAGGGCTCATGACCAGGAACTTTCTCCTCTGGCCAAGCAGCATGTCTCTGCTCCAAGGCGGCCAGAGACAGCTCCCACACCCTTCCTCACCAGGGTACAGGTCTTCTCTCTGCTCTCTTCTGGAAAAGAGGTAAAAAGGGCCCAGAGGAAAAGTCCGCTTGATTCTGGCTGAGTTAAGGATGAGTTCAGTAAGCCTGATCCTACCCTTAGGAAGGACATGTTGTCCAAGTCCCAAACAAAGACTCATCACACATTCTCATCATGGAGACCAAAGAACTCACCCATCTCATGCATACAAAGTATTCAAGAGCACAGAAGAAGGGTTCCAGCATGTGCAGTCAGCCCTTAATGGAAGGGCATGCATGAGAAACACACAGGAGGGGAAGGCAAGGATGGGAGTTGCCAGTACGAGTGCGTTATGTGTGTGTGTGTGTGTGTGTGTGTGTGTGTGTGTGTGTGTGTGTGTGAGGGGGAGGGTGGGACTCACACCAATGAGCTCACACATAATCCCCCAATAGGAGTATGAAAAAGTTGGGTTCAAATCCTGCCTCAGAACTCAGATACTTCCTAACTATGCCTGGATGGGGGAGTGTTCCATAAGATCTGGGTTCAAATCTCACCTCGAATACTAATAGTGTGATCCTGAAACCTCTCTGGACCTTATTTACCCTATGTAAAAATGGAGGGATTGGATTTAATGACCTCCAAGTTCTCTTCCAGTTCCAGAACTATGAGCCTATGATCCATCAGCAAGCATTTATTAAGGATTTACTGTGTGACAGGCAATGAGGATACAAAGAAAAGCCTGAATCGCCCCTGTCCTCGAGGAACTTACAATGCCCAGTTCAGAGCTGGACAAACTCAGCTTATCAGCACTAAGATCTTGGGCAGATAGCTTCTCCTTAAATCTTAATACCTTAATTAATACCTTAAATCAAGGTATTGGACTTCAGGAGCTCTGAGGTCCCCGCCAGCTTAGAATTGAAGACCTTGTGAACACTTTCCCATTGAGACACAGACAGAAAGAGACAGAGAGCAAGAGGAAATGGAAGAGGGAGAGAAAAAAAGAGACACAGAGAGAAAGACAAAAAAACAAAGAGACAGGAAGGGAGAAGAAAAGAAAGAGGGAGAGAAAAAGGGACAGAGAAACAAAGAGACAGGGAGAGGAAAAGAAAGAAGGAGAGAGAAGAGGAGAAAGACAAAGAGAAAAAGGGAGAAGGGGAGAGAGGGGCAGTTCACTGAGATGCAGAGAAATTTTGCCGCTCCTGAAGTTAAAGAGTTCCTGCTTTTCCTTCCCTTCCAGGGTTGCTGTGATAATCCTGTGGGATTACACATACTGAAGGGCTTTAAAAACTAGACAAGCAACAGATTGTTAATGATCTGAGCCAAAGAGAAGGGGGACACTAGAGGCTTCCAAGGCCCCTCCGCAGGACTGGCTGGGCAGCCACTCCCTCCTCCAGATGCATCTTGTAGCTGGATGTTGTCTGGGATTTGGGCCTGGATGGAACCTGAGACCATTCTCTTCTTAGGGTTAGAGAAGTCACCTGGGTGGGTCCACCCCACCTTCTGATGGATTCAAGGTTCTCCTGGCAGGAAATGAATCAAATCTTGTTTTATCATTCTGCCTTAAGGCCTTTCCTCAAACTCCTCTGAAGCCTCTGACATTTCTGGGAAGTTGTCATTACTCACTAACTATTATTTATTTAAGGGGAAAAGTCCCTAGAACTCTCTCCTAAGACCAGGATCCTTTGGCGGCTGAAGGCTGGCTCCAGGAGAGGGAAAAAAAAAAAATCCAGCCTTAACTTTTTAGCAAAAGTCGATCTTTTTTATCTCATCCTGTCCTTTGCCCTTTAGAAAGTGTTTGCTCAGGAGCAATGTGGGATGCCAGGAAGATCAGTGGGTCTGGTATGAGAGGAACTGGGTTTAATCCCAAGCTACTCTGTCAACTGAATACCCTTGGACAAATCCTCAGTTTCCTCATTCCCAAAATGGGTACTTGAAGTTTCCACTCAACTAGGAGCATCGGGGAAAAATGGATTTTGTTTACAGCCAAGCTGGACCTGGAGAACTGTGATTTTTCCACTCTTTTTTCTCTACACCAGCCCACCTTGAGGTCAGTCTGTCCAGTGTGAGTGTCTGAACTCTCCTGCCTCCAGTGTGAGCAGAACTTCAGGGTTGAGCCCAAGAGAGGAAAGTGACTTTCCTACCACCTAGCTAGGAGTGAGGCCTGAACTCAGGCCAGCCTGTCTGCAGCCCACCTGCCCAAGGCCCTCCTCAAAGTCTGGGAAGAAGAAAAGGCCCTCACTGGGCTCTTTGCACAACTAGGTCATTTCAGTGACTGAGGCATCATTTCCAGTACTCAAGAATCCCCTCCCCCTTTTCTTTTAGTAAAAAATAAAATCGACTGGAGAGATAGCACCATGTGACAGAAAGGACCTGAGAGAGCACCAGCCCTGGAGTCAGGAGGACCTGAGTTCAAATCTGAACTCAGACACTTGACACTTACTAGTTGTGTGACCTTGGGCCAGTCACTTAACCCTGATTGCCTAGCTTCCTCCCCCCACAGAAAGAAGAAAGGGCCTGAGAGCTGGGGCAGGGGTGGGGTGGGGCATCAGGGGTCATTCATTCATTAACCTCCATCATGTACAAGGCTGTGTCTGCTCAGAGCTGGGAGAGGAAGCAAATGATAAAGGATTATACATTTACTCAGCTCTCACCATGTGCAGGTCACTGTGCCAGACAATCCCTTGTAACTCTAAGGGATGTGCATGCCTGGCTGCGCGCTGGCAGTGACCTTGGAGTCTGGCTGCCTTGAAGCTTCCCAGTTAGAGACCAGGGTGGTTGCTGGCTGGGGCAGAGTCCACTATCCTGCTGGGAGAGGAGCACAAGGAGGAGGGGGAGGAGGAAGAGGGAAAGGAGGGAGAGGAGGGGGAGGAAGAAAAGGAGGAGGGAAGGAAGAGGGGAGGAGGAGGGGAGGAAGAGGAGAAAGAAGAGGAAGAGGGAGGAATAAGAGGAGGAGGAAGAAGAGGAGGAGGAGGGAAGGAAGATGAGGAAGAAGGGAGGAGGAGGAGGGGAGGAGGAAGAGAAAGAAGAGGAAGAGGGAGGAAGAAGAAGAGGAGGAAGAAGAGGGGAGGAGGAGGAAGAGGGGAAGAGGAGGAGGAGATGAAGGTGACCAATGAATCCAACCTCATAACTCCCCAGGAGGTCCTAGCCTGGCAGATTCTAGGCCTTTGTCAGAGCTGGGAAGTTTCCTGCCTTTCTCAAGGCCTGAGTTTTTCTTCTTCCAATGAGGAGATTGGACCCAATGACCTCTCAAGTCCCTTCCCCCCTAGACATTGTGGTTCTTTTCACGACAATCAGCCAGACTCAAACTTCTTCATTTTTCAGTTTTCAGAGGATGAGTTGGCCAGGGCTGACAAGGCCAGACTGGTACCCCTGGTTCCAGATTAGGATGAAAGGAGCCGTGTAGACCTGGGCGATCAAGCAGTTGGCAGAAGAAGGCTGCTCAAGGCCCTAGTGGGAGGGAGAAGAACCTGTTCTTTGCCAGGATATCGAATTCATTTGGCTGCTGAGTGCAGCCCTCCTGGGCTGTGTGGGCTGACCTGCTGGGCCTCTGGGCCTCTGGGCTGAAGCCAGAGGGAAGGACTTTGGGTCTTTCTATATTCAAGTCAATTGACTCTGAAGGAGGGTGGAGGCTGGGGGAGAAGGTGCTGCTCTTCCTATCACCACTGGTTCAGTCATTTTTCAGTCATGTCCGACCGACTCTTTGGGACCCTATTTGGCAAGATACTGCAGTGGTTTGCCATTTCTTCAGCTCATTTTACAGATGAGGAAACTGAGGCAAACAAGGTTATTAAGTGACTTGTCTAGGGTCACACAGCTACTAAGTGTCTGAGGCCAGATTGGAACTGAGGTCTTCCTGACTCCAGGACTGCTGCTCTGTGGACCATTGCACCCCTAACTTCCCTGCTACCACATAAAGAATCAAAAGACTGAGTGGGCAGCGACCAGAGAGATCACCAGGAGAATACTGTGCAAGCTTCTTGAGAGCTGGGCTTGGCCTTCAATGAGCCTTCCTAACCCCAGAGCCCAGCACCTACCCTTACACATGAAAGGGGCTTGTTGGGTCAGGTCTAGTGTAGACCATCACATGAGAGTTAAGAAACAAGGCCCAGAGATGGCAAGTGACTTCCCTGCAGACCCCTAATGGGGAAAAGGCAGAGCCAGGACCAGAACTGGGGCCTCCTACCTCAAAGGAGAAAATCAGTGATCTCTGGCTACTTTTTCCTCTCTTCATGCTTCTAACACTGTTTTTGCCCAAGAAAAGATTTTACATTTATTGCAATGAAATTTTTATCTTTATAGGATTTGGACCAAGGTTCTGGCTGTGTGTGGTCTTCTTGGACTCTAATGCTGTGTTCAGTATCCTTCTAGGTTTGGTGTTATCTGCCGACCTGAGAAGAGGCATGACTTCTGTTCTTTATTCCAAGACAATAAAAAACCATGTCAAATAATACAGGACCAAGGATAGATCCCTGGGGCACTTCACTAGAGACCTCCTTATCAATTGACATCATACCATTAATGACTGCTCTTTGAGTCTTACCAGTCAGCAAAGTCTGAATTTGCCAAATTATACTCAGCTGGCCCACATCTCTCACTCACAAGCACAGAATACAATGGAGCATTTCTCTTGGATAGTGGCCAAGATCTGGACAATGAGGGACTTTTGCTATATGATGCCACCTAGTTGTCACTAACTTCCCTTACAAGCACACAATTCACAAAGCTCAATGGAAAAAAAAAAGTCTTTACAGGCTTATACAGGAAATAAACAGAAAATATTCACCAGTGACCAGACATTCATTCTCTAGGAACCCACATAGCCTCTGTCATTTACAAATTGCACTGGGAGGGCTCCCAGCAGGCACCATTTTTTTTTACAGTTCCTCAGCTCAGGGAGCCTACCTACCTATTACAAGCACAGATCTTCAGCTCCTGGTATCTACAATTCCCCAGAGGTGGCCTTTGTCATTTTCCTCTGAGCTCTCAAAAACTTCTTTTGGTGGCTCATCAGCTTTTCCTTCCCTTGCTGCTCTCGAGTCTTGTGGCTGCTCATCTGTGCAAATCGGCCATTCACGCGGGTGTCCACAGCTCCCAACAGGTAGCTTTACTAACCCTTGGTTCCCAGGGAAAGCATCTTTTCTCTCTCATTCCTATAGAGATGTTAAAGTAATCTCTCATGCTGCTTGTAGCTCAAGCAAGATAACTTTGAATGCAGAGTTTAAATAAGATGTAGTCCTGGCCCTCACTCAGCTTCCAGCCTAACACCTCTCCAGTACTCATGCCACCCTTCACTCCTTTATCTTTGCCACAACCCTCCTGAAAACCTTCATCACCTCTCACTTGCACCATTGTAACAGCTTCTTTCATTTTTTCATCATTGACTAGGCTCCTGTACAACCTGTACAGTCCCTTACCAGAAATCAAGAAGGGGCCCTAAATTCAGGCAAGGCACTGGGCTAGACCCCTGCCTGGGCTCCCTGCCACCATTCTCCCCATTCTCCAAAGCAATGCTCCTGAGGTACCCTTCTGATCCCATCCTTCCCCTGACTTTACCCTGACTTTGGGTGGCTTTGTTCTTTACCTGT
This sequence comes from Pseudochirops cupreus, assembly GCA_028627135.1. NCBI lineage: Eukaryota > Metazoa > Chordata > Mammalia > Diprotodontia > Pseudocheiridae > Pseudochirops > Pseudochirops cupreus. The sequence continues at coordinate 396,140,675 of CM053581.1, read as the reverse complement.
ATAATGCCCCTAAGCCTGGTGTTCAGGGCTCCACAATATCATTCTAACTGGCCTTTCCAGATTTTTTTCATCTTAGGGTCCCTCCCTGACTCTGTGTACCAGATAAGTTATTCTCTCCCCTCTTAGACAGCCCTTTTCTGACCTCTGGGCATTTGCTCAGGCTCTCAGATTCTCTGGGATTATATCCAGGTCATTGAATAGAGCTCAAGACCTGAATTCAAATCCAGCCTCAGATGCTTATTAGCCGAATGACCCTGGGCAGTTCACCTAACCTCTTTTTGCCTTAATTTCCCCAACTTTCAAACAGGGATAACAGTACCTATTTCTCAAGGGGCTTGTGAAAATCAAATGAGATGACATTTGGAAAGCTTGGCACATAGTAGATGCCATATAAATGTTTATTCCTTCCCCCCCCCTTTAGTTTCCTCATCTATAATTTTTAAAATTTTAAATTTTTTAAAATTTAAAATTTTTAAATTTAATTTTTTTTAATTTTAAAATTTAAATTTTTTATCTCATCTATAAAATAGGGATATTAATAGTACCTAGCTTACAGAGTTGGGAGAATCAAATGACATTCCCCTCTTCTGAGACCTCTCCCACCTCTGATATCCCCCCACACTGCCCATCCTGCCCCCGTATCATTAAACCAATAATATCAATGAACTTTTCCAAAGGAATATTTACTGAAAAGATCCAGCGAGACCCAGAATATGAAAATGTCCCCCCAGACCTGTGGACTCTCCCTATGAAATGCTGAGTTTCCAGGCAAAGTGGCTCCACTTTACCATGGTTGCTGAAGCATCCCGCCTCTCCCAGCAACTCTCCTCAGTCACTCCCTGGCTTTGGGGGCCAGGGCTCTACTACCTGGGACCGAAAGCATCTGTGGCTTTGACCACCCTGAGCTTGGGAGCCACTGAGACCCAAAGCAGAAGCTCATCCTTTTCCCCCAACTCAGATCAATCAGTGCAGACGCTTGCTCCGTCCTGAGCCTGTTCAGCTCCTTGGGTTCAGACCTCTGTTGTTCTTTGTGAAGGATCCCACAGAAAGGAGCTCTTGGCCCAGGTCTGATCATTATGGTGTCCCTTACAGGGGCAACAGCAACAAATGACTTTCTTAGTCCTTCAAGCAGGGCATTTGCTCGGGCTCCCAGATCCTCTGGGATTGTATCCAGGTCATTAAACACAAAGTTGGTGTCTGAGACCAGATTTGAACTCAGGTTCTTCTCATGTGAGGCTTGGCGCTCTATGCACTGCACCACCAGCAGCCCTTGGACAAGGTAGAGCAGGGAAAAGTCAGACTGTTTTTGCTCATGTGAATGCCGTAGCACACGTTTGTGGGGCTTCCAAAGTGCTTTATAAGTAGAATTTCATTTGATCCCCACAACAACCTTGGGAAGGAGGGAGGTGCTGTTACCCCCATTTTATAGATGGGCATACTAAGGCAGCACAGAGGAATTAAATCCCATAGAGCTAGTCAGTGGCTGGGATCAAATCTGAACACAGATCCTCCTGTCTATCCCACTAGGGGGCGCCATAGTGCACAGAGCGCCAGGTCTGAGTTCAAATCTAGCCTCAGACACGTACCAGCTGTATGACCCTGGGCAAGTCACTTCACCTTGTTTGCCTCAGTTTCCTTATCTATAAAATGAATTGGAAAAGGAAATGGTAAACCACCCCAGTATCTCTGCCAAGAAAACCCCAAATGGGGTCATGAAGAGTCACAGTGAGTCGACCAGGACTGAACAACAGTAAATGGGATGAGAGGTGATTTAATGCACTGGGTAGAGGGAGCCCTGGGTTCAGGTGCTGCTGCTGTGTCTTCATAATGCCCTAGGCACCTCTCCCGGACTATTGCTCCTCCTGTAGCTATTCTACAGTCATAGAATCAATCCCAGTATCTCAGATCTGGGGGGGACCCCAGCAGCTTCTAGCCCAGAATAGGACCTGAACCGCTGCCAAAGGAGCCCTTGCTAGGAAAATCTGAGGGATGGGGAGCTCACTATCTTTTGAGGCAGATCTAAATTTTAGGAAGGTTTTGCTTGTCTTGGGCTGCATTCTGCATTTCTATAAAATTCTTGGACTCTAACATTTCTGAGGCTATGGACAACAAGGCTAATTTTTCTATGTGAAAGCCCTTCAAATGCCTGATAGCAGCAATAATACTCTCCCCCCGGCCCTCCCCCCTCCCTGCCGAGTTTTCCCTTCTCCAGATTAGACCTTCCCAGTGTCTCAAGGGCCCTCAGCAGCCTTTGGTCACTCTCCTCTGGACACCTTTGCTGTTTGTCTCTGTCCATCCTAAAAGTGGTGCCCAGGACTGGACCCAAGGCTTCATATGACCAGGACATGATGCCCGGCTTATAGTGAGCACTACTCATTCATAGGACAGTGGGTCTGTCCTCTCTGTGGTCTGGATGGCATGGAATCATCCTAACTTTGTGACTGCCGCACCACAACATTGGCTCCTTGTGTGTGCTGTACCCTGCCTAGAAGTCACTTCTCTTTTAGACTGGGAGTCATCAAGTTTGCCCCTCTCCATTCATCTTGCACTGAAAGGCTGCCTGCTTGCCCTGCTCCTATCTGCACCAGATTTCCAAGCCCCAACGTCCAAGTATGGTCCATCCTATCAGCTCCCCTGGGGTGTAAGCACCCTCACATCTGGATTCCCATGGCAGCCTGATACAGTGGGGCTTAGACTGTGCCAGTCACCTGTTTCCCCATCATTAAGGCAATGGCTTTGCCAAGAAGGCATGGTTATGCAATGGGGATTTTGGGTGCCCATGGGACGATTGCACCAGGGTTCTCCTCAGCAACCTCTTTCATCAAGAGAGACTGTGGGTGGGCTGGGGCTGGGCTGGGGCAGGGGCAAGACGTGGGGATTTGAAGAGGCCTTGACTGTACTCTGGTAATGTCTCCTCAACCCCCCAGAAACCTGAGGGGGGGGAGTGAATACTTCAGGCTCAGGTGACTCTACAGGTAGACTCAACTTTAGGAGTGTGCTTGAGAGCAGAAGGACAGAGCATGAAGAAGTTGGGAGATTCTGGGATCCACACACCAGAAACAAACTCTTCTCCTCTTTTCTCCCCTGCCCTCCCCCCATTAAATCATTCCTTTCTTCTGGTGGAGGGGGGCTAAGGAGTCAGAGAACTGCTTGGGGCCATTGGATTGGCTAGGTGCTTTGTCAGGTGGCTGGAGGGCAGGGTCAAGGGGCTATTCCCAATCCCTGGGATGCTCTCCATTCATCACCACCTCTTGGAATCCCAAACTCCGTCCAAGGCTCAGCTACCTCCTCCAGGCGGCCTTCCTGGCTGAAAGCCAATTCTCTTCCCAGTTTGCATCCCCAAATGGTCATCAATCTATTTTGTTATATCATTTCCCTTTCCTAAGATTCCTCACTCCCTTAGAAAAAGGATTTTTCTTAGAAAGAGGAAGAAAAAGTTCCCCAAGACTAACCAGAAAAAACTTACTGCTGTATGCAACGTTCTTCACCCACAGCTCCCAACCCTCTGGAGGGCAGGGTGGGAGCAGGGAGGCTGAGCACCGCCACCATTCATTGTTTGATGCCAAGCTCCAAGGCAAGCATCAGACTGTTTCCAGAACATTCGCAGACACAAGCCACCACCAATGTGACTGCCTGTGGCAGAACTCACACCAGCTATCTTCATGTGACTTTGGGAATCTGTTTGAGACACTGAGCTGAATTACCTGGGGCCCCAGACGACCCTGGCTGCCCTTGGAAATAGGCTTAAAGTTCATGATGGGAGCCAGGCCAGCAGGGAACCTGTAGAGAAGAAACAGATTGAATAACCACAAAACAAACCAACCAAAACACAGTCCTGTGATGCCTGTTAAACACCGTGTTCTCATTTGCAAGGCACATCTAATTCCTATATTCCTCCCGGGTTCTCTTGGGCTCAAGATTTCCCAACCACTTCCAACCTAAGATTCATTCACCTGGGACAGACAACGGCCCCTGTGGGCCTAGCTCCATTCAGCCTTCTTTCTGTCCATCACACAGATGTGCAACCTCTCAATGAAATGTGCACATGAAATAAGAATTTCTGAGTGAGAGGGAAGCCTTCTATTTTAACCTCCCACATCATGCACAAGAGTGACACTGATGCACGTGGAATTGCCCTGATACAGGGGATGCACAAGCATGTGGGATTGTATATACAGGCAGGATTGCACACACATGTTGAGTTGTGCCCATGTGGAATGTCATATGGCATTGGCCACCATACCCCCCCCTTTTTTTCCTAAACCTTTTGAACCTTCCTTTCTGTGCATCAGACATGGGCTGCTTGTTACCAGAGGCCTTGGGGTACACATTCTTTGACTTCTCCCTGCAAGGCTGTAGTGGAGATTCCTTCATGTATGGGTTGGGCTAGATGCTACTAAGGCCCCTTTCAACCCTCGGCTTCTGTGATTCTGATTAATCACAGCCCCTAATGACCCAAACAAAGCAAGAGCCATTGACCCACCTGGTTCATGAGGGGCAGAGGGAGAGTGCTTTGTCAGTCTTAAGGGGCTTTGGACATGGAGACTGTGGGTATTGGAGGTATTCTATGCCCTCTCCCACCCAAGTGGCTTTTCCTGCCTCACTCTTTCTCCTCTTTGGTCACCCATCAGCTTCCAACACTCTGTCTTGTAGTCTATGTATCAACCAGATGTCCTCTTCAAAAGACCTGAAAAATCCAAGGTCTGCAGACCCCTGGGTTTTCCTCCTAAAGCTGGGTTGTCATTTTTTGGCAGTTTCAATAATTTCCAGATATACCCTTACTATACTTCCCAACCCCCACAGTCAGCCTTCCCTTATAAAAGAGAAAAAAAAAATCACTGACTGGGTATGCATACGACATTTCACACCCAAAGCACCTCCCTTCCCAACAAACGTCAGTGGGTCTATCTCCCCTTCTCTTCTCTAGAGGATACTAAGCCATTGTGCTTACAGAGTCTTAGTCTCTTCATTTACATTGTTGCAATACTATTTTTCTGCTTACTTCATTGTGGATCATTTCATACAAGTCTTATGGTGTTTTCTCATATTCATCTTTTTTATGGAGCAATACTATTTCATTCTGTTAATATACAACCTTTGGTCTCACCATTTCCCAGATGGTGGACACCCCCTTGGTTTCCTATTCTTTGCTATCACAGAAAGGACTTCCATGAATATTGTATCACATACAGGAACTTCCCTTTCATCTTTGGCTGCCTTGGAGTACATGATCAGCAGTGGGATCTCTGCTTTTTTCTCTCCCCTTTCCCAGCATCAGACAGTGGAGCACCCTGTCTTTTGATGTTTCAGGAAGCATCTTTGGGTAATTGGAATAACCTGGTTCAGGAGGAACACCTGAGATGAGAATAGAGTGCTCTTCCTATGCTGAGCCTCAGTGGGAAGTGTTGGTATGAGCAAGAGACTCAGAGTCCAGTGATTGGGGAAGGAGACAAATGATAAGAACTAATAAACACACATTGGGTTGAAGACAAGTCTTATTTGTATGGTACAAGGAGGAGAGCTTCCTCTAGTTTCCATGGAGGCTTTGTGTAAAGTTTAGGACTGAAAAGACCTTGAATAAAGAAGACTTAAGAACAACAGAGGTCAGCTTGCTTTGACCTGGTAGGAAACACATTTGGAAACTGATAGTAGAGTCTAGATGTTCCAGATCTAAAACTGTATTCTAAAGCAGCAATCATCAAAAACACTTGGTACTGGCTAAGAAATAGAGTTGCGGATGAGTGGAATAGGTTAGATACATAAGACACAGTAGGTAACTACCATAGTAATCTAGTGTTTGGTAAATCCAAAGACCTAAGCTTTGGGGATAAGAACTCATCATTTGATGAAAACTACTGTGGAAACTAGAAAAATAGTTTGGCAGAAACTAGATGTCGCACCATATACCAAGATAAAGTCAAAATGGGTAGATGATTTCAACATTAAGGATGATATCATAAACAAATTAGGGGAGCAAGAGGTACTTTACCTGTTAGATCTATGGCTAAAGGAAGAATTTATGGCCAAACAAAAGACACAGAGCATTGCATGATGTAAAATGGATAATTTTGATTACATTAAATTTAAAAGATTTTGCACAAACAAAACCAATGCAGCCAAGATTAGAAGGAAAGTAGAAAGCTGGGGGAAATGCTACAGCAAGTTTCCTTGATAAAGGCCTCATTTCAGTTTTCAGATGAAGAAATCAAAGCTATCTATAGTCATATGAAAAAAATGTTCTAAATCACTAGTGATTAGAGAAATGCAAATCAAAACAACTCTGAGGTACCACATCACTATCACACCTATCAGACTGGCTAACATGACAAAACAGGAAAATGATAAATGTTGAAGAAGACATGGGAAAATTGGAACACTAATGTACTGTTGGCAGAGCTGTGAACTGATCCAACTATTCTGGACAGAAATTTGGAAGTATGCTCAAAGGGCTATAAAACTGTGCATACCCTTTGAGCTAGCAGTACCACTGCTAGGTTTATATATCCCAAAGACAAAAAAGGGGGAAAGGACCTATTTGTACAAAAATGTCATAGCAGCTCTTTTTGTGGTGGCTAAGAATTGGAAATTGAGAGTATGGCCATCAATTGGGGAATGATTAAATGAGCTGTGGTATATGGTTGTGATGTAATATTATTTTGCTGTAAGAAATGACAAGCAAGATGATTTCAGAAAAACCTGGAAAGACTTATATGAACTGATGCAAAGTGAAGTGAGCAGAGCCAGGAGAATATTTTACATGGTAACAGCAACATTGTATGATGATGTGAATGACTTAGCTCTTCTCAACAATACAATGATTCAAGACAATCCCAAAGAACCAATGATGAAGCATACTATCTGCCTCCAGAGAAAGAACTGATACTATCCGAATACAGACTGAAGCAGGCTATTTTTCACTTTCTTTCTTTTGTTCTTTTTTTAAAAATTTTAATCTTTTTGTACAAAACGAGTAACATGGAAATGTTTTACATGACTGCACATGTATAAACTATATCAGATTCCTTATATCTTAGGGTGAGGGAAAGGAGGGAGCGATAGAATTTGGAACTCAAAACTTTTTTAAAAAAATGTTTAAAAATTGTTTTAACATGTAATTGGGACAAATAAAATATTATATTTAAAGATAGCAACTGCTATCTTTATTTAAAAAAATAAAAGAAAAACCTGGAAAGACTTACATGAACTGATACAAAGTGAAGCCAGAATGTTGTGCATAATAACAGCAATATTGTAACAATGATCAGCTGTGAATGACTCAGCTCTTCACAGCGATACAACAATCCAAGACAGTTCCAAAGGACTTATGATGAAATATGCTGTCCCCTCCAGAGAAGAAACTGACAGACTTTTGAATGCAGATTGAAGCATGCTTTTCTTTTCAAAAAATCTTTATTTTTCATGTTGTTTTTGTTTGTGTTGTCTTTCATAACATGATTAAGATGAAAGTATGTTTTGCCTACCAGCATACATATAATAACTTTTATTAAGTTGATTGCCTTCTCAAGGAGAGAGTTGAGGAGGGAAGGAAGGAGGGGGAGAATTTAGAACAAAATTTTTAAAAAATGAATGTCAAAAATTGTTTTTATATGTAATTAGAAAAAAATAAAATATTTGAAAATGGGAAATGGCAGATTGAATTAGAGGAACTGTTCCAGTTTGTTTGGATCACCCAGAATGCAAAGAAGTGTAATATATAATCAATCTGGAGAGGTAGGTGGGGGCCAGACTGTGAAGGGCTTTAAATTGTAGCCTGTGGGGTTTATATTTGGAGCCACTACAGATTCCCAAGTAGGAGAGGGCTTTAGAGAGATGATGTCAGGAACCTGGTATTCAGTGAGGAAGCTTCAGCCCTTGTAGGAATCCTTCTTTCTCAGATCTGGAGGCTGGGATTTGCCTTGCTGATCTTTTTGTTTCCTGTGTCACAAACACAGTCTGCTACCTAGTGGCTTCCATGGTGGTGACTGAAAGCAGTGTAGATTAGAGGGAGGGGGTCTGCTAACTAGAGACTTCCCAGGGGCTCTGGGTACAGCAGTGGCAGGCTGACCTCACCAGCTGACTGAGTCTTGGGGGAGTCAGGAGGTTGGGGACGTGCATCTCTTGGCCAGACCCAAGACTCACATGTGCCTTGACTGGCATGAATTATATCTCTGTTCTTTGTCTAACTAAGCTTGTCATCTGTACCCTGGCAGCCAGAACCCTGGACCCTGCCTCCTCCCACTCCTCTGATAATAGGACCATAGATTCTGGCCTGGAATGGATCTTGAAGGTCGGCTAGGCCAACCCCTTCATTTTATTTTTTTATTCTTTTTTAAATTGATTTGTTTATTTACTTTTAGTTTACAACATTCAGTTCCACAGTCCCTTGAGTTTCAAATTTTCTCCCCCTCCCTCCCTTCCCCCACCCCCATCATGGCGGCATGCACTCAAATATAGGATCTACAAATATCTTCCCATTAATCATTAGTCAGGTTGTAAAGAAGGATTGTAACTGATGGAATGATCAGTGGGAAAGAGGAAACAAAACAAAACAAGGAAAAGAAACAGAGCAAGTAGTTTGTTTCAGTCTGCATTCCGACTCTGCCTCTCTTTCTCTGGATGCGGATATCTCTTTCAATCACAAGTCTTTTGGAGTTGTCTTATAGCCTTACGTTGCTGAGAGGAGCGCAGTCTATTGAAGTTAGTCATCACACATATGTTGGGTCTGTGATTGTGTACAAATTTCTCCTGGTTCTGCTCTTCTCACTCAACATCAGTTTGTACAAGTCTCTCCAGGTTATTATGAAGTCCATCTGCTTCTCATTTCTTATAGCACAATAGTATTCCATTACATTCATATACCATAACTTGTTCAGCCATTCCCCAATTGATGGGCATCCCCTTGATTTCCAATTTTTTGCTACCACAAAAAGAGCTGCTATAAATATTTTTGTACATACAGGTCCTCCTACCACTTCTCTGATCTCTTTGGGATACAGTCCTAGAAGTGGTATTGCTGGGTCAAAAGGTATGCACAGTTTTATAGCCCTTTGGGCATACTTCCAAATTGCTCTCCAGAATGGTTAGATCAGTTTACAACTGCACCAACCATGCATTGGTGTTCCCATTTTTCTACATCCTCTCTAGCATTTATCATTTTCCTGTTTTGTCATCTTAGCCAATCTGACTGGTGAGATGTGGTACCTCAGAGTTGTTTTGATTTGCATTTCTCTAATCAATTAGTGATTTAGAACATTTTTTTCATATGCTTATAGATATCTTTAATTTCATCTTCTGAGAACTGCCTGTTTATATCCTTTTACCATTTATTAATTAGGGAGTGGCTTGTATTCTTATAGATTCAACTCAATTCATTGTATATTTTAGAAATTTATAACCAGTATCAGAGACACTGGTTATAAAAGTTCTTTCCCAATTTTCTACTTTCCTCTTAATCTTGGTAACATTGGCTTTATTTGTACAGAAGCTTTTCAATTTAATGTAATCAAAATTATCTATTTTGCATTTTATAGTGCTCTCTAACTCTTGTTTTGTCATGAAGTCTTCCCTTCTCCATAGATCTGACAGGTAAACTATCCCTTGCTCTGCCAGATTGCTTACAGTATCAGCCTTTATACCTAGATCATGCACCCATTTTGGCTTTATTTTGGTGTATGGCGTTAGATATTGGTCTGTGCCCAGTTTCTGCCATACTATGTTCCAGTTTTCCCAGCAGTTTTTGTCAAATAGTGAGTTCTTATCCCCAAAACTGGAGTCTTTGGGTTTATCAAACAGTAGATTACTGTAGTCATTGGCTGCTGAATCTTTTGTACCCAATCTATTCCAGTGATCCACTATTCTATTCCTCAGCCAGTACCAAGTAATTTGGATAACTGCTGCTTTATAATACAGATTAAAATCTGGTATGGCTAGGTCACCTTCCCTAGCATTTCTTTTCTTTAATTGCCTTGATATTCTGGACCTTTTGTTCTTCCAAATGAGTTTTGCTACTATTTTTTCTAGCTCTTCAAAGTAATATTTTGGTACAGTGATTCAACCCCTTCATTTTAGAGAGAGGAAACTGAGCCTTGGAGGGCTTGAGTCACCTGCCCAAAGTCCTACAGCTAGCCTGTGGCAGCCAAGAATTAAACCTGGGTCCTTTGTCTCCAAAGCCAGGGGCTTGTATAAAGCACATGGTGCTTACCTGGAGAGGTGGAAGAGCCAGGGGAAAGCGCCTTGGACCTCCCAGCCATCCAGGGGACAGACTACCTCTCACCCTGGAGCCACCTTCTGTCTCTGACTAATTGACCTGTCCCCTTGGTGCCTCCTCTTGACCTATTTGGAGTTCTCCTGGGTCTCTCCTCTACTGGTTCCAACAGGAGGGGAAGCATTCACTCAGAACCACAAACCCTGCCCCACCATGGCTTCTGCCAGAGCTCAGCCAAGGTTCCAGTCAATGGCCAGCCCATCTGAGACAATGCCACCAGCTCTTCTGTGTTCTGCCTTCTAAGTCACTATTCAGGTTGGTGCAAACATCAATTAAATGCCTACTGTATGGAGCACAGGCGTAGGCTCTCCAGAAGCTACGATGGGAAATTGCTTTCATCGAGCTTACAGTCTAATCTAGTGGGAGGGATGTCTGCAACGGCTAGAAAATGAGAGGAGAGTGAGAAATGTGAGGCTAAGCAGGTGAGCGCCTAGTGCATGGTTGGAAAGTCCAGTGAGACTCATCATTCACAATATGATGCTGTACAGTTACATGACACAATGATGCATCATCAACATTTCAATGCAGGAAAAATGCACAAATATACAAAAAATAATGAAATCAAGACATTTTACTTTAAAAATGTAAATTGTATTTTTTTTGAAATTATGCAAATTCAAAGCAACAACCACCCGTTAAAGGGTTAAAGAAAGTAGATTTCCAAATGGGAACCGAGTGATGTTTTCTGAAGAGGGGGCAGGAGGCCAAATAAGTCTGGGAACCTCCGTTTTAGGTCTTGGTTCTCCAGTTAGAATGTGAGCTCCCTGAGGGCAGGGGCTAATTTGTCTCCTCAGGGCTTGACACAGTAAGAGTTTAAGCAATGCTTTTGCACTCATTGTGTTGGGAAGATGGTTCTGGCAGCAATGTGTGGGCTAGACCAGAGGGGCCAAGGAAGGAAGTCTGATGAGGGACTCTGATGGTTCAGATCAGGGGTGGCGAGAGTCTAGCCCAAGGAAAAACCCTGGGAGTAGAGAGAAGGCTGCAGCCCAGGCTGCAGAGACAGGATGATCAAAAGGAAACAGAGTTGGGTGGGGGTTACGGGGTGGGTCTGAAATGCAGTGGGAGTAGTGGAAAGAGCCCCGGATTTGGAATCCAAAAACTCAGTGATCCCCAAGTTTCCTTCCTGCTTCCTTCTGGGCACTTGGACGTCAGAGCCTTCTATAACCTCAAGCTTTCATTGTATGGAATGAATAGGGGGTGAAGGAGTGAGCGGGGTTTGGACCTGCGCAGAACTCCAGTTTTGGCAAAAATTTCTTGGGGCATCCGATCAATCTATAAGCATTTGTCGAACATTTACTGTATGTCAGACACCGTGCTGGGTTCTAGGAATCTGGAGCCCCATAAGGTAGCCCTGGCCCCCACTGGGGGCAGAAGTATCCTTTGGGTGCCTGGGGCTGCACCTAGGACCTCCTTGGGTACTCTGGGCCTCCTCCCTCTGGGAACAGAGTTGGCCCAGACCAAGCCACATGACCAGTTCTTCTGTTGGAGTCAGTAAGATCTCCAAGCCCCTACAGTGACAGCTTCTATGTCCCCCCTCAGGCTCTAGACATAGCCCTGAGTGTGTGGGGGAAACTCTATGTTACAACCCTCCCTCCCCCAGAAGGGCATCACCCACCCCACCCCCTCATTTCCTTCCAGGGATCATCAGTTGCTACAGATCAGCCAGAGAAAGTTTTGAGAAAAGGGCTTTTTACTAAGGTGATTTAGTAAGGACAGCTTATAGACAACATTCCACCCCACCCACCTCCTTCCCAATGATCTGGGACACGCTCTTCCCCCATTAAATATGGAATCTTGAAGAAAGGGGGCCAAGGCCCTCAGGGCTACCCCTAGAATTTGAGGGGGGATGTGGAAGCTGTCACAGTAGGGGCTTAGCGATCGGTTGTGTGGTTTAGTCTGTTTAGACTCTGCTCCCAGGAGGAGGTGGGGGGACACACAGAGGGCGCCAGAGTGCCCAAGGAGGCCATGGCTGCAGCCCCAGGAAGCCGGGGGATGTTCTTGATCCTGGCTGCCCCCTTCTTGGAGAGCATGTGGTAAAGGACTAACTCTCAGGTCCTGGTTGCCAGGAGCCTTTTCTTTCCTCCCTGGGGTCCTCAAGACATTCCACTTTAGTCATGGTGGAACTAGTCTGCTGGGCTCCTCAGTGTCTTCAGGCTATCTAGCTCTGACCCTCGTCTGCCAAGGCATCCATCTCTCAGATCTTCTGGGTACATTGCTAGGACCCAGACCCTTATGGGTAACCCAAACCCTCAAAGGTCCTCCTGTGGTCCAGGGTGGGGGAAAAGAATGAGAACAAGGAAGAGGCCAAGACCAAGACCAAGGTCAAGGCTTTCCTCCTCAGGGGCTTGGCTGGAGAGCTGCCATAGCTCCCTAAGCTTCCATGCTGGGGGGCTTTATATGAGTTCCAAGGGGCATGGCCATTTCCCAACCAATCCAAGTATTCTTCCTGGTTGCTATTTCTTTTCATCCAATGACTTCCAAAGACTACTAAAATAGCTCGGATCTTTCATACTTAGTCTAAAGCCTGTGATTGACTGGCAAAGGCAGATCCAGTATATGTCCTCTGGAGCAGCCATTGGTCAGCTCTTTCATTTTACAGGTGGGGAAATTGAGTCCTAGAGAGATGAAGGGATTTTCCTAAAGTCACATGAGTTCCAAGAAGTTGAGTCAAAGTTGAAACCAGGCTATCTGACTCCAGCTGCAGATTTCTTTCCACTGTACCATGGAGAGTGGAATGAGTTCAGAAAGGAACAGCTAATGAGAAGGAAGAGCGTGGAAACAATGGTGTGAAGTCCCTTGTTGATAGGTAGAGTCCAGCTGACCCTGTGAGCAGCAGACTCAGCCCTATTCCATCACTGACTGCTACGCTGTTTCCATTACAACATGGGGAGGTAAATAGACAGAGACTGTCACCAGCCATCTCTGTGCGGCTGCCCACTAGGACAGGGGTCAGAGATGGCTGCGTCACTGGCATCAGCTTGAACCCAATGTGGTGTCTCGAGACCTGGCTGCTCCATGGCTTTGGGCAGCTGAGCCACCTGTGGGGCTGCCAGCCTGCTGGCCTGCCTCCCATGTCTGGTCCTAGGTGCTTCTTTACGCCTGGTCTCTGGGGATGCTCAGAAGATGCCTCTCTTCGAGACCTGGTCAGCCACACTCATGATGTGGTGGGTGGTGATAACAGAGGCAACATTAGAGAAGGCAATGGGAGATGGAAATGGGACTCTGGGAAGACACTGGGGCCTTTTCCTGGGACTCAATGGACAGTTCATTCCCTTTGCCAATTTCTTCATCTGTAATAGGGGTGTTTAGGCAATTTGCAGTTTATAGAACACTCACAACCAAACAGTCCTGCCCCGTTCTCCCATCTGCTTACTGCATCAGCTCAGAAAGGGAGGGGCAGAGACCTTATTTCTCAGAAGAAACTAATAATGCCCAGAGAGGGGAAAAGCGTTGTCCAAGGTGCCCAAGCAAGTTGTCAGAGCTGGAACATGGTCTTCCAGCTCTCCTGATTCTTGAGCCACAGCTCTGCCCACTCCCCTGCATTGTCTATAAAATGATGGGGCCAGACGAGATGGTCTGGGAGGCCCTCCCAGCTCTGACATTTCATGTTCTACCTCCCAGCTTCTTTAAAATGACCTCCTTTGTAATCAAAAGTGAAAACAGCTGAATGAGTAAAAACATCATCATAGCAAGGAAACACATCCGTAGTGAGCAGTCCCAAAGCTACCTTACCTCTTCCTCACCTTCTCTGCCCCTCTGCTTTCTTCTCTCTGTTTCTCTCTGTCTTTTTCCCCTTCCTCTTTCTCCCTCCTCTTTTTTCTTCCCTCTCTCTTCTCTCTCCCTCTCCTCTCTTTTCCCTTCCTCTCTCTTTCCATTTCTCTTTCTCTGTCTCTCCTCTCCCCTCCTTCTCTCTCCCTTTCCTTTCTTTTTCCTTTTTTCTCCCTCTCCCCTTTCTTTTTCACCCTCCTTTCTCTCTGACCCTCCCTCTGTCACCTTCTTCTCTATATCTTCCTCCTCTTCCTCCCTTTCTCTCTCTTTCTTTTCCCCTCTTTCTTCTCTTCCTCTCTCTCCCTCACTTCTCTCTTTCTCTGTTCCTCTTTCTCTACCTCTCATCTCTCTTTCCCCCCTGCCCCCCCTCTCTCTCCCCTGCTCCCCCTCCTTCCCAGTGATCATTTCAGTTTTGGCACCTCCCCATCTACACAAGGGCATGTTCCCAAGGGTTGAACCATCTGGTTCCTAGTGTAACAAGCACAGAGTCCAAACCAGGCTCCAAGGTAACATTACTCCTTGGCCCTAAAGCTGCATGAGAATGCGGCAGCTTTCTGAGGACCCTACTTGTCAAGCCCAGGAAAACTCACTGAATCCCGAGAATTTGGCCTCTAAGGGCCTGTTGTTCCTTCAGCCTACCGAGGACAAAGATCCACTCCTGGGTGCCACTCAAGGGCAGCTGCCCAGTTTGTGCTGCCCATTGATTGAGAATGGATGCCCCAGACCTCAGGAGCCCACAGCCTACAGGCAGAAGGCACTCATCTCCTGCAAACCCCTGGTGTTCAGATGGGAAAACAGAGGATCAGAAAAAGGAAATGAATGATCTAAGACAAAGCCTGATCACAAAGTTGGGCCCCTCCCCCTCCCCATCCTTGGTGTGATTCCCGCCCCCCCCCCAGCTCAGGCTGAGGCCAGGCTGCCTTCAGGTCCCTCCTACCCCCAGCTCAGGCTGAGGCCAGGCTGTCTTCAGGTCCCCCCCCACCCCCAGCTCAGGCTGAGGCCAAGCTGCCTTCAGGTCGCCCCCCTCCCCCAGTTCAGGCTGAGGCCAGGCTGCCTTCAGGTCCGCCCCCCAGCTCAGGCTGAGGTCAGGCTGCCTTCAGGTCGCCCCCCACTCCCAGCTCAGGCTAAGGCCAGGCTGCCTTCAGGTCCCCCCTACCTCCAGCTCAGGCTAAGGCCAAGCTGCCTTCAGGTTCCCCCCACCCAGCTCAGACTGAGGCCAGGCTGCCTTCAAGTCCGCCCCCCCAGCTCAGGCTGAGGCCAAGCTGCCTTCAGGTCTCCCCCACCCCCAGCTCAGGCTGAGGCCAGGCTGCCTTCAGGTCCCTCCCCACCCCCGCCCTGCCTCCACAGGCCTCTCCTAGCTCTGGGTGCTTCTGCTCCTCAGCCTCAGGTGGGGCTCAGACAAGGAGGCAGAGGTCTTGGAACAGCTGTGCACCAAGCCTGCTCAGACAGGTCCAGACCAGCCCTAGGTGGGGGCACCCACTTCAGAGGCCCAGCAAGAAGGGCTTTATCTTCTTCTTATGTAACACCGAGGCCTGTAAGTGACTGAGTACAAGGCATGTGGCCCTGGGGCCCAGGCTGGGAAATCAGAGAGGGTCTATGTCGGGGAAGAGCTAGTGGTAGGGGGCTCAGCCCACTGGGACCCCTCCATCTGGCTGTAGCTTCTGTGCGTGCATAAGTGCGTGCGTGCGTGTGTGCCTTCATGCGTGTGTGTGTGTGTGTGTGTGTGTGTGTGTGTGTGTGTGTGTGTGTGTGTGTGTGTGTGTGTGTGTGTGAGGGTAACCTCCAGCAGCAGCTCCTGCCTCAGTTCATTCCAGCCTGAGGCTGGGGCCCTTCAATGGGGGGGACTCAGCTCTAGGAAGGGAACCCAGGGGATGGCTGATCAGGGGAGGCCCATAGGGTCAGGCAGGACAAGTCTGTGGACCAGAAGTCACTTTTCTGCCCTGGCTACCTTCTGAGGGGAAGCTAGAGCAAGCCCAGTGACCTGAGAGAAGATGGGCACAGGTAGCAGGCCTCCCAAGGGGTCCTGAGCTCCCATCTCTCTGCATACCCACAGTATCGTAGAGCTTGGGGCTGAGCTTAGAGCAGCCACTGGATCATATTGGATCAGTGGGTTTTCTTGCTCCAGCTGAATGGATGGTCCATTTTTAAAGGCTGGGATCCCCACTTTTGTATCTCCTGTGGAACAATGCACCTGCTTAAGCACACATGAGACCCTCATTAAATATCTAAGAAATGAAAGAGAAAGCAAGAGAGGGAGAGAGAGAGACACACACACACACACAGAGACAGAGACAGAGACAGAGACAGAGAGACAGGGAGACAGGAAGAGAGAAGGAGAGACAGAGAGAGGAGAGACAGAGATAGAGAGACAGAGAGACAGGGAGAGAAGAGAGACAGAGAAGGAGAGACAGAGACAGAGAGACAGGGAGAGAGAGAGAAGGAGAGACAGAGAGAGAAGGAGAGGCAGAGACAGAGACAGAGAGACAGGGAGAGAGAGAGAAGGAGAGACAGAGAGAGAAGGAGAGACAGAGACAGAGAGACAGGGAGACAGGGAGAGAGAAGGACAGAGAGAGAAGGAGAGGCAGAGACAGAGAGAGAAGGAGAGGCAGAGACAGAGACAGAGAGACAGGGAGAGAGAGAGAGAAGGAGAGACAGAGAGAGAAGGAGAGACAGAGACAGAGAGACAGGGAGACAGAGAGAGAGAAGGAGAGACAGAGAGAGAAGGAGAGGCAGAGACAGAGACAGAGAGACAGGGAGAGAGAGAGAAGG
>CM053581.1:396064838-396123374 GCA_028627135.1 Pseudochirops cupreus | reverse complement strand
ACTTTTCCCCCTGAACTAGGTAAATGATATTTGATCGATTAAAGTAAGATTGTTAACCCATTTTGAGTTGCTTTCCTTTAGAAAAGCAGATCTAAGAACCTGTGCTAGTAGCCGCCCTGGGTGTGCTAGGGTGCTTGCCGATACAATACTGCAGACAGACCTGATGTGAGCTGCTCATGATGGGTTTACACTGCCCAGACCGACGTACTTGGTCCAACGCTTCCGGGTCACATTATATTGTTGCACGCTCGCCTGCTTGCCCCTTACATCGCTAGTGTGGATAATATATTCTAGAGACCAGATTACTTGCTGTGTCTTTGGGATAACTAGCTGTGACTATGTCATACACTAATTTATGAATATTTATGATGTACTTTAACAGATGTTTCAGTTTACCCGGATGGCAAACTTTAACTTGGGGAATGGGAGTAGCACCAAGTTTCTGCCCAGGAACATTCAACTAGGTATCGTAGTGGACAGAACACCGGGCCAGGAGTCAGGATGACCTGAGTTCAAATGCAGCCTCAGATATTTCTTAGCTATATGACCCTGGGCAAATCGAAACAAAATCAAAAGAAAAAAAGCTTGTTTGCCTCAGTTTCCTCGTCTGTAAAATGGAGATAATAGCACCTACCTCCCAGTTGAGAATCGAATGAGATTGTGGTTGTAAAGTGCTTAGCGCAGTCCCTGGCACATAGTAGGTGTATTAGCTATTATTAACCCCTATTCTTTTGGAGTCTATAAACTGAATCAGCCTCCGCTTTGTAGTGGCCCCCAACTATGCTCCGGTTCTTTAAAATGTTTGAATTCCTGTCTACTCCAACTATTGTCCTCCCTCCCCCCCCCAATCCTTTCGCCCAAATCAGCTAGTATTAATCATAGGGTGAAGTTACATAAAAGAGAAAACAGGCGGTAATGAATAAAGAAACAAGAGCCAGATTCCTGGCACCCTCCTTCCATGGGTGTCCTGGGAGCATCAGCAGGCGGGTCCCAAAGAGAGCGCTATCTCCCGCTATCTCCCGGGAGGGGAAGGCACCAGCTGTTTCACTCCTGCCTTGATCTGTCCACGAGCTCAGCGTCTGCAGATGGTGCTCCTGGCTCCATCAGGGTGGTGGGTGCTAAGCCTCTTGCCTCTCTGCCACTCCAGGCTCTGGCCTCTCAGCATGCCCACGAGGGAATGAGGCACACAGCCCTGCTCGGAACTAGACATGGGACATTAACCTGGGGATTAGACAGTCCTGGACCCAGGGGTCATGCTCGCGCCCTTATCCCCACATCTGGACGGTTCCACTCCTCATACTGCTGCTGTTCCGCCTTCCTATCTCTGCTCCTCGCAAACCCGGTGCTTCTTTCAAGATGTCCTCCCTCCATTGTGTGCACAAGCCCCACATCCTGGGCCTTCTCCTTTAGAATCTCTCCTAATGTATGAGTCTCTCCTGGTCCGAAAGCATTGTAGGGAACATCGTTTCCTTTAAAAATTTTTTTTAGTATTTAATTTTCCCCACTTACGTGTACAAACAATTTTAAGCACATATTTTTAAAACTTTTAGTTCCAAATTCTCTCCCTTCCTCCCTCCCCACCCCACCCCCAATCGAGAAAGCAAGTAATTCGATATAGGTTGAACATGTGTAGTCACGAAAAACACGGGAATGTCTTTTCCAAAAAAGTCATGGAATCATCTCCAGACAGGGACTCAATCACATCATTTACACCAATGATTACAAGAGAATTTGGTGAGGGAGAGAGCCATTACCCCCCAGAAGAGGGTTCCTAGTGGGAGGCCATGGACCCCATGTGGAGACACCTTTGATAACTGTGGATTTGTTTTGGAGTAAAATGGTAGTGTGATATTCACTCATCTCTGACTGAAATCTAGCCTTTTCTGCATTTATTTAAAGGCACGATTCAGAGAAAAGGTCCTAGTCTTCAACAGACTGCTGCAGGGGTCAAGGACACCAATAACTAAACCCCCATGAGCTGGAAGTCTAGGAAAGACGTCTGGCCTGAACCTTGAATGAAGCTGAGGATTCTAAGAGGCAAAAGTGAGCAGGACCATGCATGCCATGGACAGTGGATAGCCTAGGCTGTCGTGTTTGTCCTTTGTTCTTGAAGAGGACCATGACATCATGGAGATGATGTCATGACTTGCAGTTAACTTTGATTTGAGTGACAGAGGGCTTGCTTTCTCCTCCAGAGCCATCTAGGTCCAGTGGCCAGATATTCATCAGGATGACCAGAGATGGCCCAGGATGAGACAGTTTAGGCAAAAGCATGGAGGGAGGAGAAAGAAATCTGAACTTGGGTAATAGCTAGTCATCCAGGTTGGTTGGATGCAAAGTAGGTAATGTTCCAGTGATCTGCAAAGACAGGAAGTCCAGAGATAGGCTATGAAGGACTGTATATGCAAGACTTGTATTTTATCTTCAATGCCATAAGAAGCCCATGAACATTTTGGGGTCAGTCTTGTATTTTGGGAAGATGGTTTTGGTGGTTGCAGGAAGGATGGCTTGGAGAGGGGAGAGACTGGAGTTACAAGACAAATGAGGACGTGGCAAAGTAGTCTGGGTGAAAGGTGCTGATGCCTCTCCCCTACCTAAGGAGGAGGTGCTTCGTGCTGTGGGGAAGTAACAGCTTGGGGCCCCAGGGCTGACAGAATTGCTTTAGCTTCATTAGCACTCTCTCCACCTTGGACTAATCAATGGGAACCTTGCCTGGGGCCCCAGGGCTTTCACCCTTCACTACTTTCTAAGCCTTCTGGGATCCCAGAACTCCAACTCAGGCCCCAGGCTTTGTTGCCTTCCCAGTTATTGAACCTGTTTGGCTACTGGGACCAGAGACCTGCTAGATCTAAATCAGAAGGACCTCCTCCCCATCTCCTAGAGGTCCTATCAGTCACTGAAGTTCTTGGCCTGGCACTGGGAAGCAGATCTCTCTCAAATGTTTCTCAGCCCCACTGGTTTCCCTTTGCCCCATTACACCCTCTTGGGTATTACCCTCATAGATGTTTGTGCAACAGCCCCTCCCCCCCAAAGCCATTCACTCCTGGGGGTCAAGGATTCCCTTGGTTTTCATTTTTGGCCATCCTAGGGCCATGAGCAAAGCCTAGAACATAGGGGCTCAATCAATATTGGTTCAATTTGAGAGAGTTCACTCTCCCTTTTCTCTATACCCTCCAGACCTCAGGATTGTTGTTTCTAGTGTTTATCTACAAAGGAAAAGAGACTACATATAAACTTAAAAATAAAACAAAACCAAAACTAGCATTTATTAAGCACCACTTGTATGCTCCACATGCATGGAGCATTGGGAAAGACTTTTAATAAGATATGTTACCTACCCTTATGGAACTTATAGATAGGTAACGATCACAGACAACATTGTTGTTTATAGGGAGCATAGAAACATATGGAACAGGATCAGAGGTAGAAGGGACATGAGAGGTCATCTTGTACACCCATTTTATTTTACTAGAGAGGTAGTGATTTACCTGTGGTCACACAGCTGGTGGATAGCAGAGCTGGCATTAGAACCTAGCTGATTCTGACTGAGCCCTGTACTTTCCTCACTCCCCCACATTGCCTCTTTGGAAAGGGTGACGGCTCCAGAAGACCCTTGTCCACCAAATTCCCAAGCTGATTAGCCGCTGTGGGCATTATGGGACTGAAAAGAAATGACTGTATCACCCAGAACCTTTGCATTTTTGTCCTGTGGACTCCCCAGCCCTGTTTAATGGAACCTAGGCTCCCAACCTGGGGGTATACCAGGGGCTGAAAGAAATTTCCAGCTATAACTCAGATGAAATTTTAGACTGAGGAACAAGGAGAAGGAAGTAAAAAAGACAGACGACAAAAAGCCTTTTCTAGCTGGCTGGCTGGCCTGGAGTCTGCCTCATAAAAGGAGCTAAAACTTGCTAGACTCATGAACAAAAGAACTGTCCCCTTTCCCTGCACTTTGGGTGCTTACAGCACCCTGACCGTAAGCAGAGAGTAGCGGCGAAGAAGCCGCTTTGCAGCTAGCGTCCAGCAGATGGCGGCAGAGAGCAGCAGCTCCGTGAGGCTGCCCCCACACAGCCCCGAAGCTATGCGCGATGGCCCTCTAGCGTTCTAGGCTTGAGTTGCACCCTCACACGTTTCCTCGCCGTACGGACCCCTCCTGCTAAGCCTAGCTCCCTATGCAGTGGCGCGCGCTTGATTCATGTGCTCCTCTTTGCGTGCTCTCTGGTTGTCCTCGCTCCCTTCCCACCCTGACGGTGTGCTAATCAGTGGCAGAGCGTGCTCCCCTGGGGCTTGTTTGGGGGAAGTCTGTCTTGTTTCTTGGACTTTCTGTTCTGTATTTCCTTTTCCCTTTGGACTGATGGTCCCTCTGGTGGACCTGGTTAAAGCAAACACTCAGCCTTGCTTAGGGTTTGGAAGCTGGGGTTCTGAGCAGACACTGGTCCACTGAGTGCCTTGAACCTGAGCTAACTTTCGAAGGACCAACAAGCATTCTCATTTCCCAGATGAGAAAGAGGAGGCACACAGCTTGTGCAATGCAGACAGGGTCTGAACCTAGGTCTCCCTGACTCCAAGGCCAGTTTTCTCCCCATTCCACCATCCTACCTCTCATCACAAACTCCAATAAGCCCCTCTTTTATAAAAATTCCAATACTGGTTACTACTTGTGCTGCTCTAGGCAAGTCCTTTTCTCTTTCTGGGCCCCTGTAAGATGAGGTGGTAGGGACTAGTTGGCCTCTGAGGTCCCTTCTTGCTCTGAAGCCTTTCCGATCTGTGATCTCACACCCTATACTTTGCACAGTGATGTCATATTTATGATAAAGTTAAAAGTTTCTCAACTGGAAAGGAACCCAGAAACCATCTAATTTTTCTTGTGTCATGGATTCCTTTTGGTATGTTCACTAGGGAAGCCTATGGACCCTTTCTCAGAATAATGTTTTTAAATGTACAAAAGGAAATACTAAGAATTACAAAGGAAATAGATTCTAATTTAATTTAGCTATAAAATGTTTATAAATGTTCACAGACCCTAGGTTAAGAAGCTCTGATTCTAGTCCAACCACTTTCTATAAAATGGGAAACTGAGGCCCAGACAGGGGATGGTCCTTGCCCAGGGACACTCAGTTAATAGCACACCTGGGACCTAAGCCCAGGTCTCCAGACTAGGGGGCCTTTGCTGTTCCCCTCTTGCTGGAAAGGAAGAGGTTGGAGAACTTCCCAATGGGAGACTAGAGATGATATGCAGTGGGGATGTCTGGAGATGGAGGAATATGCATGGGCATTCTGTCGCTGGCTCCCATCTCTGGCCATGTCACCAATGGCAGACTTTCTGATTGGCTGCAGCTCTGGATCTAGAGCTGAGGAGGCCCTCCCAAGCCTGGATCTTCTTTGCTCTGGGTTTGACTCCTTTTCTGGTGCAGCTGGTGCCATAAAAAAAGCCTTGGGTTTTCTGCCTTCTGAGACTGACATGTGGCCCTTTGAAATGGGTCAGGCTCCTGGACCTCAGCATTTCTTCTTCTTCTTCTTCTTCTTCTTCTTCTTCTTCTTCTTCTTCTTCTTCTTCTTCTTCTTCTTCTTCTTCTTCTTCTTCTTCTTCTCCTCCTCCTCCTCCTCCTCCTCCTCCATCTTCTCCTCCTCCATCTTCTCCTCCTCCTCCTCCATCTTCTCCTCCTTCTTCTCCTCCTTCTTCTCCTTCTTCTTCTCCTCCTTTTCTTCTTCTGCTGTTCCTCCTCCTCCTCTTCTTCCTCCTCTTCCTCCTTCTGCTGCTGATGCTGCTGCTCCTGCTCCTGTTCCTCCTCCAAGGTCCTCAGAGTGAACCTGTGGGAGTCACCTGAAGTCTGCAATTCCAGGAGCCCAAGTCCCATTTTTTTCAGTCAAACCAGCACAGATCCCTTGGGAACAAGGAGTGACCTTTCGGACGTAACTGAGTAACTGAGA
This sequence comes from Pseudochirops cupreus, assembly GCA_028627135.1. Classification (NCBI taxonomy): domain Eukaryota; kingdom Metazoa; phylum Chordata; class Mammalia; order Diprotodontia; family Pseudocheiridae; genus Pseudochirops; species Pseudochirops cupreus. Next base: position 396,117,443 of record CM053581.1, on the reverse strand, counting down.
CAAAGACCCTCCTGATTTGGGGACCACATGTTGGGACCAATGCTATGTAGAAACTGGGCTAAGTTGAAACACCCTTTCCCCCAGACACAGAAGTGGTGTGGTGATGAGTGAGTTCCTGAGGTGGGGGAGTGTGTGGGGAGGGCAGAATGTTTGTACTTTTGCTCTTCCTCTATCATTGAAGTAGCCATGCCTTTGTAAAAGCTGATTGCTGTTATGTGGAACTGTAATGCTAGTTACTGGACCCAATCCAGATGAGAAATGCAATGGGAAAAGGGGTCTCTACCTAATAGCATTAGAGAAGAGACCTCCAACCTACTCTTAGAACTGTAGGGAGAGGAGAAAACATCCTGATTCTAGGAGAGGGAGCCCAGAATACACTACCTAGAAGAGAGTCATAGCTTTAGAGTTGGAAGGGACGTGGGCCACCATCTTGCCCAACTCCTTCATCTCACATAGGAGATTCTGAGAGAGGGTGGCTGGACCATCTTGGTCCTTCAGCTCCCAGGCTTTTTTAAAATGTTACCTCTGCAGGTCATTGACTGTGGAGCTGGAGGAGTCCTCAGTGGGTTTCTAGATGAGCCATCACTTCAGAAGACTGGTTCCTCATCTGGAGAAGGAGAGGGTCACATTAGATGATCTCTAAGTTACTTTGCCTCCAAATCTCAAGTTCTTTCCCTTATAACACACCTGCCTCCATCACCCCTTACTTAATCACTAGTTCAACCTCCCACTAGACTGAGGAATGCCTCCTGTAGCATTTTCTGATGGGCAATCATCTAGCTTCTGTTAGAACACATTCGATGATGGAGAACTCACTACCTCTGTTCCATTTTCTGGAAAACTATTGGTGAAACTTTCTTTATATTGAGCTAAAATCTCCTCCTATACAACTTGCTTCTGCTACTCTTACTCAGTTACTCAGTTGCCCTCTGGGGTCAAATAGAACAAATTTCAATCCTCCCTCCCTGGAATAGTTCGGATATTTGAATACAGTGACCATACTCTCCCGCTGAGTCTTCTCCAGGCTCAACATCCCCATCCTTTCAGCTGATCCTGATGTCCTGCAGCTGACCCCTTCTCACCTCATTAGCCAGAACTTCTGCTTTTACCCTGAGGTGTCTATCTGGCCAAATGGGCCCTTTCTCTGGGGCTCACACAAACCTCCATCTCCTGCCTCTGTGCCTTTGCACTGATCTCCTACCACGCTTGGAGTGTTCTCCTCACTTCTGCCTCAGGGACCCCCTCAGCTCAGGTATCACCTTTCTGTAGGAAGCCATGCTTGTTGCTGCTTTTGAATGAACACTTTGCATTTATGCACTTTATATGTACGTTGTGGAGCTTTCTGGACACATATGTAGTCTTCTCCATTACATTATAATCAGAACTCTTTGTGAGGAGGGGGATTCCATTCTTTATATTTACATTCCCAGCCCTGACACTGCATGTTCTAAGGTCCCTCCTAGCTCTGACATCCCCTGTTCTAAGGTCCCTCCTAGCTCTGACATCCCCTGTTCTAAGGTCCCTCCCAGCTCTGACATCCCCTGTTCTAAGGCTCCTCCCAGCTCTGACATTCTCCATTCTAGACCCCTTATAGCTCTGATATTTCATATTCTAAGGTCACAACTAACTCTGACATTCTCTGTTCTGTGCCATTATAAACCTCTTCATTTTGTTTGCCATTACACAGATGGCTGAATGGATGTAAGGTGCATCCCATAATTACAAGGTGCCCTCCCCACATTATCACTATGGAGACTTTGATGAGGAGCAGCCTGGTGTTGTGGGTAGAGAGTTTTCCTCTCAAAGTCAGACACACGTGGCTTCAGTCCCGACCTCTGACCTGTCCTGGGCCAGTAGCTGTAGACCAGTACCCCAGACTACTCTGAGTCTTACAGAATGTTCTCACCTGACTCAGGAGAGGGATCCCTTCATGCCAATGCTGTCATGGGTCCAGTAACCAGTCCTGGAGCCTCTTCAACCCGAAAAAAGAGTAGATCAGAGAGAAAGAGAGTGAGTCTTGACGCCGAGGCATACCTGAGGGCACACAGGGAGTCCCTGCTAGTACCCAGGCCTCTTGGCTCCCTGAACTGCCCAAGGGGCTGAGAACTGGCTGACTTGGACAAGGCAGCTGGAGGTGCCCCTCCTCTCCTGCACAGCTTTTGCTGCCATCCCCACATATTCCACCAGGGGGAGCTCCTCTCCTATTGTCAGCTGCTGAAGCCGATCGATCTCTGGCTCAGTCCTCCAGGCACAGCATCCTGATTGGGGGGCCTGGTTCTTGTCTGTCTCCCCCAGATGGAGGAAGTGGGTTTGGAGTTGGGGAGTTCCCCTTATTTCTCCTGCCGGCTTCTCTGCAGTGAGCATCTGGAATCAGCACAGATGGCTTTTATTGGGGGAGGGAGAGGATAAGCATTTATTAAGTACCTCCTGTATGCCAGACTCCATGTTAAGAACTTTGCAGAGAGGGTCTCACCACAGTCCGGGGAGATGGGCTTTGTTATTATCCCCATTTCAGAGTTGAAGAAGCTGAGCCAGACAGGTTTGGTAACTTGCCCAGGGTCCCACATTCACTCAACCCACACTTTGTGAGTATCTGAGGCAGGATCTGAATTCATCTCCCTAACTCCAGGCCTAGGACTGTCGACTGCACCACGCAGCTGACTTTGTATGGGCTTAGAGGTCACAACTACTTCTCATGGGAGTTGGAATGACAAGTATTATTGTCCCCATTTTACAGATGAGAAGCCTGGGGCACAGGGACACATGTCTCTGTTTACACAGCTAGCAAGTACAGGGTTGCCTTGGAACCCACCCCTCCTGATGTCAGAGCAGGTCACAACCTTTCAGGTCAAGGGCATTACAGAAGAGAAAGCAAGTGGCAGACTGAGATGACCACCAGCTTTGCGTGCTCTCCAGTGTGGAGGGGTCAGACAAGGCTTCCTGGAGGAGGTGAACTTTGGGTTGAGGCAGGGTTCTGTTGTCAATGCAGACCCAGGCTTTGGGACCCAGGCAAACCCTTGCCTCTCATGGCCCAAGGCCACTCTCCCAGACCACAAATTTCAGGACAGGAAGATGGTCATTGGTGCAGGGAAGCTCCTGCCTGGGAGTTCTCTCCATGGATGTGAGCACAGATCTGACCAAGCAATACCTGCCTGGCCCAGCCCCTGAACCTTTGATCCCAACAATCCCTGCCTCAGGAATGCCCTCGTAGGATTCAGGGAAGGAAACCAAGGCTTGGGGAGAAGCTCTGTGACCCAACTAGTTTTGGGGAGTCAGGACTGGAACTCTGGGCCTGTGACTCTACCTCCTGAGCTCTTTTTCCTAGAATCCTCCTGCCTCTTCACCACTGGGAGGTAATAAGGAAGCCCTGAGCACTGTCAGCATGAGGATGGGGTTGCTGACCTTGCTGACCTGGGCCTCTCAGGCCTGGGGGTGGTTGGGAGGGGGAGCAGCATCACCTGTGCCAGCTCAGGAGGTTGGCCTGGGTGGGGCCTGGCAGGGTCCCCTCCATCCTCCCTGGGGCTAAGCAGGGATTTGGGAGCCAGGGCTGGGGGAATGTGGGGAGGCAGCTGGCCATGGGGTGAGCAGGAGGGCGGGGAGGCAGCCTCTCCCTCACCCACCTGTTTGCTGACTCCTGGCACGATTTTCCCGACTCTGAGAGAATGCTGAGCCCAGGCTGCCAGGCGAGACGGGCCTCATCTGGGGGCCGCCGGGCCCCCCTTTGTCTGACTGCCAGCATTAGGTGGGGAGGGGGGCCCCAGATGCACTGAACTCTGCCCCAGCCCGCCTGGGACCATCTGTGCAGCCGGGGGGCAAAGAAAGGCCGTTTGTGTGAAGCTTGGGAACCGTGGGAACCCCTGGGCCTGGCTCTCCCCTCCCCAAGCTGGCTGCTCCAGGAGCCATTGGCTCACTGAGAATGCTGATGGAAGCCTGAGGGGGGGCAGGACAGGCTGGGCTCTGAGGGAGCCTGGGCTTGCGGCTTGAAACTCTGGGCAGAGCTGGGCTCTGGGCTTTGGGCTCTGGGTTCTGGTTTTTGGACTCTGGGCTCTGGGTTCTGGGCTCTGGACTCTGGGATTCAGGCTTTGGGTTAGGTTAGATGGGCCCAAGGCTACTCTGTGAGCACAATGGAGGAGGCCCGAGGCCTTCAGGAAGTAGAGCTCCCCTAAATTGTGGCCTGACAGGAAGCAAACGTGCTTGGGGGAGAATCTGTTTGCATGGCCCTGTGACTGCGTGTGGGCATTTGTCCAGACGTATTTCTGCATGTACGTATAGGTGTAGATGAGTGCAGTCTCTGTCCCCAGCCTGGCCTACTAAGCCCAGAGGATGTCTCCTTCTCCAGCCTAGCTGCTGTGGGCTCAGGCCCCCCCCTCCTCTCACAGCCCCACAGACATGCAGCCCTTCTCTGCTCCAATGCCTGTGCTCCCTTGGGCCCGGCCCCACCTCTGGGGCTGGAGAGAGAGGCAGCTAGCGGGGGAAGGGGGGAGAGGGGGGGAGCCGGGGCAAGGGTGTGGGCAATTCCCCCCAATTAGAAGGCCAGCTTTGCTCAGCTCTGACCCAACCTCGTTGGGGCACCTTGGGAGAGTGTCGTGGCCTCCTTTGGCCTCAGCCATCTCTTACTGATATGGGGAACAGGAAAAGTGGGGAGCTGGCCCATAGATGGGTGGCACTTCCAGGATTCCCAAAGCACTTTCTTATATGCCTTTTATTAGTGATTAGATGATGTCTAGGTCAAAGTGTTGGGGAGTGGAGAGAGGGCTGAGGCTCTGGTATGGCTTTGTATAAAGCCCTATGGAAGGGAGAGTTTGGATTAATTTTGATTGAAGCCACCTCATAGCCCTCCCATCCCCTGTTCTCAGGCCCCTCCCAGACCTGATGTCCCCTGTTCTCAGGCCCTGCCATCCCCTGTTCTCAGGCCTCTCCCAGCCCTGCCATCCCCTGTTCTCAGGCCCCTCCTAGCCCTGCCATCCCCTGTTCTCAGGCCCCTCCCAGCCCTGCCATCCTCTGTTCTCAGGCCCTTCCCAGACCTGATGTCCCCTGTTCTCAGGCCCTGCCATCCCCTGTTCTCAGGCCTCTCCCAGCCCTACCATCCCCTGTTCTCAGGCCCCTCCCAGCCCTGCCATCACCTGTTCTCAGGCCCCTCCCAGCCCTGCCATCCCCTGTTCTTAGGCCCCTCCCAGCCCTGACATCCCCTGTTCCTAGGCCCCTCCCAGCCCTGACATCCCCTGTTCTCAAGCCCCTCCCAGCCCTGACAGCCCCTGTTCTCAGGCCCCTCCCAGTTCTGCCATCTCCCCAGTTTGAGCAAGTTTCTTGTCCGTCTTTGAAGTGGAATCTTTCCTCCCTTTTGCCTTTCCTCTGGGTGGCATTTCAGGCTCCAGGCTCTCCAGATTTTGTTCTCTCCCACATCCCTTTGCTTCCCCTCATTGCCCAGGCCTCTGTTGTGCTCAGGAGCCCTCAGGTCCGCACTGCAGCTTTGGGAAGGAGGCAGGTCAAGGGTTCAAACCCTCATTTGGCACATGAGGAAATTGAGGCCTGCAAAGGGCTTATCGAATCTAGAGTTGAGCTGGGTCCTATCTCCTCACTTTACACATGGGGAAACTGAGACTTAGAGTATGCTAGAACTGGGGCCAGCACCCAGCTCTCCCTGGCTTGGTCTGGAGCTGCCCTCAGGCCCTCTCACCTCCCAGCCCCAAGGCCTGGCTGGCTGAGCTCAGCCTCCAAGAAGGCCTGAGTACACTGGGGATCTGATGCAGGTACATTACCTGCCTGAAGTTTGTAAAATAAAATTCAGTATTTTAGGATCTTTCCTCCCCCTGGGTCCTAACCTTCTTCTACTGGCATCCCCTTGCAGTGCCTCTGGTGGGGTCCACCTGGCCTGGGTGGGGAATGTAGCTCTGGAAGGCTCTGCCCAGGGAACCGGGGAGGAGGTGGGGGATCGACTCCTGCTGATTCAGGAAGGCTTTGAACATGGCCCTGGGACAGGTGGGGCTGTTCCCAGAGGCCTCGCCTGGCTCAGGGCCCAGAGCCAGCCACCAGGGCTGGGCTGCTGGGCCACAGCAACTCAGGAAAGCCATGGGCTTGGGTGTGGCCCTGCCTGTAGCAGGACGCTTTGATCCTTTTACCAGCTTGAGTTTCTATACATCTTTAAGGTTTTCAGTGTTTGGATGCCAGCCCAGCATGATCCAGTAGAAAGAGCTTGGATTTAAAGTCAGAGGGTGAGGGTTTGGATTCTTTATCTCTTTGAAGACTTTCAGAGATGGGCGGCTCACTACCCCTCAAGACAGATGCTCTGCTATAAAGAGATAGGAAGTCGGTACAGAAATGGGGCTGGTTTTGGACACAGGTCACCAGGGCTCCTATCTCAACTCAATGCACTACTGCCTATGGTGTAGCCATGGCAAGGTCAGCCCTATTCTCTGGGCCCCAGCTCCACTTAGTGGCTTTATGGTCCCTGTTGCCCCAGAGGCATCTCCAGCTGGAACCCACAATCTTTCCCTGGAAGCCCAGGCCTCACCCCAACTTCTTCCAGCCTCAGAGGTCAGTCAGCACCCCCAGTCAGCCAGGGTCTCATCTGGACAGTGGCCAAATCTTGTCCCTGCTACCTCTAGAGTCCCCCGTAACATCTCACACAAACCCCTTTCCTGCCCTCTATTCCCATTTGGTCCCTGTGAGATTGGTGCTTTTATACAGAAGAGAAAACTGAGGCAGACAGAAGGTGGCTAAGTGACTTGTTCAGGGACTCAAGGTTAGTAAGCAGCTGAGGTTGGATTTGAACTCAGGTCTTCCTGACTCCAGGTCTGGTGCTCACTCTACGCACTGCACCACATGGCTGCCTCTAAATAAGACAGAAATTCCTGTTTGGCGTTTAAACCCCTTTACAGCCCTTGCTGACCTCTCCAGGCTGAATTCACAGGCCTTCCCTACTTAGAAGATGCCTCTCCCACCTCCAAGCCTTTGCATCGGTCCTCCAGTCCAGCCCATGCCTGGAAGATTTCCCCTCCTCCCCCCCTCCCCCCAAGTCCTTCACTCCCTTCAAGGCTGGGCCCTAAAGGCACCTCCTCGGGGTAAGAGGTTAGGGTCAGCCTGGAGGGCTGCCTCCCCTGAAATGATATATATTTATATATATAAGGCTATTTATATATATAAGGCTATACTTACCTGTGTGCCCCTGCCCTGAATTTTGTAAGCTCACGGAAGGCAGAAACCAGCCCCAGCCCCAGCACAGTGCTTGGCACACTGAACGCTTCTTGCACACAATTGCCTGATTCTTCTTCCCCACAGGCTGTTTCCAGTTGGTGAAGATCACGTTTTCCACCCAGAAAAGGCCCAAGAACATCCTGAATGCTTCCCGTGACGACCTAAGGCCATAGGAGGGGCAGTGGCTAGTGTCCACCTTGGGTCAACCCCAGCTTCCTGGGGCTAAGCGGGCAGTCGGAATCCTGCCTGCCAGGGAGCTAAGAAGCATTTATTAAGCACTTACAAAGTCTTAAATCCTGGGAATACACTTCCAACCCAAAAAAGCAGTGGTCCCTGCCCTCCAGGGGCTTGCATTCTCGTGGGGGAAGACTGCCCAGCAAAGGGGCGGCGCCACTGGCACTAGGGGCAGGACCCCGAAGCCCCAAGGCCACGGAGTCCCCAGATGGAGGCCTTAGGGCAGTCACTTTACCTTGGCTCTCCCAGCCTCAGTCTCCTCATCTGAAAAATGGAGCCAGTAATACCGATGGCTGCTGTCCGGGCTGCCGGGGGTCCGAACGAGATTGAGATTGAGTGTGTAACGCACTCTGCAAAATTGAGGCAGTTAGGCTTAATCCGCATCCACTGGAGGCCCGAGCGTCCCGCCATTGGCCCCAGCTCCCTCTCCGCGCTCTGCTTCTCACTTGCTCAAGTCTCCTCCGCCCCCTGGCCAGGCCTGAGGAGCCGGTGGGAATTGGCCAACCCCATTAAGCAGGAGAAAGTGAGCGGAGCCAGACCGCTTGTCGCTGCTAATGTACCGGGATTCTGCTAATGAGCAAAACTTGATTTAGTAAAGCCCAGCGCCCAGCGGAGACCCCAGGGCCGGGGGTGCTATGGGCGATGAGCCCCGGCCCTCTGAGCTCCAGGCGGAAGCTTCAGGAGGCCCTGATGCAAACCCCCCCCCCCCCACTTCCTTACTCCAGAACACTGAGGATACTACGGATAGCAACCTTCGCTTCCATTTTTCTAGTACCCAAGGATTGCCAGGGTACCCCCCTCATTCATGCATGCATTTATTAAGAGCCCACTGCGTGCCTGGAACTGTGCCTCATGCTAGGGGCACAGATGCAGAAGTCTCTTCCCTCAGAGAGCTCACATCATATTGGGGAAAACAAAAGGCGCACACGGGAAATGCCAATAAGCGGGGCTTTGTGGGGGAGGAGCCTCCTCAGCAGCTGGAGAGACTAAGAGGAGGAGGTGAGGAGGGAGAACCTGGCAGGCATGGGGGAGCCCGCGCAGGAAGCTGGGGGAGCCCGCGCAGGAAGCTGGCGGATCACGGACCAGACACTTCATGTGTTCTGCCCCGTTCTTTACTCTGAGAACCCACAGGGCCAGACAAGAGGAGAGGAGTCGGAAGGGGCCGTCCAGCCCCCTCATTTTACACACCTGATCTAGGGAAATGAAGTGACTTGAAGTAGCCGTGAGAGGACTTGAATCCAGATCCCTTGCTCCAAATTCAAGTCTCTTTCCACTATGCCATTCTACCTTCGGTGGGCATGATCATTGTTATTAGTCAAAGAATTAGTGCTTGAACCTGGCTCTTGGCTCCCAGACCTAGGTTTTTAATATGGAGTCTCCTGCGGGAGCCCCAGACATCAAGAAAGTGTGGTTTGAGGGCAGCAAACACATCTTGCAGGAGGTAAAGGCCTTAATATCCTGCCCATTCTCTGGCCAGCTGAAGAGTTGACAGGCTGCCAGTGGTCTGGGAAAGAAACTGAGGCTGTCTGAGGGAGAAAGGAGGTCTGGAGCACGTGATGCTGCCTCCACTCTGGAGATGATGTGCCTGGAACCTGGGGCGTAGAGGTCTGTAGATGCCCCTGGGCCCCTCTGACCAGGAAGCATCCCCACTGACGGCCTCCTGAGGGGCAGCCTGGCAAACTCAGCCTTCTCCTGCCTGAGCAAGGCCCCAGCAGACAGAGCCAGGAGCAAGAGCCCAGGCTCTGACACCTGCCTGCCAAGCAACTCCGGCAAGGCTTGTTTTTTCATCAGCAAAATGGGGGCAGCCTGAGGCCATTACTGTTGTACAGTCAAGTCTGACTCTCCATGCGCACATTTGGGGTTTTCTTGGCAGAGATACTGGAATGATTTGCCATTTCCTTCTCCAGCTCATTTTACAGATGAGGAAACTAAGGCAAACAAGTGACTTGTCCAAGGTCACACAGCAATTAAGTGTCTGAGGCTGGATTTGAACTCAGCTTCTAACTCCAGGGCAGGCTGTCTATCCACAGCTACCCCTACTTGATGGAGAAGTTGTGAGCAAAGTGAATGAGAGACCTTGAAAGGTTGGAGAAGGTAAGAGTGTCCTTCCTTCCGAGCCTCTGCTCCTCGTTAGCTTGGCAACACCTTGGACAGGTCACATCCCTTCTCTGCACCCAACTCTCCTCCAGCAAAATGAGGGGTTGGCAGTAGATGATCCCTAAATTGGAGGTTTAGATAGCGTCACAAAGCAAAGGAAGGATAATCTCTGATATTTGGGTGGGCTTGGGGCTTGAGTTTATGTTCTAGTAGCTCATTTGCCCACCTCAGTCCTTATGCTCCCATTTTACTGATAAGGAAACTGAGTTTCAATGAAGAAAATGAGCCAACTGGTTCTTCCAAATCCCAGACCAGGCCTGTTCCACTGGCCCAACTTGCCTGTCCTCAGTCACACCAGGCAGACAAGGGCTACTCACTGGGGCTCCCTTTTCACGTTTAATTAGGGCCTTCTGCCATGGCCCAAGCTGGGTGCTTGAAGGACACAGAGTTCACCCTGGACCTGAGCATGAGTCCCCTCTGCCACAGACCAGACAGACAGACAAAGCAGAAATTCTTCTGTTTGGTCATGGCACCTTAGGGTGCAAAGAAGGCCTCGCTTAAACAGCTAGCTTTGGGAACAGAGATGTAAATAGAAATGGAGTTAATACAATTTCTCATTGTTTTCCCTTGCTTTAAACTGCAGCTAGAATTTGGTCATAAGCTGCAATGAATTCATGGGTTGTCTCCTGGGTCTTGAGGCAGAAGCACAGAAAGATGGGGGGCTCTTATCTCAACTGACATGTTTTCTATGTGACTCCAGATCTGCTGCTTGTCCAAGTCATTAGTGCATCCAGTATGACCAAGATAAGAGGATCAAGATGAGTCTTGGCAGTTTTGGTTAGTGGCTGAATGTATTGGCAGAGATGGAGAGTGGGGCAGAGGTATGCAGAAAGAGGAAAGACACAGGGACAGAAAGAGGGAGAGAGAGGGAGAGAGAGAGAGAGAGAGAGAGAGACAGAGACAGAGAGAGAGAGACAGAGAGAGAGACAGAGAGAGACAGAGAGAGAGACAGAGAGAGACAGAGAGAGAGACAGAGACCGAGAGACAGAGAGACAGAGAGACAGAGACCGAGAGACAGAGACAGAGAGACAGAGAGAGACAGAGAGAGAGACAGAGAGAGACAGAGAGAGAGGGAGAGACAGAGAGAGAGACAGAGAGACAGAGAGAGAAGGAGGGAGGGAGAGAGAGAGACAGAGAGAGGGAGAGAGAGAGACAGAGAGAGGGAAGGAGGGAGAGGGACAGGGAGGGAAAGAGAGAGAGACAGAGAGAGAAAGAGAGGGAGAGAGGGAGGGAGGGAGGGAGAAAGGGAGAAAGAGAGACAGAGAGAGAAAGAAAGAGAGAGAGAGAAGGAGAGAGAGACAGAGAGGAAGAGAGAGAGAAAGAAAGAGAGAAGGAGAGAGAAAGAGAGAGACAGAGAGGAAGAGACAAAGAGAGAGAGACAGAGAGAGAGACACAGAGAGAGAGAGAGACAGAGAAGGAGGGAGGGAGAGAGAGAGACAGAGACAGAGAGACAGAGACAGAGATAGAGACAGAGAGAGACAGAGAGAGGGAAGAAGGGAGAGGGACAGGGAGGGAGAGAGAGACAGAGAGAGAGAGAGAGAGAGAGGAAGAGAGACAGAGACAGAGATGAAGAGGGGGGAGAGAGAGACAGACAGAGACAGAGACAGAGACAGAGAGGAGAGAGAGAGACAGAGAGGAAGAGAGAGAGAGACAGAGAGGAAGGAGACAATGGGTGTGAGAGAGAGGAGGGAGAGAAAGAGAGAGTGTGTGTATGATAGGAGAGAGAGAGAAAGAGAGAGAGAGAAAGAGAGAGAGAGAGGGAAGGAGGGAGGGAGGGAGGGAGAGGGAGAGAGAGAAGTAAATAGAAATCTGGATAGTGAGAGGCACAGACAGGAAGAGACAGAGGCAGGCACAGAGACAGACAGATAGACACAGATAGTGACCCAAATAAATGTAGACACAGATATCGCCAGAGATGGACAGAAAGACTGAGGTGGAGGGCAAACAGAAAAGAGAGAGTCACCTCGACAGAGGCAGCCCGAACAGATAGAAAGAGAGAGGGAAAGAGGCAGAGAGGCAAGCTGAAGGAGGCTGTCAGGCAGCAGCGCCTTGGACCTGGAGTCAGGAAGACCCAAGTGTGAATCCTACCCACCTCCATCACTGGCACCCTGCTCTGTCTTGGTTTCCTCATCTGTACAAGGAGGTTACAGCAGCCCTTGCCTTTGATTGGTCTGTTGTGAGGACCAAACGAGCTCATATCTGTAAAGTGCTTTGCAAACCTTAATGTACCACGTGAATGTGAGCTACTTTTATTATCATAGAAAAAAAAGACAAGCAGAGACAGAGACAGACACAGAGACAGACACACAGAAAGAAACAGGCAGACAAACAAAATTAAGACAATTAGATGAACAGATGAGCAGAGAAAGGCCAGGGGGGAGGGAGGAAGGAAGAAAAAGAGACAGACAGACAGGAGAGAGGCAGGCAGAAGCTCCCATTGGGTGAGGTTTACCTGCTGGGTGAGCCCAGAGTCAGGGAACAGGCAGATTGTCTGAGCACCAGTGTCTGAAGGGTTCCCTCTCTCACTCTACCACCTTCCCCAGTGTAATTTCCTTCAAGGCTAGTGGGTTAAGGAGAACAGGAGAATGAGACTCAGCAGTCAAAACAGACAGATTGCACAAAGAGCCCAGCAGTAGCCCCTGCACATCATGGGTGTCCAGCTGAGGATCTGATTGCTAGATTCCTTAGAAGTTGGGCTTTTGCTTTTCCGTACCTACAGTCCACCTGGGGTGGGGAGCATTTGCTTGTGAGAGTTCTCTTCGAGTTGAGAAGTGCCCCAAGACCAGAGAAGGGCTGGCCTCCTGATTTTCAAAAAAGGAAGGGTCAGAGTGTATAAACTCTGTGTCAGGGAAGTTGACTTGGATTCTTGGCCAGTTTTTAGAAAGTCTTTTGAAATGGATGGGTTCAGAGTGCGTGTGAAGGGAAGCAGTGGCTGGACAGGCAGGTCGCACCAGAGCCGCCATATTGCTTTGGTTGACAGGGTTCTTTGATCGCTAAGTCAGGGAAGGCCATCAGTGGAGCTTACTGAGATTTCTGCAAAGCATTTGGTCAAGTCTGTTGTGCACAAGATGGCACAATGCAGTCTCAGAGGACCCCAGGGTCTTCACTCTAGAGTTCGGAGAGGGCTCAGAGACCAGCCCCTACCCCCTTCACTTTGCAGATGAAGAAAACGAGAAGATGCAGAGCAGAGAAGCCCAGTTGGAACTGGTTGGGCGATGAGCCTGAAAGCATGGTTAATTACTGATGGCTTCATGTCACCTGGGAGATGGGGCGCTAGTGGGGCGCCCTCCCCTCCCCCATCCCTCCAGCCTGGTGTCTGGGCGTAGCTCTGGGCTGTTTAGCCCTTTCCATCAATGACTTGGGTGAAGGGACTCCCAGACGGCTCATCAGATTTGTTAATGGCACCAAGCTGAGAGGGAGAGCTAACATACTAGGGGATAGAGACAAGGTCTAACAGGCAGACAGACATCTGATAGAAAGACAGGGAGATTCTAGATAGGCAGGCAGAAAGATAAAGAGGGAGGAAGAGAGACAGACAGATAGACAGACAGGGAGATACACACAGATTTGTAGAATACTTACTATATGCCAGACATCATACTAAACTCTAGGGATATAAATACTATTACTACTACTACTACTACTACTACTACTACTACTACTACTACTACTACCACAACCACCACTACTATTACTACTACTACTACCACCACCACCACTACTATTACTACTACTACTACTACTACCACCACCACCACCACCACCACTACTATTACTACTACTACTACTACTATTACAAGTACCACCACCACCACAATCTACCACTGCTACTACCACTCTAGCTAGCTCAGACTTTAGGTTTGCAAAGTTAGATGCTATTATTATCCCCATTTTACATATGAAGAAATCAATGAAAGCAGAGGTTAAGTGACTTGTTAAAGTCTCTCAGCTAGTCAGTATCGGAGGCTGGATTTGAATTCAGGTCTTCTTGACTCCAGACTCAAACTCTAGCCACTTTGATGCCCCCTAGCTTCAAGGAAGCCAGTTTCTCTCCTCATGGAGTTTACATTCTTTTTTTTTTTCAAAATTCAATTTTATTTTATTTTCTGGTCTGAATTCTCTCCCTTCCACTTTCTTCCCCCCCCCCTTCCTTCTGAGGAAGCAAGGAAAATTAAGTCCATTGCAAGCATGTAGAGTCAAGCCAACAAATCCCTGCCTTGGCTGCACCCCATCTGCCCTCAGGGTGTGGCCGCTCTCTTTCCGGAGGAGGGCAGCAGGTTGTCATTACTAGTCCTTTGGAATTGTGGTTGGTCACAGTGTTGACTGGAGTCCCCAAGTCTTCCAGAAATGTGTGTCTTGACAGTATTGTTGCTGTAGTATAAATTGTTCCATGAGCCTACATTCTTATAGCTGTCCGTGGGGGAAGACTGCATCCGAAGGGGAGTTCAGCAGAGGGAGTGGGTTGGAGCAGGGAGACAGGGTGTGGATATGGCTGGGGAGGGACAGTCAGCTGTGCAGGGAGCGGGGCGCCCAAGGCTGAAGTGGGCTGGAGGGAAGTGAGGATGCCGGCCAATGTGTGGGCAGACCAGACCTCACAGAGAGGAGCTGGACAGGAAGTGGTCACAATCTGAACTGCCCCTGGTGGAATGAGCCTCTTAACTGTGGTGAGTTCCTTGTCACTGTGGGTCTTAAAAAAAAAAAAGACCACATGACCACGTGGCAGGTATGTTATGGAGGACACACATAGTTCAGATGGAGCATCTAGCTAGGTGACTTCTGTTATACCTTCCTCCTCCAAGATTCTTTTATTGGTAGTGATCCAGCCTTCAAGTCACATGGCCCAGGGTTCAAGCTGCACCATTTATGAATGCTGATGCTGTGTTCCTATGTGCCTGGGCTTCAGCTTCAGCTTCTTCAGTTTCTTCAGTTTCTTGTATAAAAGTGGGGAGAGACCTGTCCTACCTTTTCCTTAGGGCTACCTTGGGCACTGACTCAGATGATGAATATAAAAGTGCCTTGCAGAAAGCATTTTTGAAATGTGAGAAATCATTGTGACTCCCATCATAGGTCCCTGTATTTTCCTGGTGCAGGCATCAGACTGGCTCTGGAAAGCTCTGCCAGGCTCTGCCAGGCTCTGCCAGACTGAACAGGTTTCAAGCATGGACCCGGTGGGTCTCTAGCTCATCGGACTGGAGATGTACTGGTCGCGTTGCTCTGTTCTAATCCCACTGAGTTATGCAGAGGGTCTCCTGAGATGTGGAGGAAGCAGGTGGGCTCAGCCCCCCCCCGGAAGCAGCTCTTGTCCAGGGGAAGAAAGCACAGGTCCTGGACCCTTGGGATTCAGCCTCCCATCTAAAGACGGGAAAACAAAGGCTGACAAACTGCAGTCTCCTGAGGGGCCAGAAGGTGGCGATGTGGAGGCGCTCTTTGGACAGAATAGAAGGCGGCTTAGCCATCACGAGACCAAAGCCTTCATTTTCTTTATTGTCGAACAGATTTGTTTTTATGCCTCCTTCGTTCTCCCCAGCCCCTCAGAGAGCCGGCTCTTTTAACAAAGCAGAGCGGAGTGGACCGAAATGAATCAATACGTGGAAGCCTGACATTACCTGTCCAGTCCCACGCCCAGGGTTATTTTTACTTACGTTTTTTAAAAATAAGATTTTCTTAAAAACAAGAACAAAAACAAAAAACCTCCATAGCCATTATAGCGAGCCTTAGAGTAAAAAGCCCTGGGTTCGAGTTCCGCTATTAGCCCATCCTGGCTGCTTGATCCCGGACAAGTCCCTGTATCTCTCAGGACCCCCAGAAGCACTTCCCAGAGACCAGAGGTTGCAAAGTCTGTGTGGGCGGGGCAGATTTCTCCATAAGAGTTTCTTATATCAGTGGAATCACCGTTTGGTCTGGACCAAAAATACTGCCTCCCAAACCTGTCGACAAGACCACAGTCACAGACGAACACACAGTGGCCGAAGGCTGGCTAGTTGGGACATTAGTGATGTACCCTTGCGCTGCTGACCTCAGGGCCAAGCCATTCACACCTTAGAAACCGTGGTCTCCCTCCCCCACGCATAGCCCTCTGTAGCTGAGCCTCTCTGGCTGCTGCCCTGCCCAGGCTGTCCTTAGGCAGTCGACACAGTCATGACTGGCCTCATCACCACGCCTTCCCAGCTTGGTGGTCATACAAGACCTTGTACTCCACTAGTAGAATCTTTGAGAGACAGCATCACCTCCTCACTCCAGTGGGCCACAAGGAGAGGTTGTCCGTGAAGGACACTGAAGCCTACATCCTAATTCCTCTTCCACTGTCGTAACTGCCACTTTATGTGGATCAAGCTTTACAGATATCCAAGGTCAGTGACATCCACATGTATGTAGCAGGGGTCTCATTCTCCAACTCGAAGCATTCTGTGTAGATGATGAGAGAGACACAGAGGGCAGTGGGTGGAGGAGAGGACCCTGGAGAGAAAGGGTGGGTTTGCACAGCCTCTGTCTGGTCAGCTCTCCCTACTGGCTTCCAGGCTCTTCCCTTTCCTGTTGGGATGCTTAGAGCCTGGTGGCCCCATTTGCTTTTGGGGAAGCCGGTCGGATTCTTCAATGCTGAAGGGGCAGCTGGCCTGATGCTCCCACCTGCGCCTGCAAAGAACTGGGGGAACAGAGGCAGAGAAGGGGGTGCTGATGCCAGCTCCCTTACTGCTTATCCGGGCCAATGCTGCATCCCTGACAGATGCCATGGCTCCCTTGGTTCCGGTTGAGCCTTGACGGCACCTGCTTCAATGGGGAGAGCTGAGGAATGGGAGCCTGAAGCAATGGGAAATCAAAGTTGGGATTTCTTCCCTTCCCTACAGCTTTGGGGGCTAAAATGGGCACCAAGTGCACGTCACAGTCTGTGACACACATCACAAGGCTTTGACAGTGACGCAAGTCCGACATTTACTACTTAATTATGATGGAGGTGAAATGATGAAGCTAGCACTAATGACAGGAAGGGGAGGGGCTCGTCGAGCTGAGAAGTTTGATGGATGGTAGCACACTAGTCTGGTGGCAGAACCTTGAGCCAAACAAGCAAAGTGAGGGGCAACCAGCTACGCTCAGAGTCCTGAGAGAGGGAGGCAAAAACGGGGCCAACACCCACAGCACCCCCTGGTGGCTGCATATCCCTCAGTGCCTTCTCCCTCTCCTGTTCAGACACAGGATACAAGTTTGTACTGGCTCTTGTTCATTTGTGCAAGAAATCCTTATGAAGTACCTAATGTGTGCAGAAACTTGAGCTAGCTGATGAGGGAAATGGAAAATCCAGATCAGAAGTGGTGAGGGGGATAAGTCACTAACATTATAGTCTGAAATAATATAGGTTTTGTGAATTAGAAAGGGGCAACCTTGCCGACTGAGGGGGATCAGAGAAGACTTCCTGGAGGAGGATCCAGTTTGGACTTCAAAGCAAGAGAAAGGGAGGGAAGCCACTCCAGGCCTCTTTCTATTTCTGTCCACGGATGAGGCTGCCCAGAAGCTGAGCTCCTGACCTCTGGCCCTGGCTCAGCCCATGGGGGCTCTTACATCCGGTGGTTTTCTGTCCTTCGATGCTCTGATCCCATAGGAGGTGCAGTAGCAATTTTAGACTGACTTTGTCCCAAGAGGCCCATGAGCTTCAGTGGGGGCTCCCAGCCCTCTGACCTTGGAGCACAGAGGGCTCCTGCTGGACCAGGAGCCACGTAGCCTCACTCAGGCAGCAGTGGGAGGAGACCAAGACTCATAATCCCAAACAGAGCCTGACTCTTGAGGGGGTGGGAAATCCTGATTCCAATCAGATGCTGTCTTTCCCCAGGGGGCTGGGGCCAGCCCAATGCTATGCACAGCATCGAGGCTTCCGGGAGGGATGGGAGGCGGTTCTCATGGGCTATTTTGGTCCTGAGCCCTGGGGAGGGTTGATGGTTCCAGCATGCCGACGTCTGGGTAAACAGGGTTCTCAATTCCTGTTTGTAAGATGTAGGCTATAAGGCAGGCCATTGGGCCGGGACCAGGAGGCCTGGGCTCAGCTTCACAGTATGACTTGGGAAGGCCAGCATTAACCAGGACTAAGTTTCCTCATCTTTAAAATGACAACTTGGACTCACTCAGTGATGCCAAACTCCACTAGAAATGGGGGCCCATGAACCAAACAAAGGGTCTCTGTGGGCCACTCCCCAACAAGAAACCCACAGGGGAACGCTGCCCGGCTTCTATTGTGAGGTTTTTTGTTTTGTTAAATATTTCCCAAATGCATTTTAATCTGATTCAGGCCCCACTTACAGTAGGGAGGGCTGTGGTTGGACTGAACTTTCTGAGCTAGAAAACGTCCAAGGGCTCTGTGAGCTCTGAGGTTCTTTGTTCTGTTGCCTAAGCCCCTCCCAGCCCTGACAGCTCCTGTTCTAGGTTCCCTCCCAGCCCTGACAGCCCCTGTTCTAGGTTCCCTCCCAGGCCTGACAGCCCCTGTTCTAGGTTCCCTCCCAGCCCTGACAAAACCCTTGGATTCTATGGAATACAAAAGGTTAATGGTCTAGTTTTTCTTCCTTCAGCATCTCTTTGCTCAAATATTTGACTTCTGCAAAACACTATAGGACGAGGTCCATCGTTAGTAGTAGTATTTAATACCTACTATGTGCACAGTGTTTGGCTAAATGTGGAGACGTGTCACATCATACTTCCCCCAGCCTCCACTGGGCTTTCGTCCCTCCCAGGCCCCGCCTGCCCGCGGGTTCTTAGAGAAAGGTTTATTCCCACCTTCCCCCACAACCTCCTTTGGTCAGAGAGGGCTGGGACAAGGATTATGTCTTTCAGTCAATCGGGAGGCATTTATTAAGTGCTTATTGTGTGCTCTGGGCCTTCTTCTCTGCACACAGGCCTCACCCTTCATGAGCTGCCCTCCACCCAGCAAGGCCCTCTACCACCATGCCCTGACTCCCAGCATCCCAGGCCTGGAAGGAGGGAGGCTGGGATCTTCTGTTATTTCATGAAGCAGGAGCCAAGACGGGAAGTAACTGGGCTGGCACATGGTGATAGTACCTGGCCTTGAACCCTCAGCTCCTGGCTGGAGGCTTCCAAGGGCTTCAAGTGCCGGGCCCTGATGGAGCCATCGCCTGTCTGGAGGTTGAGTCCAGTGGGTCTCTCTGCCTTTGGAGAGAAAAGAAAAAGCCCTGACAAGTTCATCCCAGGACAAAGAGGGTGTGTGTGTGTGTGTGTGTGTGTGTGTGTCTGTGTGTGTGTGTGTGTGTGTGTGTGTCTGTGTGTGTGTGTGTGTGTATGTGTGTCTAATGCCTTCCTGTGTAAGTCCTGGTGGGGGAGGGGGCCAGGGCCTGCTCTCTCGCAGTCTGGCATGGGCCCCACTCCTCTCATATTGTCTATCTTGGCTGAACTTGCAGTTCCCGCCACATTCTCTGCCAAGAAGGGGGTGGGGGGGAGAGTGTGGGGCGGGGGAGAAAGCTGGGTCCTTTAAGGATACTGAAACTCAAGCCCTGCTTTGGAATTGGCCCACCCTGGGAAGACAGTGGAGGAGCCTTTGGAACTCTGACTGTCCTTTCTCTGCTCTTGGGACTCCAGGGAGGCCAGGCGGAGAATGATGCCGACATGGGCCCAGAGGCTCTCTGCCCACCCTCCTCTCACCCGCCAGAGACCACCCAGATGCCAAGCTCTGGGCCTTCTTTTCCCGCCCAGCTGCCACTTGTAGCATGGGCACGATCACCCCCGCTTTGGAAAGAAGGAAACTGAGTGACCAGAATTGTCTGCCCCTGCTGGGTCACAGTGCTGGCTTTCAAGCAGGAGGAGCTGTTCTCTAAGCCTAATTCTCTTTAAAAAAAAAAAGAAAACCAAATGATTTATTTATTCTTTTTAAAAAATGTCCCTGCCCCATTCCCCATTCCCCACTTCCCATTCCCACCCCAGCCCCAATTGTCTCCTATAACCATCAACACATAGTTGTCCATGTGGCTGACCATGGCGGCCTCCTTCTGTGGGGGTGGAGGAGTGGGGGGGCATCCACCCCTTGGAGAAAAGTCTGGAGCCTCTTCCCAAGTTTCTCTGAATTGTTCAGTAGGTCCTTGGGAGCAGCGAGCACAGCATTGAGCCTGTCACAGACTAGGTGCCTAATAAATGCTGTTTACTGACTAATGTCAGTAAGTATTTATTAACTCCCATGGCCAGCTGGGACCTGGAGGATCAAATACATACTCTGGTGTTTGCCATTTAAAGCCTTTCTTGGAGCCTGCCCCCATGGCCTTCCTTTCCAGCTCCTTCTCTGCTCATTCTAGGGTTCAGCCAGACTCGGGCACTTCCTGATGCCCAGTGTTTCATTCCCCATTTCTGTGGGGCAGGGCTCACTGCCTGGAATGCTCTCCCTCCTCATCTCCATCCTTAGAATCCCCGACTCCCTTCAAAGCTCAACTCAAACGGCACTGGGTTCTGTGAAGTTTCCCTAGATCCCTCCAGCACACACACACACACACACGCGCACGCGCATACACACACTCTCTCCCCTCCCCTCTCTCTATTTCTCTCTCCTCTCCTCTTCTTTTTATCTCTCCAATTTCTTTCTCTCTTCTGTTTCTCTCTTTTTTCTTCTATTTTTTTCTCTTCTATTTCTCTCTTATTTCTCTCTTTCTTCTCTCTCAAAATTCCTAGTGGAGTTCTTTGCCCCCCTCCTTAGTCAAATAGTACCTCCATGTTAGATCTTACATTTATTTGGTATATTTAAAAAAAATACATAGTATTTTCTCTGAATCTACTCTTCCAACCCCTATTCATACTGACTGGTTACCTCCTTACAGGAAAACTGACTACTTCTCCCCTCAGTGTTCTAGAGATAACTCTAAGGGCTTGAGGATTCTAATATTATCTCTAATGAGCCCCCACTAGTGTGTTCCCTGATATCCTTTAACCAGGTAACAGCTACCCAATATTAATCAACAAATAAATGTAGATTACTTTCTACAAAGGGATACTAAATGAGAAGGTATATAAAGGGTCAGACACAACAATGCTCCCTTCCCCAGACTGGGAAGTATATTATCCTTCTTACATACCAGCTCAGTCCCTGGGGAGAGTGGATTTCAACTTAAGGTATTGACTATAAAACATTGCCCACCCATTCCCCAAGCCCAGGGAGGTACATCCTGGCTCTGGAGTGCTTATCTCCCTTGGCAGAGTATCTACCATGTTTACGTACGTGACATAGCTAATGGATGAGGTTTTTAGGTCAGCACACAGTAAGTCAACAGGAGAAAGAGAGGATGGTTGAGCTTGCTCTGAAATGGCAGGATGGAAGAGCCGTCTTCATTTGGTAAGCCCCAAAACAGGTTCACCAAAACTCCATTTGGATTGTAATCAAGAAGGGAATATTGATCATGCACTAAAGGACTAGGGTCAGGGTGGGGAACCTGCAGCCTTAAGGCCACATGTGACCCTGTAGGTCCTCTGATATGGACTTTTGACTGAGTCCAAGTTTTATAGAACAAATCCTTTTATTAAGGAGATTTGTTTGAAGTTTGGATTCAGTCAAAGGTCTGCAACTGAGGACCTAGAGGGCCACAGGTTCCCCACCCTGGGACTAGGTTTTTACATATATGCACATGTTGATTGCTTCAGCAGAGTATAAGCTCCTTGAGGTCTTTGTAGCCATGAAGTCTAACATGGTGCCTCACACTTTATACATACTTTTTGATTGGTTTCTTAAGACACTCTTCTAATCTATGATAATCATATGCTACAATTCGTCCAACCATTCCTCTTTTCAATGAACACACATCTTCCTGATAGTTCTTTTTTATTTAACATGTCTCCCCAATTACATGTAAAAACAATTTCTAACTTTTTTTTAAAATTTTGAGTTCCAAATTTTCTCTCTCCCTCCCCTCTGCTCCTCCCACAAGTAATTTGATAAAGATTATCCATGTGGAGTTACGCAAAATATATTTTCCTATTAGTCATGGTATGAAAGAAAACATACAGAAAAACAGAAAAAACAGAAAGTAAAAATTAGTCTGCTTCAATCTGCATTCAAACTCCATCAGTTCTTTCTCTGGAGATGGACAACACCTTCCATCCTTTGAAATTTTTTGAGGTCATTGTATTGCTGAGAACAGGTAAGTCATTCACAGCTGATCAACATACAATGTTGCTGTTACTGTGTATGATGTTCTCCGGGTTCTGTTCACTTCACTTTGCTTCTCTTCCTGTTAGTCTTTCTAGGTTTTTTTGAAATAATCCTGCTCATCATTTCTTATAGCACAATAGTATTCCTTCACAATCATAAACTACCACTTGTCCAATCATTCCCCAATGGATGGGCATCCCCTCATTTTCCAATTCTTTGCCACCACAGAAAGAGCTGCTATAAATATTTTTGTATAATTAGGTCCTTTTCCTTTTTTTATCTCTTTGAGATACAGAACTATTAGTGGTACTTCTGGGTCAAAGGGCATACACAGTATTATAGCCCTTTGGGTATACTTCCAAATTGCTCTCCAGAATGGTTCACAACTCCATCAACAATTCGTTAGTGTCCCAGTTTTCCCACATGTCACCCAATATTTGTCATTTTTCTTTTCTGTCATATTAGCCATAGATGTGATGTGGTACCTCAGAGTTGTTGCATTTCTCTAATCAATAGTGATTTAGAGGACTTTTTATATGACTATAATAGCTTTAATTTCTTCATCTGAAAACTGCCTGTTCATATCCTTTGGCCATTTATGAATTGGAAAATGACTTATATTCTTATGAATTTGACTCAGTTCTCTATCTATTTGAGAAATTTGAGACCTTTATCAAAGAAACTTGGTATAGCATTTTCCCCAGCTTTCTGTTTCCTTCTAGTCTTGGCTGCACTGGTTTTGCTTGTGCAAAACCTTTTAAATGTCATGTTATCAAAATTATCCGTTTTGCACCATGTGATGTTCTCTGTCTCTTGTTTGGCCATAAATTCTTCCCTTATCTGTAGATCTGACAGGGAAACTATTCCATGTTTATTGCTTATGGCATCACATTGCTTATGGTGTCACCCTTAATATTTAAATCCTGTATGTACCCATTTTGACCTCATCTTGGTTATAAGATGGGAGATGTTGGGCTATACCCAGTTTCTGCCATATTGCTTTCCAGTTTTCGAGCAGTTTTTATGAAATGGTGAGTTCTTGTCCCCAAAGCTTAGGTCTCTGGATTTAGCAAACATTAGCTTACCGTGCTCATTGTCTACTGTGTGTTGTGTTTTTCAGCGAGCCTCCACTCTATTTCTTAGCCTTTAACAAATTGTTTTCATGATTACCACTTTATAATACAACTAAGTCACCTTCCTTCATCTTTTTTTCCCATTAATTCTCTTGATGTTTTGACCTTTTGTTCTTCCAGCTGAATTTTGTTTTTATTTTTTTCTAGTTCTATAAAATAATTAGTTTGATTGGTATGGCACTGAATAAATAAATGAATTTAAGTAGAATTGTCATTTTTATTATATTGGTCCCATTTACTCATTTTTATCCAGATCATTCAGATCTGACTTTATTGGTGTGAAAATTAGTTTTGTGATTCTATTCATATAGTTTTCCTGAGTTTGTCTTGCCAAGTAGACTTCTAAGTGTTTTATATTGTCTGCAGTTTTTTAAATTCTCTTTTTATCTCTTGCTGCCGGACTTTGCTGGAAATATATAGAAATGCTGATGATTTATGTGGGTTTATCTTCTCTCCTGCAACTTTGCTAAAGTTGTTCATCATTTCAACTCATTTTTAGTTGATTATCTAAATAGACCATCACATCGTCTGCAAAGAGTGCTCATAGCTTGTTCAAATGCCTTCAATTTCTTTTTCTTCTCCTGTTGCTGACACACACATTTCTAGTACACTATGGGATAATGTCAGTGATGTGGGCATCCTTGCTTCACCCCTGATCCTATTGGGAAGGCTTCTCCTGCCAGGACCTTTTAAGTTTTGGTACCTGCAGCTTTCTGGCAGACTTGTCTGAGCCTTGTGTAGGCTTAGTTTAACCTTATACATTGGCTTCCTCATTTGAATGTAAACACCTTCAGGGCAGAGACTGTGTTTAGGGCCTTCCTCTGTACCCTGGTATTTGGCATGGTGCTGGCACAAATGCTGACTGGCTGGCTGCCTCCAGGATCAAGTAAAACCTCCCCACTGTGGCTCCAGGCTCTTGCAGGCGTCTCTCACAGGCTCTGCATTCTGGTCATTCTGACCTCCTTGTTGTGTCTCACACGGGACACCAAATCTCCCGTCTTCCTGTCTTTGCCCCCACCATTCCCTAGAATCATTGTAAGCCACGAACAAGGGCACTTATGAAAAGGAAGGAAGAAAACAGATTTCACTGAAGTGGGACAAAGGGAAGGTCAAGCTGGGCTCCCATTTCTCACCTGGCTCCAGGGCTCACAAAGGCTTTCCTCTCAGCTGCTCTGGGAGGCAGAGAATTTGAAAATCCTTGGTTCCATTTGACGGAGGAGTAAATGGAGGCTCTTAGAGTCAAAGGAAGTCGTCCGAGGTTATTCGTTTGGACAGAGGAGGCAGCTATCACGCTCTTTCCCCTCCCATGCTCTGCCTCTCAGAGAGCAGGAGACACTGACCTTGACTGTGGAGCTCCCAGCCATGAGATTCAAAGGGATGATGCAGAAGAAAGAGGCCAGAGGGGACCCAGCAATCACAAGCAGCCACAAGCAAGGACCACTTGGTCGTGCCTGGCTGAAGTGGGAGTCCACATTCTAACCAAGCTGAGACTGAGTGTAGACTTCTTGGCTTTCTGGCCCTAGGGCATGTTTCTTTATCCTGATGGTGGCAGCATTTCATATACCAGAAAGTTGTTCCAGAGAAGGAGAAGATGGGGCCTCAGGAGATAATTGGACCCTGAGATATTATAGAAGTCAGTGCAATGACCCTGCCCTGGGCTCTGGAACGCAGTAGTCAGGCTCTCGGACAGACTTTCTAAAGCTAAATCTCTGTGGATTGGCATCCTGAGAAGTTAATTGGAGGACTGAGGGGGAAGGGAAGGAGGCTTGGTGGGGGAGGGGGTGCTGCTTGCTCACACCCCAAAGGAGATCATAGTTAGTGGCTCCCCCCATGTGAAAGGAGGGGATCTCTTGAGCTCTGGAGAAGCTGGCCCAGAGTAGCTGGGGTTGCCTCTCCACTACCGGAGGTTTCCAAGCCTGGGCGGGAAGAGCATTTGCTGGAGACAATGTAGAGAGGCTTGTCCAGGGGTGGACTGGATGTTCACTGAGAGCCCAAGCAATTTGGATGTTCTGTGACTCTGGTGGAGCGAGGTAGGCTGCTCTCAGCTGCCCCAGCCAACACCAAAGAAGCGGATCTGGGGGTGCTTGAACGCCCACAAAAGTGAGTCAGGACAGATCCCTGAAGGACAAACAGCAGCAATGAAGTGGAATGTATCCCCTGCAGGTCCTGGCCCCGGAGCCTGGGTGTGGACACAGCTGTCCTGCTGCCACACTGCTCCCTCCCCTTCAGGATCTCATGGGTGCACAGAGATCGGACAGATAGAGGCCCCCACTCTGGCAACCAGGAGGGCCTGTTGGAACCCAGACTTTACCTGTCTGCTGCCATGGCGACAGGAACACACAGCCCAGAGAGAACAGGTGGCAAGCCTTAGGCAGAATGCCTGGCCCTGGCCCTTCTCTCTGGTCTCCCAGCCCAGGACTCGTCAAGCCTCAGGACAGAGAGCTTGGAGGGACAAGGCAGGAGCGTGTGTGTGTGTGTGTGTGTGTGTGTGTGTGTGTGTTTGTTTGTGTGAATCTGTGTGTGAGTGTGTGTATGAGAATGCGTGTGTATGTGTGAGGGTATGTATGTGTGTGAGTGTATGTGTGAGTGAGTGTGTATATGTGTGAGTGTATGTGTGTGTGTGTGGGTGTGTGTGTGAGTGTGTGTGTGCAGGCTATAAAGGGCTTTAAATGTCAAATGAAGAATTTTATATTGGATCCTAGAGATAATAAGGAGCCAGTGGAGTTTACTGAGTAGGGGAGATGCCAGGGTTGGCTTTCCACTTTTGGGAAATCTCTTTGACAGCAGAGTGAAGGACAGTCTGGAGCAGGAGTCACTGTGGGCACAGGGACCAGCTCATGGCCTAGGGGCTCAGTGCACAGAGGGCCTGGAGTCTGTAAGACTTGAGATTAAATCCAGCTTCAGCCACTTCCTTAGTTGTGTGACCTTGGGCAAGATGCTTAAGCTTTGTCTGCCTCAGTTTCTTCATCTGTAAGATGGGGGTGATAATAGCACTTACCCCCCAGGGTTATTATATGGAGGAAATGAAATAATGTTTGTAAACTTGTAGATGAACCTTAAAGCTCTCCATAAAGGCTAGCCATTCTTCTTCTTCTTTATTATTATTATTTCTGGCAAAGTATTAAGGCAGCTGAAATTCAAACTGTCCCCCCTGTTGCATTTTCATTTACTATAAAAACATTGTCTCATATAAAAAGCATAGCTGTGGTTTTACTTTACTAGAGCCTAGAATAGTGGCGTTAGTTCACTGACTTGAATTCACTGACACAGGCCCAGTTCAAGGGTTCAGGAATGTTAAGCGGGCCACAAACATTTTAAGAGGAGCCTCTGTTAAAGATTGTCATAGTAATGTTAGCAGTCCCTCCTTTCACAGCACAACATTGTTCACTTTTTATTAGTCCCTGGTTATTCTTTCAGCTGTAACTAATTTTTACATGTTGAGAAGTATGCTTTCAAGCTGAGAATTTTTGACATAATAACTTTGGCACTCTTCAATCTTGTTTGAGGCGCACTAGCAAGTCCCCTAAAGTTAGAGAATTTTGTGGTAGTGTTATTACCTGGTTTTAAGTAGGGAGCTGACAAGAGAAAACGAACATAATCTTATCTTTCTTAATAGAGTTAAGTTATAGAAGATTAACAGAATGGATTAAGCAAAACCCGTTGATTACACCCTTTGCCTTATTTCTTACCTAGCCTTAAATCACTGAATGGGTGTTGCCTAAGAGAAACTAAGATCTGGGAAAGAGCTTAGCTTAAAAAGGCCGAGGTCTCCCACTGCATACAAGTCTATCTCCATTGTCCTGACCTGTCTTGCCACTGGACCCAGATGGTTCAGGAGGAGAAAGTGAGGCTGGTGACTTTGCATAGCCCTGCCTCACTCAAATCCAATTCATGTGCAAGTCAAGACATCACCTTCCTGATGCCATGGGCCTCTTCAAGAATGAAGAACAAACAACGATAACTATTATTAGTAGCAGTGGCGGTGGCAGTGGCTGAGTTACACTTCTCAGTAGGCTCTGTTGGGAGGAGACAGGGATGCCAAGGGCTTTGGCTGTTGTAAAAGGTGGATGTAAGATGCTGAGGGAGGAGGGGGACATGGATGAAATCCTGGCCCAGAGGAGGAGAGAGTTCATTTCCAGGCCCAGCACAGCTGTTTCCTGTTTGTGTGGTTTGGGCCAATCCTTTATCTGAGACTTGGTTTCCCCATTTGAAAGATGAGCACAGCCCTGCTTGTGCTGCCTCCTCCAGAGGGTTACCATGAGGAGTATACTTTGTAAGCTGGTGTGTGCTGAAGAAATAGGGGCTAGTCACCCGTACCCTCTGCCCACTTATTTTATAATTATTTTAAAATAAGATTTATTGAAACTTCTGTTTTTCAATCACTATCATTTCTAAAAGCTCCCCCTCCTTGATCCTTGCTCCACCCCACCACATAGGTGGCTCAGTGGATAGAGAGCTGGGTCTGGAGTCAGAAAGACCTCAGTTCAAATCTGACTGTAGATAGTTACCAGCTGTGTGACCCTGGGAAAGTCACTCTCCATTTGCCTCAGTTTCCTCATCTGTAAAACGGGAGTAAAAGCAGCACCTACCCCCAAAAGTGCTCAAGGAGGCAGGAGGTGGGCCATCAAGGCTTCTTGGCATTGTGATGTTAGCAAAATTGGGCACAGACTGGCCACATTCCACAAAGGGCTCCTCATACCTGTCACACAGGGCTGGGCAGGCAACTTAGAACCGAGACCTCGAAGCCTCCATCCGCCATTGGTCCACGTCATGACCATGGACGAGGCCCTTCCCCCTCCAGCCTTTGGTGGGTGTCCTCATCTGTCAGGTGAAAGGGTTGGGCCCATCTAGGAGTCCTTCTAGTTCCCCTGTTCTGGAATTCCAGAATCTTGGCTAAAAGGATGTAGAAGGTCAGCAAAGCCAACCCTAACCCCGAACACAATTGTGTTCTGAAGCCTCTCCAGTTCTGACATCCCCTGCTCTAAGACCCCTCCAACTCTGACATCCCCTGCTCTAAGATCCTTCCAGCTCTGACATTCCCTGTTCTAAGCTCCCTCCCAGCTCTGCCATTCTCTGTTCTAAGGCCCCTCCCAACTCTGTTCTAAGGTCTCCCTAATTTCTGACATTATTTGTTCCAAAGTTCCTCTGGACTCTGACATTGCATCTTGTATGTTCTAGGGCCCTTCCTGGGGTTGACATTTCATGTTCTACATTCTAGGTCCCCCCTGGATCCTTTGTTCTAGTCACCTCTGAGCCTGTCTCAGGTACAAGGACAAAAAGTCTTGGCCCTTTCTAGATTGAGAGCTGACATTTCTTTGCAAGGAAGAAGAATAAGATTCCTGAGGGGGCTCCTCCTATGGATCGCCTGGGCCTGCCCCAGCCTCAGGCCCCACCTGACCCCTCTGAGGAGCCTTTCTCAGGGTGAGTGTACAGGGTTTCCCCTCAGCTGGTGTGAGTCAGTCCCAGTCTGGGGCAGAGGGGCAAGCCATGAAAGCTAATCCCAGAGGGGATGGGCAGTCAGCCATTCCAGCCAGGCTCGAGGTTGGCCCCCAAGTCCATGACTTCATCGGAATGGGGCTGGGTGAGCTGTGGAGTCCAGAGCCTGGCTGGGAGGGGGCTAGGCTCTCCACCTGGATGCCTGGGGCTGAGGGCTGAGCCCCCTCCTTCCCAGTGAGGCCATATATTCCCAGAGAGCTGGTCCTATTGGGACCTGGAGAACCAGATTGCCGGGTTTGCAGCCCCCCTCCCCAAAGTGAGGGAAGGACCCTCAGGCCCCGTCGGAGAGAAGCTGTGAATGGTCTCATTTGGACTGAGCTCCACTGAGGCCCTGGGTGATGTAATCCCATCTCTTCAGGCTCTCCTCTTCCTGGTTGCCTTCTGGCTCCTGGTCCTGATTTGTGGCCTTCCCCAGAGGGCTCCAGGGTAGTACCCCCTGCTCCTCAGCCTGCGGGCTCACCCTGGAAGAGGCTGGGGACAAGGATCCGAACAACCTTCTCCACATCAGGAAGATGAGGAGTTCTCTGAGGCAGCAAGAGTGAGGGGCCAGGGTGAGCATTTCCATCTGGAGGGGATCCACAGGGAAGGGGCCGAAGAGAGTCCCAGATAAGATTCACCCAGCTGCCAAGCTGTGGAGGGAGGGCTTGGGGCTGCCACCAGGGGAGGGGGAGCTCAGGGCGGACTGCATTCATGGAGACAGCTCAGAGAGGCTTCGCATCTGCCCAGGCTCACACGGCCTGGAAGTGCCGGGAGGGGGAACTGGAATACAGATGTCTTGGATGTGAGCCCAGCACTTTTCCTGACAGAGACGTGGGACAGGGAGGTAAGAGGACCCCCAGCAAGCCACACGGGGCTGGAGAAAGGATAGATCAGCTCCCAAGGGCAGCGGCTCTCCAAACAGGGTGGCTGTGAGCAGTTAAGAAGACCTGAGTTCAAATCCAGTCTCAGCCACTCACTGGTTGTATGACCCTGGACAAGTCACTTAACTTCTCTCTGCTTCAGCTTCCTCAACTGTAAAATGAAGATAAATGATAGCATCTACTTCCCTGGGTTGTTGTGCAGATCAAATGAGATGGTGCCTGTGAATTATTTATCATTATAATTTTATTCCTGTCCAATGACACAGAAGCAGTGAATGGTCAAACTGATACTGAACTCAGGTCCTCCGGCTTCTGATCTGGTGTTCTGAATTTGAATTCTGCTGCTGCCCTGCTGGTGACTAGAGCTCTGTCCTCTGAGCTGACAGTACCTGACTGTACCATTCTACCACTGGGAAAGGGGGGAACAGGACACAGGCGGCATCTCACCCAGGGTAGCTCAGGTAGAGGCTCCCTGGGTCTCTGGACTCTGACTCATGTTGTGTGTCCCCCCCATAATACACATTTGTCTCTGTGATCCCTATCAGGTCTTCCTAGACCCCCTTGCCAGGGATGTCATCTGTCCTCACTCAGTTTTTTCCTTTGGATCTTCCCTTTGCCCCTCTCCCCTTGCCCCAGGTTTATTCCTCAGTGTGGAGAAGCCACATGCATCCTACCAGTCTATAAATTCCTCAAGAACGAGCAAGGACTGTGTCATCTTTCATCTTTGTATAATCAGTGCTTAGCAAAGGGCCCTGGAAAGAGTAGGAGCTTAATAAGTGCTGGTTGCATGAAACCGACAGGGCACAAGTTTGAGGCAGTCTCCTAGGACCTCAATCCTTTGGCTCAGTTTCATTTGGAAGACAGGAGGTGAATCCAGTAGAGGAGGTTGAGGTCTGTTTCTCACTGAGTCTGTTCAGCTCTGTTCAGCTCTGTGACCCTATTTGGGGTTTTTTGGGCAGATACTGCAGTGGTTTGCTATTCAGGGTCACACAGCTAGCAAGTGTCTGATGCTGGATTTGAACTCTGGTCTTCCTGACTACAGGCTGAGGTTCCTATTCCCATCCTGTGCCCCCTAGCTACTCCTTTTAGGCTGTGGAGGTAACAAGAAAGGCTACTTGAGCCTTTGGGACAAGCCTCCTTGGAGCCTTGAGTGAGTGGGGCTCCATAAGTCTGTGTTTCGAAACTCCTGGTCAAGCTCCCTTGATGTCCCTGTGGTTGGTTCACTGGCCAGTGACCGTGTAATGATAGCAGCCTGAGTGCCTCTGGCAGCCCAGGAAGTTAAGCAGGTGAGAGGGGAGTGAGAAGGGCCAGAGAGGGTACAGAGAGACCTGTCACTCCTCAGCAGCTGCTGTGGCTACAGTTGCCTTGAGTGTCCTGAGCACAGCTTTCCCCCTCTTTGCAGCAAGACCCCATGGGGAATGATGGAGAGGCACTCGGGTGAGGAGGGGCAGGGCTGGATTTGAACTCAAGTCCTGGAATCCAGGGCTGGCTCTGCCACTCACTGTCACCTGCTTGACCTTGGGCAAGTCACTCTGGGCCTTCCTTTGCTTATCTGCCAAACCAGCAAATTGGACGAGATGATCTCTAAGGCCCCTTCCAGCTCCAACTTTGTCTTCTGTCCTCCTTCTCCCTGTGATGACAAAGAGCCCAGACCTGGAGTGAAGATTCACCTGTTCATGATCCATTCCAGCTAGGCTGAGTCATTTCCCCACATCTGTACCCAAGCTTCCTCATCTGTAAAATGGGTTGGGACTATCTTTGCCACACAATTGCTGTTTACAGCTGTGGCCCAAACTGTCATGCAGCTGCTCTGGACTCCAGAAGATGCCCCGACGGGCTAATGAATGTCTCAATTGTTCAGGACCTTGAAGGAAAAATGGGTCTATGAGAGGAAGCCAGTGAGTACCACAGGTGCTAACACCAAATGCAGAATAGGAAGCTAGAGGAGGAAACATTTCAAGACTGCTCAGAGGAAGTGGGCATGTTTGGCTTCTCGAAGGGCCAAGCATGTGGAGCAGACTGTAGTTGTCCTTGAAGGGTCTCTGAAGCTTTGTCACAGAGTCAAGGGCATTAGCCAGGTTCTGTTGGCCTGGGATGGAGGGAGATGGCTCCAGAGTGACAGAAGAACCATCTACAAGGCTTTGGGAAGCTGTCCTGGGGAAGAGGGACTAACTACCTTTGTTCTTGTTTGCACGGGACAGAACCAGGAGCAATGGAGATGTGAGGGGTGGGATTGGTGGAGAGGAAGATCTCACACCACAGAAGGAAGAACTTCCTGGCAATGAGAGCCTCCAAAGAAGGAAGGGGCAGCTTCTGTCCCTGGTGGTGGATTCGTCCCTATCAGAGGGCTTCAAGCAAAGGCTGGTCGGGGCTTGGCAGAGGCCATTTGTACTCGAGGGTGGTTGAACTGGATAGAAAGGTGGTCTGGACTAGTGAACAGGATGCTGGGACACGGGGTCAAGAGGGCTTCCGTTGACTCTTTAGTCCTCCTCGGAAGATGGAGCAATCGAACTCGGAATATCTCCTTCGTGCATTTGCCCAGAGGCTCAAATGAACCTCGTGGGCCCTCGGCGCTAGGATGCGACATTCATACAAATACAAGCAGGAGTTTTCCCTTCAGACTCTGGGACTTCGTGATTTCTGTGGGAGCTGCTCTCCAGTCTGCCCTCCCTCCAGAGCTGTACTGCTGACGACCACGGGAACCTGGGACAGCGGGAACCCTCCCTCAGAACCAGCCACATTTTATATGGCGATCAGGAAGGAGCTGGCGCGAAAGCCCTGGCAGGTCACAGGCAAGTTTGGTGACCCCTTGGGGCGCTGCAGAGACCGCAGTGCCGAGTTATAGCACCTCCGCCAAAGCCCCAGAGGAATGAGCCAGAGCCTGTCTCAGCTGTGCGATCGCAGCATCGTCTCTGTCCCTCCCTCTCGGACTAGGTTTGTGCTTCCTGCCCGCCACCAGCATCAAAGGTGGATGGGGGGAGGGCAGGTAGAGGTGCACTGTGGCATATTTTAGATCAGTGCAAGAAAGAATAATGAGAGCGACCCCAAAGTGGAAGGGGCTGCCTGCGGAGGAAGGGAGGCAGCCTAACATCTGGACCAGACGTCTCAAGGTTTGTTTTCATTTTCGGTCTTCTGGGTTCTAAGCTCCAGCTTCTAGGTGTTCTTGAAGACACTATAGCTTTAGGTAATTTCAAACCTGACTGATTGGACTTCACGGGCTGATATCAACGTGGAGAAAGTCTACAGTGGAGTGCCCTAGGGATCTGTCCTGGGTTCTGTACTGTTCAGCATTTTAATTAATGGCTTGGATGACAATAATTTGAAGATGACACTGAATTGGGAGGGAGAGATGAAACATTAGATGGTGCTTAGGAACCAAAAAGAACCCTCAAGAGGCTAGAATGATCCAAAAGAAGTTAATAAAATGAAGCCGAACAGAAATAAATGTAAATTCCTGCACTTGGGTTCAAATAATAAACTTCACACACATGAGATGGGAGAGACAGCTGTTCATATGATCTGGGGTTTCAGAAGTGTCAAGCTCCATTTGAGTGAACAGTCTGATACATCAGCCTGGAGATTCCCAAGGCTCAGGGCTAGCTCCCAGACAAATGATGAAGCTGTCAAAGTTTTCTGTTGTTTCCTCCTGGTTTCTCACCTCCCAGCCCAGCCCACCCCCAGCTTATCAGGCTCCTAGTTCCACCAGACTTCGTGCCATGTTGGTATTGACCCAGTGACATCTACCTTTGAGTCTGGTCTGTCCATTCAACCACATTATTTCACCCTGAGAGCCTCCCCTGCTCTCACCTAGAACAGCATGAGGCATTTTAGCACAAGCCCTCCAATCTAACGGAGCTCTGTCCACAGCATCTCCAGGGCCTAACACCGAGCATTCATCTGAAAAATGCTTGTTGAATTGCATGGCGTGGCATTGCCTACCATGTCCTTCTTGGCTCACAGGGAGCCTATAGTTCACTTACATGCCCAGCTCTGATTCGAATGCTTGTTTAGCTTGGATGGGCTGTCTCCCAGATTCCTAGAGCACTTGCTGGCCCTGGGATGTGGAACCCCCAATAACTAGGACTGGTCAGGAGATTACTACCTGGAAGAGGCAGTGCCATTCACCAGCAGATGACTCCCAAGCATTGTTGGTCATCCCCACCCCAGGTCCAGGCTCTCTTTGGAGTACTTAGAACCCAAGTGTTCCTTACTCTGGGCTTGATTTGTGCAGACTCAGGTCTGAGTCCGTAGGGAAACACTCTCCTTCTTCACTTACAGAGGGGTTGCCAGGACCTTGTTTTTGGCATAGCTATGTTGGAGCATGAGTGGAAGACTGGGGTCCTATTCTTAGGGGGCTCTGCTGGTCTGTGGTATAGTGGAAAGACCTTCTGACTGGGTCAGGAGACCTGGGCTTTAGCGACAGCTTTGGCAGCTGGGTAGTGCAGTGGTTAGAGTACCTGGCCTGGAGTCTAGAAGACCTGAGTTCAAATTTGACCTTAAATACTTACTGCTGTGTGACCCTGGGCAAGTCACTTCACCCTATTTGCCTCAGTTTTCTCACCTGTAAAATGAACTGGAGAAAGAAATGGCAAACACTCCAGTGTCTCTGCCAAGAAAACCTCTAGTAGGATCACAGAGGATCAGACACAACTGAAAAATGAGTGAATAACAAGATCACAGGACCCCCTGAGAGCAGGATCTGGGGCCTAGAGGTATTTATATGTCAAGTTGTTTGTTCTTTGTGTTTGGAGGACTGGCTGATCAGACCAACATGGGCTCAGAGGCTGGCACACCATCGTAGGTGGTCCTGTGCCAGTATCTCCCACACCTCGCAAGATTCCAGAGTTCTCCAGAGAGACTTTGGGACTGTCCTTGCCCTGCTTCCCAAGCACTTGGAGACTTCCCACCAACCAACAGCTTGAAGGTGGCTGAACAGGTGCTGTGAAGCCTTAGAACTTGGTTAGACATTGGAGATGCCAAGGATATCCCCTGCATCCTGGCCATTGCCCATTAGCCTGACTTTTGTCCTGCCACTGGACTTTGATGACTTGGGAAGGGAGTACAGCTCGGCCTCATTTCAATCCCATTCACATACAGATCCAGGTATCAGCCATTATCCACTATCTTGTGATTTTATGATTTTATTCTCTTACTGTTTTACTCTTTTACCACCTGGAAGTCCCGGGGTGATGGGCGAGTGACCAAGCAGGAGGTGCAGATTCACCAGGAGCTGTCGTGACAATCCTGCACACAGGCAGCCCAGGGCCACAGGGTTGTCTTCTCATCAGACAGAAGCAACAGTAGGATTTGGCAGCCGCCTGAGTGTCTGAGTAGCCATTTAATATACCTATTTTATTTTATTTTCCCGCTATTACATGTAAAAACAATTTTTAGCATTCATTGGTTTTTTTTTCTTGTTTATTGTTCCAAATTGTATGTCTCCCTTCCTCTCTTTCCCCCTCCCTGAGATGGTAAGCAATCTGATAAAGATTATATGTGTGCAATCATGTAAAACATTTCCATATTAGTCGTT
This sequence comes from Pseudochirops cupreus, assembly GCA_028627135.1. Taxonomy (NCBI): domain Eukaryota; kingdom Metazoa; phylum Chordata; class Mammalia; order Diprotodontia; family Pseudocheiridae; genus Pseudochirops; species Pseudochirops cupreus. Next base: position 396,082,715 of record CM053581.1, on the reverse strand, counting down.
TTGTGCAAGAAGAAAAAGAAAGAAAGAAAGAAAAGAAAGGAAAAGAAAGGAAAGAGAGAAAGAAAGGGGAGAGAGGGAGAGAAATATGCTTCAGTCTTTGTTCAGACAACATCAATTCTTTCTCTGGAGGTGGATAGGATAGCATGAGTCCTTTGGGATTGTCTTAGATCACTGTTTGAGAGTATGTATTGTTGTTGAGAATATATGTTATTGAATCATGTATTGTTAAGAGTAGCTGAGTCATTCACAGTTCTTCCTCATACACTATTGCTGTTACTGTGTATAATGTTCTCCTGGTTCTGCTCACTTCACTTTGCATCAGTTCATGTAAATCTTCCCAGGTTTTTCTGAAATCATCCTGCTTGTCATTTCTTATATCACAATAATATTCTATTACAATCATGTATAGTCATAGCTTGTTCAGCCATTCCCTAGGCATCCTCTTGATTTCTAATTCTTAAACACCACAAAAAGAGCTGTTCTAAATATTTTTGTACAAAAAAGGTTTTTTTTCCTTTAAAAAAATCTCTTTGTGATACAGACCTACTACGTGGTATTGCCCAATCACAAGATATGCACTATTTTATAGCCCCTTAAGCATAGTTCCAAATTGCTTTCCAGAATGGTTGGATCAGTTCACAACTCCACCAACAATGCATTAGTGTCTCAATTTTCCCATATCCCTGTCAACATTTATAATTTTCCTTTTCTGATATATTAGTCAATCTGATAGGGGTGTGATGATGCTTCAGAGTTGTTTTAATTTGCATTTCTCTAATCAGTAGTGGGATTTAAAGCATTTTTTCATATGACTATAAATAGCTTTGATTTTTTTCATTTGAAAACTGCCTGTTCATATCCTTTGACCATTTGTTAATTGGAGGATGACTTGTATTCTTATAAATTCCACTCAGTTCTCTAAATATTTGAGAAAAGAGGCCTTTATCAGAGAGACTTACTGTAAAAATTTCACCCCAGTTTTCTGTTTTTCTTATAATCTTGGTTGTATTGGTTTTGCTTGTCCAAAAACTTTAATTTTATATAATTTAAATCATCCACTTTGCATTTTGTAATGCTCTCTATCTCTTGTTTGGTCCTAAACTCTTCCCTCCCCCATAGATCTGACAGGTAAACTATGCTATGCTCTCCTAATCTGCTTATAGTACCATCCTTTATGTCTAAATCAGGTTCCCATTTGGACCTTGTCTTGGCATATGGTGTGAGATGTTGGTCTATACCTAATGTCAGTCTATACTCAATTTCTGTCATCTGGTTTCCCAGTTGTCCCAGAAGTTTTTGCCAAATAATAAGTTTTTGTCCCCAAAGCTGGGGTTTGTCGTATACTAGCATACTCTGGTCATTTATTATGATGTACCTAACCTATTCCACCCATCCTCCACTGTATTTCTTAGTTGGTTTCAGGGTGTTTTAATAATTGCCGCTGAGTAGTTTTTAAGCACTGCACTGCTCACTTCCTGGCATGAGGAAGGGACTGGGAAAAGTGCCCTAAAAATTGTCTGTTTCACCCAACCCTGACCTGTTTACCTCAGGATCTGGGTATCCCATCCTAAAGTCAAAACACCAAAACATGGACAAAAATTTTTTCACAGGGTTCATCAAGAGGGAAGTTCACTGTTCTCTAAAAAAGCAGCCTTTTCTCCACCAAAAGTGAAGTGCAAGTGAAGCTTTAGACTAGAGATGCCGGATTCTTGGCTCAGTAAGAAAGCAGAGGAAATTCAGTTTTGTGCCGATAGTACCAATCCAAAGCACATTTGTGATGCCCTGAAGGTTGTTTGTGGGCCAAAGGCCTATGGTGCATCTCAGGTACTCAGTGCTAAAGGAGCCACACTGATGGATGATAAGGACATGATCTGGGAGAGAAGGGCTGCACACTTCCAGAGTGTTCTTGGCAGATCAGCATCAGTCAATGCTGTAGCCAATGACTGCATCCCTCAGGTTGGTGTCAGTCCCTGTCTGGCTGAATTCCCAACTGAAGAAGAGGCTTTGGGTGCCATTGGGTCTGTCTTGGGCAGCAAAGCACCTGGTGCTAGTTCTGTTCCAGTTGAGATTTCCAAGTTGGGGGGGGAGGGGCATGGCTCATAGAGCAACTGACTTAAATCTTCCAGGTTATCTGGAACGGAGAGGTGATCTCCCAGGAGATGAAGGATGCCTCCATTGTCCATCTCTGTACTTTGTACCCAGCAGGTATTGGAATTAAAATGAGGGATATGATGTGCAGCCTCAGAGAGACAGCTGGTGATTGTAGAATCCAAGGTTGTTGGTTTGTGGAATCTCTGAGTGGGAACATCATACTTGGAAGGTTGGAAAAAAGACTCCCAGCTCCCCTAGCCCTGAGCTTTCATTCTGCTTACAGATGAGGAGACTGAGGCTTATGTAGGGAAGGGCTGACAGGGGCAGGACAGATAGGGCCCTAGTTCCTGGCCCTGTCCTACCCTCTGGGTCCACTTCTCTGTCCTCCTCCCCACAGACTTTCAAGCCAATGACTGCCCTCAGGCTGCTTTCTTCTGAGCTGGCAGGGTCACTATAGCCTGGGGCTGGAGGGGACTTGACAGAGCCTTATTTCCCTCCCTACAAAATAAGGAGTCTAGATGAAATGATTTCTACAGATCTTTCTGCCACTTCTAGCCTAGGAACCAATGAACATTTTATTAAATTTGATTAAATTTATTAAATGCCCAGTGTGTGCCAGGTCCTGCTGTAGGTACAAGGGATTGGGAAGATAAAGCTGAATAACCAGTCTCTTTCCATGAGGTGCCTACAGTCCATCAGGGGAGAGAACATGTACACAAATAAATGTCTGTAAAATATGTTCAAAAATAAAGACAAAGAAATTTGGTGGGGGGAAGAGCATGGAAAAGTTTTATGTAGAAGGTGGAAGGAATCTAGGGATTCCAAGAGGCAGAAAGGTGAGGAAGGAGGCCACTCCAGGCATGGGGGACAGCCAGAGCAAAGGCCTGGAGGTGGGAGATGGAATATCATGTTTAACAAACTGGTTGTGCTATACAGTGGATGAAAGGGGAAATATATGATATGGCTGGATAGGTGGAGGGGATGCATGCAGGTGGGCTTTAGATGCCAAATTGAGTTTTTGCTTGGTCCCAGAAGTGCTAAGGATACCCTGGAGTTTATTGAGTGTGGAAGTGACGCGGTCACTCTTTGTTTTAGGAAAGTCATTCTGGCCACTTCTGGAAGATGGTTTGGAGCCAGCAAATACCCTGATACCCAGGGGAAGATGATGAAAGCTTGGGAGAATCCAGGCCACAAGACAGGCCTGGCTCCAGCCTCCTCCGCCTGAGCTCCTGGGGAGGCCAGAGCCCAGGAAGGGTCAGCCCTGGCCCAGAGCTGTGCATGTCCAGTATTGTTTAGCCAGTGGCATGGAACAAACCAGAGAGACTGACCAGCAGGCCCTGGAGGGGGCCTCTCTGGGCTCTTCTCTGCATAAGACAAATCCCCACCCACGGAGGAAGGCACTGTGCTCGAGATTTGGAAGGTGTGGGCCTTCCTCTGCAGGCCTGAATGCTTTCTCCTCCTGTGAAATGAGGGGGTTGGGCTCCACATTTGCTCGGGCTCCTTCCGGCTCTGACATTTGATGACTCTATGGCTGTGTGACCTTGGAGAAAGTGCCACGCCTCTCTGGGCCTGATTCATTCTCTGGAAAACCTGGGGGTTGGAGAGATCCCTCCCATTCCTGCCAATGCCTGGTTCCTTCTAGAATGGGGAGGGGGCAGGGTGGATCCCACACTGAGCCTCCATCCTCCTCAGCTCCCCTTGTTCCTGAAAAACACCCGGAAATTCCTGCCTTCCTGGCTGGGCTGGGCTGGGCCAGCTGCCATTGCCCAGCAAGGCCAGGGCCAGGGCTGGGGACAGGGGAGGGCCAGAGCAGTTGAGCATCTGAGGCAGCAGCAGCAGCAGCAGCAGCAAGGGAGGGGAGGAAGGTCCTGGCCAGCCTCGGCAGCCTTGAGCACTACAATTCCCAGCATGCTCAGACTGCCACTGGACCACAATGCCCAGCATGCCCCAGGAACTGTCTTAACCCATTCCTTGCACCCGGTGTTCGGCTGACATCTTGGACCCTCTTTACTTCCTGGGATGAGTAGACACTCCTCTCTGAGGCGTAGATCAGACCATGGAGGGACAGGGTAGCTCTTAGGGAGCACCTGCAGGCAGGCATATCCCTGCTAAAAAGTTCTGCTTACCCTGGTATCAGTCTGGGCTGAGCTCAGCCACTGACTTGCTGTGTGACCTTGGGAAAATCCCTTTCTTTCTCTGAGCTTCAATTTTCCTCTCTGTAAAATGAAGGGGTTTTGGGAAAACAATCTTTAAGACCCCTTCCACTCTTAAATTCTTGTTTTCCCCTATTTCTTAAAACTCATAACTTAAAAAAAAACACCTCTTAAGTACAGAAGATAATTTCTGGAAGTGTTTTCTCCAGAATAATCTAAAGGAACCTCTCCTTCAATTAGGATCATAGCCCATCTCCAGCCCAGGAACCTCTCCTTCAATTAGGATCATAGCCCATCTCCAGCCCACCATTCCATTGTCCCCCTCCACAGCCTCTTTGTGCCAGCCAAATTGGACTAGTTCTTGGTATCCCATTTCCCACCTCAGGACCTTTGCATATGCCATCCACTTAGTAACTCCTCTCTGACTCTCAGAATCCCTATTGTTTTTATACATGACTTGGTTAAAGGGAGAGATGGCACCTTCATCAAATTTGTGGACGGCTTAAAGCCAGGAGGGACGGTGGATGCTGGCTGCCAAAGATCTTGACGGAGGAATAAGGTGACATTTAATACAGTCTTACACTTGGATCCCTGCCCCCAACCTTCAACAGTATGAGATGGGGGGAGATGCCAGGTCATCCGACGAAGATCCAGGAGGGCCATGAGCTTGATAGGAGCCAGCAAAATGACTTAGCAGCCAGGTAAGCTAAGGCACCCCTAGGCTTAGCCAAGAGTGGCCATCACCCACTGGCCCCTGCCCTGATCCCACCCTGTTTGGGGTGGCAAACTCAGCTCTTTGCCATTGTTGTTGGCAGTCATTTTCAATCCTCTCCAACTCTTTGCTTTAATAAGATGGTGGCCATCTGTTAGGGCCTTGGGTTCCTGCTGTATGAGGAATGGACAAAGGCATTGGGGGGGGTAACCCAAAGGAAGGAAGATGGGGAGGGGTGGGGGTGGCATGAGAGCATTAAGCACCTGAAGGGCTGTTACTGTGCTGCAGGAATTTGTTTTGTTCATCATCAACAAATCATTTTTTAAAACTGTCTAAATCGTTTTTTTGGTCCAACTGCGTTCCACTTTTGTAGTAAAAAGGGAGCCCTCTAAATAATTTGTGTTGCTGGGTTGATTGAACTCTGGGCTGCTGCTCACACTGGCTTTTTTTATTTTCCTTTACTTAGGAAGTTGGTTCCAGTAATCTCTTCTCTCTGTCTCTCTCTGTGTCTGTCTATCTGTCTCTCTGGAAGGGGTGAGGGTTAATAGAAGTCATGTGAAACAGAATCATGGATCTTGATAACAGTCTGAGATAGAGATGGGGGCGGGGTGGCTTCCCTCTCTCTGTGGTCTATTTCCTGCTACCAAAGCTACCTTATTTTTGTTTTCCCTTTGCCTCTGTGAGGACTGTAGTAGCCCGTCCCAGTCTGATACAGAAGCTCCATGAGGGCAGGGCTTTGCTTGTTTCCACATCCCCAGCACCTGGGACAGTGCCTGCCGGATCAGTCCGAATTGATCAGATGGAAGGGAACGATGCTTCCAGGACGACATCCTTGCAATGCTTAACTTAGTCCTAGATGCCACATTTTAGGAAGAAACTCAGAACAGGGGAACTTGTCAGGACTGATGGAGGACTGTTGAGACTAGGCCACCCAAGGGTCAGTAGAAGTAGCCGGCAGCTTAGCCTGGCGAGGAAAGGTCTCAGGAGGACAGGAGAGCTGAGCTCCAGTATCCAGAGGGCCAGCCTTTGAAAGAAGGGTAAGCCTCGTTCCTCTGTCCGCGGAGGACAGACCTAGGAGCAGAAGCATGGGAGGGGGTGCTGCACAGAGGCTGATTTGGGCCGGATGTAAGGAAAAGCTTCCTAATGATTAGAGATGCCTACCTCAGGAGGTAGAGAAAGCCTTTTGTCGGTGGCTCAGGGCCCCTGTGGGAGGGTCTGGAGGAGATTCTTTGTCAAGTTTGGGTTAGACAAGGTGGCTGTTCAGGTTCTACGCTTCTGAGATGCTCAGGGGTCTGCTCCTAGCTCTGCCCTCAGGAATTTACTTACCCCAGCAATAATCCCCATATATTAAGCACCTGCTAGTTACCCAGCATGCCTAAAGCGAAAGAAGACTATGAGCCTTTGCCCCAAAGGGATTTACACTCAATTAGGGGCAATGAATGGCATATAAATATGCAAGGTAGCTGCAGAGGAGAGAATGTCAGGCTTGGCGTCTGGAAGACTCATCGTCCTGAGTTGAAACCTGGTCTCAGACACTTACTAGGTGACCCTGGGCAAGTCACTTAACCCCCGTTTGCCTCAGTTTCCTCATCTGTAAAATGAGCTGGAGAAGGACATGGCAAACCACTCTAGTATCTCTGCCAAGAAAACCCCAAGGAGGTCACAGAGACTCAGACACGACCGACCAACAGCAATGCAAAAGACAGAGAAAATGCTAAGTAATTTTTTCAGTGGACCCTGGGGGCGGGACTTCTTGTTAGAGGTGGCATTTGAGCTGGGCTTTAGGAGGTAGAGATTCCAAGAGGTGGATGCTGAGCAAGAGTGTTCCAGGCACAGGGGTCAAGACACAGTGTCTTATGCCAGGAAGAAAGGTGAGGGGGCACACAGAGAGAATGTGGAGGTCTGAAGGAGAGAGATGGGACAACTGTCAGAAGGTGGCCCAGAGTCTGCCTTCAAGGAGCACACAGTCCTATGGCAGAGGGGAGGCGTTGGAAGTGGGGAGGCCAGTTTGGAGGCTTTTCCCATAGCAAGTCCAAGGATGATGAAGGCCTGACATAGGGGAGTGGGTGTGTGATTGAAGGGAAGAGGCTGGAGGCCGGAGTTGCTGGGAGGTAGAATGGACAAAGCGTGGCCCCTGACAGATGTGGAGGTCGTCAGAGGGTGAAGATAACCCTGTGTTTGTGAGATGGGGTAGAGGCGGCAGAGTGGGGGGTGCCCTCAACAGTAGTGGGGAAGTTTGGGGGGGAATCAGGAATTCATTTTCTTGTGAGTCTAATATTTCCAAGGAACGTCCAGTTTGTTAAGAGGCAATTGGGCTTACAGGACTAGACCTTGGGAAGGAGCCTAACATGTGATTAAACCTGCCTTACAGGGGAGGAGGGCTGCTTCTAAGAGTCTGGGAGTCAGCTACATAGACATGATAATTGAGCTAATGTGGTGAGAGGGGAGGAGGAGGGAGAGGAGAGAGAGAGGAGAGAGACAGAGACAGAGACAGAGACAGAGGAGAGAAAGGGAGAGAGACAGACTGAGAGACAGAGACAGACATACAGACAGAGAGAAATACAAAGAAACTGATGCAGAGAAAGATGGAGAGACGGAGACAGACTCAGAGACAGAGAGAATGCGGCAGGCCTCCTTGTCCACGCCCTCCTCTATCTCTTCCCCCCTGGGTTCCCAGGGCTAGTCCTGTGGAAAGGGCGGGAGAAGGGGGCCAGGCAGGTTGGCAGGCCCCAGTCCTGGGGGTGGCACTGGCAGGCAGGGGGCTGCTCTGAATGGGGGAGCAAAGTAGGGGCTGTGATTGTATGCCGGGGCTGCCGTTTCCAAGGAGAGCGGCTGGGCTGTCTGTACATGCCCAGTATCCTCACTGCTTCAGGGCTGGGCACCCGCACCATCCCGGCTGGCCGTCTGCTGGCCGTCTGGCTCTTCATTATGCTTTCACAAAAAGGACTAAAAAGCTGGGGCAGGGGGGAAGGGAGAAAGGATGAGTGTGGGAGGGAGATGTGGCCCAGCCCCCAGGCTGCTGGGGGTCTCTTCTACAAAAATGAAGATTTGGAGAGTTGGAAAGGACCTCAAAGATTATCCAGCAAACTCCATCCCCCTTGCCTGGCAAACCATAAGGCATCCTAAAAATATGAGCTGCCACAGAAGGGGAAACTGAGGCCCACTGAAAAGCAGTGCCTCCCTCAAGGTCCTGTATAGAATGAGTGGCAGAGCTGAGGCTAGAACCAGAGACTCTTGGCCAGAAGGGGCCTCAGGTCTTCTAGTCCAGCAGCTTCATTTCACAGATGGGAAAACTGAGGTTAGAGTAGGAAAAGAAGCTCTTTCTAATGACCACTGGGCACCATCCATTCATTTGCTCTTTCACTCATTCCATCTCCTCACTTCTGCACCCATCCCTCACACATTGAGGCCCCATCCTCTGGCAGCTAGCCAGAGACAGTGTGGTGCCAACCGCTTGTCTTCATCTGGAGTTTATTCATCCTTGGGCGTGGGAAGGTTTTCTGGCTCAGTGAGGCTACAACGATTAGCAATGTGTCTGCCCCCTCGCCACTTGTTGAGTGGCTGAAAAATTGTTTGCCCTCATGCCACTGACTTTCCTCTCAGAGACTCAGTTTTCTGTTCTGTAGAATGGGGATGATCTCAGGGGGGCCAGTATGAAGAAAGTTCAGGAGCCTGGGCTCTGGGGCTAGAGTAATGCTGGCTTGCGGCCAAGGATAAACCCCTTCCTGGTCCCACCTGTTACATGCGGGGAGGGGAGGGGCTGAGCAACATGTCCTCCCCCAACCCACTTTCCAGTTAGTCTGCATCACCAGCCTTTGTCCGGCATTTCCAGAAGTTCAGAAATCCACCAAACAACAACCCAGGGCCCGATGTGTGGCGTTAGCTGATTTCTGAGGTGTCAAGGTTCACCGCTGATAATTTATGGCTCAGCTCTCCTGCCCCACCGCTCAGCTCTCCTGAGCCAGTTAAGCGAGCCCCTGATGCCAGGATCCTGGCCTGAATGGAGGGGGCACAGTCATCGTGTTCCATGCCTGGGACTGCTCTGCACTGGAGGAGCGTCACTGACTTGTTAGCATTCACACAATCAGAGAGGGAGGCCACCTGTCCCTCCTGGCACAGCTGGGGATAGCAGAGCTACTGTGGGTACTCAGGCTCTCTGTGCTCACAGGATCCTCAGGTCAGACATCTAGAAAACAATGAGACAGCAGAGAGTCAGTAAGTGACCTTGAACAAGTCACTAACAATAACACGGAATGGCTGATGGCCACCTCCCTTGCACTATGCTGGGCACTATGTGGACAGTTATAGTGATGGTCTTATTTGGTCCCTGGAAGAAAGGTGCTGCTAGTGGTGCCATTTTACAGATGAGGAGACTGAGGCAAACATCGAGTGTCTGAGGCTGGATTTGAACTCAGGTCTTCCTAACTCCAGAACCAGTGCTCTCTGCACTGCGGTACCGCTGAGCTGCCCTTTTGTCTCCGTTTCCCAATTCTCTGCTGTATAGAAATGAAGGATTTAGAGAGAGTCCCTGTCACTGGATACCTGGCTGTACCTAGTAATGAAGAATCTTAGGTTCTTAGCTTCAGATCCTGACTTCCTTTCCCAGTGTGATCTCAGTTTCCTCATGTGTAAAAGTATGGAATTGGACCAGATGATCCCCAAGACGCCTTCCAGTTCAGTAAAGCTTTATTAGCTGCTGCTTGTGTGCCAGGCTCCATGCTGGGGCCTAGTCCAGATCCAGATGAAAGAGAAGCTGTTCCTGCCCTCAGGGGCTTCCTTACCCACTTGGTCACAAATACAGAGTAATTTCAAGAGGGCCAGAGTGCTGATAATGGGCCATCAGGGAGGGCCTCCTGGAGGAGGCTGAATCCTTTGGGATGGGACCTTAGAACAAGGTCAGAGCTGGGAGGGACCTTAGAACAGGGAAGGTCAGAGCTGGGATGGTGGTGCTTCGAATCATCTAGTTATCAGTTTAAGTTGGAGAAACCGATGAGGGAAGGGGCAGTGACTTGTCTAAGGTGAACCTACAGTAGTAACACCCTGTCTCAGTCTCATCTTGTGGCTGCCCCTGCCTGGTCTCTGTTCTGCAGCTGTTACCATGACTGCCACTGCTTCGGGCTTCCCTCAAGCCTCATAGGAAGACATTGGGTGCCCCATCTGGATTGTGCTGATAATAGTGGTCATGTGGTAAAGACCCCTTGGGGGCACAGGCTGGTGGGGAGTGTTGAGTGATGACAATTTTCTGCTCTGCTCTGTGCTTGAGTCAATGAACCCAATGCTGCTGATACACTGGCTGGGCAGCCCTGGGTAAGTCAGTCCACTCCTTTGAGCCTGTTTCTCCCCTGGCACCTTGGCATAAACTGCAGTTCTTCATCCAGGAGGTGGCTGTGCTCCATTTTATCAATGTCTTTCCTAAAGTAGGTGCCTAGGACTGTGCACCCCCCAGTGTGGGCTGCCCAGGACAGAGGGCAGCAGGACTGCCCTTGCACTGGGCACTCTGTGATCACATCAGCTTTTCTAAGCTCCCCCAGATGATTCCCATTCCATCAGTCAGTCAATCAGCAAGCATCTCTTGAGTGTTGATCAGTACTGGTCATTGTGCTGAGCACTCAGGACAAAAAGCTGGCAAAATAAGAAACCTGCTCTTCATTAAAACTCCCAGGGTGGGGCGGCTAGGTGACACAGTGAACAGAGCACCAGCCCTGGAGTCAGGAGGACCTGAGTTCAAATGTGACCTCAGACACTTAACATTTACTAGACCTGTGACCTTGGGCAAGTCACTTAACCCCAATTGCCCTGCTTTCCCCTCTCCAAAAAGGAAAAAAAGAAAAAGAAAACTCCCAGGGTTTTGTCCATGCACTGGGATCCTGCCATCCCTGCTCCATTTGAATTGATGGTTAATTGTTTTTTAAAATGATGTCTTTGGTTTTGAATCACCTAGATCTTCCCTGCTGCTTCTCTCCTGCACAGGGAGCCATCTCTTCCCATAAAGAGATTTTTAAAAGGAAAAGGAGGAAGAAAAGAAAAATATCAGTAAACACAGTCACTGCATCCCCCAAATCTAACATTATTTACCATGTTCCCCCCTCCCCCCTGCATCTTCTGCAGAATAGGAGAAGCTTCTTTGAGATCAAGCTTTGGAGTTTTGCAATCTCTTAGAGTGATGGGTTTTTTCCTTTTATATTGTTGTATCAATGGGACTGTGAGTTCAAATCCAGTCTCAGACACTTAGTAGTTGTGGGACTCTGGGCATGTCACTTTTTCGTGCCTTACTTTCCCCATCTGTAAAGTTAAGATAATAACAGCTTGTGGGGTTGCTGTGAGGATAAAGTGAGATGACATTTGTAAAGAGCTTTGCAAACACTAAAAGCTATACAAAATACTAGCCATTATTAGCCATCCTTTTCTTGGGTCAGTTTCCTTTACTTTGCATTGGTTCATGGAAGGCTCTTGGTGCTTCTCAGAATTCTTCCTGCCCACTGCTTTTTAAGCACGGAAACATCCCATTAGATTCCAGCACCAAACCTGATTTCAGCCATCCCCTACTCAATGATCATCTCTTTGTCTCCAGTTCAAAGGCTCTCCCCCCCACCCCCAAAACGTGCGGTTCTGAATATTTGAGTTTCTGTGTGATCTCCGTTTCTGTGACTGACCTCCGTGGCAGCAGGGTTGCTGGGTCAAAGAGCATGAACATTTAGTGGGGCTAATTGTTTTCACCCAAGTGTAGAATTTTACGTGTATCAATCAATCAACTAACATTTATTAAGCTCCTACTATGTGCTGGGTACCGGGGAAACAAATAGAAGGAATGAAAACAAAATCTCTCCTCACAAGAAGCTGACATCCTAACTCGAGAGGTCCGCATAGAGTTATACGTGGAATAAACATCAAGGTGGTAATCAACTAAGGCGGTGGCTTGTGAGAGGAGGTTGAAAATGAAAGATGTGAAGGTAACAAAGGCAAAATACGGCAGCTGATAAGATGTATAGGAGAAGGTAGAATGACGAGTCCGGGATGATGTGGAAGTTAAACACTGGAGATGCCGAAGGGATGATGGCGCTTTTGATTGAAACAGGAAGGGTTTGGGAGGAAAGATGACAAGTTCAGATTCTCTCCCACTGCCTTTGAGGTGTTTATGGGATATTCAGATGGAAATAGCCGTAGGTAAATGGTGATGCATAACTGAAGCTTTGGGGAGAGTCTGGAGATGACTAGAGACATCCGTCAGCCTAGAGAGTGAAACCCTTGAGCGGAGGTTATGGAGGAGGGGTAGGGGGAGAGGAGGAAGTAGAGTGGAAAGAGGAGATGGCTTAGGTCAGAACCTTGGGGAGCGCCCACAGTCTGAGGGCACGGTATGGATGAGGAGCCGGCTAAGGAGGCTCAGAAGGGGCACTCAGGTGGAAGGAGAGCCAGGAGACACTGATGGGGCAAAACCCAGGGGGTGTCAAAGGCAGCAAAGGCTGAGAAGGATTAGGCCTGGGAAAAGACCAGATTCGGTGAAAAAGAAGTGACTTGTAACTTTGGAAACAGGGAAGTGATGAGATCAGAATCAGGCTTGTTAAGGGCTGAGTAGTGAGAGAGAGGAGGACAGGCGGAGGCAGGAGGGGGAGGCAGCTTTTCTCCAACCTTGGGGCTGAGAAAGGAAGGAGAGGGGGAAGACAATAGCTTGAGGCAATGTAGGGTGAAGGGTTCTGTTGTTTTGTTTGAGGATGTGGGAGGTTGGGGCTGTTTGAAGGTAGGATGGGAGAAGCTAATAGATTGGCAAAGGCTGAAGAGTTGAGAGTGGGGTAATGAATGACTGGGGATTCCATTTTCAAGGAAGTTTTTTAGGGGAGGGCACCAAATGCACATAGAGAGGAGTTTTCCTTGGCCATCTTATTGTCAGAGACTGGGAGAAAGCAGGAGATCGTGGGGAACAATGAGTCGAGGTGGATGGGAGAGAGGGAGTTCCCATGGAACAGCCTCCATTTTCTCTGTAGAGTAAGAGGTCAGGTCCTGGGGGAGGGAGGACAGAAGGAGTCATGGAGGCTTGAAGAGAAATGAAAAAGTCTGGCCTGGCTTCTGTGGAAATTGAGAGAGTGAATCAATTAGGGAGAAAGAAAAGAACTATCATGCTTCAGTGAGAGCCCAGTTGATGCTGGATAATTTGTGTGGGTTCTGTGCTTAATAAATGTGAGTTGACTTGACCTGTCTTCACATGTGAGACTTCCTCCAGCTTCATTCTGGGACTCAAGAATAGGAACTGAAGGGGTGAATGGGGGTTAGTCAGGGTTTGGCAAGAACAGAAAGCTGATAGGATGTGTTCAGGTGTGTTGGAGCAGAGACAGTCTAGAATGAAATGACTGACTGTTGGGTTGGTGCTGGAGGGAAGAAGATGGGGTCAGGGCAGAGGGAATGGTCTGAGAAAGCACTGAGGGGTGGGGAGAACACTGAAGAATACGGTTAGGGGGGAGAGACGGAACGATGGGAAGCTCTGGTGGTCCCCCAGGGAATGGCAGAGGTTTGTTGCTCTTTTTCAAAGCAAGGAAATGGAACATTTGGAGAGGATCACCAAGATGCAGGGTGTGGCCATCCCCTTGTGTGGCCTTTGTGGAGTGAAGGAGGTCTAAGGAAATGGAGGAATTGGGAGGGAGTTTAGTGACTTGAGCATCAATGTGAACATTGAAATCCCCAGGTATAAGGATGGAAATTTGACAGGAGAGGGAAAGGAAGATGGTGAGCCTGGTGCTGAACTCCTCAAGAGAGAAGAGAGAATGTCCTGAGCCTGACCCACCTCATAAACTGGGTGGAAAATTTTGATTGAATGGATTTCCAAAAAGTAAAGTGACAGTAGTAAGTGACAGTAAAGGGGAGACTGGAAGTAGCAGTGGGGATCAAAAATTCAAGGCCAGTGTATTGGAAGAGGAGTGCTGGAGAGGATGGCTGGGGAGACAGGGTCTCAGGAAGAGATGGACAGTGTAAGAAGGTAGTACAGCAGGAAGAGAGGGTCATTCATTATGGAATGGGAATTCCAGAGAGCACAGTGGAAGCACAGAGACATGAGCAAGACTGGTGTGGAACATTGGTGCAGAGGCTGTAAATGAGCAAACAGCAGGTGGCAGGGAGTGCCTGTTCCTGGTAACTGAGCAGTGAGGGAGAGTTAGAGAAACATCTGAGGCCAGCTTTGAACTCAGGTCTTCCTGACTCCAGACCTAGTGCTCTATCCACTGAGCCACCTGGCTGCCTTCCTGAGAAAGGCTGGATTACCTCTGAGGTCCCTTCCAGCCCTCAGGTCTGTGATCTTCAGTATTTCCCTGCATAATATGGTGCCTCATCATGAAAGTGAGCACATAATATTAAAGTTGGAGGAAGGGATGGGGCATACATTTATCATAGCTCTGGACCACTTGAAAATGGAGTTCTCAGGGTGGGAAAGGTCTGGTTTGTCCTTGCCTCTGCTGTCAGAATTCCAGATTTGAGGACATGTGTGGACAGAGAATGAGCAAGCAGGTTGGGGGAGGTGCAGCTAGGTGTCAGAGTCAGGAAAACCTGAGTTCAAATCCAACCTCAGACACTTATTAACTGTGTGATCCTGGACAAATAACTTTACCTCTGCATCAATTTTCTGATTTATGAAATGGGGATAATAATAGCACCTACCTCGAAGGAGATAATGTTTGTATTGGCCCATCTTAAAGAACTCTATAAATATTGGCTATCACTCTTTTATTCTGACCCAGTAACAGAATTTCTAGCTAAAGGCTGTAGAGAGTGAGTCATCAGGGACCTGATCAAGGTTGTATGTGAAATCAGTGGCAAAGCTGGGGATAAAGCCTGTGGGGAAACCAAGGCACTGACAAGTTCTGAACTCCCTAGAGGCAGAATGGCATCCTGTTGGAAGGATAGCTCATGGTGTATGGTGGGTAACCTAGAGGTTGAGCCAACTTCAGCTAAGCTGTGTTATGTATTACTTAATTTCATTTATTTATAAATTTGAGACCATAATATTTTATGTCTACGATGGTGAACTTGGGGTCCAGAGAACTGGATTTGAATCTTCAGTCAAAAGTCAGTCAACAAGCATTTACTATGTGTGTTTGCAGGGGGTAAGGCACTGTGCTAAACTGGGCCTTCGAATACAGACAGAAATAAAGACAGTCCTTATCCTTAGGAAGCTTACATTCTAATAGGGCAAGAGCCTAGGTAATTATGGGAGCTGAAAGGAGAAGGCGTTCTCCCTTTGGGGCGTGGTAAAGAAAATGCAGGGTAGAGCAGGAAAGGAATGAGACACGGGGAGCCTAGAAGACTGGAGTTCTCTAGCTTTCTCCTTCCCAGGGTGGGCGTGAGGAAAGGACATTCACAAGAAGGTAGATTCGACATAAATGGGAATTTTTGCTGCTTGTGTTTCCACCACGGAGCAGAGCCGCTTCCACATGGTGTCAGTGTGGGGCAGTGGTGAGGGCATCCACTATCTGGCCAGGGAACCAGGTTCGAATTTGATTCTGCCATTTACTTCTGGGGGGATCCGGGGCACATCATCTTCTAGGCCTGTTTCCTCCTCTGTAAAATGAGGGGAACAGACTCAGTGACCTCCAAGGTCTCTTCCAGCTCTAGGTCTGTGCTCCTGGGGTTGTGTGCATTGGGAAAATGATGTATTCACCTACTCATCCAACATCTGTGAGGCACCATCTGTATGCAGGGAGGGGAGCTGCAAAGATTTCAGATAAAGCAGGATCCCTGCCCTTTCACCAGAAGAAAGAGAAGACACCAACAGAGAGAAATGCAATCCATGCACTTGAATGTTAGCTTCATCAAGTGAAGGACCTTCTGAGGACCTAAGGGGAAAGTTCTTACTGATTGGGAACTGGAAGGCTTCCTAGAGGAGATGACATTTCTGCTAGGTTTTTAAAGGATGGCTAGGAAGACCCCAGGGCTTTTGACTCCATCCCCCCTACATGTCAGTCAGTCAATAAGTCAGTCAACAAGCATTTATCAAGCATTTATACTGTCAGGCACATGAATGCAGAATTATGGGAGACAAACACTTGGATTGTCAGGACCCCTCTCCCAGCTCTTTCATCCTCTGTTCTCAAGCCCCCCCCCCCAGCTCTGCCAGCCCCTGTTCTTAAGGGCCCTCGTAACTCTGACATCCCCTATTCTAAGGTCCCTTCCCAGCTCTGCCATCCCCTGAGTCCTCCAGCTCAGACACCCAGAGGATCTTGGGATCCCAAATTGAGAGTTGGGTTTAAATGGCAATGACTGGCTTGAGAGCTCCTCTTTTATTTTTTTGGGTGGGAAGGCAGAGCAATTGGGGTTAAGTGACTTGCCCAAGGTCACACTGCTAGTACGTGTGATCAAGTGGCTGAGGCTGGATTTGAACTCAGGTCCTCCTGACTCCAGGGCTGGTGCTCTATTCATTGTGCCACCTAGCTGCCCCGAGAGAGTTCCTTTTCAATGACAAAAAGGAGGACCTTTAGTTTTCCATCTGACTGAGATTTCTGACATTCTCTAACCTGGTTTTTCCTTTTTAAGAAGAGGAAGAAATAAGGAATCTGGGCTGGGGAGACCTCTCGGTGATGTGGATCATTTCCCAGCCCTGGCCTCCCTTGGGGTGGAGTTGGATACTCTCACTAGCTATCAGACTGTGGGTCCCATCTCTGAGAGCTGCTGCTTCTCAGGGGCTGGGGAATGGTTGTTGACTCATTTTTAGTTGTGCCTGACTCTCTATGACCCCATTTGGCATTTTCTGGTTTGCCAACTTTCTTCTCCAGTTCATTTTACAGTTGAGGAAACTGAGGCAATCAGGGGGAAGTGACTTTCCCAGAGTCGCACAACTAGGAAATGTGTGAGCCCAGATTTGAACTCAGGAAGATGAGTCTTTCTGACTCTCCACTGAACCACCTAACTACTTGTAGTATATGGGAGAATGGGAGAAGGAGACACGCACCCAAGAGCCTGGGCCCCCAGGGCTGGTGCTTGAGGTACTGAGGCTAGCAAACAGTAGCCAGCACCTAGAGTCTGAGGAGGCTGGGCCTAGGGGTGGGGCTGAACTGGAATGGGATGTGGGCCCTTTGTCAGGTGCTGGGGTCTTTGGGATGGGTAGAGAGGGGACTCCCATGGGCCAGGAGGCAACATTGATTGCCAGCCCCAACACGGGGCTAGCCAGCCTCAGCCGCTGCCGCCCTGGGCCCCCAGCCCTGCCACTGCCCATCCATGTGTGTGTGGACTCCTGCCACAATGAGCCGGCAGCTCCCCACTGGAGGGCACTACTCCACTACCTGGCGGTAGAGCAGGGATGAGGAGGCGTCCCCTCCTCCTGAGGCGGGCACCTCCTGAGCCACCTCCCAGCCCACCCCCTCCAACATATCCCCAGCCCGGTTGTGGTTAGAATGGAGGCAGCGGCCCAGCCGCCTCCCCTGCTCTGCGTCTTCTCCTGGTCTTTACCCCCCTCCTCTGCTCCTCTCAATCTCTCCTCCTTTTCCTCAGAATCTCTGCTTCTCTTTATCTGTCTCTTAGTCTGTCTCTCCTCACAATCTTTCCCTTCTTTTTTATTTGCTTTGTTTCTGTCTCTGTTTCCCTTTCTCAGCCTGTTTCCTTCCCTCCCCCTTCTCTCTCTCTCCTCCTTCCTTCTCCTCTTCCCTCTCTCTCTTATTTCTCTCTCTGTCTCTGTCTGTCTGTCTCTCTTCCTCCCTTCTCTCCTCTCTCTCTGTCTCTTCCTCCTTTCTCCTCTTCTCTCTCTCTCTCTCTTTTCCTCCCTTCCCCTCTTCTCTGTCCCTTTCCATCCCTCCTTCCCTCCCCCCTCTCTTTTTCTCTCTCCTCTCCTCTTCTGTCTCTTGCTCTGTCTCTCTCTCTTCCTCCCATCTCCTCCTCCTCCTCTCTCTCCCTTCCTCTGTCCGTCCCTCCTTCCCTCCTCCTTCTCTTTCTCTCTTCTTCTCTCCCCCT
>CM053581.1:396022218-396064338 GCA_028627135.1 Pseudochirops cupreus | reverse complement strand
GAGAGAGAGAGAGAGAGAGAGAGAGAGAGAGAGAGAGAGAGAGAGAGAGAGAGAGAGAGAAATAGAGAGAAAGGAGCCGGAGGAGGAGGAGGAGCAGGAGGAGGAGGAAGGAGAAGGACAGGAGAGCCCCCCTAGACCTTTTACATGCCTACAGAGAGATGGGGAGGGCCGACCCGACGGGCGGGGTGGGGTGGGGTTGGAAGAGGAGGAGGAGGAGGAGGAGGAGGAGGAGGAGGAGGAGGAGGAAGAGGAGGAGGAGGAGGAGGACTGCTGCCTTTTTTTTAAGTATAGTTAAAACTTTCTCCCAGTCTCTAGCTTGAAACCAAGTTCGAGAGAAGGGGGCACCCCGAGGCCTCTTATGGGGCCCCAGCCTGCGCACTGCAAGAGGTTCGCAGCCCCGCCCGGCCCAGTCCGGTCCCGCTCTGGCCTGTCGCGTTCTGGCGGGGCCTCCTCTTTCTCCTCTTCCTTCTCCTGCCCTCTCCCTCGTGCCCTTCCCCCCCCTCCCCCCCCCCCGCACAGGCCCGGCCCGTTTGGTCCTGGCCGTGACCGCCCCCTTTCTGTCTTTTGTCTTTCGGAGCTGGCACCTGTCCCAGATACGGGGAGCGGCGCCAGCAGGCAGGCGGGCGGGCGGGATGGACCGCTGAGGGCTTCTGGGCCCGGGAGGGGGCTCGGCGGGTGGGGGGGTCAGCCCAGCCCGGACCGGCCCAAAAGAAGATGAGAGGGGAGAGAAAAATAGAAGTGAGAGGGCGAGAAGGGTGGCTTCACGCGCACACACACACACACACACACACACACACACACACACACACACACACACACACCACGGCAAAATGAGGCCGACTCTGGTCGCGGGCACAGCCGTGACAATAAAAGACCCCGCCAAAAATCGAAAGGAGGGAGGTTTAACCACACTCCCCGTAAGGCTGCCGGAGACCTCGCGGTCCAGAACAGTGACCAGCAGTGCGGCCACCTTCCGCTCTAGGCCATTCCAGTAAATGGGGGCAAGGAAGAGGCAGGGAACACCACTTTAATGACCCCCACCTCACCCATCGAGCCCAGGAGCCTGTGGGCGCAGCGCCCATAGTGGGCTCGGCAGACAAACCCGGGCAGCGCGCGCCTTCCTTGCCCAGGCTCAGGTCGCTTTGCTAGCCCCGGCTGTACACTGGCAGGCTGGGCGAGGGGAAAGTGGGGGGCTGCGGGCTGCGGACTGGGCTGGCATGCGGGGCGGGGAGGAGCCATCCCAGGGTTGGGCGAGGCTGGCAGGGAGGGGGAGGGGGAGGAGGAGAAGGGCGGCCAGAGCTGCAAGAGAATGGAAGGGAGAAAGAAAGAAGAATGGGAGAGAGGAGGGGAGAGGCCCCAAGAAGGGGAGGGGGGAGAGGTGCTGCCCACCGAGTGGGGAGGGGGCCCAAGCTTGCGTGGCGGCGGCGGCGAGGACGAGCCCTGGGAGGCGCGCGCGCGCAGAACCCCACGCAGCCTAGGCTGCCCCTCCCCCTGCAGCCGCTGGGCAACTCACTTCCCCAGCTCTGAAGGCCCAGACCCCCGCACGTGAGCTCTGCTCCTCCCGCGGAGCCCCCTCCCCGTCCACCCTGAGTCGCAGGCGCCGAGGCTGGGGTGCACGCCCCCGCCGCCGTGCCCGCGGGCCACTCGGGAGCGCGCGCGTCCACAGTCTCGGGGCTGGGACTCCGGGGCTGAGCTAGACCCTCCGGGGGGAGGGGCGTCCGAGGACTTGACCTTGGCCGGACCGAACTCGTCCCTCTGGCGGCTCCAGGCCGGGGGAGTCGGAGCGCGCCCCGGCGTGTGCGCGCACGCGCGCCCCGCCCTCGCTTACCCGGGTTCTGCCGGCTCCCCATCCCCCATCCATCCCTCCCCTCGCCCCCCTCCCGGGGCCCTCCTGCCGAGGCGCCGCCGCCGCTCCAGGGGACACGGTGGCTACCGGACAGGCTACCGGGCTCTGCATCGCGTCCCGGAGGTCTTCGCGGCCGGTTACACTTGGCCTTGCTGATGGGGGGGTGCACACACACCCCCATCTCCTTTTCCTCAAACCCCACGTTGCGCTTTTTGGCAGCTCACTGTAGGCCTTTTCTAAAGCCAACTTCCTGGCACCAGCCACCTCCCCAACCCTGTCCCCAACCTCCCCCCTCCGCACCCCACCCCCCCCAGCCGCCGCCTGGGTGCAGCCGTTGCCAGGTCCAGGGCTTTGCAGCAACCTCGGCTGGTTTGTGCCCAAGCCCGAGAGAACAAAAAAAGACCCACCAAAAACCAAACACAGATCCCGAAGACGACTTTTCTCCTCCAAATACACGTCTCCTTTTTTTTTTTCCTTTCCGACGGAGAAAGCCTGAAGTCCATATTGATGGACTGGACACATTTACGAATTTGACCCAACTTTACCCAAGAGACCGAAGTCCCAGCCGGATAACTGGAAAGGTGGGGAACTGTGATTATCATGCCCAGCACCCCGTCCCCATCCCCGCCCCCATCCCTATCCCCGTCGTTACTGTTGCTTACAATTGGTTGGGCATTGGGAAGAGATCTGACCTAGAGAGAGGGGAGAGAGAGTAGCTGATTGGATGGCCTAAGCCTGGAGTGGCCTCAGGGGTTTGGGCCGTGAGAGCTGTCCCAGTGCAAGGAGGAAGGAGGGACATGTGTATTAGGAGCCGTACTGGCAGGCTGGCTAGCCTAATGCTTCCTGGCCTGCAGCACGGCTTCTCCATTTCAACTGTCAGAGAACTGGGGCTAGGTTGCAAATATTTCTCTGACACTCTCTCTCTCTGTCTCTCTCTCTCTGTCTCTCTGTCTCTGTCTCTGTCTCACTCTGTCTCTGTCTCCCTCTGTCTCTTTCTCTCCCCCTCTCCCTCCCCCCTCCCCCCAGCCTAATGACTGCCTGCCCCCATCCTACGTGCTCCAAGCTGGGGGCAGCTGCTGGCTTTTTCAGAAGGTAGAATAGGACTTCCACCTTCCTCTAGTTTGTCCTTCTCCCCCCCCCCCCCCCCACTCCACCTCCCTTCTCATAGCAACAGAGTTTCTTGGTACTTGGCCCTAGCATACATCAGCGTTCCTTCCATCCAGTACCCTTCCACGTCACATCTCACCATTCTTGTCTACCAATTGAAACCTGCCCATTGGAAGAAAAATATATATACTTTCTATGTTATTGGTAAATTCAAAAGTTGCTGCCAGCCCTCTCCTTGCTGAGAAACTTCATTAAACACTGGATTAGCCCCATAGATAGTACAAAGGAGAGGACCCTCGTGCCCTAGAGTATCCCTCTGTCCTCAGTGTCTCAGGCTCGGAGTGGCTCTCCGCTCCTCCCCTCAGCCCACTCCCACACGGAGAGCTGGCTGTCCTCTTCCATTTCAGGACGGCTTCGAGTGTCCTCTTGTTTATTCTGCCTGTGGCCTGATTTCTCAGCTTGATCCCGCCGAGGAGAGAAGGCACGCTGTGCTCTGTCCAAATCTTAACCCAAAAGGACAGCTTCTACTCCATTGCTATGGACCAAAGGCTGTGTGGCAGGCTGCTGGTAGGGGCTGGTTGGATTTTTCCCATTTGCTATGCAATATTTATAGAGGGGAATGAGGCCACATTAAAGGCAAACGTTGAAGGGGCCCCAGGGTCCCAGACAATCGCAGAGTTCCCATCCCTCTTCCCTCAGTACAACCCCCAAAGCTTCTCCAAGGGATCTTGCTGGTCCCCAATATTTGACTTGAAAATTCAGGGTAGGAAGAGGCATCGATTTTTGCTCCCCTCTGTCCAAAATGCCCTGCTCCCGTGTCGCGAGAGAGCGCGCGCGCGCACACACACACACACACACACACCAGTAAAGGCTTTCCCAGAAATTTATTTCTCAAATATTGCTTTAAAATATATCAAATAAATGAATGAGTGCCCAAATTCTGAATACCTGTCTGCTCTGTCTCTGGAAGAAAAAAGTTTTTTAGGACAGCTTTTTATTGGAGCTGCCAGGGCTGAGGACCCTCGCTTAGAAGATGAGAAAAAGGATGTCAAAGTCAGTGCTGCTCAGCCCTACCTTAAACACACCCAGGCACACTCACAACAAGATCCCTCCAAAACAACAATTTATTCCTCTCCAGTGAAAAACTACAGCAACCTTTCCATCTTCCTCCGGGGCCAGTCTCTATTCTCACGAAAAGCTTGATGAAAACTGTCTTCTTCCTTGAACAATTTTTATTCGTTTTTACTACTTTGAAATTCGCAAGATGAAACAAGGGCTAAAGAGGTTGTCCCCCACCAACGTGGCTGTCCACCGAAAGAGCCAGGCTTGCTCCACACCGACTTTCCACACACAGACACACACACACGAGCACATACATACATACATACATACATACATACACACGGAGGAAGAGAGACAGAAACAGAGGGAGAGAGAGAGAGAGAGAGAGAGAGAGAGAGAGAGAGAGAGAGAGAGAGAGAGAGAGAGAGAGAGAGAGTAGAGGCTCCGGCAGACTCCTTTTCTCCCAAACCATTTTAACTGTGAAAAGCAATCCAACCCCTAACGAGCATCAAAACAGCTTAAATATCCGCCGCCACCCACCCACCCAAATATGTCTCGTCTGGTATACCTCCCGACAAATATATTAAAGCCACTTTGTGGCTTTCCAATATTAGAGTAGAGTCGAGGACCTTAGACGTTCTCAAGGAGCTGAAGTTGTGTGCCTGGGTGTAAGAGTCCGATTCCTGACTGCTCCGCTCCCTCTACCCCCACCCCATGTCAAAAACCAGAAAAGGAAATGAAAGAAAAGTTGGGGGGGGGGTGGAGAACACACACATAAAATAGAGGACAGAGAATGATCGACCCCGTGGCGACTGTATTTTCTTAGCTCTATGCTTCCCTCCCTCACCTACCTGCAAAATGATAGAGTATGAGAAAAAACAAACCAAAGATCAAGCCGATTAATAAACACCTAAATAACTAATTGCAGAAATACAGAGGCACCTGTCTCGTTCACACATACCTCATTGCAGATACAGAAAATGCCTGCTCTTTAAAAGATAGAATTATAAGAAAAATGAGTTGCAACTCAAAACTCCTTTTGAATTAATTTTAAATCAGTTTCTCAAACACCTTTTCTCATAGAAATTAATATGCTCTATCTTCTGACTTAAATCTGAGATGGAAAACATTGACCTTTCTCGTGGAGACAGAGAGAGAGAGAGAGAGAGAGAGAGAGAGAGAGAGAGAGAGAGAGAGAGAGAGAGAGAGAGAAGGCGCCTGGAGAAAGCTCGCTTTTTGCTACACAAAGTACAAGCGACTTTTCTTCATCCCCAAAGGATACTCACCTCTCTAGGCTGTTATCCCCAGTGTAAGCTCAACAACTACATTCTTGCTAAAGCTGGGGTCTCATCACCAGCTCTTTGCCTTGTAACTTTCACCTGAAACCTCTGGGTTTCTGTCATTCTCTTGCTAACCTTTATTTCTTGCTGGACGATTATTTTCCCCCTGTCCGGAAGAAGGCATTTGAGTGCTAGCTGTTCCCTCCAGTTTTTATTTGGAACCAGGCAGAAGGCTGTCCTTGGGAATGTAGCTTTTTTTTTTTCTCCTATAGATCTGGTGGGGATTTCCATGTAATTATGAGTGCAAATTGGGAAGCCAAATTCAGCTTTATTCAGAAATAATTAATACCAGTCAGGTAATTCCAGATGAGTAGTAGTCAGTGGGGTTTTTCCCTCCATTTTCTCTTATTATTTTATGTTTAAATTAAAATATATTGTCATTAGCAATAGCAAAAATGTTGTTAGAAGTAATTTTTTTAAATATTAAAATATTGATTTTGAATTTCATCACTGGATCCCAAATAGCTGTGAATGGCCTGTCCTTGCCTTTGGAGGAGAGCTCTTAAGGGAGGAGGTCAAATCTTTCCAAATACTGCTCGAAAAGTTGTGATATTCCAGTATGTTTAGGTCTTAGGGGTGAGTTATTTTCTTCCCCTTTAATACAAGATCTGCCTAATGGAAATCTCAGCAAGAGACTTCCTGCTACCCATCCTCTCCTTCCCCACCAAAAAAATTTATTTTCTTTTTCCCTAGTCCAATTTTATTTAGAGTGTGTCCTACACTTTAAGTAAAATGTGTGAAGCTTGAGTTTAGTGAATTTTGCTGCTAATTTTCAGGGAAAGACACTTTGTAAAAACTGGCTTCAGAGTTCAACAAAGTGCCGTGTTTTCTCCTCTAACCCCAACCACCTTGCAAAATCAGGATCATCTGTTTCACGATGACCTCAGTTTACCTTTTCAGCCATGTCCAAGATTTCTTTCAGACACAAACCCACATTATAGCACTCAAGTTATAGTGCATTGTTGTTAAATAAGTAAATAAAAGAAGCCTGGCAGAACAATTTCGATTTGAACAGGAATTTTTAAAACTTTGCTTTCATAGTCAGGAAGGAACATATTTTTAACCCTGGCCAAGTGCCCCTAAGTCTGTGTTTGCTCCCAGGATGGACAGAGTGGGCTCCCTAAGCTTAGTGCCCACTGAGACGGTGCCCTTAGGAAGCCAGCTGCTCCAGTGCCCTTAATAAATGTTTTCCAAAGGCAGACTATGCCTAGATAGAAATAGACAAATAAGGCAGACAGACAGATAATCAGAAAGTGGGGACAAAATCTACGGACAAGCTCAATGTTATTTATTATTATCATTTTGTTACCCATCAGGTAAGCTTTTGCTTTCAGGTCCATTGGAAATTCTCTTTTGCCCTGCCTCTTCAGTAATAAGAAGTGGGCTCTTGGAATTAATAGTTCATTTTAGACTTCTGACCATCAGTTTCCCAAGCAGCTAGATGGATGTGTGTGGATATATATGTATTTTTAAAAAAAAAACCAAGCATATAGGAAGAAGATAAAATCAGAGCACATACCCAGGAAAGAAGCAAAAGCAACTCAGAATTTTAAAGTGTCTCAGACTGCAAAAAGGCTCCATAATTGTGGACCCGTATTTCCTTCGAAACAATGAAGTATTTCTCCAAAGCATTTGCTTCGTCCACTCCATTTTTAGCAATAATGGTTTGTAGCAAACTTGGTATTTAAGTGCTAGTAACACAAATGTTAGGCAAGCAGAGAAGTGGATCTGAGAGGGAAAAGGAGAGTTCAAGGGGTGGGTTCAGTGAGCAGCCCCCTCCTCTGCCCTCAAAAATCATTACATAAGAAAGAGTGGCAGCAAAAACATGACATCGATTTTTTTCATGATAAAAAAAAATTGTCAATTTACTGAGTATTCTCAAATGCACTCAGGCCTGGGACTGGGGGCTCTTTTGTCTTGTTACTAGTGGCTGCCAGCTCCACATTTGTAAAATAAAAGTCCAGATTAGAAACTTCTAGTGGGCAAAGGATCATCTGAAATATATGAGAAAATTCAAGCTTCACTCTTCATTACATGTCAGATGTGTGCATTTTCTATAGTTCTCAGCCTGCCTGGGAGTGTAGACATTGGGTCTTCGTTAGATATTACATGTGTCTCTTATCACTCCATTCCATGAACCGTGCGTGGAATGGGCATCTTTCCACTCCATCACACATGCGAGTGTATTTGTGTAACGAGAGACAGATCTTCTCCATCTCTATGTTTTATATTTCCTGGGAGCATTTGTTACATAGATTTATTACATTCCACATGTGTACACATATATTGGGGACAGTGTCCATAAAGCCTACATATGGAGATAGCTTTTCTTACCCTCTATGTTCCTGTCTTCTCCATCTCCATTTTGTGCTATGTGTGTCATATGGCTTATTATTTTAGCTTGCATTTGTTAATATATTTTTCATTATATCCTACTTATGTGTATATGTATCTTAGCAATCTATTATATGCTACATTATGTATATCTATTGTGTGTCTACATAGTATATGTATATAAATACAATATATATATTTTTATCATTCAAATGAATGTACACCTTATCTATCCTCTTCACTATAGGCTATGGAAGAGGGTATGTATGTAGTATGTATGTATGTATGTATGTGTGTATACACACACATATATTTCTGTCTTCATTATATACTACATTTATGTATCAATCTTTTTTTTTATTATAGTATACACATATCTTTCATTATGTGGTCCACAGATGGCTGTTTCTTACATATTTTTCTATTATCTGCTACATGTATCTTTTTTATTAAATGCTACTGATAGAAATCATATTTCATTTTAGCATATGCTATATGTGTATTACATATTATAGTTAAAAGGAAACATAACTTAGACACCAGCTAACTCTTCATTTTTATTTTTTCTAAGCAGTATAAACATACACAGAGAGATTAAGACATCTGTGCCCGTGTCTGTGTGTGGGGGCATATGGAATAAATAGAGACTGATAGAGATAGAGACAGAGATGGTTTGGCTGGATTTCTCTTGTCCATGGGAGCCTGGAAAGCACATTTTTCCTGGGGTCTGCATGAGCACGGACGATAGGAGTTTCGAACTGCAACCGAGCCTTCAAAAAAGACACAGCTATTCGGGGCCGAGCCCCGGCTGCCTGCTTTTTCTGGGGTTTGGGAGAAGGCGTGTCGCCCACTGTATTTCAGAACTGTCAGCTTGTCTTCCCCCAAATTGGCAGATTTGCTCTTGCTCCTATATCTGATGTTCTCTCTCAGATTCATTAAAATGGCGTCTCCCAGTAGAACAGGCTACTTCTCTCTCTGATTTCTGGCACTGCTTCTAGTTTATAGTCAGTCAGTAGTGATTTCAGGTGTTTAACTATTTCTGGTCAGACAAATCCTGGTGTCCTCTCTGAGGAAACACAAAAGATGAGACCCTAAATAGTTTGAAAAGAGAAATAGTGTCGGTCTTAGGAAAAATCGCCAGCAAAATGTTTCTGTTGTTCATCCAGACAGGGAAGAGGGCTTTACTGGGGGAGGGGGAGTTGCCGTAGAGGAGTAGGGTAGCTTAGATTTTTGCAAAGGAACTTGTTTCCCTGAAATCTTTCGGTTCAGGCCTGACCCTGTCTTCCTCTGGACTGAAGCACAATGGAACAGTGCATTGAAATATAAACTTGGGGAAGTATCGCCTTCTGCCTGTGGGTCTCACCTCACGCACCCTGGCCAGCGAAATGTTAACGCATTCATCGACAGTCAGCACCGTCAGCCGAGAAACAAGGCTTTCCTTACCGGAATCAGGAACCAGGCCCAGACCTGTGTTATTTCAGCTGGGAGCTCATTAGCTATGTTGATAAAGCACACGTCCCTTTGTATAGATCAAGACCCGTACAGAACCACACTGGAAGCAGACACTATAGAGGTCCGCGCGGAATCTGCCTGGGACCGCGGCGGCGGCGGCGGCGGCGGGCGGGCGGAGACTTCCCCAAAGGAAGAGGCCGGGAGAATTCTTCCAGAAAGCAATTAGTGGAAACTAAGCTGCTTGGAGGGGGAGGGGGGCAGCCGGAGAACGAACCCCGATGGCACCAAACTCAGGCATTTGGGAAAATTCCCTTTCAGGAATATTATCCTGGAGAAATACGCATAGAGAAAAGCTTTTTCCCGTGGTGCATGTGACCATATGCACACCTGCTAACACGCAAACATATACAACACACACACACACACACACACACACACACACACACACACACACACACACACACCTTCCAGCCTCAACTTTCCTATCCTAGAAAAATAGGGAAATACATATTTCCAGCCTAGCAGCTGCCCAGGCTGCAACATCTGCCTGGCCCATTTTCAGGGCTGCTCTCCCTAACATTCTACCCTCAGTTTTGTCTATTCTGAAATATACCAGACTCCAAATCTAAGAAAACGGTGAGACTCCTTCCCAGGTCAAAAAGCTAGTCCCAAGATCCTAGCGCAGTGTTTTGGGGCTTGGAGATATTTATGGGTGAAAAATAACCCACTTATCAGAGACAGGGATGGGGTGGTGAGGATGGAGGGACAAGTTATATATATTTTTTCATAGACAGACTTATAACTACTTAAAACAATAGAAAGAACAAAAAAATATTTTTCACTCCAAAAAGAACCAAGAATTTATTGCAAACTCAGACACGGAAAGAAATATCCCATTTCTTACCGGCAAAACCAAGAATCTACTGTATTTTGACATGACTCAACTTGGGAAATGTATCGTTTAAGAAATGACCAGACGCCCCTGCTGAGGTTTTCTCACCTGCTCCGGGGGCTAGGGCTGAGTAACTGCTTCAATAAACAGGATCTTGGATTTTTGAGTTGCCGACTGGGGCCAGCCTTGGGTACAGCTCTCCTCTAGCCACCTCTGCCTCTCTTGACATGTGGCTCTTGCAGAAAGATCAGGCCTGAGCCTCAGATCCACATGGCTTCTGCCTCAAGTGTCCAGAAAGGATTAAATGATATAGACAGTGTGTCTACCTTGTGGTGGACAGTCCCCAAGCCCCAAGAAGCTTGGACTCCATGAAGTCAGACCACTGCACAGAAACACATTTAGGGGAAAGGCCCTCAACAATCTTTCTGGGTGCACAGAGAAATCTGGTGGAAGATGTAGCCACCTTCCCCCAACCCCCAAATATATAATCACTTAAAAAGGCATATAGGAACACAGAATTCTTTGAAAAGGACAATGAGGAGCACGAATCTATTAATAAATAAGCAGATAGAGACTTCTGGGTACCAGCTGCTGGGCCAGGCACTAGGGAGGCAGAGAAAAACAGCACTATCAACCCCGGCTGCTCTCTAGAGTGGGTGTTCCAATGGAGACCACATGCGTATAGCTAGGGCACACAGAATCATTGGAAGGCTGTCTCAGTGATGGGCATCTAGGGCTCCCAACAAACCAAATGAGACCTTCCAGGAGTGCTTCTGCCCCTGGAACAGTAGGACTCAAAGTCCTGAGAAGAAACTGGAAGACCCTAGAACCAAAGGCTAGCAGAGGAGAGAGGCCCTTTGAAACAGGGGATGTCCCAACTAGAACCGTCCTCTGAGGCCATTCAATCCAGTCTCTTCACTCTGAGGAGACTGAGGCCCCCATTATCTACCAGGGTCCCTCAAATAACCCTCAAGAAACTTCAATGAGATTGAAAGACCAAAATGAGCATGGCTCTGGTACTGAGGTGCCGGCCATCATACTTCAGTCTCCCTAGAGCAGGACTATCCTCCCCATCATAAGGCAGGCTTTCCTAACTGAATCTGTGAGCAACACCAGATAATGCAGTCACCTCATGCGTAAAGGTGCAGAGAGCTCAGAGATAAAAGGGAGCATACTTGCCTTTTATTAGTAGGGAAACTGAGGTTAACCCTCACAGCTTAGCTTCCCTAAGGTTACACAGCTATCAAAGAAGCAAGAATTTGAATCCATCTTCTGACTCTAAAACCATTCCTCACTCTTTCCACCCCAGAATGGTGACTTGGTATTTTGAAAATAACAGAACTCAGTACTGAAGCCCCAAAGGTCCCATCTCAGGAGATGGAGCCCAGTTAGCTTCATAATGTCTGCACTGAGAACACCGAGAGGTCTCAAGGAGACCATGAAGGAAAACTCTGGCAGATGGGGAAGGGGGAAAGCAAAAGAAAGGAGGGGAGAGGAAGGATTCATCTGGAGACAATCTTTATCCTCTAGTGCTCCATACCCAAAACCGATTCACAAGTCAGATACTTCTGATTTCAAAGCAATTTCTATGCCCTGAACCAAATCTGAGCATTCCATGGCCACACAGAAACCAACATGGCCATGGCCACCACCAATTCTATCTCAGGCACAGTGGCACAGGGTCATGTAGCATGATATGTCTGGCTGGTCCATCAGCATCAAGGTGAAATACAATCCTGCAGATCTCTCTCTCTCTCTCTGTCTCTGCCTCTGTCTCTGTCTCTGTCTCTCTCCCTCTTACTCCTCCGTGCCACTATTCACTGGATATGTTCATCTTTTTAAAATTTCTCTTTCTTATTTTTAATTGGTGGAATAAAACAAGCATTTTTATAACAGTATAATAAAAATATAATTGCAAATGAAACTATAAATTTATAGTGTACAACTTGCTATTCCTTTTAGATATATAATAAAGTTGTGTAGCTTTCTCTTTTCTTTCCTTCTCAGAAGGGCAGTGATAAACTCCCAGTGGAAAAGGCTTTGACACAGAACGACAAAATCACAGGCTGTCCAAGGACATCCCAGGATACTCTATGTATAGTTCAGTTCTTCTTGGTAGAGTTACAAAGACCCTTACTAGTGTCAGCTCTTGGAAGGGACCTTAGAACAGAGACTGTTTAGGCTGGGAGAGACCCTCCAATATCAAACCTAAAATGTCAGACCTGGAAGAAAGCTTTGAGCTCAACTACTACAACCCCATGGTTTGATAGAGGAGTCACCTGAAGCCCAGAGAGGAAAAGCAATTGGCCCAGGTCACACAGGAAGCTATTGGCAGGTTTAGGAACTGAGCCTGTCGTCTTGAGCCTGCAGCCCACTGTTGGGTTCACCCCATTACTAGGAAGATTTGATTTCTTTTGCAAACTCTCCAGCAGCAATATGTCCAAGCTATTCTTATGCCCCACCATAAATGATGGCTAATTTTTGCTTTATGAATATAATTTTATCTTATTGCAATTTAATAGGTATTTTTATTTGAGAGGATTTTTTCCATGTTATACTCACTGCATGTGCAAGTATAGACCATGTGATGGGGTGAGGGAAGAGAGAGACAGAGAGGTGAGAGAGGTCAGGAGAGGGAGGGGGGAAGATAGAGAAGAAGGAAGGGAGAGAAGGGGAGAGGAGAAAGGAGGGAGAGAGAAGGAGGGAGGAGGAGGGAGAAAGAGAAGGAGGGAAGAGGGAGAGAGAGGAGGGAGGGAGGGAGAGAGACAGACAGAGACAGAGAGAGAGAGAGAGAGACAGAGGGGGAGAGAGAGAGAATCCTTTTTCATTTTCTTTGGACTTTTGCATAGACAGAAAGCAACCCTGCCACAATGACCTCATTGGAATGGGCACAAGCTGCCGGCCGTATATTAAGAATAGAATAGAAGAGACTCGAGCTGGGTAGAAGGATGGGCCCTGGAATTAGGACAGGTATTGGCCACTGCATCATGCCGTCACAAGACTCATGTGGTTTTCCAAATTAACTCCTTTACTGCCAACTCTTTGAGAAATGCTGCCCTCTCCATCAGGCAATGTTGGGGTGCCAGCGACCTCCCCCACCCCAGCCCCTGTCACTGCCATCCTGGGAGCAGCTGCACATCATGGCAGCAAGAGCATTTGGGTCTGCAAACAAAGCACTGGCCTGCACATTTATGCTCTACCACTAACTCCCAGTGTGACTCCTGGCAAGTTCAAATCTTCCATGGGCCTGAGTTTGCAGACTTCCAGTTCCCAGTTCCATGATCCTGCACTCTTGGGTTTGAGTACTGTTCTGCAGTTAACAAGCTGTGGGTCTTCCAGCAAGTTCTTTCACCCCTGTGAGCCTTGGTTTCCTCAATTGAACAGTAGGGTCAATCTCTCTGGGTCAGAAGGCAGGGCTGCATAGGTGGGAGCATGTCCTTCCATCAGCAGGGGGTTCTCATTGTTGTAATCTCCCACAGCCCCCAAGGGTCCCTGCCTAAGACTTTAACCCTCTGATTGCTGGCTCTGGGCCTGGTTGAAAGAGTCAATGGGAAAAGGATGTGGGAAGCCAGGCAATAAGAGAATCTAAAAATCTCATCTCAGAAATGTCACTGACCCCACATCCACGAGGGGCATTGTGCAGAGGGGCCCTCTGGGGTCCAGAACACCTGGAGAGAGAAGGCCCTGGAGCCTGGAGCAGCCTCACCAGGAGTGGGATGTCAGGAATGGCCAGGGACTGAGTGAGCCTTGACAAGGGAGAGCAACTGGACATCAGGGCAGAAATTAGGAAGAAATCTATGGATCCTCCTTGGTTGGGGGACCTGGGGAGGGAGGTCCCTTTCTCTGCTCAGTTCTTTCATTATAAGGAGAACAGAAGCAGACAGACTGAAGGTCCAGAAGGACATATCCTGACCCTCCTTCACCTTCAGTAGGATTGTCCACCAGGACATTCTCATTTAACAAAGGGGGAAACTGAGGCTCTGAGGAGGGGCAGGAAGCAGCCGAGCCAGGGAGGACCTGGTCAACAATTTAATAAGCACCTGCTCTGTGCTGGGCACCATGCAAAGGACTCCATCGTGTGCCTCTAAACTCCGCCCTTCACACTGTTCTGTCCTATTGCTGGACACCAGCCAGGACAACCTTTCCCAACAGAGAATCCAGTTGGTGAATTCAGATACCCCTGGGTGTTTCCTTTTGGAATGAAAGGTTGCCTCCATTAATCTCACATCACCACTCCTGCAATGTTCCCATTATCTGGGGAGATGACCCAAAGTCTGGAAAGGCCTGCTTCTTTCTTTCCTCTTTCTTTCTGTCTTCCTTCCTTTCTCTTTCTTTTTTACTTCTTCCTTTTTCTTTCTTTCTTTTTTCCTTCCTTTTTTTCTTTCACAGAGAGAAAAGAAGGTCCAAAGATAGCACAGTCATTTCACAGATTCACTAAATGACAGTCCGAGAAGTCTACTATTTCAACAAGACTCCTTTCTCCTAACAGTGGTTGCCCAACTCCCTGTGAATACTTCCTGTGACAGGCATCTCACTACCTTGCAAAACTGCTCATTCCATTTTCAAAATGGATCAAAATCTATTCCCAATCTGTTCTACCCTCCTGAACCATCTTTTCCACTGTTCACATTTCCCAGAGGAATCCAGAGTAACTCACTGAGAGATCACTTTGGGGTGAGTAAAAGGAAAAAAGACAATAAATCATTTTGTCATATGCTTTATATACTTTCCCTAAATACAGTGCAGGTGCCAGAGTGCTGTGGGTAATGGCCATCCAACCCTCTAGTTACACTAAATACTGAAAATATTTGGAAAATATTGCTTTAAAACACCATCTTCACTTCCAGCCTCCACTTAGGAAATAAGGTAGACATGCAATGGGCAACACATATGCAGGAAGGGCTGGGGGAGAATCTTGGAGAAATAGGATTGGTTCTTGTTTGGCCTGGAATGTTCATCTTTTTTTTCTTTTTTCTTTTTGGAGGAGGGAAGGCAGGGCAATTGGGGTTAAGTGACTTGCCCAAGGTCACACAGCTAGTAAGTGTTAAGTGTCTGAGGCTAGATTTGAACTCAGGTCCTCCTGGAGTGCCCCACCTAGCCGGGCCTCCCCACCCCCATTTCCGGTCTTTCCTAAATATGCTGCCACCATCTTCTTTTAAAATACCAATCACCTCAATTCTGCTGAACGGCTCCCAGGGATGGGAAGGGCCCCGCCACTGAGTCAGAAATCCTGGGTTCAGTCCCTGAAGATGCCTCCAAGCAGATCTGGGACCCAGCGCAAGCTGTGTCCCCTCAATGGATTTCAGTTTCCTTTTCTGTGAAATAAGGGAGTTAGTTATGTGAAGCACCAGGTGCAAGGTGCTGGGCTGGGCACTGAATTGCTGCCTTTGGTAACATGTTTTTAAGGCAAAGTTGCCCGTGTTGCTGTATTTATTTAGATTATGTCATTGGGCAATTGATCAAAATGCTAAAAGGGACCTAATATGGCGTTGTTGCCCATGTTCGGAGGGTCAGAGGGCTGGGGAGGAGCCTTGCTCTGCTCCTGACTCCCTGAGGAGCCTTGGGAACACGACTGGACCTCTCTGGGCCTCAATTTCCTCAACTGTGAATTGCGGGCAGGACTAGCCCGCCTCTTTTTGTAGCCCCAGTACCACACTGTGCTTGGCACATGGTAGGTGCTTAATCATTGCTGATTGGCAGATTGAAGCTCTATAATTAATTCATCCCCTTTGCTTCATTCACTTTGTACATTCAAAAAGCATTTAGTAAGAGCCTTGCTATCTCCTAGCTGAGAAACAACGGGATGCAGTGGGTAGAGAGCTTGTCTTGAAGGCCAGAATGCCTGGGGTCCAATCCCACCCGGTTGTGCAACTCTGGGTAAATCATCTAACTCCTCAGGCCACCAGCAAAGTCTAAACTGCGGGGGAGGTGCTGACCTACCCTTCGCATGGACTCTCCTCACCTGAAATTCCCCAAGTAATGAAATGTCGGGTCCAGTGGGCATCCCTCTGTGCCAGTGCGCTGGGCTCTAAGGATGCTGACAGGCTGGGAACAGCCACAACAATCGAGGAGCTGCCTTTATCTGGAAGACAAACGACCCTAGATGTGTGAGCACCCGACCCAGTCGGCACCAAGAAACTGGACGAGTTAGCGGAGAGGGCAAGGCGGGGAAAGGCCCCTAGAACGAGGCCCCCATCTCCCGTCAGCATTGGTGTACTACAACACACACACACGCACGCACGCACGCACGCACACTTCACTGCGGCTATCTCCCAAGCGGGAGGTTGAGCAGCTTCTGAGGGTGGTCGAGAGCAGGCGGGCATCCATCCCCAGGCCCGGGATACCCAGGCTCAGGCCTCGGACCTCCCCGCCTCAATCGCTGCGGCTGCCGCTGCGCCTGCTCGCCGCCTGCCCGGGGGCCGCCGCACGTGCCGGAATTAGCCCAGGCTCCTGGGTGAGCCTTTGCCATTGAGGCTGGAACAAAGGGCGCGACCCCGGGGTCAGAGTGGGACGCGGCCGCGACCGCCAGCCCTTTGTTCCGGGCCGCTGTTTACTTTGCCTAAGTAAAGCTCACCCAGCTGGGCACTAAAGAGGATTAGAGGGGTCAGGCCCCTCGGGAGGGAGGGAGGCGGCCCCAGGTCGGGCACGGGGCAGGGGGAGGGAGGGAGAACGCGACAGGGTCCCGAGAGGGCCGCACCTCCGGCCCCAAATTCCTCGCTGTTCTAGGCTACGTCCGCCGCCTGCCTTCTTCCCTTCTTCCGCGGTCCGCCTGCCTCTACCTCCCCTTCGGTGGCAGAGTGGGAAGAAGGGGTCCCTAGACGCAAGACCCTAGCCCTGGCGCTTTCCCGGTGTGAAACCTTGGTGAAATCACGCAGCCCGTCGGGGTGGCGGCGGAGAGGGCCGCGGAGTACAGGGGTCGCTCTAGCCGGCGGCCAACTTCAAAGCCCAGTGAGGCTGCCTCTGGCCTCCCAGAGCCTCCCCTGTCCTAGCACCCCAGGGGAGGAGAGAGAGGTAGCCCCTGCGCCGGAGTCCGGGAGGGAGGACTTAGTGGGGAGGTTTTAGGCTGGTCGGTGCTAGTGAGCCCTTTTTGGAGGGCCTCCGTCTGGTGAAGCCCGTTACGGGACCCAAGTGCTTCCACACAGCCACGAAAACCCAAAGCAAAACAGCCTGATTCCATGGAAATACCGTCATCAACCTAGTAGAACAAGGCCAGGGAGTCCAGGTTAAGGTCCCCCGGGCAAGCGGGATCCAGGTCCCTCTCCGAGACCAAGGGCATTTTCTCCATCCTGGGGTGGGAGGCGGAGGGAGGGAAATGGATGTGGCGGGGAGAGTATTTGGCCGGAGGGGGCCATTGGAAACCTTCATAGGATCCTCTCTCTATACCGGACCCCTCAGAGGCCGGCGACTACGACCCCCTTGTTTTTCAGAAGAGAAAACTAAAGCCCAGAGCCTCACAACTATTAAGTGGCAGAGCCGGAATCTCCCAGTGCATCTCCAACCTCCAGATTCAGCCTTCTTTCCGCGGCTTCATCATACCTCAATTCAATTGGAAATCCCTGCTCTCGGACAGCCAAGTCGTTGTACCTTTCACTTCAGCACATGGCCCTCTCGATCAATCAATAATAATTTATCCAGCACCTACTGTGTGCACTGTCTAAGCTAGGGACACAAAGGCCTGGTTCTAAGCATTAGAAACCTGGACCTTTCCAGGACCCTGCATGCCCCTAGACAAAGAGTACCTTGGAAAGCTCCGCCCTTTGGAAGGAAGACCCGCACGTTCCAGGCCGGCCTGGGAGCCCTCCAAAGCACGGCTTCTGAACGTGTACCTTGTGGCAGCTAGCTGAAACCTAAGGCTTCTCAGAGGCTGTTGTTAAATGATGCCAAAGGAAACATATTCCGTTGAAATGGAGTTCTCAATAAGAAAGTGTAAAAAGCAAGCCTACCAGCCCCAGGCAATCTGTGCTACCACGATCCTGGAGCGGTTCTCTCCTCTGTGCCCCCACGTCTGAAAAGGCTTGTGACAAGTTTGAGGGGGGACTAACTCCCAGCTGTCCAGGCCCCGGGGTTGGAGGTCGCTGCTTCCCGGGGGGGACAATGGGAGGGGTGGGGGAAAGGGTGTTTTCCTGACCCCAACATTGACAAACCCTAAAGCCTGTTTACTGCTTGCTCTCTCTCTCTCTTTCCCCCCCCTCTCTCTCTCTCTTACCTATAGCAAGCCTTTCTTCCTCTTGGCCAACCTCACTCCCCCAGCAAACAATCGGAGGATGAGTGGCTGTTCTCTTTGGATACTCCGAATGGACCACCACATGCTTCCGGAGCACCCTCTCAGTCAAGACTGCTGAGCATGGGCCTGTTCTGAAAAAGTCTGGGAATGGATTTGGTCGCCTGATAGACTGTAGCCTGGGTTTTCCCAAATCATACAATTCTGCAATACCTGGGTCACCAAAAGATCTCCAGATGCCTCCTCTTGGGATGAAGACAAGCCTCTGGCCTGTCACCCTGGGCAGTGCTATTGAACCCTTGAGAAAGGTATTGAATGAAGAAGCTCATGAATGGCCCACCAGGAGATGGGCAGTTTGGAATTTGCTTACAATGAAAGAAAGTCGTGCATGTGTCTAAGTGTCTGCTGAGAATAACAGCCTCTGAGAGCCTAATTCTCCAGAGTGCACCAGCAGAAAGATGGAAGCCAAGCCCAGACTCACTGGGAGCCTGCAGGACTCCTGATCCTGGAAGGAGCTTTGAAGACTGGCTCAATTCCACCGATGGCCATTATCACAAAACTCTAAGGTGGGGGGGAGGTGGGAGGTGGCAAGAATTTCCATTTTTTTCTCTTACTGAATAGACAGAAAATATTTGGTTGAGGAATGTGAAAGACCTACAGCCAAGAAGTCATCAATAGTACCCCCCACTTAAAAAAATTATAAAAATAAATTACAAATAAATTATAAATAGTGAGTGATAAAAATTAAAGATAAGTAGAAAATAACATTATAAAATAAATTGCACACAATAAAATGAATGATAAAAATTAATGATAAGTAGAAAATAAAATTACAAAAATAAATAAATGATAAAAATCAAAATAAATATAAAATAAAATTCTCAAAATAAATTTCAAATAGTGAATGACAAAAATTAATAGAAAAAATTAAAAAACAGAATATAAAGCTAAACGTTTTTTTCCATCTCCGTTGGCCAAATTCGATGCAAGAATCCTGTGATCTTCCCACCACTGAAGGCAAGCAGACTTTCACTGGCCTGTCTGTCACCCTTCTGTCAGGTTCAGAGCATTTCACTTCTGTCCTGTCTGGAAAGGGCAAAATTGCTGACTCCAGAAGCAGCCTGACAAGGATCAGGTCATTGTCTTTAAAGCCTGCTCTCCACAAACGACCATTTGTGAATCCCAGGATACACATGTCAGGATAGGTATAAGCATGTATGCATATTGTAAATGTTCTATCTAGCAAAGAAAGAGATGGGCCAGAGATCTGGTGGTATAGAAACAATTATCATGAGCCTGGGTTTCTACTAATAAGTTGGGAAGGCTGGTAGATGGGGGGGTGGGGCGGTCTGCAAATCCTACCCTGTGACCAAAAGATATTCTCCTTTCTCTTTTATTCTCCAGTAGCCAATAAAGCCCTTGAAGCCAGGAGCCAGAAAC
Organism: Pseudochirops cupreus; assembly: GCA_028627135.1. Lineage (NCBI taxonomy): Eukaryota > Metazoa > Chordata > Mammalia > Diprotodontia > Pseudocheiridae > Pseudochirops > Pseudochirops cupreus. Next base: position 396,044,644 of record CM053581.1, on the reverse strand, counting down.
CTGGCGTTTTGGACCTGCTGACAGATCACTCCTAACAAATCTTCCCATGGCTTCTTTGAAGAATAAAAAAAGAATCTATGTGAATTTAAGAATTGTCCACTGACAGGAGAATTTAGAAAACAGACGAAGGACAAGAAGCAAGATGATTGTATACATATGCAGCAGCAAAACTGTCTTTGAGCCTGTGGGACCTTCACGTTTACAAACCATTTTCTTTTCCCTACTTCCTCTCAACCTGGACTCCTTTTCTGGGGGTGACCTTCACCTTCCACCTTCAGCTGACCAGAGATTCACTGGGGTGGGGGGGCCTCAGAGACCACCAATCAAAGCAACCACCTCATTTCACCAAGGAAGAAAGTGGGAGTCAGGGAGATGAGTGGAAGGTGAATCCAAGCTGGCATTGGCTAACATGGCTCTGCTGGCTGCAGCCTGGACCCTTTCCTCTGGACCTCAGTTTCCTGGGAATCAGAGCAGCTGATCAGAGCAGGCTCCCACAGTCCTGCTGTGAGAGAAGCCTCAGTGGTCTGACCAAAGGAGGCGAAGGAGGGACAAGGGTGGTCCCCTACTGCCTTTAAGTTCACTTAAGGTCTTCTGATATTCCTAGCCCTTCACAGCCTACTTCCCATCCATCCACCTTTCCAAGTTCATTTCACAGGAGTCCCAAACACCATCTATGAGTAACCAAAATGGCCAATTGAGAGCTCACATGAAACATTCCAGAGTGCTCCCATTTCTGGAAGAGCCTCTTTGTCACATTCTGCCCATCAGACCCTGCACATCAGTATCTTCCTCTGGTTTTCTTCACCAGCTCTTACTAGGCCTTTCCTGATCCTCTCCTTCCCCGCCTGCTAGGGCCCCCTGTGCCCAGATTCCTTCAAAGAGATGTTGTATGGACTCAAGTGTGTACATTATTCCCTACTCTCCCAATAGAATGTAAGCTTCCTTGAGTGCAGAGATGGTTTCATTGGTGACTTTAAATCTACAGTGCCTGGAGCATAATAGGTATTTAGTAAACGCTTGTTGAATGAATGAATGAATGAATGAATGAATGAATGGTCTGGGCTTTACTTTCAAATCCTAGCTCTGCCAATTGTGAGTTCTCTGCCCTTCCTTTTCCTGGGCCTCAGTTTCCTCTTCTCTCAATGAGGAGGCTGGCTTTCCAGGTGGAATCCTGCACCTGACTGCCATGGGTTCCCTGGACAGAGTTCTCCCCAAGGCTGTCCCTCTCAGCCCAGGTCCTTGGGAAAAGATAGTACCCATTCTTGAGCCTGGATCCTTTCCTCCTCCTTTCCCTCAAACACTGAGTCAGCAAATTACCTTTGGCCTTGGCATCAGGCTTTGGAAACTTACAGGGCAAGTCCCAACATGGACTCTGACTTAGTTGGGCTTGACACACCCAGAGCCTCCATTGGGCGTAGGCCCACCTGGCATTACAGGAACCAACTCCTTACATTTTCAGAGATTCTCTAGCATTGGGAGTTTCGAGTTGCCCTTGGCTTACAACCTCTCTTCCCTTCCCACCTCCTCCAGGGGAAGGAGGACAAGCCATTTTACAGATGAGAAAACTGAGGACAGAGAGGATCAGGGATGTCCCACATGGAGCCAGAGCAGAGATCCCAGGCAGATGTCCTGACATCTCCTTCCTTTGGGTCCCCCTGCCCCTGCCAGTGCCCAGGACACTGTTTAGTACAGGATGCCAAAAGAGCACCCCCAGCTGACTTCTGAAAGCATCTCCAGCCTTGGTCTGTCTCTCTCCTACCTCCTCCTGGGGCTCCTCAGAAGCACATCCGAAGCTGAGGCCATTGTCCCTGCCCTCCCCCGATTTTACTACCTTCCCTGGCCACCCTCCGCCTCCCTCGTGTGAAGTCCTGAAGCTGCTTTCTTCCCCTCTCCCTGACCTCTCAAAGGTGGTCAGGTCCTGATTGCTGCTAATTCTGGATCTACAGCATTTCTCACCTCCAAGCCCTCCTCTCTAGTCCCTCTGCCACCACCTCATTACCTGCCCCTGAGGGCACCACCTCTATTCTCCTTCTCCAATCCATCCTTCCATGATGCAAGGAGGAGCCAATTTATCCACAAGTCTCTTCATTCCAATCTCCTGCTCCAGAACTTTCAGTGGCTCCCCATAGCCTGCTGCCTAATGTTCACAGGTCTTTGAGCAGAAAAAGACACCAGCTAGTCTGTCAGTTCATTTACCAGAGGAAGAGACTAATGTGCAGGGAGATGATGTGACTGGCCACAGCAGACAGTCCAGGCGAGATTCTCCCCTTTCTCTGATTCCAGCCTGGGACTCTCTCTTCTGAACCAAGTGGCCTGCAGGGTCAGAGTCTTCTGACAGGCATCCAAAGCTGGACAGCCCCCAGTCCAGATGAGAAAAAAACAAATGAAAGTTCCTCAAAGGCAGATTTCAGCTCAATATAAGGGCATGGGGGGGGGGAGGGGGAGGCCCAGGAGGGAGAGAAGAACCAAACCGTTCCGACAAGAGCTGTCCCAGAGTGGAAGGAGCTGCTGCCTCGGGGAGGATGAGCTCCCCATCCCTTCGGACAAAGTCTGGATGACCATTCCGTGCTGCATTTTTGCACACAGACCTTGGATTTCTGGGGGTCCCCAGAATCCTGCCTGCCACTACTGTCTGATTTTTGTCAAGCCAGGCTCTTTCTCGGAGCCTCAATCTCCTCATCTAGAAAATGGGTGGGATGGGTTAAATGCCCTCCCCAGATGACTTCTAAGAGTCTGTAATCTGGGCCCTCATACCCGCTAACGATGACTTGTCCTTGACCATTTTGTTTTTTATCTTCTGAAGCTTCCTTCAAAGACATCCAAAGGAAAATGGGTCTCTGGGACTCCACCCCTCGATTTCTCAGTGAGGCTTTTGTACCAAGATCAGAGATGCTGCTGAAACACCCGACACGAGCAGGAGGTGCCCCCCAGCTTCACCCCACCCCCAACCTTGGCGCTCAATCCATCCCAGCAAGTCCTAGAGAAATCAGACCTAAGTAATTAGGGACCGAGCCCCGGTCTGATATTGGAGGTTCCCAGTTCTTGGGATGCCAGGGCAGATTTCCCCACTGGGCCTACCAAAGGTTCCTCCCCCCCAGAAAAAAATTCTTCCCATGGGAGATGAAGCACCTACTGTGTCCCGAGCAGGAGACTGGGCCCTGACCGGGGGATTATGTCAGAGCTAACAGGGCCAATGTACTGCCTTTTCCTTCTTTTAACTAAACATGCCTCAAATGGCCACTGATGAAGGACCTGGGACTTCCTGCCTCGATCCAGTTCAGTATTAAATCATAAAATGCTTGTTAAGGGGCTCGAGGCTTTCAGACCTGGCCTTGTTTGTGGCTAGCCAGCCCTATGTCAGTCCCACTAGTCTCCTAGTGACACCACCCTCACCTGCTGTCACCTCTGGACTGCGGTCACACATACCATAGACCTTCCCTGAGAGGCTCCAGCTGCCCCAGGCAGGGACTAGGGCAGGTTCACACTGGGGTCTTGGCTTGGCAAGTTTTTTCAATGCTGATGGTAACTCCTGTGTTTCAAGACAATGCCAGTCCATCCTTCCCACCATGACCTTTCTCATTCCAAATATGCTCTTCTCCCAGCCTCTCCTTCCTTCCTTCCTTCGGTGACTATGCCCAGTGCCAGGCGGGGCCTGCTCCCAAGGACTGCTTCCCAGCCCTTCCCTTCCCAACATGGCAGAATCCTCCCATTCCAAACATACAAGGGCTCAAAATAATAAATATGCCTGATGGGGGCCCCAAAGACAGCAGAGAGCGTAGTGTTGGCACAAGATGGGTTAATGAAGGGCTGGGGGAAAAGGAGGAAGAGAGAGCCCGACCTGGAAGAACAAAAACCCAAATTGATGGGGACGTTATTGGGGGAAATAAATGCAGGACAGATACAGGGCTGGGCCAGCCGAAAACACAGACCTCACTGTCTGACTGATCGTCTGGCTCACCCGGGAAGGGGTCAAGAGCCTTGAGTTACAAGCGTCCAGTCCCCAGAGAGTCTCCTCACAGAGGCAGCCTGGAGGGGGGGCTGCATGTGAGGGAGGAGGAGGCTGCATGGATGTAGGAGGAGGGGCTGCATGGGTGTGATGGGGGGGCTGTGTGTGAGGGGGAGGGGCTGTATGTGATGGAGGAGGGAGCTGCATGGGTGTGATGGGGGGCTGTGTGTGAGGGGGAGGGGGCTGCATGGGTGTGATGGGGGGGTGGGTTTCATAACCTTGATCAGCCCAACCTAATTAACTGGATCCATCTCTCAGATGTCAGTGCAGACCCAAGGACCTGCTCACATGACCCAGAGAGGCAAGCCTCACCTGCAGACAGGTCTCAGAGGGAGGCCCTGCTGTTACCGCACCCCAACCCTATGCCACTGAGGACCTGGTTCCCCCTATTCCTCCCAGTGTGATTTCTCCAGAAACCTCCTCAATCCACTGAAATTGTGCTCACTACAAGAGACCCGAATGGTGTCTTCCACAAGTGTTCCCTGGGGCTCCTGGAAGTCCTGGACTCCCAGGGGACCCTCCCAGGTGGACCCAAGAATCCTGTTCCTGTGGGTGGTTGTATTACAGAAGCCTGCAGCTGCAGAGGAGCCCCATGCCTGCTAGGGACTGGGTGGGAGGGTGCAACGGCAGCAAGGTGAATGCATGGGGAGGTGTAATAACCACCATCCTTGTTGGCCCATTCAGAGCTCACCTGGGGGAGTGTGCCTGACTTGTGGTGCATGCCCAAAGTGCGGCAGTCCAGAAAAAAAGGGCCCCAGAACTTGAAAGAAGGACAGGAATCTGGCAGACAGGAAGGCCTTGGGGACTGTGCATCCCAGCCCAGCTCCCTGGCTGGTTCCAGGGTTAACACTAGCCATCTCCACATAGTCACACATATAGACAGATGTGTGCAGAAGGATCTGTATGTGTGTGCATAAATATAAGTGCAGACAATGCATGTACAGAAAAACATGTGTGTGCTGTGTGTGTAAACAGACACAGTGTGCATGCCTGAATGCATGTGTGTAACATGTGAGTCTGCAGCTACATCTCTAACACCTCTGCTCATCCCTTTTCTTTCTTCTTCCCTCTCTCAAGCCCTGAGACTCTCAGCCCTCCACACTGGCTGCCCAGGACAGGAAGCCCCCAACCAGCAGATGTCAGAAAATATTCTGAGTATTTGAATCATTCCAAGAGGTCAGGTTTAGTGCGTGCACACACATGCACACACGGATGTCCACCCCAGTGGGCTTTGTCTGCCAGCCTCTGGGAGCTCTGATGGGGCCATGGGCAGCTGAGGGGGGTTGGACAAAGGTGCCCTTTTGAACTCGGGAAGGAGGGTGAAGTGGGGAGTCAGGGGACAGCTTCTGAGGAGCCCTGCCTGGCAGCAGTTTGGTGCCTGGGAGCCCAGAGCCCATCAGGATTTCCTGGCAGGCACTAAACATTGAGTAAAAATTCCACATCATTGCAATGGCCTCCAAAGGAAGTGATGTGTCTGTGTTGGGGGAGCGGGGGGGGGGGAGGGGGGGGTAGGATTGTGTGTGCTGAGCTCAGCAATGTGCCGGCCCATCTGCCTGAGTGTGCACGAGTATTTGAGTGTGTGTGCACCTCCCTTCGGTGCAGGGGTCCCTCCCCAGGCTGTGCCTCAGGACCCTGCCCCCACTCTCCCCTGCCTTTCCCCCTTCTCCCTTCCCTCACTCTCTTGTCTTCTTTCTTCTCCCTTTTCAGTTCCCTTCCCTTTCCTTCTCTTCTCCTTTTTCTCACTCCCCTTTTCATGTATTCTCCTATTCTCTCGTGCTTAACCCTTTTTTCCCTCTTTCTCTCTTTCTCATTCTCTCTTTTTCTTCTCCTCTCTCTCTGACTTGGCCTTCTTTGCTGGACTCCCTTCCTCCTGCTCTTCATCTCACCCTTTCTCTCTTTTTCTCAAACCCTGAAAACATGCGTTGCAGCCTTCCCTGGTCCCCCGCACTGGGTGGGGTGACTGGGGGAGCCCCTCCCAGCCCCACCTCCTTGCAACACAGCTGGGTGTAGCACGCACCCCAAAGTCAGGCCTTGGCCTCCAGCTCTCCATCTCTGCACTCCACCCCCTTTTCTCGTGACAACCTGGCCTCAGGCCAAGCTGCTGGGGGGTGGGGTGGGGAGGGAGTGGGGAAGGGATCCTGGGGCAGCGGAGGGTGAAAGGAAGAGGAACAGTCTGGAGGTGCAAGCAGGATCTGAGCAGGGGGCATGGTGGGGAGAGGAGATGAAGGGTCTTCTCAGCTTGCCCTGCTCCTGGCCCCTAAATGAAGGGAGCTGCCTTAAAAGAGCTAGGAGTCACTCCTTTGCTCTCCTGGGGCTCTGGGCCTTCCACACTATAAGACTGTGGCCAAGTCACTGTGGGTTGGGGGAGGGAGGCAGCTGACACCCTACGGGTCCAGGATGCCCAGCTCTGGATGGCATTTTCTGGGAGCCCTGGAGAAGCAAGTGCTCAGCCAAATGGGTAGGTCAGAGGAGCAGCCCCTCTCCCCAAGTTTAGACCTTCCTTCACAGCAGCTCCTTGGGCTTAGGTCCAGATGTGGACTGATAACAAAGACTGACTTTCTCATCAGCCTCTAAGGGGGGCAAAGTACTTTACACATATTGCCTCCTAATACCCTGGTGAAGTAGGCCTGTCACCCCCATTTCACAGATGAGAAAGTTGGAGCTCATACATGCAGTGACTCCCCACTGGAGCTGTAGAGCAACTGCACTAGGCTGGCTGGATTCCCCAGGCCTTCCTGATGTGGAGGCCTGGTGCCCTGCTTTCTCTCCTCCTCTGAGGACCCCTGGGGACACAGTAATGAGCCTGCACTCCCAAGGATCCCCAGAATAAAGCAGATGCTGGTCCAGTCAAACCAGTCTTGTTTTTCCCTATTTTCCTCACAGGGCCCTCTATCTCCTCACAGTTGGTCCCCCATGCCTGGGACCCTCTTCCTCAGGCCCTCTGCTGGCTTAGGAGCCCTGGTTCTTTCAAAGTTTGTCTCTTCCCAACCAAAGCTGTGCATTCTGTGGGTATAGGTTGGCTCCTGAGGGAATGGAAGCTTCCTGAAGTCGAGGCAATGCCCAGTTTTTCTTGGTATCCTACAGTGGGAGGGGCCTAATAAAGGCTTCTCTGGTCCTACTGGAATGAGGATGAAAAGGTCCTCTCTCTCCCTTAAAATTCATTCCTCAAAATAACCTTGCAAGACGGATGGCAATTTTACAGATGAGAAAACAGGCCTAGGGAGAGACGAACGGAGTGTGCTTATATCCATGGATCAATACAGATTTGACTTCACCCTTCCCAGTCTCAGTTTCCTTAGCTGTGAAATGGGAACAATCATAGCACCTATCTCACAGAGGGACAGTGAGGACCAAGCGACACAATGTCCACAGAATCCTTCACAACCTGAAAGTGCCATTTAAATGGTACTTCTCACGGCTCACTTTGGGGAACGGAGGAGCCCATAGGAATCACAGGTTACTCCAGGCCACAGCACAGAGCCACAACCACACAGACACACAGACACAGACACAGACACAGATACACACACACACACACACACACACACACACACACACACTCTACACAGCCTGGTCAGGGGACCATGTCATAGATGAGGGGAAGAGATTGGCCCAGGATTACCAAGCTACAAGGAGTCATAGGGCCATGGCTGGTGCCTGCCCAGGCTGGCCTTCCTCAGGACCCAGTAATTTGGAGGAGACAAATGAAGCTGTGGCAGGGCTCCCCAGGACTGGCCACTGCCTACAGGGACCCCAGGGGTCTGAACATTGCCTGGACCTCAGGACCCTGGCCTCTGGCCAGTCTCTGCCTCCCATCCTGGCCTGGTTCCCCCAGGCAGTAGGGCACAGGCCCATCAAAGCCCTGGAAAAGCTTGGTCAGTTCAGCCAGGTGCCTGGCTGAGCCAACCCCCTCACTTTGCAGAGGAGGCCTGAAGCCAAGACAGGATCACAGACTTGGGGTTCTTGAACCCCAAATCCCACAGGATTAGGAGGGCTGGATTTCCCCTCCCAACTTGGCCACTCACTGTGTCTACAGGCAAACTCACCTCCCTGAACTCAGGACTCATCTAGGACATGGGGATCAATTAGGGCCTAATTAGGCAATCAACAAACATTTCTCAGGGATATACTCTGCATTCATCCCTAGACCAAGTGCTGAAGACTTAAAGAGGTGACTGAAGCCATCCCTGTTGCCAAGGACGTTCCCTGAGTGGGCATGAGAAGCACCTCTCCATCTGGAGAAGCCGGGCCACCAAGGCCTGAGTTCAAGTGCCTCCAGACAAGTCTGTCAGACTAGAATTGACAGCAGCTCTGTGTCCCTGGAGGGAGTGATAGGCACCGGGAATTCCCTACTAAGATGAAATCACAGAAAAAGGCTTTGTGAGTGTGAGCAGGCCTGTGGGCCCTTGGTCTGCAGGTGTGGCCACACCCATCTTCCCCCAGATGGGACATCAGGTTGCCTGGGAGCCTGCCAGGGCTGTCACCCCCAGAGGCCCCACACCTGATGCCCCTGAATTTGGAGCCTGAGCAGGGGGCACCACCCAGTACGGGGGCACCTGCAGGCGCTCAGAGCCCATGGACCAGCCGGCCCCAGGGAAGCCCTCAAGGCCCATAATTTCCCCACATCCCTGGCAGCCCCCCACCTCTGGGACTGCCCCTAGGTTTTTATTTCTTCTTACTGTTATTAATGTAGGGCTTTAGGGTTGCAAAGTGCTGTACAATCAGATCTTATTTATTATGTCTTCATTTAGAACTGAAGAGACTGAGGCAGACAAAGGGGCATGACTAGCAGGGCCCGGCTAGGACAGGTCTGAGGCAAGATCCCTGACGCCAGGCCCAGCGCTCTCTCCTGAAGCATCCCGCGGGCCTCCCGTGGAGCTAACCACACCCCTCAGCCTGCTTTGGACAGACAGGCTACTGGACACCACCGATGGCCGCCCAGCCTCGATCACAGAGAGGCCGGTAGGGAACGGGAGCGACGGGACAGCCCCGGGAGGGACAGCGCACATCGTGGCCGCTGGCAGCGGCGAACTTGGCGGCCACCCTACAAAACAAGCCACTCCTGCTTTGTTGTATCTTGGCTGGTTGGCACAGTGCTCCAGCACAGTAGGTCTTACTATTGACGATGTTATCGAAATTAAGTGACCACACTGAAAACATTAGTAACTAACCCTTTGTGACTGACTGACTGAACGTTAGCTCCCGAACCAAATTCTAGATCTGAGGACAGATGCTTTCGACCCGCTGACGTCCAACTCGCCCTGCCCTGCTTGGCGCCTCTGAAATGGGATGGGCCCACTGCCCGCATTGTTCTCCAAGGCAGTGACCCAACGGATCCAACTCTGTTACAGATGAGGAAACTGAGGCCCTGCCCCAAAGTCAGAGCCGAGCCACCCTAGGGCCCCAGCACCCCCACCCTACGGCGCCTTGGCTTTTTCTTCTCTGTGAACGCCCTGCTCCATCCCTGGGGGGCCTGGCCAGCCGGTTTCCCTCTGCAGGAGGGTGAGGTCATTCACCAAAAACGTCCCGCAGAACGAGCAGATGTTTCGACTCCCACCACACTGTCCCTCTCCCGTCCTGGCGGAGGCGAGCCGAGGGGGGGGGGGCGCCCGGCCGGCCCAAGAAGCCCCTCCCCGGTGCCTGGGACCTCGCCCTTCAAGAAGCTCTTCCTCCAGTCTGACCAGGACAGCTGGTCCTGCAGCCAACCCCCCCACAAGGCTCGGACTTACGGACTCTTACTTATCACACAATTTTAGCAAGCTTGGTTACCAGGTAAGAAGCATCAACGACAAACAAAAGGATCCAACTCTGGCCCGCGAGCTCCTGAGATCACCCACTGCAGCTAGGGGGCACCACAACGCCCAGAGTCACAAAGACCTGAGTTCAAATTCAGCCTCAAGACATGTGCAGTGGTAGGACCTTGGGCAAGTAATTTCCCTGGGTCTGCCTCAGCGTCCTCCAGTGTGAAGTGGGGATAATAACACCCGTCTTTCAGAGGCATTGTGAAGATCCAATGAGATCTTTTGTGTAAAGTGTTTACCAGGATACCAGACACACAGTAGGTGCTGTATAAATGCTTAGAGGCCATCCAGCTGATTTCACTCATCTCACCAAGGAGGAAGCTGAATGGGGGCAGTGCCTCCAAAGGCCCAGGGTTGGTCAGAGGCAGCCTCCACTCCAGGGCCTCCTGTCCCTACCTCCCCTAGACCTGCCACCAAGCTCCTCCTCCCAGTTACAGAAACCACTTCTCCCTGCCCAGTGAGACCCAGGTGTAGACTCACTTGATGACCAGCAAAGCTAAGTGGAAACTGGTAGCAAGGGCCAGGTGTCCCTGACCGCCATCACTACAGAGCACCACAGATGTCACCTGGATGGGAACTTAGAACCTAGATATCAGCTTTGGGGGAAGGAGGAAACCAGAGGGCATCTGAAAACAGGGGAAGTCAGAACTGCGAGGCCCTTTAAACACAGGATGGCAGAGCTGGGAGGGCCTTAGAACAGGGGATGGCAGAGCTAAAAAGGCCTTAGAACAGGGGATGTCAGAGCTAGAAGGGCCTTAGAACACACAATGGCAGAGCTGGAAGGGCCTTAGACCACAGGATGGCAGAAATGAGAAGGCCTTAGAATAGGGGATGGCATAACTGGGAAGGTCTTAGAACAGGGGATGGCAGAGCTGGGAAGGCCTTAGAAATCCTCTGACCCGACCTTCTCTTTTTCTCAAAGACTAAGGGCCAATGAGGAGATTCCAAGTTAGATCTTCTCCCTCCAGACCCAGGCTCTTCCCAGCAGGTTCCCTTCACATCCTCAGGACAAGCTCGAGGCTGTGTAGGGGAGAGCCGGTGCCCCCAGCACCATCCAAGGCCCCATCTGTCAGCCCACTCTAAGACCTGTGCCTGCAGGCTCCAGGCAGGCAGGAGCTTCTTTCACAATGCTACTCTCCTTATTGTCATTATTCACCCTTGAAATCCTCCAGTGGGGAACATCCCCCTCTGAGCTTATTTTCTAGACTGGGGAGGAAGTGGATATCACTGATTGTGGTGTCAAAGAACCTACTCCAGGACCAAGGTGAACTTACACAAGTCACTCCCTGGCTCTGGGCCCTTGTCCGTAAGATGAGGGGCCCAGCTTTGTTGGCCAAGGGGCCCCATCCAGCTCTAGACCTGGATTCTCCAGGACTTCAACCTTGAGGGGAGAGCAGAAAGGGCAGATCTGTTCCCGAGGCCATGGGAGTGACTGCTGATGGAGGTACACGTCCATCTCCCAAGGCCACACAAAGCAAGAGCTCCACCCTGGCTCCTGCATTCCCCAGTGGCCCAGAGGGTAGGAAACAGGGACCTGACTAGACCCTCCTCCTCTTTGTCTTTGGAAGGGGCTCACCTATACTTCCAGGAATGAATAAGCTCCCCTTCCCAGCCCCATGTTGCCTCCGTATCCCCTGCTTTCCCAATCCCATGACTAGACCTGATCCAGCTTCCCTTCATACCATTTGCAAATGTCCCTTGATTTCTTGCTCTGAGGCCCCTACAGGATGGGAGAGGAGAGTGAGGAAGAGAAATTGAGAGGGAGCCCCCCTGAAGGAGTGCTTGGGAGGGGGCAGGGTTTGGTGCCCAGAGGCCTGACTCTAGAGGCCTACTGGGCAGGATCCCCGGGTCCTAGAGCCAGAGAGGAGCTTTATGATCCATTGTAGGGGTGAAACTGAGGTCCAGGGCCTCCCCAGAGTGATTGTGACTGGGCCAGGATCAGAACCCAGGCCCTCTGGTTCCAAATTCCCACTCTCCAAACTGAAGCTGAGATGCGGTCCAAACAAAAGGCAACATCAAGCTTTTTCCCCTTTAAGAGAAGCTGGTGGCAGCTGCCCAGCGCTCGGGACCTGCGGGCCCCTTGGCAAAGCAGCCTGCATGCCAGATGAAGGCAGAGTAGCCAAGAGGCAGAGGAGCTTGCAGCCCCCAGCTCCCCAGAAGCTGCTGTTTCTTTGTTTGTTTGGAGAGGAGACAGGCTAGATTTGGTCCCCCTGCCCCAGAAGAGCAGCTGGGCAGCTGGAGTCAGGGGTCTACACTGGCCTTGCTCCCAGGGGTCTACACTGGCCTTGCTCCTGGAGTCAGGGAGAGGAAGGGAGGAAACAAAAGCTCAGAGAGTGCAGGGGATCTTCCTGAGGTCACACAGAGAGTAAGGAAGCCCTGCCTCTGGCTGCACAAAAGCATCATGGACATGGGGTCAGCCTGGGGCCTGCCTTGGACTCTCTGGGTCACAGTGACATCTTCTGTAATCTGAGGGATGGCTGAGGGAGTCCCAAAAGTCACCTTCAGCTTGGAATGTTACTGGTTCTAGAATTCCAAATCTACGGCCTGGCTGCAAGACTTCACACAAGATCTTTCTGGATGTGGACCTTGCATAGTAACTCTGTGTAAGCAGAGGCCTCCATTCTCCCCTTCCAACTTGGAGAGTTCCAATTCAAAGGCCCCTCCCAGCTCTGACATCCCAGATTCCAACTCCAGCTTTCTGGTTCTAAGCACCGCCCCCCCCCAGTTATGACATTCTCTTCTCTAAGTCCCCTCCCAGCCCTGACATCCCCTGTTCTATGGCCCCTCCAGGCCCTGACATCCCCTGTTCTAAGTTCTGACATTTCAGGTTCTAAGCTCCCTCCTAGCCCTGACATTTGCTGCTGATCTATATACTTTTTGCTGTACCTGCTGAGCCACAGCCTGAAGCCCTCTGGAAGGAGCCCTTTGCCCTCCAACACTCACCAACAGATACTTAAAAACCTAGGAAATCATGAAAGGGAAAGGAACTCACCTAATCTCCCAAACTGTCTCATGGTCTTTTCCCATGATCCCAGTGTCCAGTGGAATCAGAATCTCCTTTGGCCTCACTTTCCCCCTTTGGAGTCACTGGGAGTTGGGCTCAGTGACCTCCCCAGGACACCATTGTCTCTTCAAAGCCTGGTCCGTTGTTGGGCAGCTGGGCCAGGGGCCAGAGCCCACTGAATCACTCAGTTCTGGAGACAGAGAACAGCCCAGCCAGGTGCGTAAGCAGGAGGAGGAGGTGAGCCTAGATCTGGGGACTGGGCTCTGGGAGGCAGAGGTTGGTGTCTGGCCTCTGAAACCCCTCAGCTCCAGCCCTGAACAGATGTTTTAAAGGGCCAGGGCTCCACTGTGAGCCTCTGCTCTCTCAGGCGGCCTCAGAACTTTCCAGAGAATCCTATTCTCGGGGTGGAAAGTTTCCATGCTGATCCAAAGCCAGCCAGGAAGCTTGGACTTGGCAGCTGAGAATCACAAAGGCAGACCGAGTGAGCAAAGAAGGAAGGGAGGGGAAAGGAGGAGAGGCCCAGAGAAAGGGGGAGCCCCTGGAGGAAGGCCTGGCCCTCACCCACATTCAGTCCACACTGAATGTCTAAGCACATTCAGAAGTGATTCAGCCTGCAACCTGAAGCCTGCTCAGTGTTCTCTGGCTTGGGCTCAGCAGGCTGGTAGGGTCAGTGGGGGAGAGGACACCATTCCAGCTTCAGAATTAATTCATTCACTAAATGATTTCCTTTATTCATTCAACAGAATACTCAGTAAGAGTTTCTACCTAGACTTCATTCATTCATTCATTCATTCATTCCACAGATAATCACTCATTCAGTCCATACTTATTGATGATGTCAACCCACTGTCCATTTGTTCGTTCATTCACTCAGCAATTGCTTAGTCAGGCTTCCTACGAGCACTGGCCTTATTCATTCACTCGGCAAAAAGATATTAGTGGATTTACCCTCCATGGCTTTGATTTTCTCAATCATTCATTCACTTGCTCCCCCAACACTTACTAGTCTACTTAAAATAAATGCCTACAGTGGACAGTTATTAATGACTTAAGTCTAAAATTCATTCATCTAGTCATTCAGTAGGCACTGACTTATAGCTTCTAACTAGACTTCATTCATTCAGCAGTCATGGATTATTGATATTATGATTTCATTCATTCATAAAATATTTATAAATCTCATTTATTAGTGCTTCCTACCTGAATTTCATTCATTCATTCATTCATTCATTCATTCGTTCATTCAGCCCCTCTATAGACTTTCATTAATGGATCCTCTCAAGAGGTGGTAGTGTTGAGGGGAGTAGACTTGGAGTCAAGCAGACCTGGGCTCGGATCCTGCCTTAGGCACTAACTAGCTCCATTTCCTCATCTGTAAAATGTTGAGATTGGATTTGAGAGATCGGCTCTAAAATCTCTCCCAGCTCCAAGTTAAGGAGCCGACAAGGTTTAGTCCTTCACTCAACAAACAGGGATCAAGTGCTGACTCTATTGGGAGGGCTATGCTTGGCCTAAGAAAAGGGACAAAAATAATCAAAAGGGCCCAGTACTCCTCTCCCTCCCAGACCCACCCCAACCTCAGAGTTTACAATCTAAGGAAAACTATACATGAATCAATGAATGAATGAACAAAACAAAGGAAACAGGAAGCATTTATGTTCTTAGCACTAGGGCTATCAATGGAAAAAGAAGAGAATTCCTGCCCTCAAGAAGCTTATACTCAAATTGAAGGGAGGGCCCAGGTGCAAGAGAGCCTCAGCAGCCCTGTGAGCCCCATAGGAATGGTGGCTTAGGGTTGGCCACCATCAGGAAGAGGGGACAAGGGTCCAAGTACAGAAGAGATTCTGGAGGTGAGAACAGAGGTTCAGTGTCAAGCGGGAGGAGGGGGCCTTGGTCACAATGCTGGGGGTGGGCTTTGGGGCAGGGCAGGCCCACTAGGCACCAGCTTCAGCTCAGGTCTGGGTCACTGGACAGAATAGGGGAAGGGAGAACTTGGGAGAGAACTTGCTGAGAATCAGGTCTGTTCACTGGGGTCTTTCTGTCTTTTTTTTATGACAAATTTCTATGGTCGTCTTTTCTTTTACACCAGAATTTCTCTTAGCATCTTAGCATTCCCTCCCCCCCCCAAGTCATCTCACATAATAACAACAACAACAAAAGAGAAACAATCTGCAAAACTGACCACCGCATTGAGAAGAGCCTGTCCTGAGAGCCTGGCCTCCCTCCTCCCAGAGTGTGTGTGCCGCCACACAGCTGAAGTATTCTGTGTTTTGTTTTGTTTTTTTGTTTGGGCTTTGTTTTTTTTTTGGTTTTGCTTTTTGGAGGGGGGAAGGCAGGGCAATTGGAGTTAAGTGACTTGCCCAAGGTCACACGGCTAGTAAGTATTAAGTGTCTGAGGCTGAATTTGAACTCAGGTCCTCCTGACTCCAGGACTGGTGCTCTATTCACTGTGCCACCTAGCTGCCCACAAGCCATAGTATTCTTAAAGAAAACAAGCACTCCCTTCAGTGCTCCCTCTTTTGTCTTCTCAAGCCAGGCATGTGGAGTTGAGGCTCCAGACCTCCCCCCCTTCCCACCCAGCTCTTTGGGCTTCTCCAGAGCTGAAAAGGGGGCTAGGGCAGATGAGCTCTAAAAGGACCCGGCTGTGATTCAGAAGACCTGGGTGGCTCTCTTGAGGGCACAGTCACACAGTCTGTGTATCGGAATCATCCAGGTTTGTGTTGTATTAGTCTGAGGACTCAGAGTAACCTGAGGAAGGGACTGTGTATGATGGGAATGACCTCCCCGAACCCACACCCCAGTTCTGAGCACGGTCCCTGCTAATTCACTATTGACTGGATTGGAAGGGGCTGAGTTCTCCAACTGGCACACAGTGCGACCTGGGCAAGGCCCTTCTCCTCTCTGGTCCTCAGTTTCCTCCTCAGCTCCTTCTCCTCCATGGCTCCCTCCCGGTCCCAGCTCAAATTCCACCTTCCCAACTCACTTTAATGCTAGAGCCTTTCCCGTGATGATTATCTCTATTCCCTCTATATGGGGTTTGTTTTCTTGTTGTCTCCCCCATTAGACTATAAGCTCCTTGAGGGCAGGGACTATCTTCGGTTTTTCTCTGTATGGTGCCTAACTCACTCAAGATGCTTCATAAGGGCTTATTGACTGATGGTCAGGTAGTGGCTATGTGAGTGAAGAAAAGTCAAGATGGCATGAACGATTGAAGGACTGAGGAGCCCAGTATGGACAAAGTGGCCGTGCCCCACCTTCCCCCCCCCCCAGCCGGGGAGAGAGGCCCAGAAAGAAAGGAGACCCCACCCACCCCCAAGTCTCCTTTGGGGAAAGTGCTGGCCAAGGGGGGAGCTTTGGCTTGGAACTTCTGGGGGGAGGGAACAGGAGAAAACACATTATGATGATCAGGGACCCCAAGATCCTGCCCCCCACCCTGAGAGACCAGAAAGTGACCTCACAGGGCTGGAGCAGGGCAAGCACTTAACCCTCCGGGGTCTGCATGAAGGAGACCTGGAAGCCCCCTCCCCAAGCACTTGGCCTCAAACCAAGGGGCTCTCAGTTGGCCCAAGACAGCCAGGGTGTGGTGTTGGCTGGGAGGGGAGGGAGGCTAACTGGGGCATTATCTGATGGCCAAAGTGTTACCTGGGGTCTGGCCTTCAGGTCTGCCAGGGTAGAAGACAGTGGAAGTCTAACCCCTACCTGGAGGTGCTGGATGGTACCTAAAGTGTCACTAAGAAGCGGTGAGGAGATAAGCCAGCTTTGAGATGCCCATTAGGGTGGGGCTGATAAGTAGAGCTGCTATCTGATATGTGAGGCCTTAGCTAAAGCCGGCCATTATCAGTTATCGGGAAGATGCAGGGGGCAGGGGACACTGAATGAAAGTATGGAAAAGACAACAAATTTGGAGGCCCTCAGCCATTTGTAGGGTTAGCTGGGGACCATAGGTATAGGCCTCTGTTTATCCATCTATTAAATTTGCCCCCAGCTCATAGCTTTTTGGTATCAAATAAGAACACACCTGCACATACCCACACACATACACACAGACACACATATTCACACACTGATACACACATAGACACACACTCACAGACACATACACACACAAACACAGAGACACACACACACACATACATGCACACAGACACCCACACACAGACACACATTTTTATACATGTACATAGATATTTTAAAGTGACCCACAAGTAAATGCCCAGTGCTCTAATTGCTAGCTGTTAATTAAAGAGACTGATGTTCATTCAAGCATTAAGTGATCACTAAAGCATTGGTCATTCTGACACTGAGGGATTTGGGATCTGAATCCATGGTCCCTTTCCAGATGTAATTATTAGGATTCTTCCAAGGAGTGCAGCTTTAGAATTAAAAGGGACCTTAGCAAACCTCACTTGAGAGGGGGGAAACTGAGTCCCAGAGCAGGTAGCAGCTTGCCCAGCAGTCACCCAGACAGCATGTCGCAAAGCTGAGAACCAAAGCCCCATCACCTGTCCTTGGGCCACCTCCCTCTGAGGACTCGTGCTGTGAGCTCCTTTGCCTGAGGACGCCGGAGCCCCATGACCTCCAGAGCACAGTCCTCCTGCAGAGTAGGGAAGGACTGGGTAGGTGTCCTCCGCCTCACAGCTATTGTTCATTATATATCTCAGAGTTCCTTTTCCCAGCCCTTTGGTATTTTTTAAGATCTCAGGCCTAGTACATTGTTCAGGACTCTATCAGGACACACTCAATAGAAGGAAAGATCCACAGGCCAAGGCAATCCAGGAAACCACCGAGCTTCTCAACATGTGTTCTTCATACCCTCTCAGAAGAACATATGAGATAAAATGCACAGGATGGAAAGGGAGCCATTTCTACTGAAACACAGTCATCAGCAGCAAACTGAGCAGCCAAGCTAAACCATCAGGCCTCAGGGTCAGGCCCTCACCCTTGGGGTTTTGTCTGTCCTAAAGAGGATTCCCCAGCTCTTTCTCTGGACCAGCCTTGAACATCAGCCTGGTACCCTTCCTGGAGTTGCTGCTGGTAGCTGTTTGTGCTCATTCATGGTGCATCTAATGCCTATGTCATCTAGGTAATAATGAGAACTAGTATCTCCCCATTTCACAGTTAAAAAAACTAAGGCAGAGAGTAAGTGATTTGCCTAGGCTCACACAGACACGGTAAGTCACGGTCAGATTTGAGCTCAAGTCTTCTTGACTTAGGGCCCTGCAACCTGTAGCACCAACCAGCCGCCTTGCATGAGTGCAGGTACAGGTCTGGATTTTTATTTTGGATCTGTTATAGGAAATCTGCAAATTTTGATACTGAGGAATCATAGAACTAATAAGGAGGAATCAGAATCTCACAATTTTGTCATGTCAGCAAGCATTTTTGAAGTATCTCCTTAGTACCAGGCACCGTGCTAAGTGCTGTAGACACAAAAAGAGGTAGAAGACAGTCCTTGCCTTCAAGGAGCTCATAAATTAATGGGAGACCAACACAAAGAAAACTACATACAAACCAGTTCTATACCAGATAAATAGGAAATATTTAGCAAAGGGAAGGAATTAAAATTATGAGGGGTTGGGGAAAGTTCCCAGTTAAAGAGAGGGCTTTAGTTAGGATGTAAAAGAAGTCAGGGTGATCAGAGTAGTGGATGAACAGACTTAGAGACAGGCAGAGAAAATGCCTAGAGCTGAGAGATGGAGTGCTTTGTTCCTCTTGTCTGTGAAATGTCCAAGAAGCCAGTGGATAGAATGGTATATAGAGTGGAGTGAGGTATAAGAAGACTGGAAAGAGAGGAGGGAGCTAAGCTATGGAGAGCTTTAAATGCCAAAAAGAATATTTTATAGCTACTCTTGGAGGCTATAGGGAGCCATAGAAGTTTATTGAGTAGGGGGTGACATAATCAGACCTATGCTTTAGGAAAATCACTTCAGTGGTTGAATGGAGGATGGACTGGAGTAGGGAGACCCTTGAGGCAGTCAGACTCCCCACCAGCTTTCACCATAGTGCAGACTCGAGATGATGAGAGTCTGCCCCAGGATAGGGACAGTGTCTGAGAAGGTAAGGGGGGGGGTACATTAGGGATTTGCTACCAAGGTGAAATTAACCAGAGATGCTCCAGAGGTGAAATCAACAGGAGAGGTTGCAGAGGTGAAATCAGCAAGAGAGGCTGCAGAGGTGAAATCAGCAAGAGAGGCTGCTGGTGAAATCAGCAAGAGAGGCTGCAGAGATGAAATCAGCAAGAGAGGCTGCAGAGGTGAAATCAGCAAGACAGGCTCCAGAAGTGAGATTGAGAGGACTTGGCACTAGCTTGGATGGGGGTGGGGGTGGCGGGCATGGGCTGAGACACAGGAAGGAGCCCAGTTTTATTCCTAAGTTTCCAGCTTGAGGGATTCAGGATGGTGGTGGCGTCCAATAGTGATAGGAAAGATAGGAAGGAATAGGGGAGTTGTTTAGGTAGATAATGAGGTCTGTTTTGGTCACATCTAGTTTAAGATGTCTACAGGACTGTTTTGAAGGAGGGATTACTATAAGTTAAAGTATGACCAGAAGAGGACAGCCAGAATGGGAAAGGGTT
The DNA here is from genome assembly GCA_028627135.1 of Pseudochirops cupreus. Classification (NCBI taxonomy): domain Eukaryota; kingdom Metazoa; phylum Chordata; class Mammalia; order Diprotodontia; family Pseudocheiridae; genus Pseudochirops; species Pseudochirops cupreus. The sequence continues at coordinate 396,025,259 of CM053581.1, read as the reverse complement.
GAGCCTGGACCATGAGATATTAGAAACTAGGACAAAATGAAAATATACATTTCCATATGTACATATATATATCTATATATATATCTCTATATCTATATCTATATCTATATCTATATCTATCTATCTATCTATCTATCTATCTATCTATCTATCTATCTATCTTCATAAAGTGTTTAGCACAGGACCTGGCACCCAGCATCAGGTGCTTAATAAATCTTCCTTGATTGCTTGACTAACTTGCTCAAGGTCACATGGGTCATGTGTGCCAGAGCTGGGACTGGACTCTGCAGCCTCTGCATTCAAGGAGACAGCTGTACAGCTAGACAGGATGTGCGAGACCATCTAGCCAGCCAATCGGAATGAATACAAAACAATAGAGAGCCCTGGCCTGGAGAACCTGGAGGGAGACCTTGGTTGGAGTTCTAGCTCTGCTTTGAATAGCTACATGACCTTGGTCAAGTCTTTGACCTCAGAGCCTCAGTTTCTCCTCCAGTAAATGAGGGGGCTGGGCTGGTTATCTCTACGGGCTCTGCCAGCTAGGGATGCCAGGTCTGATGATCTAGGTTCCTCCACACCAGGAGCTCCCTCAGCGGGCAGCTGCAGACGAAGCTCCAGGCATGCACTGAATTTCAATCTCTAACCCAGGAGCTGGTGCCAACCTGGCCCCGTGCCATGTATTCAAAAGTCAACGGCTCTGCCCGGCTGCTTCCCACGGAGGCGTTGTGGGGAGACTGGGCCCTGGCTCCCCGACAGGCAGATGTCCTGTCCCCAGGCTCGAAGCTGCTGCTGAGAGGCAGCCTGCCCGCCTGCCCACCCCAGAGAGCTTCATTCCACCCATCCAGGAGAGGGTCACCAGGAGCATTTGAATGAGGCTGGCTGAAAAGTGGGCCTGCAGCCCTGTGAGGAGAAATCCCAGATGCCGCCAGCCTACCCGCCCCACTCCCCCAGGCCCTGAGCCTTAACAAGAGGAGCTTTGTGCCCTGGACCCCAGAGACTGGTGATCTCTGGGCCACAGTCAAGCATTGCCCCATCTCACGGACATGTCCACACACACACATGCACATAGACACACAATATACACAGGCACACTCACAAATCAACTCCCCCACACAATATGCATGTATACATATTCATATACAAATACATACCTACACCCTTACGCACATGCACATACAACATATATCAGTGTACACACATACACACATGCGCATAAATACAGGGCATCACACACACTCACACATACACTTATAGACAAATACATAGAGAGACACACAATACCTACATACATACATACAGAGCACAAGCATACATACACACTCTCATATATGCATGCATATACCACAGCCATACACACACACACACACACACACACACACATCCTCTCTCAGCTCCACCTCCTGCTGCTGGGGCCTGGGAACCGGGAACCCGAAGTCTCCAGGGCAGGGGGCTCCCATGAGGCTCCAGGTTCTCTCAAGTCCTTGTCACCTAGGACAGAGCCTTGACTCTGCTGCTACTTACAGGCTGTAAGACCCTGGGTAAGTCACCTTGCTTTTCCTAGAATTTTGTTGCTCAATTTACCTACAAGTGCCCAAAGGCCTGATCACCTAGGATCACATTGAGGGCAGGGAGGCACTAGTGCAAAGAGGCCAATTTGGGTTTATTCCCAGGAAACACCACAGCAATGAGCGTGGGAAGCCTTAGGAAAGGAGGCCATGATCTGGGAGGGACCTGGGCGGGGGGGGGGCTAGTCCAACTTTCTCATTTTACAGGTGAGGAACCTGAATCCCAAGGTGGAAGTGACTTGTCTACGGGTACACAGGTCCCACAACACCAGACAGGATTTGAATCTGGGTCCTCAGACCCTGGATCCCATTTTCTTTTCACTGCACCTCAAGCTAAGCTGGGCAAGGGGGACCCCAAGTCTGAAGTTGCAAGTGAACTCAGAAACAACCTAATCCACTACTCCATTTTACAGAGGGGAAAGTCAAGGTCCAGAGAGGCAAAGAAAGGTCAGAGGTTTTGAAGTCAGTGCCAGAGGACAGAGCAGAGGGGATTCTGTTCCAAGTGTAGACTGTGCCAGATAACTCTAAGGTGCTAAGTCAATGAAATGGGGGTTCAAACCCCTGCATACCTAACCCCCAGTTTCATTGTGGGGAACCCCCAGCTCTGGCCCAGCTCAGTGGTGGGCTGGCCTCTGCAGGCCTCAGTTTCCCTCCCCAGAAGATGAGGGGACTGGGCCCACTGAATCTGAAGATTCCAGGCTACTCAGACATGCTGGCGGGGGGTGGGGGGATCCTGTGATAGAGCCATTGTGAGGCTGGGTGGGGTGATGGGGAGAGGCACTGGAGGGGACCCAGGCTTGAGCTGGAGAAGCCGCCCTCTCTACCCCTCAGAAGCCTCATATGCAGAAACCCAGTCAGTTCCCTGGGGCCCTTCACTGCCAGTGGCTGCCATGCCAACCTCTCATTCTTGGCACAGTGCCTGGTGCAGGGTTGGGGGAAGGGCCTGTGCCCATGGGCCCAATGGGGGAGGGCTAAGAGGGGGGAAGCAGAATGGGAAGGAGGGGGTGTGCCAGCCTTTGGGGGCCTCTGGAGCAGAGGGGTGATGCTGCCCTGAACCCAGGCAGGGGCCAGGGGCCCCCCAAGGCTGGACAGCCTCTGCCTGGGCAGAGCTAGTGCCTCATTTGCAAGAAGCCAAGGTTCTTTGCCTTTAAGGCTGGGCTTCTCCATTCTGAGTAGATGTGAAGAAAGAGAAAGAAGGCTGTGTCTACAGCTGAGCAGCTGCCCAGAGGGCCTAGTGGGCATCGGCTGGCTGCATGAGGGGAAGAGGCAGGGCCCTCCCACTGGCACCACCTCCTCTCTCTTCTGTTTCTGTTGTCTGGCAGCTCCTAGGCCTCATGGTCATTGAGGGCAGGGCCCAGCAAAGGGTTAGGGCACAACAGTGGAGGGGCCAAGGGGAGAGGAGGAGAGGGAGGAAGAGATAGACAGAGAGGAGGGGAGGGAAAGAGAGAAAGAGAGAGAGAGGGAGGGAAGAAGGGAGAG
>CM053581.1:395978469-396021718 GCA_028627135.1 Pseudochirops cupreus | reverse complement strand
CTCTCTCTCTCTCTTTCTCCCTCTCTCCCCCCTTTGCATGACTTCACTCATTTGTAAAGGATTTTGTTTTTCTTGTCTACTCAATGGAGGGGTTGGGGAGGGCGCAAGGTGAAGAAAGGAATTGGGAATGGAAACGAAATTGAATTTTGAAACAAAAAGGGACCTCACATCCAAATTTTGCTCCAGCACATAACAATTCTGTTGCACTGGGTCAGTCACATCCTGTCTCTGAGCCTCAGTTTCCCCATCTGCAAAATAGGGGCAAATAATCCTCCCATTACCTACCTGACAAGTTAGTTGAGTAGAAAGTACTTTGTAATTTTAAAAAGTCTGTGAAAAGGAAAGGTTTCCCAAGAGAAGAGAGGCTTCTGCCAGAAACTGAAAGGAGGACTAAAATTCATTCCTTCTACAAGCACTTATGAAATAACTGCTGTATGCACAGCCCTACGCTAGATACCATGCTTACATGCAGCCTTTTTAAAAACATGAACAGGGGCAGCTAGGTGGTACAATGGCCAGAGCACTAGCCCTGGAGGCGCTTGCCATTTCCTTCTACAGATCATTTTACAGATGAGGAAACTGAGGCAAACAACATTAAATGACTTGCTTAGGGTCACACAGCTAGTATGTGTCTGAGGCTGGCTTTGAATTCAGGTCCTCTTGGCTCCAGGGCTGGCACCCTATTCACTGTACCACCTACCTAGCTGCCCTGGGAAGGGGGCTTAGAGATCATTAACTCCAATTTCCTCCTTCCACAGAGGAGGAAACTGAGCCCAGATAGAGAAAGTGACCCATTCTAATCTTGAAGGCAATGTGTAAGGAGCTGGGATTTGAACCCAGAGCTTGACACCAAGTCCTGGGTTCTTTAGACTGTGAGCTCCTGAAGGGCAGGTTTGATGGCTAAGTCTTTGTTTGCTTCTCCAGAGTGTAGCACACAGTAGGCACCTAAGCAATGCTTGGCCTTACTCTTGCCTCTGATGCAGAGGACCAAGATTCTGCTGGGACTCAGCCTGCCTCTGTATGGCCTTGGGCAAGTCCTTTCCCTGTGGCAGAGGGACAGGATCCCTTTCCTGGCCATCACTTCCCCAGCACTGCCCAGTGGCAGGCACCTTCTACCTTAGCTTCAACCCTCCACCACTAGCCAATTAACCTTCACAAAATGCCAGGAGGGCAGAGGGCTCAAAAGATTAACCCTCTCACAAGTGCAAAGAGATGAGATACCTTGGCCCCGGGCCCCAGGAAGTGGGGAAGAGCCAAGACACAGGCTCTAATTGATGCCCAATTAACACCCTCTTGGTCTCTTCCTGTAAAGCATTTTTACTTTCCTAAAGGGCCTAGTTCATATTAATTATAAGCTAAGAGGTAAGAGTTAACATAAAGGAAACATATTGCAGTGGGGAGAACATAGAACCAGAAGGCAGATAGCTGGGTTCCAATCAAAGTCATGTTTAGTGCTCTAAGCTCCCTTCCAACTCCAACATTCCCTGTTCTCAGGGCCCTCCCAGTCTTGCCATCCTGTTCTAAGGTCCCTCCCAGCCCTGACATCCCCTGTTCTCTGGGTCCTCCCAGCCCTGACATCCCCTGTTCTCTGGCCCCTCCCAGCTCTGACATCCCCTGTTCTCAGGCCTCTCCCAGCCATGCCATTCCCTGTTCTAAGGTCCCTCCCAGCCCTGACATTCTCTGAATCCAGGTGACTGCTGGGCCAGATGATGCTTTTAATCCACTCACATGCAGGTGTTCAGTAAAAAAAAAAAAAGATTTCAAGAAAAAGACAAAGCCCTCCTTGAACCTTCCTCCATAATCTGCTCCAGGCAAACCTGACCCTAGTCTAATTAGATCCTCCCGACAGGAGGTACTGGCATTGGTTGGCTTCTATTTCCATACCCTTGCCTTCCATAGCCCAGTGCTAATGCCAACTCCATGGCTAGTTATCAGATCTCAGTATCAGACCAGTCCCCCCCCTCCCAACCCCAGCCCCAGTCTCAGCCTCAGCCCCCAGTCCCCAGCCTTCAAATCCAAAGTCAACAGGGTGGGCAGATACATAATTCAATTACCTTAGAACATTGTCGGAAATAGAAAACAGAGCTGAGCTGGAAAGCACAGAGCACAGCTTGATGGGGGCTGCCAGACAGAGCATGAAGCCCTGAGGCCTGCAGCAGGAGAAGAGGAAACTGTATCGGGGGCTACATGGGCCAGACCATGGAGGCTCCATGGATCTGGGCAGCTCAGCTCAGCCTTTCTCCACAGTAAACGTCCCATTGCTATGGGGTGGGGGTGGAACAGGCAGCCTCTTCCCCTCCCTCCCCATCCCCACCCTGGGCAGAGGGGTTGACAGAGGCCTAGCTGTAGGGCTTGGGCTTATCACTTCACCATTCTGGGACTCACTTTCCTTCTCTGCAAAATAAGACGAGACCAGCCGCTGAGATCCCATTTAGATACATTCTGGGGCATTTAGAAGCTCTCAGAGGATCTTCAGGATTGCCTGGTCCAGATTTCTCCCTTCACTGAAGTCCAGTGGCAGAGGGGATCTGCGAAAACTGGGAGCATGAGCCCCTGAGCAGGAACCCAAAGTCAGCTCTGCTAATGCCCCTCCTGGTGGGAGCTGGCTTTCCTACCATGTCATTCAGGGTTGTTCGGCTCAGACTCAACCCTGAGGCTTTCCCAGCAAACCTCAGGGTCTAGGCAAGCCCCAACCTGAAAAGTGAGGTACAGTAGATCACTGAGATGAAAAGCCTTCGATGGCAGTCTGGGGAAGCCTCTCACTTTATAGAGGAGGGAGCTGGGGCCCTGAGAAGGGCAGGGACCTATCCAAGGTCACCCATCAAGGCAAGGGCAGAGTCCAACCAGATCCCAGGTCCCTAAGTCCAAGTATGGGATGAGAAATGGGGTGAAGCCTGGGGGTAGGAGGAGGCAGTCATCAACCATAGCCCAGTGCTAATGCCAATATTGGCAGCCCGCCAATATCTGGACCTTCCTACTCCTATTCTAAGGCCTTAAGTGGCAAGAGTGAGAAGCAGACCTATCAATGCTGGCCACTCCCCCCCGCCCCCCCCCAACATATACATCAAAGGACCCCAGGCTCTCTGGGAACCAAGGCATCTCTTTGAAGGCTGCAGAGGAGGTGTGGAAAGCAAGCCAGCCCAGTCTGAGTAGCCCCCTCAGCCTTTGGAGAGGATTCCAATCCAGACACCCCAAAGCCTCAGGGAAAAGTTGGGGCCAGTGTGGACCTGGATATTTGAACTGGTCAGTGGCCAGTGCATCCATCCACCAAAAGCGAGAGGAAATAAACCCATGGCAGCTGGCTAGGCACATCAGCACCTTGCTGCACCTCCCCCCAAGCCTTGAGATCCCAGGGTCACAAGGGCCTTAGAATTTAGCCCAAAGCCCTTCCTCCTGCTAAGTCTTTGCCCTAGGTCACACAAGGAATTAGCAGCAGAACTGGAAATCACATCTGGGGCTCCTGACTCCACAGCTGGATTTCCTCTCTGTCCCAGGAGCAGCCTCCCCATAAGACCCGAAGCTCTTCCCTGTAGCTCCTGAACTTTTCTTGAAATAAAAATAGATTTGACTGTCTAGTGGTTTTTCCAAATTAAGAGTTAGGTGGAGGACTGGTGCAACTCACTGGATGGAATCCAAGTCTCACCATGGAAAGACAGGCAAATGAATGATCTGGACAGCAGTTTAGAATTATGCAAAGAAAGGAGACTCCGATGACCATACCTTTGATGTAGAAATCTTCCTATAGCAAGAATGTACTCCAAGGAGTCTAGAGAGAGAGAGAAAGGTCCCACAGGCACCACAGTCATCCCAGCAGCACTGGCCTGGAAACAAAGTAGGCACCCCTCCATTGGGGAATGGCTAACCCAGCTGTAGGACATAAGTGGAGTGGAGTAAACTGTGCTGTGAGAAATGGTGGAGACTAGAACCCAAGGAAGAGACGCATGAACTGATGAAGAGTGAGGCTGGCAGAACCAACGTATAATGCCACAATAAAAGCATTGGGAGAGGGGAGGGAGCAAGTAAAAAAAAAAAAGAGAAAAGAAATTTAAGTTGGAAATTCCATGACCAAGCTTGACTCCTCCTCCCACCAAAACACACCTCCACAAAAGGAAAAAGGCCTGGAAATCACCCAGAAAAAGGCCTCAATTCTCTTCCTAGCAAGTTCTCATATGGTCCTGTCCTCTCAGCCAAGGGGATGCAATCGGCCACTTTTGAAATGCAATCATGTGGACAAGGGACAGGCATCGAAGCAGATGATCAAGGGGACTCTCTCCTGCTTCAAATCTCTGCATTTGATGGCCTGACAGCAAGGCAATGGGGAGAAGCCATATGGCGGCTGAATTCAGTTCAATACAAGGAAGAACTTTCTGATAACCAGAGCTGTCCCACAATGGCTGTCTTTGTACAATACTGAGCTCCCTGTCACTGAAGATTCCCAAGCAGAGTTCTGAGGATTCCCTGCCAAGGGTGCAATGCAGGGGATTTCTACAGACTAAAATGGAATTCTCACTAGTTATTTTGGAAGCCTCTCCCAGCCTGTGGATTCTATGGTTCTATAATACTTCTCTGACCTCCCAGCTCCAGACTTAGAACAACAGAAACAATCATTCCTGACTCTCAGAGTCATAACTAGCAATTTTTAATAACCAGGGCAAGCAGCAAGAAACATACCTGAAGCAAGTGGCATAAATTGTTCCCTTAAATCAAGCTTGTATTTCTTAATATGAAAATAATGAAAAAATACCACAAACTCATTTGAACTAAAAGGGGAATAAGTTACTATTACAGTGGTTTCAGCAATGCTAAAGCAGAATATTTATCCCTTCTTGCATCTTCTAAATTTTGGTGCCCTGAGACAGAGCCCTAGGTGCCCTATCCTAGTTACAGGTAGACTGACTTCCAAGACCTCACCTTCTCACTTGTTCAGAAAGGCCAAAGGGTATGAATACCTTGGATGGCTCCACAGCATAACTGAAAACAGTTGCTTTCTTTTCTCCTTCCCCCACCAAGTGTTGCCTAAGGGAAGAGATCACTTCCAAAACTCTTACATAGCTCAAAACCACCCTCAGTTACCTAGGACGAGGGCAGGGTCCTCAACTCCAGTGTGGAGCATTCCAGAGAAGATGAACCTGGAGTCACTGGAATTCAAATCCTGGTTCTGACCCCCACCTTTAGCCAGTTCTGACCCCTTGGCACCTCAGTTTCCTCCTCTGTAATATGAGGGCTTTGGGTCAGATGGCTTCTGAGCTTCCTGCAGTTCTAGGCTGGTCCCCAGGACACTTATTTAGGTCCTGGGCAAGGATCTCACCCCCTTGCCAGCTCCCAATCTACAGTCATTGTGGAACCAAACCAAGGTGGAGTGAGGAGAGCCATCCACTCCCAGCCCAGAGGCTGACCCCTTGGCCCATCCCCCCAAGTCTCCATCAACTTTCCCCATAAAAACTGGTCCTACTGAAAGTTGTCACCTCTAGCTCTTTACGTTCTTCTTCTGAACTACAGGGAGGACATAGCCTTAACTTATGGGCAAAAATATCGGGGAAAGGAATCACTCACATTTGTTTTGTGTCTGATGACTGAGGCCTCCCAAGGAATAGAAAAGAGATTGTATGGAATGGGTGGTGCCCTGACCTCAAGCCAGCAAGCAGATGCATGGAGGACACACAAAACTAGATGTTTCCCCTTTCTTTCAGGTCAGACTTGCCAAGAAGTGCTCTGGCAAGGTGATGGGCAGACACCAGGGCAGGATGGCAAGGCCCCTGGACATCAGTGGCTGCTGAAATACCCCTGAAGTGAGACAGGAGGCTTCATCCTCTTCCATCCTAGGACCTAACTAGATGGTTTGGATAGAATGTATCACAATCTAAAATCCCATGGCATCAAAATAACAAGTCATGGGCCTCAAGGACTTGGAATGTAGAAAACGCCTGTTTTCTCAATCAGTCTCAATTCCAGGCTCTGACTGAGAACATCTCAAATGCACATCAGAGAAGGCGCAAGGGTCCATTGGCTAAATGGGCACTGCTGTCTGTCATCCTGATTCTATAAAAGGTCCTTACAAATGGAGGGCATTTTTGTGCCACCCTGGGACCATTTGTGGGATTCTTCGGCGTTTCTCTGTATGGACAAATGGGTGAGTTTTTATGCTTTGTAACCCTTTGAAAGTGTGTGTACATAAGTATATTTGTGTATGTTTATGTAGGTGTGTGTAGCTACACTCTGGGTAGATTCTTCATTTCAGGGAGAAGGCCCATCTTTTTTGAGTGAACAGTTCCATCATTCTGGGGCTTATGGATCGCTTCAACACAGACGGACAAAGGCAAAGCCTTCCCGACATGTGGAGCGTGCCAGCCTCCGGTTAGGACCCAGAGCCAGGAGGCAGCCATAGCAGCACCAAGGACCCTGACCCTGATTTTGTGCTGTGGAAAGACTTTGGTCTCTTCTCTTCCTTGGGTCTCAGTCTACTAATTTGCAAAAGGGAGCTTGGTAGATCTAAGGTTCCATGTTCTTATCCTTCCCAGAGGAGAGAGCACTGCTGTGTGTGTGTGTGTGTGTGTGTGTGTGTGTGTGTGTGTGTGTGTGAGACAGACAGTGACAGAGAGAAGAGAGAGGAGAAGAAGAAGAAGAAGAAGAAGAAGAAGAAGAAGAAGAAGAAGAGGAGGAGGAGGAGGAGGAGGAAGAGGAGGAGGAGGAGGAGGAGAGGAGAAGGGAGGGGAAGGTAGAAGGGGAGGGGAGGGAAGAAGAGGAGGAGAGAGACAGAAAGAGAGAGAGAGAGAGAGAGAGAGAGAGAGAGAGAGAGAGAAAGAGAGAGAGAGAGAGAGAGAGAGAGAGAGAGAGAGGACAGAGAGACAGAGAAAGAGAGAGAGCGCAAGCCCCACTGGGGGAAGGTAGAAGGTGTACACAGAAACGTAAAGATAAATAAATGAATGAACGAATGAAATGAGCTGCTGACAACACTTCTTGATTTGTGCCCTAGCACAACAATGGCAGCAGGCTGCCCAATACTCACCAAGGTTCTACCACAGACCAGGGACCTGGGGAACACATACATGGCAATCAACACAGGCCAAGGCAATTGGCTCTCCATGTGACAACACAGGGAATCTCAGGACTGTGTTTGAGGCTCAGCTCTGCTCCTCCCTGGTTGGGTGACTCTGGGCCAGGCTCTCCTTTCAAATAACTGGTGAGTTTGGCAACTGCTAAGAACACCACCAGTTCAGACCCCATCTTCTCTAAATATTTTTCTTAGTCCCTAGCTAAACTGTAAAGTCCTTGAAGGGCAGAAGGACCAGGGCACAGATCAGAAATTTAAAGCTAAAAGGGATATTTCTGATGTCCTAGTTTTACAGAGAGGAAGCTGAGGCCTCATAGATTAAGTGACTTGACCAAGATGGCAGCAGGCTCTTGGTCTGGTTCATAGGACTGACTGGCCTTTCTGTTCTCCCTCCTCCCCTCTGCCTCTGAAAGACCTCAGCTTCCTTCAAGCCTCAGCTCAAATGTTATCTCCTCCAGAGACCTTTCCTGACCCCCTAGCCCATCCATACCCCAGGTTGCCTTCTAGTTATTTAAAGTCCTGGCCTAGAAATCAGTCAGCTCTGAATGAAGGAACACCACCACACCACCCTCCTCCATGTCTGAAGAGTAAGGTTATGAGGGATTCACAATCATCGATGGACTGCCTCAGAGCCCAGAGGGGCCTTAGGGGTTCCCCAGGCCAAGCCCTTTAGAGGATCTGTCCTTCTCAAAGGAACTGGCTGTGCCCCCAGGCAACCCAGGCCCACAGGCCATGCTCCTGGCTGTCCACATTCCTTTCCAAATCTCTGTTCCTTCTTCCAGTCTCTACTGGGCAGGTCAGAAGGAGAATTTGATCAGATTCAGTTCCCTGAGCACTGATAAAAAGCTGACCTTGATCAGGGTCCAGGTCTGGCCCTCAAGAAGCTTTGAATCTAATTGTGGGGAGGGCTATAAAGTGAGACAAAGGACAAGTCCGTAAATGTCTCTGAGGAAGTGGAAGATGTGTGCAGAAGAGGAGGTGCTGGAGGAAACCCAAAGAGGGAAAGGCTGCTTTCATTGCAATCATCTCAGATCCTTCAGATCCACCCTTTTAAAATACTGACTCACTGCTCCCTGAATGTAAGGGGAGGGGGACCTGGCTGGGCCATGGAGGCTTCTATTATGCTGGAAGGGACAAGCCAATTCATGGAGACAGGACTCCCCAAGGTCACAGTCAGCTTGGAGGGATTGACCCAAAGTTGGGCACCATCACCACCCCCACCCCCAACTCCTGAGGACCCCAAAACTCATCCTACATCCCCCCAAAAATGTACTTTCTTAGACCATGAACATCTGTGGAGGATTTGTGGGATGTCTCTAGAAATCATAGGCTCTCAGGAATTAGAACTAGGGGGAAGTTACAAGCCCTTTGTGATGGGGACCATTTTTGTCTTGTCTCCCGTGCCTAGCACAGTGCCTAGCCTACAAGAGGCACTTATTGAATTGATGTAAAGTGATCTTGGAAACAACTGTAGGGGTAAACTGAGGCCCAGAGAGGTAAAGGAGCTACCTTCATCTTTGGGATGGGAACAACCTAGAGACTCCAGGGATCAGCATTCCTATGGACTGACTGAGCATAGAGAAAACAAGCTGGGCTCCTCCCAAGCAGAGTTAGCATCTGCCCCCGAAATACTTTCAAAGCCCCAGTTTCATCTCCAAGCCTTGGGCTCCTTCCTCCTCCTTCTGCACCAGATCTCAATCCAGGTGAAATGCAGATGTCCATTGTCCAAGCCCCTTCTTCCAGGGCACCCACCCTGATTCTGACTCTGCTGCATGTGAGCAGCAAGAAGCATCAGTCCCCATAAGGCTCTAGTCAGATAACTGATGTTAAGTCCTTCGCAGATGCTGAGGCACTGGGTTGTTATTATTGTTAATTATTCATGAAAGTCTTATTATCCCCTACTGGAAAGTAGAGGAAATCAGGGCTGGACACCATATGCCTTGCCCTGTGTCACAGCCAATGAGCATCTAAAGTAGGATTTGAACTGAGGTCTTCTAACATCAAGTCCAGTGGGCCATGGGCTCAGAGACCTAATGTCAGGAGGGTCCTCAGAGACCAACTAGGGCAAACTTCTCAATTTACAGATGGGGAAACTGAGGCCTCAGGAGGTTAAGGGCTCCTTCTCCAAGGACCCTTCAGTGATGCCATGATGGACAAGCTGACCAACTGACCCTCCTCCTGGGGACACAATCATGGCCCAGACCATGAAGCCCTCCTTGAGATGGCAGCACTAACCACGAGGTTTCCTTTCATCCGCACTGACCTGGTTGGGACACGTAATCCTGAAGATCAGGGAGCCTGGACCTTATGTCAGCAGGGAACATTAATCACCTTAGAAACCAAAGCTCTTCTCACCCCTTGTGCGACACTGGAACATTCAGCTCACAGCGGCCTTGTTCACAGATTCAGGCCCTGAGCCGATTAGTAGCATCTGGCAGGACTGATTGGGCCAGTCGTGGAGAGGGCAGGGAATGTCCAGAGAAGCTTTAGGGTGCCATTATCTAGCTCGGCCCTCTCTCAGAGGATCGACCTTTATGTGGGGAAGGATAGGGCTATGTTAGGGGTTCTCTAAAGCACCCCCCCAGCTCTGACCTTCCCTGTTCTAAAGGCCCTCCCAGTCCTGTTATCCCCTGTTCTAAGGTCCCTCCTAACCCTGCCATCCCCTATTCTCAGTCTCCTCCCAGCTCTGACCTTCCCTGTTCTAAGGACACTCTCAGCTCTGACCTGCTATAATATTAACCTTCATCAGTCTAGGGGAACAATATTGCTGATGTGACATTTAACAGAGTATTCTCATAAAGAAAAAAATGTCATACCCCATCTTAATGATTCCTCAATGGAAAAAATGAGGTAGGTGTCCACAGAGTGGTACAGACTTCTGCCTGTTTCAAGGAAGCTGTGTGCTAGCCTGAGTGTGAGGAGAGTCAGCTCTGCCAAAGCAGATTTGTGACCTTGGGCCAGTCCCTCCAACTCTTTTACTCTCCCCAACCAAAAACTATGGAGAATCAAGGTGGTCCCACCTTCTTCCCAGGAAGAGCTGACTGAGGACTGCTGAGGGATGTTGGAGGCCCTGAGCCCAGATCCAACCCTCCGGGCCAAGTCCACCTTCTCTCCAGCACTCTGAGTTGTTAAAGGTAGTAGCTACGGGGTGTGGGGTCAGCCAGCTGAAGATGACCTGCCTGTGGAAGCACCAAAGACCCTGTTGGCCACCACACAGAAAGCTGGGAATGACATATTCAGATTGAGGGAGCAAGGACCCAAGGCCACGCCAGGGGGTGAGGAACGTTCCTTCCTATGATATAGATGTATGTACCTCACAATTCACGTTACATGCATGTATCTTGTAACATACACATGGGGGTATACATAACAAACCCATGGGAAGCCCAGCTCTGCCCTCAGGACTCTCGATAGGACAGCAAGGATCCCTCTGTCCCTGGGACCAAGATTAGGGGATTAGGAGCCCAAGTATCCTTCCTTGGTCATTAAATCCTTCTGAAGTGGCAGATAATCACTATCTCTTAAGTTTCATTTTCTTGCCCCGCCCTCCTTATGCCCATATTCCCAAGGTCCTAAACCACAGCCCTCCTTCAGCCATAGCTGTGTCCTGGTACTGGAAGCCCTGAAAGTTTGGTTCCGGGTGCTTTTTTACCAGGAGTAGGGACAGGGGGTAAGAGGGAGGGACATAACAAGGATGTCACAGGCTCAAATTCTCTCCATTGTAGCAACGACATGTGGCTAAAGGCTAGTTTTCCATGCTTTCACACCCACCAAAATACAAGTCCTAGTAAGGGACAAGGAATGTTTTCCTGTTATCTGGCTTGCTTTGCTCAGATGTCAGGTCTGCTGGCCAGCCTCACAGAAAAGGAACTGGGTCCAGGGTTCAAGGCCATGAATTCGAATCCTTGTCCTGCTGCTCACCCCAATGACTCACCTCCCTCCTCTTGGCCTCAGGTTCTCCATTTGGAAAAAAGGAGGGAGTTGAAATATTTGTCAATGACTCAAAGCTCGAAGGGACAGAGAACCTGACAAACAACTCAGTCAAGGTCTCAGCTGACCAGAGCAGCAAGCTGAACATGACTGACTTTCACTCCAGTAAATGGAAGCGACACTCAGGTTCAAAAAATCCATCTCTCCAATTCCTGATGGGAAGTGCATAGCTGGTTAGTAGCTTGGCACCTGGGGCAAAAGGAGGATCAAGGAAAGAAATTCTGGAAGAAGCAAATCCAGGCTGATAGAAGGGAATGCTTCCTAAACCTTTAGCAGCATTCTTCACCACCCCCTCCCCCCCCCCCATGATTGGTCTGTTGAAAAGTAAGAGTGTCAGAGCTGGAAGGGCCCTTGGACAGAGAATGTCAGAGCTAGGAAGGACCTTAGACCTTGGAACAGAGAATGTCAGAGCTGGGAAGGACCTTAGACCTTAGAACAGAGAATGTCTGAGCTGGGAAGGACATTAGACCTTAAAACAGAGAATGTCAGAGCTGGGAAGGACCTTAAAACAGAGAATGTCAGAACTGGGAAAGACTTTAGGGGGAAAAAAGCAAGAGTGCTCCCCTCAAAGGAGTACTCCAGCAAGGCTGGACCTTGTGAAGGGGTTCCTCGATCAGGAGCAAGCTGGCCTCCATATCTGAAGACCTCAGGGGTCCCTTCAAATTAAGACCCCATGACGCCCAAGGCCCCTTCCATCTGGGACACAGGGGTGGGTGGGGGCTGCCATAGGTAAATATTAGGGAGTGACATGTGGCGAACCACTCCGGGGAGCAAGATTCCATCACATCTGTCAACCCAAATTACCTGGAATTTAAAGCAGAGTTCACTGCTCCCTCTTTCCCTCCCTTGTGAGCCATGGAAAATTAGGTATTTGGAGTGTTCATGCCATCTTTGGCTCCAAGAATTTCTGGAAAACACTAATGCTTTCTGTATGTGATGAGAATGAGGCTGTCATCTTTCCAGGAAACAACCAGAGAAGGATTTCATCAGATGTGAGTCTGCGGACTTTTACCAGAAGCCATTGCAGGGGCAAATGGAATAACTCACCTTCATCCAGGATACTTGGTGCCTATTGGCTGTAAATGAAATTGGCTGTCCCCAAGATGATGGCCATTCCTTGAGATTGACAAAACCCTTACCCTCATAGTCAATTATCTCTGTTGTACATGTGAGGAAACTGAGGCTCAGAGAACATAACCAGCTTGCTTGAGGTGAGGTTCCTCCCGCCCCATCAGGAAGTAGCAGAGCCTAGTTTGGATCCCAGGTTTTTCAACTCCAAAGCTCATAGCTCCTTCTACCCCCAGCATCTGACCACTTTCCCAATGGCTGAGGACAAATGCTAATAACACTGCCATGTGTGGAGTTCACAAAGTACTTCTTGAGAATAGCCCTTGGAAAAAGACATGGGAGGATTGTTATTCCCAGGGGAGAAACTGAGGCACAGAAAGGTCACACTGCTAAGAAGGGCCAGGCTTGACATTGCCACCTTGCAATATCAACCAGTCTCTTCCCAGTGTCTGGGGAACACAAGAGATGAGCAGCCCTAAAGCCTGCTAAGATGGATGGACTTCCGGGAAGGTGAGTGATTGGAGCAGGGAGACCAGGGATTACTTTTTCAAAATCCTGGCTTTCCTTCCATGCAGAGAACAAGGTTCTCTCTGCATACAGTAGGCACTTACTAAATATTCCTTGTGACTTAATGAATGTCTCTCTTATGGACTCTGGGTTTCATTTTTTGTACACTGAGGCATTCAGTTGTTCATTCTTGCTCATTACCAACTCCTCCAGAAGGGCCTCTCCCCCAGGATCTGCTCTTGTCTCTCCCTAGGTCCAGGTCTCATCCTACTTCTCCCTTGAAGGGGGAGCTGTGACTCTTCGGAAAGCCAGGCCAGGCTCATTCCCAAACCGTCTCACACTTTTCTCCAACGCCCTGCTCCTCAATCCTTGGCAGTGAAGACGTGGCGTGTCAGGACACACCAGGGCCTCCTCTTTATGCCTGAAATAGCGTAACCGTGCCTGTGGTCAGAGCAGCAGGCTGTACCTTGCCAGGGAGCCTCTGGCACCAAGAAGATATTTTCTCTTAGAATATGTGGAGTCAGCTTCTTTTGGGGAAGATTTATTGGCATCTCTGGTTTATAGACTCTGGGGTGAGAGGGGCTGAGGGCCCTGTCACATGGACAGAGTGGGAACAACTATTGCCAAGCCCATCATGTGTCTCTAGAAAGCCAGAGGGCACATCTGAGCCCCAGAAATTTGGGGCAAGATGCACAGCGTTTCTCTTGGAGAGACCACAACATTGGGGTAGCGTCTCAAGCTACAAAGCCAGAAGGAAAGGGCTTGACCCAATCTCGCATACTCATCACTACTGGCCCCCACAAAATGGGAGCCTCTCGAGGCAACCACAGTTTCACTGTCTCCTATTCCCAATCCTTGCACAGTGACTGACAGTTACTAAATACTTGGAGGTTAAGACTCAGACAGTGACTTTGCCAAGGTCACACAACTAATCGTTGAAGCAGATATTGGGAGCCAGGGCCCTTCTCATCCTGGGCTCTTCTCAAAGGATCCAAATGATCCCAGATCTAAGCAGCTGTGGGGTAGCCGGTTCAGAGGCACATGATCAGCCCGGAAATAAGTGTTTGCTGTGCTGGAGATACCCAAACAAGAATGAAGCAGTCCTTCCTAACACAGGGGCCATTTATTAGCGCCCTCTGAGATGGGCTTAGCCTAGCCCTCCCCACAGTGTGGGGAAAGTAAAGCAGAGACAGGGGAGCTGTCCAAGGTCACACAGAGTCAAGGGCACAATCATAGTAATTATCGTAAAAGCTCCCACATATGGGACTCGGATGTTTACAAAGCATTGGCCTGTTATCTGTGGGTCGCAACATATCCCGACAAGTGCTCTGCTGATCTCCATGGAGCAGATGAGCGGAAGAGGCTGGGCCCGGGTCCCAGCCAGGAGGCCGCCACTAGCCTCCAGCAGCCCGGCTCAGTCACATTTGAACCCAGATCCCGGGAGTGCATCTGCATCTTCTCCGACTCAGCCACTAGCCTGCGGTGGGACTTGGGGCACACTTTTCTAGGTCCGTGTCTCCTCTCGCCAAAAGAACAAAAGGTGGCTGGTACCTGAGGTTTGAGAGTGGCTGTCCTTGGAATCCATACGGGCGCTAACGCTCTGCAGACCTGAGGGGAGGTGAGGGGCCGCACTAACAGGGGCACCTCGAAACGTCTGGGTGAGGCACGGCGAGGGGGCGGGGGGGGGGGAATGCGGCGCACTAACAGGAACAGATTGGAACTTCTGGGTTGATTCCTTAAAAAAAAAAACAAAAACACCATGATGGGTATTGGTTGTGGTCATCATAGACTTACCAACCAGCAGCCCGAGCACTCCCATCCACACAGAACAGACAAAGAGGGGCTTCTCGCTTCTCGGGAACATTTGGGTTCCCATGTTTTTTGGAGCAAACCCACATTTTATAAGATGCTCAGTCCCTAGAGAAGACTGCTCGTCGGTAAGGACCTCCTGGGCTCCCACCTTATCATTGCCTGCTTGGGACAGGTCTAGACAACATCAGCTCCAGCCCTCTCGTTTTAAAGAACAGGAAACTGAGGCACAAAGAGAGGATAGGGCTTGGTCAGATTCCAAAGGCAAGGAAGTGGAAGATCTTCCTATCTCTAGGTCCCAGGTTCTCTCCGCTGCTCGTGCCGGCATCTTTACCGCTGTCTGGCTAGGATACTGTGGGCTGCTTACTTCACCACTCTGACCCATAATCCTCCTCTCTCGAACCTGAATGATCCTCCATTTCAGGACTGCTACAAAAGATGCTCTTTGTAAATCCGACGACACTAGAGTCTTTATTTTTAGTAAAATTCAAAGACTTCTTCCAGCTCTGACATCTCCTGTTCTTAAGTCCCTCCTAGTTCTGTGTTCCAAGGGCCAAACTGGCCTTGACACTCAAGGCTCCAAAGAGGACCTAGCCGAGGTTCATTATTGCTAGGAACCCATTTCTTTCCCAGCTTCTGGAATTGCTCCAAAGTAGGGTTTCAGGGTCTTGCTGCAGCCCAGGTCGTTCACAGGTTGCTGATTATTCTCCAAGGGGACAAGCCAACATTTTTTAAAAATGCCAACTGGTTTTCTGCCCAAATTTCCAAGCTCTAGATACCCACTTTAGATGCCTGTTCCAAATGACTTACATCACCAAGTTTCCCAGACTCTCCTCACCCCACCCCCCAGCAGCAAGAATGAACCAAATGCTCAGGACTGGGCTTCCTCACAGACCCCTTATGCCAGACGCTGGCTATTTCCTCACCAGGTCTCTGGACTTCTGCAAAAACATCACCAGCTACAATGCTATACCCTCCCCCACCTGAACCCCACAGTCCCTTCCACCCTGCTGCTCAGAAACTTCTAAGGTTCCCTATTGCCTATGGCAGAAAGCCCAAACCCCAGAGCCTGGCATTTAAAGCCCTATAAAACTGAGCTCCCCAGGGCTGGGACATCAGGACACCAGGGGTCAGATTTCAGTGCTGGGAGGGCCTTAAAAGACTAACAAGGCCACCCCTCATGTACAGAAGAGGAAACTGAGCCCCAGTAGGAGCAGAGACCTGCCAGTGATCAGATTCACCCCCCTCAACTCATGCTTAGCAATCTTTTTACTCCAATATACAAAAGGCAAGAAAACTTGTGCCAACTGAGGGTCTTAGCAAGATTCCCAATGAATACCCTCTGTGGACTGAGTTCAGCTAGGACAAAATGCATAGGAGTGAGTGACCCCCTCAGGGCAGACCAGAGGCCTCAATGACCATCAGTGTACCCAGCAGCAGGTCCAACCAGGCCAACCCCTCCTTTCAGCTCCCCTGGTTTGGTTTCCATGAAATACGTTGATGGGTCTCATAAATGCTGGCCCAGAGGGAGCTAGGGTTGGGAAGCTGCCTGCAGAAAGTCTAGAGTGCAGAGAGGAAATGAAGGCCATTTTCATAGCAAAAACAACAGCCACACATATCCAATATTTGGAATGCTAATTTAATATTTTAGTGGGGAAATAGCAGAAGCATTAAAAATTTTCTAAGGGAAATCCTACTGCCAGCACTTGGAAGAACAGCATTTTACAGAATACAGTTTAGGAAAGATTTAAACACATTTAATGTAGAATAGGGGATGTCAGAGCTGGGAGGGGCCTGAGGACAGGGGATGGAAGAGCTGGGAGGGGCCTGAGAACAGGGGATGTCAGAGCTGGGAGGAACAGGGGATTTCAGGGTTGGGAGGAACCTTAGAACAGGGGATGGGAGAGCTGGGAGGGGCCTTAGAGCAGGGGATGGCTGAAGAGAAGGCACTTGCTCAAGGTCTCAAAGAAAGTCACTGGGGAGGAGCCAGGACTTGCCAGGGATTTTGCTACTGGGCATGTCGCTCCCTATTTCTGATTCAAACCTGTTGGGAACTGGTCTGGATGCTGCACATGTTCACGCTGGACCCAGACTATCACCATGCTCTGCATGCTAACAGCAGGCCCTGCAAACTCTGGGCTTGTCCCATTACAGCTTGTAAGCTCCCCACTGACTTGGGAGATCCTGGAAGGCAGGGACTGTCTTTTGCCTCCTTTTGTACCCCAGAGTTTAGGACAGTGCCTGGCACATAGTAGGTGCTTAATCAATGTTTCTTGACTTGAACTGAACATGACTGTAGTTTCCAGCACCCCTCCCCTCCATCTAAACTGTGTCATCTGGAAAGTTTCAGCCACTTCCCAGGACACTCCTCAGTCTAAAGGTTTAAATGGAGTTCTGTCTTCATTACAGCAGAAAACAGACTGGACTGAAAGACAGGAGACCCAGTTGCCAACTACTTGACTTCAGGACTGAGCCTGTCAGCTTCCTCCTCCTCTGTAAAATGGGAATGTTTGTCTTTGCCCCACTTCCCTCTAAGGGCTGTTGGGGGCAGGGGGGCAGCAAGAATTGAGCAAACTTGAAAAAGCTTTGGAGAACCAGAGTGAGCCTCATTGTGAAAATATTCACAATGACCTTGGAGAGCTCAGAGTCAGACTGTGGGGCCCTGGTTTTCTAGCCGCCCCCCCTCCACCCCTTCACTCCTCCTCATCCTTTACCCCCTCAAACTCCATTTTGTGGAAAGAGTCCCATGGACAAGGCTGGGGAGAGCCTGAGTCACTGAAGCAGGCCACCATCAGATCATCCATCCAAACCTATGGACAAGCATTTATTAAGCACCAACTATGATTATGTAGCAGGTTCATCCTGGGTTCTAAGAGCTCAGACATAGATGAACCCAGCCCTGCTATGGAGCAGCCACAAGCACTGACCAGACACGCCACAGACCCAGAAGAGAAAAAGAAACTGAATACCTCAAGTTAGGAATGGTGCACACAGGCTAATGATGGACTTTTCTGTATAAAGTGAGCTGAGGGGGAAGTGGCTAAGGAGTTAAAGGATCTGGGGGTAAATCCTGCCTCAGCCACTGCCTGCCTGTGGCCAAGCCTTTCGTTTCCCTGAGCTTCAGTTTCCTCTTTAAAATGAAAGGGTTGGATGTGACAGTCTCTGAAGTCCTTTCCAGTTCTTGACCTAGGATTCAGACTCACAGTATCTGATGAGAAGTATATTGTCAGTGTGGGGTTTGAGACACTGGCTGGCTGCTCACAGCGCTTGCCCTTCCTTCTGGGTGAAAAATGACTATTAGGGGAAAATGCCTTCTAAAACTGGACACAAAGGGATCAGTACCCCAGAGAAAAGAGGGGGTGGGGGGTAGGGCTCCCATTCAGATGCATCTGGACACAGGACAAGGAAGAAATCTGACATTTTCTAGTTTCCTATAACTCAAATTCATTTCACAAACATATATGAAACCCCAACTGTGTACAGCACACAGGAGGGAAAGTATCCAGCCTCAGGCTGCCCTCCCAAAGCTTTTCTCTGGAGCCCCAGGCCCCTGGAAGGGGTGAGGGAAGAAGAGCCTTAGCCCCCGGCAAATCGAATGGGAAACCCTTCCCCCAACACAAAATATCAAAGCTACTGCTTCTTCCTTCTCCCCCCCCCCCAGGTCTGCATCTATGAATTTATTCCATTTTTATTTCTACATGTGTCCACTCTGATCATTTATAGGCTCCTTGATGGCAGGGACAGTGTCAGGCACCCAGCAGGGATTTACTAAATGCTAATTGGTTGTTTGAATTAGGAGGTATAGTAGAATACTACCACTACTGATAACTAGTATTTATATAATATTTTAAATCTGCAAAGCCCTTGAGATACTTATCTCACTTGATCCTCAGTCACCCTATGAGGTAGTTGCTATTATTATCCCCATTTTGTGGATGAGAAAACTGAAGCTGAGAGAGCACAAGTGACTTGTCCAGGGTCACACAGAAAGTAAGGTATCAGGGGCAGGATTCAAGTTCAGGTCTTTGAAATTTCGTTTCTATTCACTGCTTCATCTAGCTTCCTAGAGCCCAAATTGAGAGGGATCTTAGAATGTAGAACCAGAAATCTCACTGGACCAAAACCCACCCATTCCCCATAGCCTTTGAACTAAGAGGGTTTTTACATTTTAAAATATGATAAAACTTTATTTTAAAATGGGAAGACCATTCAGAGGAAGAAATTAAAGACATCTATAATCATATGAAAAAATGCTCTAAATCACTATTGATTAGAGAAATGCAAATCAAAACAACTCTGAGGTACCACATCTCACTGGTCAGATTGGCCAAGATGACAAAACAGGAAAATGATAAATGCTGGAGAGAATGTGGAAAAATTGGAACACTAATGCATTGTTGGTGGAGCTGTGTACTGAGGCAACCATTCTGGAGAACAATTTGGAACTATGCCTAAAGGGCTATAAAAAGGTGCATACCCTTTGACCCAGCAATACCACTTCTAGGGCTGTATCGCAAAGAGATCATACAAACGGGAAAAGGACTCGTATGTACAAAAATATTTATAGCAGCTCTTTTTGTAGTGGCAAAAAATTGGAAATCAAGAGAATGCTCATTAATTGGGGAATGGCTAAACAAGTTGTGGCATATGAATGTAATGGAATACTATTGTGCTATAAGAAATGAGGAGCAGACAAACTTCATAATAACCTGGAGAGACTTATATAAATCAATGCTGAGTGAGAGGAGCAGAACCAGGAGAACTTTGTACATAATTACAGATACATCGTATCTGCGATGACCAACTCTGATGAACTGGGCTCCCCTCAGCAATGCAAGGTTCTAAGACAGCTCCAAGACTCCTGACTGAAAGAGCTGTCCACATCCAGAGAAAGAATTACAGAGTCTGAACGCAAATGGAAGCGAACTACTTGCTCTCTCTCTTTTTTGTTTATTTTGTCTCTTCTTTCTCATTGTTCACTCCATCTGTTATAACCCTTTTTTACAACTTGACTGATGTTTAATGTGAAGGTATATATAGAGCCTATATCAGATTGAATGCTGCCATGAAGGAGGGGGAGGAGGAGAGGGAGAGGGAGGGGAAGAAAATGTGGAGCTCAAAAACTTGTGGAACTGAATGTAAATTAAAAAAAAAAAGTAAAATGGGAAGAGCATTCTTAGTTCACAGCAACCAAAAGAGGCAGCTGCTAGATCCGACCCCTAGTACCCCTTAGTAGTTTGCCATCTTACAAATGAAGAAATTGAGTCCAAGAGGGGAAGTGACATGGCCAGAGCCCATAGGAAATCAGCTCCAGAAGCTCCACGTGCTCCAGGTTCTGTGTCTTGGGAGCCAGCCTTCTCTCTTATTCACCATGTAAATAACTAGTGAAAGTTATACAACCAATGGCACAGCCTGGATTCAAACCCAGGTCTTTTCTGATTCCAAGTCCATGACTCACTGATCCAACTGTGTGACCTCTCAGTTTCCTCAGCTGTAAGGTGGGTATAATAACAACACCTACCCACACAGGGCTGGATGAGGATCAGCCCTAAAGCACTCTAGAGCTGCTAGCTGTAATTAGTATTATTAGAGAAACCATCAGGGATCTTCAAGAGGTCACACACACACACCCGCCCCCTGCAAAGGACAGAGGCTGGAGAAGCTGGAACTCAACATCAGCTCCAAAGAATTGTTGTCCTCTGGGTCCCGAGGCTGAAGGAGGTGAGAACTATGGCTGTTATCTTAGCCAGAGGCATGCTTGGGCAAACAGGGACACACATACACACACACACACACACACACACACACACACACACACACACACACACACACACACACCAATTTCTTACTAATGGAAAAGGTGATACAGGAAAATACATTCATTCCCCCCAGGCAGTGCAGACAAAGCTGGCAGGAGCTGGAGAGAACTGAGCCCAACCACTGTTTCAGTGGAAGAAACAGGCCCAGAGAAGGGAAGAGACTTGGCCCCAGACACACAGCCAGCTGCTGAGATTCCAGCTCTGGCCTCCCTTCTCCACCTCTAGTACCCTCCTAGTTCACCCTAGCTCACTCACACTGTCCTTGTTCTCAATCTTTCTGCTTCAACAGAAAGAAACATCCTGGTTGCTGGCTAGAGTCCTGGGCTTGGAGATCATGCCTTCTTGGCCTTCTTGCAAAGGAGGAAACTGAGGCTCAGAGCTTTGAAGTAACTTGTCCCAGCAAGACACAGTTCGGGATTCTAACTCTCCAAATTGTCCACCCCTCAGAAAATTCAAACTGGGCAGCCTTGGGGGAGAGCATGATACTGAATTCGAAATAGAGTCACAGAAGAAGGATTAGTCTTCTATTGAGCACCAGGAGGCAGTACTGGGAAGTGGAAGGAATTTGCCAAGAATTCAGTGGAGGCTGAAGTCAAGAAAAGCTGGGAGGTAAATGGAATGTTGCCTCTGGAGGTAGTCAACTCCCTGTGGCTGCAGACATTAAAGCAGACCCAGGTGTTCCCTCCTTGACATGGACTCTGAGATGTTGGAGCTTCTTTGCGCTCAAGCACAGACAGGAGGACTCTATGGGCTCAGAGGTGATCTCCAGCTCAGAAAGCCTGGCTATCTCTAACACGTGCCTGTTGATCCCACACAGCACAGGGTGGCATCCAAGGCTGAAAGCTAACCAGAGCAAGCCCAAAGAAACGTATCTCTAAGCCAGTCCTAAGAAATGCAGCCTCTCAGACAAAGGAAGCTCTTAAAAAAGGTTGGACCTCTGATGTGTCAATTGTCATGGAGTAAAGCCAAGCCTGGAGGATAAAGATTCAAATCCCACATTTGTGGGACCTATGCCCTGGGACTCAGTTTCCTCCTCTGTCAAATGAGGGGCTTGGACTGAATGATCTCCGAAGTGAATTCCAACTCTGGACCTGGGATCATATGGGCCCTATCCCCACACAAGTTTCCCACCAAGACCGGAACATGCTATGAGTTGTAAAGCCATCCTGCTCATCTCCCATCTTGGGCCTCCCCAAGATTCCTCAGCCACAAGGCCTGCCAGGCAGTGGGACCCAAAGGAGAAGGGAGTCTGGGCTCTTTTCAGGAAGGCTAGCCTCCCATTGGCTGCCAGTCTGGATGGAATCCTCAATGGTGGGACAGAGGACAGAAAGCCAGACCCTGGCACCTCCTTCTGTGGATCTAATTTTCAAATGCGATCCTGAGGAAATGTCCAAGAAACACCCATGCTGAGAAGTTCTTTTCAGAGGGCACAGGATCCAACCAGCTAATATACAACCAGACTAAGAAATTATCACGGCAGGGTCAGCTGCTGGTCATGTGGTCTCTGGCAGATGAGCTCTCCTGGCCTCAGTTTCCCCATCTGAAAGGGATGGGGATGGCCCACCAAACCATGAATGGAATGTAAGATTACTGAGCTGTAAGGAAGGACTATGGTTTCAGAGAAATCTGGGAAGATTGTGTAAGCTGATACAAAGTGAAACAAACAGAAGTGAGAGAGGGAAAGCAACAATGTATATGACAAATTCCAGGCAGAAGCTTCCCCCAAGGAGCTGAGCAGAGGGCCAGGAAGGCAGGATGATAGATACATTGTTACCCATTGTTCCCACTCTCGTCCTTGTTTCATTTTGCTCTTTGTTACTGGGAGCTCCATGGACCACAAACCAAAGACAGAGTCCAAACTTTCTGAGAAAAAAGAGAGAGGGAGGTATGGACTGCTTGGCTCTCAAGGCCCTTCCAGCTCTGCCATCGTGAGATTCTCTTTGAGGGAACAACTACCATTTCTGGAGCACTTGGCAGTCGGCCAACTCTGCTTATTTGCTATCCCCATTTTACAGACAAGTTACGTGATTTGCCCAGCATCACACAGCCTGTAAAGTGCCGGAGGCAAGATCTAAACCTAGGTCTTGCCAAATCCAGAATCACAGGCATAAGACTCCGGCTCCCTCAGAATCTGCCTTCTCCCCATTAAGGCTCTAGAAGCTCCAGCTCACAGCACAGCAGCAGTCTTTGGTTTGCTTCCTCTCTCAGTCTCGATTTTGGGTTTGGGCCCCAGAGTGAGGCGGGGTTTTTTGCCCACCTGTTCAACGAACCCTTGTTCCCTAGAGGGCCACCTTCTTCTCAGGATATTTGCTGCTCTCGTCCACTTTGGGGAAAAGAGCCGGGCTCCTCTTATGTCATACAAATAGCCGCAGGATACAACTACATGTATACACATTTGCACACACGCAGTACACATGTGTACACACACACACACACACCAGCTCCCTTCTCTGCCTTGTGTGTCTACCATGGCTCCTCTGACCTTTCAGGGGCCAAAGATGAGGTCAGGAAGTCATCTTGAGTTGGCAGAAGCCTTATGGACCCAAATTTTAAAAGGAGCTAAAAACAGGCCCTGTTGGGGCAGCCAGGTGGCACAGCGAATAGAGCACCAGCCCTGGAGTCAAGAGGACCTGAGTTCAAATCTAACCTCAGATACTTAATACTTACTAGCCATGTGACCTTGGGCAAGTCGCTTAACCCCAATTGCCCTACAAAAAGAAACAAAGAAAAGAAAATAGGCCCTGCAAGTGTTATTAAAACAACAACACCAACAATGATCATAACAAGCAACAACTATCCAAAAGAGTGCTAGGTGTGCCATGCTTCTCCTAGCAGCACCATCTGCAGTCACAGAACACTGGAATCGTGGAGGAATGGCGGGCTCAATCGTGACCTGTTCACATCTCAGAGTACACTAATGCCATTAAGACCAACAAGTATGAGAAAAACAAAGAAACCGGGAGAGATCCTTAAGAAATAATGCAAAACAAAGAAACTCCCCCAAACCAGAACCAGAAAACTGGAGCCTATGCCGATGATGAGCACCAAGGAGACGGCGAAAGAGAAACAAAGGCTCCTGTTCCTGATACTGAGGGAGAAAAAGAAGGCGTACGGGGGGAGGGCAAAGTTGGCTGGATGTGTCCTGTGGCAAAATTAATTCATTTCAATGTATAGTCACTGGACAAGTGTAGTGGATTGTGTGGATGATCCAGGGAATTCTTCTAGTAAAATGTTTTCCTAAAAGCATGTAGTAAAATCTAAGGTGTCTTCTCAAGATGCCAGTTATTACTGACCATAAACATTTCAGATTTTGCTTGTGAAACCATAATATGCCTCCCCCACCGTACACACTCATACTTACACACACACATGAACACATACACATGTGGATACATTCACATAGATACAAAGGCACACGAACACTCGCATGAACACACGCATACATACACACCAACATGCGCGCAGACACATTCACAAATGTGCTGCACACAGAGTTGGAGACACATGCACACACATGTGCATGCACACGTGTGATGCATTTATGCACACGTGAGGGAGCACACTGACATGTGTGTTTGCTCAGGAGCCCAGCCACTCTCTGGTATTGTTGCCAACTCCCCCCTAAGACTTTTGGCTTCGAAGTCAAAGAATTTTATGAGGCTGAATCCAAGCCATCAGGGACTTGGAAGAGTGAGCCAAACCCTCCTTGCCTCGGAGTCGCAAGACGCGGGTTTGCATTTCAGTTCTTTCCCTCCCCCACTGTGTGACTGTGTCCAAGTCCTGTAGGGTCCTCAGTTTCCCCAGCTGCCCATCACAAGAGGCTAAAGATGAATTCACTACCTCTCCTACCTCCCAAATGATTCTGGAGGATTGTGCCATTGGGGAAAGAAACCTGGGAAGGGTCAAGAACCAAAAGACCTAGGCGTGATCCCCAGTTACAAAGCATCCTACCTGAGAAACCTTGGGCAAGTTGTTGCTTACTGACTAGCCTTCCTGAGTCTGAGATTCTGCATCAGTAAAAGAAGGGGGTGGATTGGATGGTGGCACAGTGTCCAAGGTGGAAGGGACCTTGGGGAGGGTCCAGGCCAATCTGCATGCCGAAGGGCCTTTCTTGGTCTCAAACTCCATGATAGCTTAGCCAGAAAGGGCCCTTGTCAGCTGCACCCTGGGGTACTGAGAGAAGACAATGCTAGCAATGTGCACTGAGCCCGAGGCTCCTCTTTCAACCCCTGATTTTCTCAGAAGGCCACTTGGAATGTACTAGAAAAGCAGAGTGGGGAGAGGACTGGCTCTTCAAGTCTGGAATGACCAGGGCTCTGGGCTCCCGGCAGGCAGCTCTCTCAGACTAGCAGACACAGCATCGGGGAGGAAGTTCCTGTAACACAGTGTTCCTTCCACAGATGAAATCATGGGTTTGGATCCCCGCCCTCCCCTTCTCTCCTCCCCTCCCCCTCCACATACACACAGCCGGAGCCAGTGGGAAGATTTGGAAATGGAGGCCAGGAGTCCAGAGGCCAGCTCTGCCTCTGGCTTTTCTGGGCACAGTGGGCTAGCCTCTTCACCTTTTGGAGGCCTTAGTTCCTTGGTATAAAAGGCAGGGACTGGACTATGTGATCTCCAGTCTTTTCCAGCTCTAATCTAGGAGTCCCTAAACTCCTGGCTTGTCCTCTTCTTCACCACCTGCTTTCTAAAAAATCCCCAGATTTCCTTCCACTGGGTCTGAATACCTAGTCTCTGGCTTTCAAGTGTGCAAAATGGCCTCCTCTTCCTGGCCCAATGCCCAGGATTCCCGGAGCGACCATGATCAAGCAGTGCCAGAGAAGCGAGTCCTCCAGGCTCTCCTTGTCACAAGCCTAGCCTCAACCTCCCTCCCACCTTCTAGCAGGCATCCATATGTGTCAGAATGGATTTTAACACCACTACTCCCCACAAGGCCGTCTCAGAGAGGGACCCTTCAACCCCAGCCTGCAAGCTCAGAGGAATTGGAAGTAAGAGGAGGGTCTGGAATATGAGCTTATCCGAAAGTGGCCCCCATACTCCCTGAAACAGGGCAGAAGGCAAAAGGGCTCTTCTCAGGCTGCCTGCCTGGTGCCTGTGGCCAAATACCAACAGAAACCAGTTAAACAAGGTCAGGGGTTTTGAGACAATGCATATGGAAAGGTTTAGAGTCTCCTCTCACAGGAGATGGGCCAGGGTAGAAGGAGAGTAATGGTGCCACCCAGACATACATCCATACATGCCAATGTGCCTATGTGTGCCTGTGGATGCATACAAGATGGCGCTGAACACGAGAAGACACACCCACTGATCATCAAAGGCCTCAACAGCCTTGTTTGGGCAAGAGGTGCCGCCAGAGCCCTTGGGAGCCACCAAGAGCCTCACTGAGGGCTCTTGCGCTCTTTTGTGCATGGATCAAAGGCCATAAGGTTTCATCTATTTGGAGCCCAGCCCAGCCACCACAATGCATTCCAGAAAACAGTCAGTTTGGGTTTTCTCCACAGCAGCATTTATAATGAAGCGACCCCATTTGGAGGGCAGAAGGCACGGAAGACACTGAAGTGTCCTCCTGAATAGTCCCTAGAAGGCCCCCATGTACATGAGGGTGCCATGTAAGACCTTGAGAAGCCCAGATGAGAGATGCCTGTAAAGCAATGAGGGGCGGGGGGGAAGGGATGGAGATGAGGAAGCATAGACACGGGGGTTCTAGTCCATTTCCCCAGTAGCCATTTCTATGTCTTATGTTTGCCGCTGACATATGCTTAGATTAACAGGCAGTCATTTCTCAAACAAATACCAAAAAATAAAATACTAGATAATAACAAAAATAATAATAATGACCATCCCACTACATATTAGGAGGAGTGAGCTTCCTCCCCCCCATTATAGGTGGTATAGACCCCTTTGTAAAAGCCTCGGGCTCATTCCTGGTTATAGCAGACCAGCTGGGCAGAGAGGGGTGGTGATGCAGTTTTCAAGGATGAATACAGAATTAAGAAAGAAAGGCACAAAGAACTCTTAGCTTCAAACCAATGTGAAACTGATATGAGAAAAACAAAACAAAAATCATATATGTGTGTATAATATACATATTATATATATGTACATATATAGTTATCTCAGGACTACCTATCTACAATAAGAACAGCTGCATGTAAATGTGATCAATAGCATATATTAAGTGCCTAATATGTGTTAGGTGTTGGGAAGAAGAATAATGGCTAACCTTTATACCATGCCTACTATGTGCCAAGTGCCATGCAAAGCACTTTACCATAATCCTCTCATGGGAACCTCCCAACACCCTTGGCAGGGACGTGAAAACCAACAGAAGCAGAATAGCTGCTTTGTCAGAGGAAGTTTGAACATAAGAATTATACTTTTTTAAAACTTCTTTTCAAGATAATTTTTAAAAATCGGATGCTATTTTCTGCTGTTCAACCACTCAGTTTTTGAAAGTGGGTATCAACCAAGTTCTATTTCAAACCAAATATCTATAACCTGGTTTTGTTCAGGGTCTCCAAACGGTTTCAACCCAAAATCACGCTAGAACCGGGAAAGCACTCTATAGCCAAGAATGTCTTTACAACCCTGAACATTGAAGGATTATTTCAACACCCAGCTGACATCACCAAAGAAGATTCAAAAGGCCAAATGTAGATTAAAAATGATGGAGGGCCTCCATTGTGAGAGGCTGGAGATCCAAATCCCCAGGGATAAAGATTCTTTCCTCCCTCTCCCAAATTGCATGGGCTTAGGGGAGGAGGGAATGAAAAGTTCATTTAAGAAGGCTATTTTAATCAGCAAATATCACTTGTTTATTTTGACCTGGGTTCTTAGAAATTGTTGATTCTGCACCAGAAATATGCTCAGTGTCCCAACAAGTAACAGACAGTCCTAATGACAGACTGGCCCATCTGTGCTGTGAGAATGTACCATTTCAGGCTGGGAGTTCACTTTATATAGAAAGGAGAGCTCAGAGCGGGCGCTGGCCAGAGTTCTCCTTACACATGCGCGTGCACACACACGTACACACACACACTACACACCCATGCACACACAAACTGACAAGGACTGTCTGCCATTAAGAAAGTTGATATTTACGCTGATAAAAAAATCATTTTGAGAACAACAAAAAAACATATTCCATGTTTGATTCGTTCATTCATTGTTTAAGTTCAAAACTAAGGGTGGCAATTATATGGCATCAGCAGTTAGCCAAACAAAGGCTATGGGGCATCCTGCTTCGGTATATCATTGTGCATGAAGCCTGGTGGAAAATCCTGACTTGGGGAAGGGGAGAAAATTAATCCATTTTTTTTCCCTCTGCACAGATTTTTTTTTTTAAACTGTAGCAGAGTAACACAAAGTTCTAACAACTACCATTTGATTGGCTATCGATAAATAACACTTACAAAACACTTGGGCTAAATGGTGATCTGTGTGTTATGGAGGGAGTTTCCTCAGTATATGTTGCCTACACCAATATAATAACAAATCTGCTCCCCCCTTAAAGGAAACCTCCCCCTTGTAATTCTAATGCTCTAAATATCTACACTCATCACCAGAAAGTGTGTGTGGGGGGGGCAACACTTGAACTCAAAGACTGGCATTAGCAGTATCCAGCCCCAATGCCTCACTCACCTTCCACCTCATGACTGGCACCTTTGACCAGCACCATCTTTAGGGCCTGTGGAACATGCGTACAAAGTGGAACCCAGAGAAATGCGAAGGGAGGGAAGAGACGCTCTCCACTCAGCACACACACGTCTCTGGAGCCCACCGAGTTCGCTCCAAAGAGGTCAGGGCTGTTTCTCCCCACCCGGGACACTGGCTTTCCGAGAAAAAGCCATTCCCTATCCCTCTTTAGCAGGGCTGGCCAGCTGGCCATGGAAAGCCACCCTAGCACATCGCCAGAAGAGAAGGAGTCTGATTGGGGCAGATTTCCCTGAGACTGTAACTTTAAACTTTCTGTCCCCAACCAGAGATTTTCTATAAATCACCATCCCATCTGACTTTAAGTGACAATGAAACTCAGAAAACAAAGGCTTCCTTCTGGGCAGAAGCGGCTGAACTCATCATGTGCAGGAGATGGGAATTGGACATATGATCATTCAGGCTTCTTTTACTGGCAGAACAACATGCTTTAAAAAATTAAAAACTTGGGCACTTTAGAAGCCATCTGAAAAATTCCAATCAGCCCAAGGGGAGGCTTGAGAGAAAAAGCTACCAAGAAAGCCAAGGTGCGCCAAGACTTCTGAAGTTATTCCCAATTAAATTAAAACACCTTCAGGAATTGAGAGGGATGTGTTGGTCCTAGGACCCACTCCCAGAGACCCTGTGAGTGGCTCTAGCTAAAACTCAGGCTCAGGAAGACGCCGGCCCAATACCAGATCCAATGGAGCTGTTCTCCTATGACTCAATCTTTGGTGGGCAGTTCGTTTCTGATTAAACCAAAATGTCTACATACAGGTCACAATGCAGAACTAGCCTCTCTAAATGGAAAATCAAAGAGCTCAGTTTGAAAAAACAGTAATAACTTTCTCTGACAGAATTAAGTTAATATAACAAAATACCTAGGTATAAGAGTTTGCTGTTCTTTTTTTTTAAGTAAAGCTCAAAGCACTACAGAACTGAGTTACTGTTATTTAAAATGAAAGAAAGAATGAAAGAAAGGAAGGAAGGAAGGAAGGAAGGAAGGAAGGAAGGAAGGAAGGAAGGAAGAAAAGAAAAGAAAGAATCTGCCTAGCCAGGAGTCATCTGGGGCCCGGGAGAGAAGGAAATGAAGCCATTTGCCTAGTTTCGAATGTGCCGGGTTCTATTTTCATCCCCTGTCCAGCTGCTTGGTCCAGGCTGCCGCCATCTACCCCTTCTTCTCTCCCTTGGCCAAACAGAGCCACACAAAAGGGGAACATGGGCCAAGACTATTGATGGATCTCAGAGGAGGGAAAAGAGGATCCCATCTGCTCCAATGCTAGAGAGAAGGGCACTGGGAAGAAGCTGCCGCCGCTCCATCTCACGGCCTTTGCCAAGGCCTGTGGCCGACGAAAACAGGCTTGACTGGGACCTGGTTTTTCTACATTGGATGGTTAAAAAAAAACTACAGAAAACATTTGGAAGAGCTTAGCATGGTCTCTGCAAGGACGATTCCTGACAACCTTCTCTGACTTCCCTCCCCACCCCACCAGCGGTTTGTTTGTTCCTCAGCTACAAATACAATGGACCCCCAGGAAAAGACTTACCTATAGAGCGCAGCTAGCCAATCCTTTCTTAAAATAAAAAAAAAGCCAGCTGGAGGGTTCATTCCCCCTCCTTGGAAAGCCAGGCTGGAGAACTCTGCAGCAGCCTCAAAAGGCCATGCTCTAGGGGATGGTCTGCTCCTTCCAAACTGGAATTCCTGGGGCAGCTCAGGAAAGCTGGCAGCCCAGAGCCCCACTGAGGAAAGCTCCAGGCTGGGCAGTGACTCCACTGGGCTCAGGAGCCCAGGGCGACAGGTTCGCACACGAGTCCCAGGCAGGCTAAGTGAACACCACCCAGCCCTGAGCATGGGAAGAACACCACTTTTGTCTCCTCCTTCCATCTGAACTGGCTGCACAGGCCCCCACGTAAGCATGGGGCTGGCTGGCTCAGCCCCGCCCACCAAGAATTTTGAAAGATGCCATGGGTGTTGGGTTGATATAACAGAAGGGCTGAGGCAAAGTGCGCGCACACGCACGCGCACACACAAGCACGCACACCACAACACAGACCACCACCCTCAGCACCTCCTAAATGGCTCTGACAGGATTTTGTCATTGGAGCACATAGACTACCTGGAGATTGGTGCCGGGCCTGCCAAGTAGGAGAGGGCTGAAATGTGACTGCCGAAGCCACCCTCCCTCCCGCTTCTCCTGGCCTGTGAGCCCCCATTGCCATGGAGCTAGCTAGGGTGGCTCTGTCCATCCAGCCCCGCTAGGTTTTTTCTCCGGTGCCGATGCCGGAGAAGCCAAAATTCGTCGGTCCCCACAATCAGATTGCAAGATTAATTGCTCTCCTGAACAAACAGTTGCGGGGGAGAGCCAGCATCCCCCAAGGGATGTAGGCCCTGCCACAATGAGGGGAGTCTCAGACACATGGGGGGGGGTGCTGCAGGGCTGTGCTCACACAGAAGGCTTTATAGTCTGAGAGCCCTTCAAGTCTCAAACTGAATGATGCTGCCCGGGTGTTTGCCCGGTTCATGATGAGAAATAAACTCTGAAGGCAGCTGAGACTGAGGATGTCTGTTCCTGGGAGCCCACCCCATTGTAGAGACAGCCCTGAGGACCAGCCTTCGCCATGCCAGCATCAGGCCTGTCAGCGAGCGTCAGGCAAACAGATGCCAGGGGGAGTGCTCGGCTGCTCACTCATTCCTAGGTTGGGAAAGAGGGGAAGTGTCTCATTTCCTTCTCCCCACTCTCTACCCATGTCCTGAAGGCCTAGGCCCCCCCATCAGCAACAGTCAGGCCCCCCCTGGGCCTAACAGAGAAGGGAAAATAAGAGCCTGTACCAAGGTCCCCCAAAACAGACCATTTAGTGGCTGCCTCAGAGGGCCTCAGAGGGGGCTAGCAGCACCAAAAGATGGGCTTGAGGAAATTACCAGCAGCCTCGTTGTCTAAGACCATGGTCACCAAAGGGAAGTCATCTCCTAATGTACTCAATGCAATCACAAAGACAAAGCCCAAGTGTCCATACTCCAGGAAGTATCCAGACCTCAGGAGGCCTCTCCTGACGGGCGACTCTTGGGCTGGAAGTTTAGAACTCCCTGGCAGCTTGAAACCCAGATAGAATGAACTGGGCTTTTTGGTCAGGTCTCCTGGCCCTCTTTGCCCCATAGTCCTGCTCTCCACATGTATGTCTACTCAGGGTATGCTTGGGACCCAGGGAATACCTGGGATTCCCCTTCTGCCCACCCACTACATGTATCCATCAGACATCGTGCATCCCAGATGAGTGTTGCAAAAAGGGGACAAACCGAAAGCAGCCAATTTGAGGGGCCTACACCATTTAAGCTTCAAGGGTGGCCCCCCAGCATCTCCAGCTCCACACATCACAAGGCCTTTCATCTGGAAAGATCCCCACTCTAGACAGTGCATTTGGGGAAGGAGGGAGGCATGGGCAATGAGGAGCAGAGCCAATAGCAGGTAAGAGAGAGATGAACAAGAAGCAGCCCAGCTCTCACTTCCACTCTGCTACAATTCCCCCAACTCATCTTTAAGAGCCTTGATGGACAAAGCTGCCTCATCTCACGTACAAGGAAGCAAAAGTCAAACTCTGCCTTCCCCAGGACCAGCCTCTTTGACTCATCAAACTGATATGGAGGGACGACCATTTGGACCTGTTTGCGGGGCTCTATTCAGGCTGCTGCATTTTGGGGTGCCTTATCTTGGCTCCATTTTTTCAGTCTAACCAATGGCCAGCCAACAGAGCAGAGACTGGAAGCCCTGAAATGTGGTAGCCAGCATGCCTTTGGAATTTTCCCTTTCCATTAGTTCTGGAAGCAATCACGAGGACAGTCCTGCTTGAAGGCTGGGGAATGGACTGAATAGCCATCAGGCTCCCCAACCCCAACCCCCCAGCCCAGGCTAAAGGCTGGGACTGGGCAGAGAAGAGGGGTTAAGTGAACTGGCCTAGATCTGCCAGGCCCGTGAGCCTCCAGTGCTTTCTGGCACTCAGGAGTTCAAATCCTCAGCTTCAGAGGCCCCCAGACCGGTGTGCATTTCCACACAGAACTGAACAAAAGCATAGAACCTTGACACACAATGCCAGACTAGGTCCTTGGATCCATGGGGCTCACTGAGTCTACACGTCTCCTTGTATCTGTTCAAAGCTCCCACCCAAAGATCAGAAAGCATCCCAAATGAAGACAGGTGGACAAGACCAACCTTAAGCTCTCTCTCTCCAGGGGCCCTTCTTCATGCTGGAAGCCCATTGACAGTTGACTCACACTGCACAACTGATGACCAGAAAGTTCAGGGAGGAAGCCACATGTCTGATGAAGGACCATCTGGGGAAATGTCCACCACTCCCATTGGTTGAACGGGCAAGCCAGTCGTTCTTATACTCTTAGTCAGCTGCAAGAAAACCACAGAATGGGTAAGGACCAATCTCCTAAATGTGCCATCAGGGCAAGAGTGGGGCTGTGAAGGTCAGTAGGAGGGGTGTGCCAGGAGCCGAGGGGAGTCCTTAAGCACAGTGCCATAACCCCCTGACAGAGGTGTGTTTGCCAAGGGCCAAGAGGAATCCCTGAGCACAGCACTCACAGCCCCTGGACATTTTATTTTCAGCATCTCTGAAGGGTGTGAGGTGGCTGGAAAAGGGCATGAAAGAAAAGTTCCATCCTATCAGCAGGGATTCTCCCCAGGCTGAACCTCACCATGGGAAGCATGGTCCCCCATCTCCAGATAAAGCTTTGCATGCTCACTATTGTAAGAGTCCCAAAGCAAGTGCCTAAGGTGTAAGGTTTCTCTCTGAATGGTCAGCATAGACTCTGAGGCTGGCAGGGCTGGGAGAGGCCT
Source organism: Pseudochirops cupreus (assembly GCA_028627135.1). Classification (NCBI taxonomy): domain Eukaryota; kingdom Metazoa; phylum Chordata; class Mammalia; order Diprotodontia; family Pseudocheiridae; genus Pseudochirops; species Pseudochirops cupreus. Next base: position 395,988,944 of record CM053581.1, on the reverse strand, counting down.
TAGAACACAAGATGCCCCCCCACTCCCCGCAGACCTTAGTTTAGTTAGAAGATGGCAAAACTTGGGGGAGGGGCCTAAAAACAGAGAACCTGGAATGGTCCAGGTGGGAGGGACCTGAGAGGCCTTGGAGTATGATCCCTTTGTTCTGGGGGGTGGGGATGAAAATGGTGGTCCCTACAAGATATGAAGCCCTGTCTTGCGCCATTGAGCACCCAGGAGCCCTGCAGTGACCAACACCAGGCCTCAGACTGGACCATTTCTAAGAGTCAGGCTTTCCACCACTCCCCAGACTTGGTGCAAAAGAACATTCCCTTTCTAAAAAGTCCTACCATAACAATGGGAAAAAGGTTGCTTCCATTGGCTTTCTAATACAAATACAGTCTCATAGCTGGAATAATTACAAGGCAGACAGTTCTTCTTGGCAAGTCCTCAGTTGGTCAAATTAAGGGAAACATTTGATCTCCAAACAACCCTAATTCCTCTGTCTCTTCTCCACTTCTCCCAAATGCTGGTCACGTGTGCCGTGCAGAGTGCACACTAACACACATTTGTAGGTGAGTCCCCTACACACTTGCAATTTAGAATCACTTTGCTTATCATAAAAACGTATGGAAAAAATTCATCTACAGCCTAATTATTTTATTATAATTTAAAATGTAATTATAAAAGACTGATCTGAATGTAAATATCTCTCTTAAATATATTCCAAAGGAATTCTGAATTTAAGAAACTCCAATCACCTGGCAAACATTTCTGCTAAGTGCATAAGAATTACAGAATGGGGTGGGGGGGGGGGGGTGGCACTTCACTGGAATTGTGTGTGCAAAGGCTCCAGAGACAACATTTCACCACCAGAAGGTGATTGTCTCACCTGTGGTTTCTTCTTCATTTGCCCTGATACACACACACTCTCTCTGTCTCTGTGTATGTGTGTGTGTAAGGAAGAGTGACAGCAAGAGAGAGGAGGAAGAGGAGGAGGAGGAGTAGGAGGAGGAGTCATAACAGAAGTTTGGGATAGTGGCCCCAAGTTCAAATCCCAACTCCATCACTGCCCTATGACCTTGACCAAGTCATTATCCCTCCATGGACTTCAACCTCATCCTCAGACAAAAAGAGAGGTCCTACAGGGTAAGTCATTTCTAAGGGCCCGCCCAATTCTGGCCCTCAGCTATCCTGAGCAGCTTAGATTGAAGCTAAGCTCTTAATAGAGGTCACTGGGCTGTACCTCCACTGTGGGGATCCTAGGCTAGGCCACATGTTACAGCAAATACCCATAGGCACCATTTGTAAAGTTCCCAAAGGAATCTATCTTGGAGGAGGTAGATTGATCTATGAAAAATAATTAAAAGTGACCGATTTCTTAAAAAGGAGATTATGTCTCTTTGGAGACAGAGACAAGTCCCCGTTACATATGGGCGCCCTCTCCCATTCCAATTTCCTTCCTTGAAAAATGAAGAAGCTGGTCTAGACAATCTCTTAAGGCCCAAGCAGCTCTGGTATCCCAAGGTTTGATTTGTTTGAAATCACGTTTCCAGGCACACATGGATTCTGCTTAATCCAAAGCAATAGTCACTGGTTGGGTCTCTGTGTGTCCTGAGTCCTCGGTCTATGGTAGAAAACAAGAGGAAGGTGAAGACCCTCCCCTTCACTCAAGAAGCTGTCAATCAAGGCTGGTCAATGGCTCTGGAATCCAAAGACCTGGGTTCAGAGCCTACCCCTGATCCTTATTCCGAGGATGACCTGGGGCCAGCCACTCAGATTCTTCATCTGTAACATGAGGGGTTGGCCTAGCAGCCTCTGGGGCCCCTTCTAGCTTTCAATCTACGAACCTATGATTCTGTGACCCTGGCAGGGGGAGGTAGCTCCGAGACACACAGGGAAAGGACTAGGAATGGTCAGCTGGATGGGAATTGGGGACGTCTCCATGATGGAGAGGCCCCCTACAGGAAGAGAAGGATTTCAGTAAATGTAGTCAAGAGGGGAGCAGCCCAGAGGATGAAGAGGGAGACAGCCTGCATGAGGGCCCGTGATGGCAGTACAGGACAGGATGACTAGACTACTGCTGGCCTTCGATGCTGAGAACAGTCTGCTTCCCACTGGCCAACTCTGTTTCAGTAGAGTGGAGGAAGCCCATGGGAACTGTAAGAGTCCTGGTGGCCATCTCATCACCATTCAGGCCCTGAGCTGAGCTCCAGAGTCTGCAGCTTCTCCCCAACAGCCTCTGGGGAGCGCAAGGAAGCCATGCTCATCCCAGTCCTCAGCACCATGGCTGTCTGTCCAGCATCTTTTGAGGGTCAGAAACTGGCCTCAACAATGCAGGGAACAGTCATGACATAGCAATAGTCACCTGGGAAAACCAGAGAGACCTGGGAGGAAGCTAAAAAGTGACTTCTCTACCACGGGCCAGAACAAGAGCACCCTGGATGGCCATCCATACATTCCCAGGACTCAGAACTGGAAAGGACTTTGGAAATATCCAGAACAACCCCTTCATTTCACATAAGAGGGAATAGAGACCCAGAGAAGAGAAGTGACTTCTCCAAGGTCACACAGCAAGTCAGAGGCCCAGTCACCAAGTCCAGTGGGTGGTTCTCTATCACAAGATTCTGGTATAGCCAGATAGAACTCAAGGGCTAGAGAAAGCAGAGGGTGCTAGAGGAGGCCCAGCCACGCCCACGTCTGTTTAACACAGCCTCGAGGTGCCACAAATGCCCAACAAACTTGAGAGCCCCTGCTGATGGCTGATGCCACAATTACTGCCCCAGCCACCATCAGAACAGGGTGAGGAATTCAAATACCTTGGAAGGAATCTGAAATGAATGCTGTCCCTCCCTGGCCAGGGCTCTGCAAGGTCAACCCAGACACCCAAGTGAGGCTTGCCCATGAGTGGGCCGCCTGAGGGGGAAGGCAGAGTGTGACTCCCCTGTTCTGTGCCCCGCATCCTTACTTAACTGGCTTTCATCTTCCAAGTCAGCAGAGTAGACTGGGTAGACGTGGCCAAGGACCACCCTTCCCAAGCCTGAGTTCCAGAATGCTGTGCAACAACCACACATCCCTGAAGAGGACCAGGTCAAGTGCCAGGCTTGAGGTTGGATTCGCCAACTGCCTCTGACACATATTAGCTGTGGGATGCTGGGCAGGCCGATTCACCTCTGCGATTGCCTTCTCAGCTGGGAAATGGGGACAATTAGAGTGCTTACCTCCAAGGGCTCTTGGGAGACTCAAGCCAGGCAATATATAGGAAGTGCTTTGTCTACCCTAAAGCACACTGTGGGATGAGAATGCAAGCTGCTGCTATAACTGTTGTTACTGTCCGAGGCTCACAGGGTGTCACAGCAGCTGGAGGGGACCTGAGGCATGGTAGTCAGGCTGGTGAAGCCCAAGGACACAGCTCAGAATCCTGCTTGGAAAAGTAGCAAATAAAATACAAGGGAGTGCACAGACAGCAACTCCATGAAAATCATTTTCAGAATCTTTTCTTTTAAAGTTCACAGACCCCATGTTAAGAACCTCTCGTTCTCACCCAATTCTTCTTTTTACAGAGGAAGAGACTGAAGCTCAAAGAGGGAAAGGGATCAGCCCAAGGTCGCACAGATGATACATAGCAAAGCCAGGATTGAAACTCTGGAGTCTGAGAGTAGACCTGGTCCTCTCTCTTATGGTACACTACCCTGATGGCAGGAAACTGGGGGAGAGGGGAAGAGAGACAGACAGGCACAGAGACAGAGACAGACACAGGCAGGAAAAACCTCTGAAAGCTTTGCCACCATGGACAATAAGGATATCTTTTCTTGTTGAAATTTTCCAAGAACTATAGGAAATTCTTTCTTTCTTTCTTTCTTTCTTTCTTTCTTTCTTTCTTTCTTTTTCTTTCTTTCTTTCTTCCTTCTTTCCTTCCTTTCTTCTTTTCTTCCTTCATTTCTCTTTCCTTTTTTCCTTCCTTTCTTTTTTCTTTCCTCTTTCTTTCTTCCTTCCTTCCTTCGTTTCTCCTTCCTTCCTTCCTTTTTTTCTCTTTCTTTCACATGACTTACTCTTCAGCATCTGTGGCCTTCAGAAGGCTCTGGGTTTTTTAGGCCCCAGATCCCTCCAAAAAGCGTTCATCAGCCCTGAAAATCAATATTTGATAAAGGCCCATTGTTGATGGTAGAAACAATTGTTTCTGTTTTTCCTGTTCCTGGCAGGCGGGGGTGACTGCTTCTTCATCCCCCCACCCCCACCCCATGCTCTCTCAGGCTTCTAGAAAGACCAAATTCACGAGCTCTGCCCAAAGATCAAGTCCAAGCTACATCTTTTCCTAGGACCAGAATAGTGGTGACTATCTCTTAGAACAGCTCCCAGGGCTGCACTTGGAATCAGGAGATCTGGCTTCAAATGCCACCTCAGAGACTTCTGTCCATCCAGCTTTGCTCATAGGCCCACTAGGTGCCAGCCATTATCTTAGAGACTGGGGATATAATCATCAAAACACGGCACAATGGGGAGGGAGGCAGGGACAAGTCTACGTAGGAACACTACCACTATGATGGCAGGCTCATCAGCTGCCTCCATATTTTCATCTGAAAAATGGGCCCTTTGGACTCCCTTGGTCTCTGAAGGCCCCCGACACTCAAGACTGGGGATCCCACAATCATGATCATGGTACAGAATCTGAGGACAGTCCATTGGGGTCCAGGAGGGACTCCATTTTTCTGAAGACAAAACCAGGGTTGAGAGAAGGGAAGGGATGTGCCCACTGTTACACAATCACTAAGGTGCCAAGCTGGCCCAAGACCCAGGGCTCTGCCCACCATCCCACTGTCTCTTCCTCTCACCTGAAGTCCATCTCCTCATCTATAAAATGGAGATAGTGAGGTGTTGAACCTACCCTGCAGGCTTATAAGGAAGTCACTTTGCAAATCTACAGAAACTGGAGCTGTTGTTCAAAGGGCAATGCCCTGTGACTGTTAGCCTTACCCTACATCTGTCCTCATTCAGATCATGACAAATGTCTACAAGAAGCTAGAATTTCTATGGGGCGAACTCCAACAAGCCTCCCTGGCTCATCCCTCCTCTCCTTTTCAAACATGGACTCCCAGGCCCTCTTTGCCTCCTTTGCCCAATGCCTCCAAATTGGCAGACAGAGACGGCAACCCATCAGCGCCAGACAATGAGCGAGACCTGAAGGGGGCTCAGCTCAGTTCTAACATCACAATCCTCCCAAACAATCACCCCCAGGGGCTCTGGGAGTTGGGCATCCACACATTCTGGCAATGGCTGCTCAGCAAGAGACAGGCAACTATCCTGTTTCCACATCCTTGGGTTTCAGAGTCGGGGGAAGGGGGGGCAGGGAAGAGAGACCCTGCTTGGGAGAGGGTCAAGGTCAGATCCCTAGATCTGCCCCTTCCTAGGGAGGTGACCCTAGTTAAATCCCTTCCTGTCTTTGGACCTGTTTTCTCATTCTAGACTGAAGGGCCACCAGGTTCCTACCATCTCTAAAAAACCAAGATAGCTGAGGCCATCAGCCTCACGGACTGCCTCATCAGCTCTGCATAGACCGGCCTTCGGCAGTCAGGAGGTTTAGTTTCTTTCTTAGGATCAGAGGGCTTTCATAAACAGATTTACTTAAGAGAACCCAAGGAAAAATAAAAAGATTAACGTACCCCTTCCCCCACCCCAAACATGAAATGAGAAATAGAGCCTCTGTTCTCATTGATTACACACGCCTCCCTCTTGGAAACCAATATCAGAATGGCTTCATTCACTAGTGCCCGGAAACCACTTTTGCTCACGGGGTAGGATGGGGGGGGGGCGTTGTTTTTGAGTATTTGCTCATTGATGAACCAGCTTGAAATGGATGATCTCATCTTTCAAATATTTGTTCATGCCCCCTTATTTTCCCCCTTTTAGTTTGCCTGTTTGAGAAAGGGTCTGCCCTACACCAAGGCAGCCATATCTGCCCAGCAGGGAGGAAATCCAATATCACCCAAGCCAGAGCTCCGATTCACATAGTACCTACCCTGCCTCCCCTAGGCTGCCTTCTCCTTCTCCTCAATGCATCCTCAGAAAGGCCAAGGCCATGTGGTGGAGTGAGCCCAAAGCAGAGGTCCACCCAGTCCTCCTCAGAAGGCACCATCTTGCCCAGCAGACAGCACTGTTCTGGCCCCATGGTAATCACCTGTTAAGTAAAGTGGGCTGCTGGTCCACACCTGTTCCAAGCAGAAAACAAATGATGCTGTACTTATGGGAAAATGCCTCATTAGGACCCGTTTCAGCTTTCTGAAAGGAAGGTGTCACCCACTCTGGGGTCCTGCCACCCCAGAAGAGCCAAAGACTGGGAGAATGGCACTGATGGCCACCAGGGAGACCCTGTGCTTTGCTTCAGCCTGTCCACCAGGAAAGTAAAGAGCTGCCTAGCTGAGGACGGCTAAGTCCTCTGTCATCCTCCTTTCCTCCTCTTCCTCCTTCCTTTCTACTCCTCCTTTTCCTCTTCCTCCTTTCCTCATTCCTTCCTCCTCCCCCTCATCTTTCTCTTCCTCCTCCTTTCCTCTTCTTCTCCCTCCCTTCCCCAAGACACTAGGAAGCTTGTCCACCTCTCTGCCTAGCTTCAGCCCTAACCTCCCTCCCAGGGATCCCAGGAGCAATGATCTCGGAACAGCATCTGTCCTGACGAAGAGGGGAGGGGGCCCAGGGCCCAACCCTCTGACGGCATGCCACACGCACACAATGGCACATAGGCCCCATGCCTTCTCTTTTCCTTCCAATCATATCTCAATATTTTAAATTCAGGAAGGGCAGAAATCCAGAGGCACCATCGGCAGAAGTGTTTACATGTCGATTATGCCTGGCTCACTCTCTTACCCTGTCCTTAACCCTAAAAAAGCATTTTCTTTCCTCTCTTTCTTTGCTTTTTTTTTGTCTCAATGGGGTGTTCTGTCCCCCAAGAAAGCAGGGCCAGACTCCCAGAATCATCTGTCTGGGCACATTTTCCTAAAACAACAACAGCGACAACAATAAAAACCTACCAAAAGCCTAGAGCAAGGAGCCTGGACACAAGCGGGGCGTGGTGAGCAGGGTACCTCAGAGGCTCACACTCTTTCTCATTTGTTCTAGGAATCAATCCAGTAGTTCCAATTCCATAGCAAGGCTGGTCACAGCTCAGCTGGTTGTTTGTGGGAAGTGGAATAACAAGGCTTCTCATTTGGGTTCCTAAAGGGACAGCCATTTTTGCTGAATACAACTCTACAGGAACAGGGGGGGCAGGAGTGGGCCACTCTTACCTTTTAGATGTCCACTACCCCCCTATCTCTCCATACCTTCCCTCCCAAGGGCCCTTCAAACCCAGCAATTCGACAATTCCAGTAAAAGAAAACCCTCTTAACTCTTACCAGGGCTTTTGCTAAGAGCTCATGTGGGACAAATGTGGATAACTAGCATTGCCAGCAAAACCCACCATTCCACACATGACAACGCCACTGGCAATGTTTTTACAAAATTCTCCAATTCTCAGAATTGTAATTATGAAAAGTCTCCTCTCCCCTCCCAACTAGACTGAAGAATATACCAGTTCTAATAATTTAATAAGCCATTAAATATGGCCTCCAAAGGGGAGGGCATAGGGTCAGGTTGGGGGAGAAGGCAATGAATTTCTCCACCCACCTCCACAACTGTCCAAACTTTCTTCTGAAGCTTAGAGCCTTGGAGTAGAATGCTGGCTGAAATGAAGACAGGTCCAAGGGAGCTGGCGGCACATTCCATGTTGATGGTCAGCACCCCCGTCCCCTCTCCCCCCCCCCACCTTCTCCCAACTCAGCCTTCCTACCGCTAATGAGAAGCCAGGCAATGAACCAGTTATCTGTACCGAGGGCCCATCTGCCAGGGAACTGGCCTTCCCCAAATCAGCCTTCCATTAAATAAGCCTTACATTGACTGGTCGGGAATTCTTTAAGAAAGTTCCAAGTGAGATTAGGTCTCAATTCTGTACTCATTATGTGGGGTGTTTTATGGAGTCCCCCAAAATTTCCCCGGCTACCCCATTATTTTTCAGACAAAGCACCCTTCCCCAAACCACAATGGCGGGAGAGAAGAGGACAGGGAGGGGAAGGAGCAGCAGAAGGCATGCCAACGAGTTGGGGGTCCTCAGATTTGGCCATTTTCAGGGGGGAGGCAGTACAGTGTGGAACTCTGTGTGTTCTACAACAGGCAAAAAGGCCCACCAACTCTGTTTCCATCTGTCTGAAGGTCCACACCCTCAGCCTCCTCTGCAGGAATCCGTTCCCCATTGCCATCAAGGCCATGATGGCCTTAAAGAGGGCTTGCCCAGCTGCCCACCTGCTAGCCATTCCTACTTCCTTTCTTGTTCTCTCAGCCTGGCCTTGCCAAGCCTTGTGTGACCCACCTCCAAATGCCCACTTAATACAGCCGGTTTGGACTCATGCTGCCATAAAAAAACAACTCAAAGAGCATTGGATTGAACTGATTTCCAGATTGGTTTTGGCTGAAGTTGGCGGGGGGGGGGGGAGGGAGGGAATCTGGGAACCCCAAGCAGCTCAAGAGAAAATCCAACTAAGGGTAGAGTTGGGCAGGTGAGAAATGAATCCAGGGTCAGAGAAGTTTAAGAAGGAAGGAGTCAGGGCTCCCAAAAAAGACCCTGGGTACCCATTTGGGAGGTAGATTTGAAAGAGCTCCCTTGCACATTTTCCCCTTTATTGTGGGGTGCAGGCTGCACAAAAATAAAGCTTTCAGAATTGGAATTCATCTTGTATGCTTTTTGCGGGCACCCAAGGGCAGCTCTAAGGCTCAAAGGCTCAGCTATTCCCCGGAACAAGGGCCTGCTCTCTCCAAACTGAGAGGGGCTTCAGGACAATAAGCAGCATCTCTCCAGCCCTTTTACCCTGGAGCTGTTGGAGATACTGCCTTCTAGGAGTGTTCCACAGAGAAATCCCTCCAATTAGTATCTAAATAGTCACGCACACGGAGCAGGCGCAGAAAGTTAAAAAAAAAAAAAGAATTATGTTCCTGAGGAATTCAACATGGATCTCACTTTAGAAAGGAAAAGGGAGGGAGGGAGGGAGGGAAGGAGAGAGAGAGAGAGAGAGAGAGAGAGAGAGAGAGAGAGAGAGAGAGAGAGAGAGAGAAGCAGGCCCAGAGAGCCTGTCCACTGAAAAAGTGAGGATGGTCAGGGGCGCAGACACAACTCACTATAGCGCTCACCATTAAGCCTGCACTGCCCTTGGAGAAGGTTGTTAAGAAAACTGAATGGGAGAGTAGGGCAGACACACTTACATTGCCTTTCTTCTTTTGGGCCTTTCCTTGTACTTAAAAAAAGGGTGGAGGGGGCAAGGTCCCACTAAAGGAAACAAGGAAGGCTGGGAAGGTGGCCCAGGCCAGGTCAAGGGGGGCCTTGTGAATTCAGAAATGCCAGCAAATGTGGACCTTTGTCCAAGAAGACCCAGACCCCTCCTCCTGTCTTCTCCTTCTTCCTTCTCCTTCAACTCTTTGGTTGGAACAAGTTGGAGGGGAAGAGGACCCACCAACTCTTTCTGAAGACTCAAATAGTGTGAAACCCAAAATTTACAAGCTTGATTCCCAAACTATCAGGGTCACGGAGACTCAGAAGGGCCCCCTTTCCCGAGCAAGCTGGAGGGGAGACTTTCTCAAACTTCATTTCCCTCCTTGGCACTAAAGCCCAATGGCTGCCCCCCACCCCACCCCACCCCAGGCCAGGCCAGGCCGCTGCTTCCCAGAACAAATTAACCTGCCACGTTACCAAGTGCCAAGCAACTGGCTTGTATTTGATGGGAAAGTCTTACCGGCTTCAGATGAGAAGGGACCCCTGGACTCGTGGGATGCGGGGGAACCAGTCAGTTCACGCTGCAGTCAGTCCTGAAGCCTCCTGTGCAAATCAGAGAGAAGCACATATACTCACTGGCACGCACGGAATCTCTACGGGGGTACGGGAGTGAGGAGTGAGGGGAGAGAGGGAGGGAGAGAGAGAGAGAGGAGGAGGAGGAGGAGGAAGGAGGGAGAGCAGACAGGACCCAGGAGCAGGCTGGGTCCAGGGAGAAGGCGGTCCTTACCTAGCAACGGGGCTCCGGGTCGCGGCGGAGGCGGAGGCAGCAGCGGCCCCGGACCAGCTCGCCGCTCCCAGGCCGTTCGCCCAGCCCACAAGGAGCGCAGGCTGCCAGCTCCCAGCCACGACAACAATAGCGGGCTGAGAGGGATAGCGTGAAAGGGAAAGGAAAAAGAGAGGAGAAGAGAGAGGGAGGAGGGAGGGAAGGAGAGTGAGGAGAAGAAGGGGGGTTGCGGGGGGCTGGGGGGGGGGGGGAAGAAGCGTGTTAAGCTCGTCTGGCATTAACAAGTCCTGAATGAAGAATGTTAGCAAACACACAAACAGCATGCCCAATGCATGCTAATGGTCCCGGCTTGAGCCTGATATGATGAATTATTCAGCAGGCAAAAAGAGGGAGAGGAGAGAAGAGAGGAGAGCAGAGAGAGGA
>CM053581.1:395928873-395977969 GCA_028627135.1 Pseudochirops cupreus | reverse complement strand
AGAGAGAGGGAGGGAGGGAGGGAAGAGAGAAAGGGAGAGAGAGGGAGAGAGGAAGGGAGAGAGAGAGAGGGAGAGAGAGAGAGAGAGGGAGGGAGAAAAGGAGAGAAAGAGAGAGAGAGAGAGGGAGGGAGAGAGGGAGAGAGAGAGAGATTATGTGTTGCTCTGCCTCTGAACTCAGTGGCTTTCTGGAGATGGGCTGTGTTTTTCATCACAAGCCCTTTGGAACTATAGTTGGTCACTGTGTGGATCACAGTGCCCAAGTCTTTCAGACTGGCCCCACAATATTGTTGACCCCCAATTCAGTGCTGTGTTCTGTCTGTGTGATCAGATATGTGATCGTGTTGCCGGCCAACACTTCTGTAGCGCCTTAATGCTTTACTCTGGGATTTTGTTTAACCTTCCCCACAAGCCTGGAAGAACAGTCCACTTTACAGATGAGGAAACTGAGGCTCAGAGATTAAGTGACATATCCAGGATCACACAGAGGAGACAACAACCACAAAGGGATTCATATGTGGATCCCTTGGGCTCCCCTTCCAGCACTCTGGCTATGTGGCCCTTCAACAAGGATATGGCTGGGCACCAAGATCTATTCTAAAGTCTAACTCATTATAGTCCGTCAGGTGGTCCCTGCTTTTCCTTAGTGGCAACTAGGTGGCACTGTGGCTAGAAGGCTGGGCCTGAAGTCAGACCTGAGTTCAAGTACAGCCTTAGACACTTAGTAGCTGTGTGACCCTGGGCAAGTCACATAAGTGCTGTCTGCCTCAGTTTCCTCATCTGCAGAATGGGGACAATAACAGCTATCACCCAGGCTTGGGTGAGATAGGATGAGATAGAATTTTGTGAAACACTTCACAACCCTAATCCTAAATGTGCCTCGTATATAGTAATCCCTGTATGGTTATTCAATAATGCTCCTTCTCTTCCTCCTTCCACGTGATTGTCTTAGTAAGTTCCTGTTGGTTAGGATTGATCTATGTTCTCAGGTCCAACCCCCAGAGAGACTAAAGAACATTCAGTTAACAGGAAAAGCCAGAAATCCTTTCATTGGTTCAGGCATGTGTCAGTGTTCCTCCCAGGGGCCTGGGGAAATTAGTTTGTTAGCACCTGGAAAGGGTTTTTTTAATTTTTCATGGGAGCATCATCTAATTTTAGATCTGTTTGGCAGCTCAGAGACCGTCTAATCAGCCATTGATAGAATTTGGAGATGGGAGAAATTTAGTCTCTTCTTATTCATAACTGCCACATTTTATGGAGGAAACAGCTGAGTCCCAGGAAGGGTCTTGCCCAGAGTGACCCAGAGCTGGAGTTTGAATGCACTTCTCCCCTCTCCAAATCTCAGATCCCCTCAGCTTCCTGACTCTGGCCATTGGCTTCTAGTGAGCTGTTAGCCAACCATGGATGGATAATGGCAGCATTACACTTCACACTGAACCTCAACCCACTGTTGGATAGCCCAACACCGTGAGGCTGTAAATCTAGTTCTGGAAGGAATCTCAGAGGCTGTTGTTCCATCCCCTGGGGTTGACCGAAGATAGGAATCCAGATAGGAAGGTTCCAAGGCAGGATTGGAACCCAAATATTATGACCCCTGAGTCGGTACTCCTCCCAAACATTTGATAGACATAGAACTCTGTAAGACTGAGACCAGGAAGACATGGCTCTTTTAATCAGATGCTCAATGACCTTGAGGCCTTGGTGACTGAGAGCAGGAGGTGGGGATTTCATTTCTGGGTCATTGACAGGGAATTGCCTTGTTTGAAAAAAAGAAGGAAAAATGTGTTTCATCATTTCTCCAAAAATGCTCCTGTCTGTCAGGTTTGTTAGTGAGATCTGTGAAGTGCCAGAAGTGAGGCTGGGATTATCGGGGGCTGTGAGCTGCAAGACCGGCCCTGCTTACACTGGGCTGTTTGCCCTTGTTTCTGCAGGAGTAAGGACTGAGAAAGGAGGTTTGTCCTGGAAGGAAGAGGTGCCTCCAGAGGCAGCAGTGGGAGGATTGAAACCACCCAGGGAATGCCAATGCCGTCTGACCTGCTGGATGTGAGGTGAGCCAAATCTCTCTTTATATGGGTACAGATCTGGGTGTGCCTAGGTCATGGGACATATTGCATAGGTCATACACACACACACACACACACACACACACACACACACACGATACAGGGTGTCTGATGGCATCAGGATTATTGGTCCGTTGCCATCAGCAAGACGCTTCCCCACTTTGCTCCCATATTTTCTTATCTGAGATGATCTTCAAAGGCCCTCCCAGCTCTGCTGGCCACTGTCCTAAGGGAATGTATTCCTCTGCCTCAATTTACTGCCTCTGAGCCTCCGTTTCTCCATCTGTAAAATGAGAAAACACCCTGGAGCGTCACCCATGAGCCTTAGGATTGCTTTGAGGATTAAACGAGATGCCCCAGAGGTGTCTGCTGTCCTGGTCATTAACCCAGTTTATTGCCTTTCCTTTGGGTCTCCAAGGCCATTGAAATCTAGCTTCTCTTCAGAAAAGAGGGGCTGTTTGCTGCTAGTGAAAATCTGGCAGAAGTCAGAGGGGTTTGGAGGAATTCAGAATAGGGAGGGAAGCATTACATCGAGGAGAATGCTTTGGGAATAGGAAGGGGAGGCAGAAGGAGCCCTAGACTCAGAAGTGGGAGACCTAGCTTGGAAGCTGAGAGAGAGTTGGGGGGTAGGGACAGAGAGAGGAGGGAGAGAGAAAACAGGAGGGAGGGGAAAAAGAGAGAGAAAGGGGGGGAGAGGGAGAGGGAGGGAGGGAGAGAGGGAAGGAGAGAGAGAGGTGGGGAGAGGGCTTTGCTACCTCAGAGTGAAGGCAGGAAATCTGAGGCATGTGTGCCCCACCAAGGTTGCACTGGGTCCATGACTGTGCAGAGCAGGTGTGCTATCAGAGGCACTGGCCCATGCCCTGGGACCCCTTTTGGCAGATGGGCAGTTAAGTTCCCATGGAACTTGGCTTTGATGCCTCAGAAGAATGGGTCAGGGCAATGGGAGCTTGGGGTCAGGGGTGGGGTGCCTCCAGTTGGGAGGGTACAGACCCTCAGAGTACAGACAGCCGTCCCTGAACTGGGACCCCTCTGCAGTATCCCCAGGAGGTGACCACCACTCTGTTTGCACGCCATTTTATTTCTATGCTCACAGGAGCCTGGGCTTGAGTCTGGAAGGGGCCTCCAGAACCTCTTGTCCCCACTTGCCTTGCTTTACTGGAGAGGGACCCTAGGTCTGGGGAGGTGCTTTGCCCAAAGTGCCCAGGGGCAGGATTCGAAGCTCTGCCTGGCTGCTGTCTCCCTGAAGCTGAACAAGACTAATGTTTATCGAAATGTTGAGCGCTGGGATTAAGCAAGCCTGGTCCTTGTCCTTAGCCTGTATGTTCTGGAGTTGGCTTAGGAAGTGGCATGCAGTGGGGAGGAGTCCCTGGGCCCCCCCACCCCGAGGAGGGGACAGAGGAGGCTAGGATTGTTTTCACGGTTACCATTATTACGAGTTGCTTCAGAAAGATCAGCGGATTCTCGGCTTCAGAAAGATCAGCGGATTCTCGGCCAATCCATCAGCACACATTTATTAAGCACCTACTGTATGCCGGGCTGCCAGGTACAAAGGCAATGGCTCCCTACTATTTTTCTTGATATATTTTGCTCTCCCATTTCCAAGCAGATTCCTCCCCCCTCTCCTACCTAGAGAGCCCCCTCTTATAGCCAAGAGCCACAGTCAGAAGAAAACACCAGTGACCCAGTGTGGCAGTGGAGGCAGCCTCCTCAAGGAGCCCAGGAGTCTGATAGTCAGCTCCAGGCATCCAAGTTCAGGAAGGCTAGAGGAAGAAGCCCAGGATAGTGAAGAGCCTGGAGACTGTGCTGCAGGGGAGCCCCGGCAGGCCCTTAACTGGAGAGGAGAGGGCCCAGCAGAGACATATGAAAGCATGGATTTCTGAGCTGAATGAGACATTGTGGGCCAAAGCCCTCATTCTATAGGGAGGGAGGCTTAGGTGATTTTCCTGGAGTCACAAAGCTAGGAAAAGTCCAAAGCAGGACCTGGTCTCAGATCTTGCCAGCTGTCCACCCAGAGCTCTATTGAAGGCTCCCCTGCAAACATGAGAGCTTTATCCAGGTGTTTGAGGGGCTTTCCTATGGAAGGCAGAGTAGATGTGTTGTTCTTGACTCTCTAGGGCTGACTTAGGGATGTGTGGGGAATACAGAGAGGCAGATTGGGACCAACAGATGAAAATGTTGCCTGCCATCGGATTCCCACACCATGAGAGCTGGGTCTTGACCCCAAGACTCTAAGTGAAGGCTGGATGCCCCTTCTCATTGTAAAGAAGGCACTTGAAAAATCTTGGAGCCCTGTTGGAATTAGGGGAATTGTTCATGATTGATCTCTAAGAACCCTGTTTAAAAATCCCCCATCTGGAGATTTTATCTTAAAAATTTTTTTATTGATGCTATTTTTATAAACTGTCCCTTCCCAATCACTCCATAGTAGAAACCCACCTTAGAATGAGTCACTGTAAGCAAGCAGACCAAATCGACACGTTGGCCATGTCTGAAAATGTGTGCCTCATTCCAAATTAGTTCCTTCTCTGTAAAGTGAAGCCTGACGAGCCACTTTCTGAGCCCCCTTAGGCTTGGAGGATCCTTCCCCTCTGTGTGAGACCAGAGCCCCCTAGGGCAGACAGTGGCCAAGGCCTGGGGGGCCGGCTGGTCTGTGCAGCCCCTGGAACAGAGCTGAGCACAGAGGAAGCCAGGCAAACGGACTGGTGAGCTAGTTAGCTACATGCATGTACACACACATATATACCCAGCCTTGACCTTCCCTGTTCTAAGGCTCTCCCAGCTCTGACAATCTGTTTTTTTCCTCCCGGCCCTGATTGTTTATTATCTTATCTGGCCCTCAGATGGAAGTGGCATGAATCTTACAGCTTGAATCTTACAACTTCCTAGGCCTGCTTTGAAATCCAGGGTTTTCTATTTTCACTGCCCTCCCCCAAAGCCACCCCAGGCATCTATTTTCAGCACTGCTGCAGATGCCTCAGGCATTGAGACCAGAGGAGGAGAGTTTCCCCTGATCCTGAACTGGCTACAAGTAGGTCCCTGTTTCCCTTGTGGCTGCTTCTAGCCTTCTGCTCCCAGAGGCACCCCCAGCCTGGTCATCGGAGCTCTGAGATCTGTGGGTCCTTGGCTCTCAGGGGAGGTGGTGCCAGGTTGGGGAGGTATGCCCTGGGCAGGGGCCCTGCTCCACTTGGGGCCTGGGCTTCTCCCTGCCTTCTCAGCTATCTTGCAACTTTTTTCATCCACAGCAGTGATGCAGTCCCCTTTGTCATAGGACTTCACTCTTTCTGTGCAAACCACTGTTCTGGACATCAAGGCAAAGACAGGGGCAAAGGCCAGAATTGAGCCCCACTTCTCCTTTAAAACAGAAAGGACTTCTCTCTCAGTGTGCCTGGGAGGGACACAATGGAAAGATAAGAAAATTGAGTCTCAGAGATAAGAGGTGAACTGGCCAAGGTCACTTGGTTTTGTGCTCAGTGGCCTTCCTGTGTGCCATGCATTGCTACCCCATGACACTGTCAATGTGGTCAGCAGTGAGGCAGCTCTCTAGAGGAATGCCTGAGTGCTCTGTCCAGGAGTC
Organism: Pseudochirops cupreus; assembly: GCA_028627135.1. NCBI lineage: Eukaryota > Metazoa > Chordata > Mammalia > Diprotodontia > Pseudocheiridae > Pseudochirops > Pseudochirops cupreus. The sequence goes on along the minus strand of CM053581.1, from coordinate 395,972,335 downwards.
TCATCTTTTCAGATGATGTCTTTGTATGTGTGAATAGAATAGAGATCTGAAGACATCCTTAGGAGTTCCAGTTTGTGGATGGCCTGAGGCTAGGAGGGACAGCCTTTGGCATCCAGCAGATGTCTGCCAGCCAGGGCAATAGACAGAAAGGAACAGGATGACATTCAGGAGGCTGTAATGGTAAATGGTGTAAATGGTCTGTACTTGCTTTAAAAAAGAAAAAAAGATGTCCATGAGTGCAGAAAGTATAGCCTGACCACAGGTCCTGTGAACAAGGCCTGGATGGTTCAGTGGACTGCAGACTTACATCGAATCAGTTGATTGGTCAGTCAGGAAATAGGTACTTATTAATTTCCTGCTGTATGCCAGACACTGTGCCCTGGACACAACAGACTCTGGTCTCAGAGCTCACATCCTCTTGGGGCCACCATATGACTTGGTCAGCCCAAAGCCCAGTGCAGTCTTACGCTGCCCAAGAGGGGAGAGCTTCTAGGACCAGGGAGGGCTCTGCCCTGGTCAGGCCACACCTGTGTCTTGTGTGCAGATCTGAAGGTCACTGGAAGAAAGGGGAGGCACAGCCATAGAATCTGAGGGGGGATGAGTGAGTCAGGTGGGGTCTAGAAGGGGGCCCACAGAGAGAGAAAGTGTCTGAGGCTGGATTCAAACCCATGCTTCCTGACTCCAAGTCTGGGGCCCTGTCTGCTAGAGTGGCTCCCAGGTGACGTCATAGAAGGTGTGTAATTGATGTGGGGCTCCTGACTAACCCCCTAGATCCCCCCCAAGGGGCTCTGATGGGCTCTTCTTGTCCCAGAGATGCATCTTTCCCAGGCCTTTTTGGACAGTACCAAGGGACTGACTTTTAGGAAGAAACCACAGGACTGGTTGTGAGGCCTTGAGGTCCCCTGTCTGCCCCCATCTCCCTCCCCAGGCCTCAGGGACCTTGGACTCCTTATGGCATTCCATCCAGCTAAGCTAGCCCCTGCAAGACACCCTCCCTAAGGCTTATCAGCAAAAAACAAGCCTATTTGCAAAGTGGCCAGCTAAACATTGTCCAAGTGAAAGAAGTTGTGAATTAAATTAGAAAACATTTGTACTGAGCAGACATGATTGTGTCGATCCTAATGTGGGTGTTTCAGGAGCCAGGATCTCTTGTGATTCTCACAGCAGAGGCTGGTGCTAAGATTCTCTCCTGGTGTAGATAAAGACACAGCAGCGAGAGAGTGCCAGGGCTTTGGCCAAGGCCACACAATGGGGGAGAAGGGGACTCTCTGAGACTGGAGGCTGCCCCCTCTGGGAGGTACTGAAGCAGCTGTAAGGATTCCTGCCCGGCTGCCTCCTTCTTCTTTCTCTTCCTTCCCCTTCCTCCTCTTCTTTCTCCCTCCTCTTCCTCCTCCTTGTCCTCCTCTGTTTCTAGGCCCTACCATTTATAAAAAGCTTCCTCATTATAGCCCTGGGAGGGAAAAATTAATGTTTCCATTTTGTAGGTGAGAAAATGGAGGCTTAGGGCAGGGCATAAGTGAGACCATTAAAAGTGGCAGAGGAAACCCAGGCATCCAGGTCTGAGCTGGAATCTCCTTCAGCTTAACTGACCTGGTCTCCTAGACATGGCCTTCCGTCTCCCACCTGTACACCTTTATGCAGGCTGTGCCCCATGCCTGGTGTACTGCCTCCTACTCCCCCTCAAGTCTTGCCTCCCCTGGCTTTCGTCACCCCTCTCTCTTTCTATCTCACACACACACACACACACACACACACACACACACACACACACACACCACCACCACCACCACCACCACCACACACACACACCACACACACATGCACACACCACACACACCCCCCACACACCCCCCCACACCATACACCACACACACCCACACCACATACACACACACCACACACACATATACCTACACACCCCACACCCTACACATACCACATACACACACACCACACACATACCCACACCATACACCACACACACCCACATCACATACACACACACCACACACACATACACACACACATACACCCCACACCCTGCATACACCACACACACACACACACACACACACACACACATCACACCCCACATGCCACACACACACACACACACACACACATACACCACAACAACCCTTGTTGGAGGGTCATGGGCCTGGTGACATTGACCTGTCTAAGTTCACACAGGTAACAGATGACAGACCTGGGATTTGAACCCAGTTCTTTGGACTCCACATCTGAGGCCTTTTCCCCTGTATCACACCACGAAGTCAGACCTCCTCATTTGGCACATGAGGAAATGTCCTGGCTAGTGGCTCTCTTGGCTTTTAACCTCAGTTTCTCCATCCACAAAATGGGGAGGATGACCGTGGCCACACTGCTTCCTGTCCCTGTTTGCAGACTGCCAGACACCTTGCAAATATGAGTGAGGGTAACAAGGACTGGCGAGGTTTCAGAGGCACAGGAGAAGTGGGGAGGGGGAGCACTGCAGGCCCTGGGGGCCAGACGACTGAGACACCCCGAGCCTGTCTAAGGAATGGCAGAGGTTGGTGCAGACGGTGTAGAGCGTGTAGAGGGCACAACTGGTAGATTGAACTCGACTGAGGACTGGAAGGAGAGGAAGGGGCAGGTTGTAGAGGTCTTTAAAAGCCAAACAGGACATTTTGTATTTGATACCACTGGAGTGTACTGGGGAGCAGGAGGCAGCACACGGCCAGACTCAGCCTTTAGAAAAATCACTTTAGAGGTTGAATGGACGATGGACTGGAGCCCAGGCTAGCCCCCAGAGAATCCTGGGGACAGTGGGAGTTTGGGGCTAGCCCTAGGATTTCATCTGGGTAGGGAGTCCCATGAGGAAATCCTCTAGGCCTGTATTTGAAGAACTCCTTCCATTTGACGCTGTGGGTAAGAACCTCAGAGGCTCCAACAGAAAGTCCACTCTGTCCAGGAGTGAAACAGGTATTCTCAGGCAGTGGTGAATTGTTGTCACTCCGCTGCCTGGGGAGACAGGGAGTTCCCCATCTGCGGAAGGCTTAAACCAGTGACTGAATGAATATAAACTAGGGCTTTTCTAGAGAGTGGATCACCCAGTGCAGTGGAAGGGGCCCAGAGCTAGTGGTATTAGGACTCGAATTCAGATTCTGCTCTGATCACTTTTTACCTACACTTGTAACCTTGGACCAGTCTTGTCTTGTATCTAGGCCTCAGTTTCCTTCTCTGGCATCCTCAAATCTTGGTCAGACCGGGTTAATGAAGCTGCCCACCAAGGTCCCTTTCCACTGTGGGATTCTGTCCCTTTGAGACTGGCTGCAGAGAGAGTGAGGAGGGGCGGGCAGGCTGGGGCCCGGAGAGCCTTTTGCCTTTTGTCTCCAGGCCCATCCTGGGCAGGGAGAAGAGGCCCCCCTGCCCCGTCCAGAGGCAGACTGGGCTTCTGTTCTGCCTTTGACCTTGGCTGGTTCCCTGAGCTGGCGGACTTTGCCTGAGCCGGCTACAAAATGTCTGCCTCTCCCTGGCCGCCATTTTGTGTTTGCTCCTGGGCTCCCAGAAGCCGTGGTAGAAATGGAAACCAGACCGACCAGGCAGGCCCGGCAGAGGCCGCAGCTTCCTCCTCCTCGGGGAGGTGTCCAAGCTCCGGGAGGTCTCTCCTTGGGTAATCACTGCCGACTGGCTGCCTTTGGACAAGCATCTCCCCAAGCTCTGGAAGGCACCCAGGGCCGGGCTTGAAGACCTGACCTTGGGCCACCGCCATCAGCTGCTCTCGGCTCCTGGCACGGCTGGGTGGTTTGGCAAGGCAGGAGCTTAGGGACCAGTCCGGCCCCACATGGCCTGCTCTGGGAACCTCCCTGCCCTGGCTCGGGGGCCTCCGCACCCAGGCGTATTATGCTCAGGGAAGCCCAACTCTGCCTCTCCGGGGAAGAACCAGCAGAAGACCAGGGGCCCCAGGGGGCTGTGATTGAGGCCTTGGCTCCAAAGACCCTCAGTGGAGCTCGATAAAAAGACTCCCAGGCCAGTCCTGGAGCCCTTGACCAGAGGGAAGGAGGTGAGTGCTGGGCCCCCTGCCTCCTGCTCCTTGGGGCTCCCTGTGCCCCTCAGTAACAGAGGGCTTCAGGGCAGGCCAAGGATGACCTCTGAGTATTCTGGTCTTGGGGGGTTCCAGGTGGGGAGCAGACATAGAGATTGTTCGGGGAGCTGGGGAATGCTTGGAAGAATGAGGGTGATCCTGCAGGCTTGTCCGAGTGCCTGTGGAATGACTCTAGGTACAGCATTGTACCTAGGAATTCTAATAAGGAATAATGGTGGCTCAGCTGACCCAAGGTCTACAAAATCTTCTCAAAGGAGTTGCTGGTCCTGTTTTAGGGATGGGAAAACTGAGGCCAGAAGAGGTGGTCATTGCTGGAGTTCCTGCTGGGCCCCACTGCTTCTGGCTCTGCTGACCGGCCCGAGAGGATGAAGCAGGCCTGGGAGAGAGACTCAAGGGATCAGAGAAGGGAACTGGGGCCAGGATGGTCACGGCTCATGGTCTGTGATGGGGATGGTTTAGGAGGACAGACAACGCCATAGGGGCCTGAAGCATGTTGGACCAGTGAGCCATGCTGTAGCCCGTGAAGGAGGGAGCAGTTTATGGGATAGGGCTGGCTAGATGAGGAGCCCTGAGCCCTCTGGGGTGCTGGGCACCTTTGGCAGGCAAGGGGAGTCTCTGGGCCCTTCCCAAAAGGGCCTTGGTTGCCAGAGGAGCCGATTCTTTAGAAATGCAGTTAGCAAAATATTTATATTTTTAAAAGCAGGCTCCTGTGGCTCAGGTGCAGACCATGCAGGGCCGACTTGAGGGGAGAGGTAGGGCCAGTAAGGAGGAGGATGGGGCCATCCAGCCATCAGTCAGTCTGTCCAGTGTGGGCACTTCCTAAGCCCTAGCTCTGAGTCTCTAGGCTCTGGGCTGGACCCTGTGTACCTAAGGCAGGAAGACGTCCCTGCCCTTTGGGAGTGCCTGTTGTAGCCCAGCAGGCAGCAGCTACACTTGTCAGTCTACACAGCATACTCTACCTCCCAAAAGACAGATGGTCATTTTGTGACAGACATGGAAACTGAGGCCCTAGAGAAGTGCTTTGTCCAAGGCCACCTCCTCTCCCTTTGCTTAGGCTGTCTCTCTGTAGCTTGGAGCATGTCCCCACCAATTTCTACACCTCTGTTTCCCCGCCTGTCAAATGAGGGGGTAGGCCTGGATGAACTTTGTGGTTCTCCTCCTTCTGTAGCATTCAGTGTCTCCATGAGTCCAAGCTTATTGGGAAAAGGGGAAAGGCTGCAGCTTGTCTGCAATGAAATGAGGCCAGTTTCAGAACCTTGTCTCCTGGTGTCTCCTGGCACTTCCCAGTATCTCCTGGTACCTCCCGGCATCTCCTGGCACCTTCTGGCATCTCCCAGCACCTCCTGGCACCTCATGGCCTCTCCTGGCTTGCCCTGGTGCATAACTGACTCAATTGGTTTGGAATTTCAGGTGTGGCCCCTAGGCAGGGGCGGCCTCCTGTGGAAGAGGGGTGGAGCCTGAAGTGTACCCCACAATCTGTGCAGGCTGGGAGCCAGTGAGGTGCTCCCTGATCCCTCTGCCAGGGAAGAGTCTTACCCTTGGCTTGTCCTCTCCATGGTCCCCCCAGTGCACTTGTGGAGGGAGGGGTGTTTGAGATGCTGGCTGTCCCAAGACTGTGAGAGTGGTGGCAGGAGGCAGCCACAGTGCCCGGTGCGCAGGCCAGGCCTCCCCAAGCCCACACTGGCTTCTTACTTTGGGCAGGACCTCTGGGGCCCTTGGCATGGGGCACTCCCAATGAGGAAGCTCCCTCTGCCATAGCAGTTCTTTGTTGATATCTCTGGGTTTTGCATCCCCCAGATTCCCCTTTTTCCTTCCTCCTTTCCTTCCCCCCACCCCCCAGAGAGCCATCCCTTTGAGCAAAGAATTTGTAAAAACACAAAAGAACAATTTCACCAAACAAATTGACACATTGAAGAGCTCTGATACTCCCTATGGCCCCGTATGGGGCCCTAACCTACTCCCAGGAGAGGGCACCAAAGCCTGTATGCCACTGAACCGAAGAGGTGCCCAGGGCACAGAGAGGTCCAGTGACTTAGCCAAGGTCACCCGGACTGACTACTCAAGGGAGGACTTGAACCCAGGCCTTCCTGGCTGGGATGAGGCCAGATCTCTGGCTACCAGGCCCCAGGGGTTCCTAAGGGATTATCGATGGGCACTGCATTGTTGATGGGATTGGGGACTTGGTTTTTGGGTGCTTCTCTCTGATTCTACTGGTTGGGCTGCAGCCTTCCTTCTCGTGCCTAGAGCTGAGCCCTCAGGCCTCCTTGGAGACCCCAGGGAGCAGAACAGAAACCCCCTTCTCTGTCTATTCCAGGGGTTCTCTAACGAGCTGGGCCCACCACCATCCTCCCTCCCTGGCACTCAGTAGCCTTCTCTCATGAGAAGAGCCCAGAAGACTTGGGAGTCCTCAATCTCCTCATCTCTAACATGGGGAACAATGATGCTTTCTGCCTGTACTTTGTGTGGACAATTTAGCAGTGATCCAGGAATGGGACTGTCACCCAGTGGTGCCCTGGCAGGGCTGACTTCTCTCAGAACAGGCACCCGGGCCAGCGTGCCCATGAGAGGCTCCCTCGGCCCAACTATGCCTCATTCCACAGCAGTCCCTCCCCTTGGCACCACTGGGACCCAGACCATGGCACAGACCAGAAATATTTGAAGCCTGCCGCCATCCCAAGATAAACACCAATGTTTGAGTCTCTCCCTGTTGCCCAAGAGTGACAGAGTAAACAGAGATAACTGTGAGCAGGGAACAGGAGGACCTTAGGTAGGGCCGAGGAGCTGTCTCCCTTTGGATGCCAAGTGAATCTTGTTGCCTACACTCCATGGTCTGAGTGACCTGAGTTGCCCCTGCCATGCTAGACCCCTCCCCCTGAGGCTATGGATCCTAAACGACTTAGACAAGGAGGTGTCAGTAGCAGACCCCACTCATTCTGGATCATCTTCTGTGCACTAAACACAGGGGAGATAATGGCAGTGTGGGTCCCTGGCCACAAGGCCAGTGACTGATGCATCTGGAGCAGCTCAACACAGCTCAGGCAAAGCCAGGGGCAGCTCTAACATAGCAATGGCCTGGGCACAAAGAGGTCATAGCCCCAGAAAGGACAATATTGTACATGCAGGTGATGCCACTGCTAGTGACTGTTTGTCCCCACAGCTTGAATTTCACGGGGGAAGGGAGTTGCCAGGTTGTGCACTGGCCACTTGTCTGCCCCTTATAGACCCAGAGGAGTGAGACAAGTGACCTCCTTGTGTTTATAGATTCAGTACGTGCTGGGCAGGTCCCTGAGATTCCAAAGCTCGTCCTCTGCCCACAAGGCCACAGTGGATTATAATTCTGTCGTCCCCCATTCGTGCTCATGAATCCCATCTCTGGACCTCCTTAGAAGCGACAGCACCAGAGCTGAGAGGGGCCTTAGAATGGGGACTGTCAAGTTCAGGAGGGCCTGAGAGGTCATTGATTGCAGTCCAGCTTTCCATCCGTCCCTCGGGGTTTAGGTAACTTGTCCAGGCCATGGAGCTAGCAAGGGTCAGGCTGGGATGTGAGTCTGGGGTGAAGGTGTTCTGGCTTTTGAGGCCAGCCTTACCCCTCCTGGGCCTCTTGTGTTCCTGGAAGGAGGGGCTCTCTGAGCAGGAATTGGGCAGGTAAGGGGAGAGAGGGAGAGGGAGGGGCACAGAGCTGAGAGAGCTGATCATTGTAGAAGGCATGGTGAAAAAGCAGGCTGGGAAGCTCTGGGGCTTGGGTCTAAATTTTCTCTGCCAGCAGTAGGGAGCCCCTGGAGGGTTTAGAGCTAAAGAGGAGGGAGTTCTGCCCACCTGAAGCCTTTCTGGCTGGGATCTGGCAGGTGTTGAGGTAGGTCCAGTGGAAGGGAACAGACTGGGGAGGATGAAGGCTAGGCCTGGGCACTGGCCGTGAACAGAGAGCTGAGGAGGGGTCCTTCTCCTATCTCTTGTACCCTGCTGCCCAGGAGGCTGGGCACTCTTTCCCACACTCAGAGCTGGTGACCTGGAGGAGGCATGGGGCCCTTAAAAGTGGTCCTGGGTGGGGAGGCCCTTGCCCTGTTTGGGCTTCAGGGGCCTCCTGTGTGAAATATGGACCTCAGATCAGATGCTCCCAGGTTCCCAGGCTGGCTGGACCTTCCCAGACCTGGGGGGGAGGGGTTCCACAGGAGGTGGGGTCCTTGGCCCCCCTCCTCTCCTCCCAGCAAGCATCTTGTGAATTTTATGGACCATTTTCACATGGAGATGAGGCGGCTCCCGCTCCCAGCCTCCGCCCAGCGCCCGCCCCCCCCCCCCTTTCTTCCAGACTTCATTGTGCGCACGGCCAGCTGAGCAGAGACACTGGCTGCATTATGGGCCCCCCCCATGCCGCCCCAGTGGCCCTGAGCCAACATCGAGGTTACCGCGAGGTTAGGCTGTCTGCCGGCCCCCACAGCCCCACAGAAGTGGCCTTGATGGGCCCGCCACAGACTCGGCTACACCTGTCCCCCACCACCCCCGCCCGGCCTGCAGCTCCCACTCCAATCTTAAACACTGGCCGTTCTGTCTCCTTTCATCCAGCTCTGTCTGCAGTCACTCCAGAGGCCCGGGCCCACAAAGGCGCTTGGTGGGCAATGCCTCCCGGGAATGTGCACTGAAGGCAAAGGAAAGTCGGGGCAACAGATGTCAGCGGGTTTCTGCCAAAGGCCCCTTGCCAGGCCCCGGTGCCAGAGCCCTCAGCCTGGTCCCCTGACCCAGCCTCCCTTTGTCAGGTACTGCCTGGGGAACAGTGCCAGACTGAGCCTGGGAACCCTGAGCAATAAACGGTGCCCCTGCAGACAGCGGGCAGCACGTGGTGGCCCTTGGACAGTGGGTGGGTAGGCACAAAGACCCAGGCCTCAGGGCCTGACGTGCTCCTCCCTCACTAGCTCTATGCCTCAGTTTTCCCATTTGGCTTTTTTTTCTTTTTTGAAGGGGGGAAGGCAAGGCAATTGGTGTTAAGTTCAGTTTCCACATTTGTACAGAGAAGATTCTCTTTCAGTTCTATGTTCAGTTCTGAGGCCCCTTCCACCCTGACGTCCCTTGTTCTCAGGCCCCTCCCAGTTCTGACTGGGAACGTCAAGGTGGAAGGGGCCTCAGAACAGGGGATGTCAGGGCTGGAAGAAGTCTAGAATAGGGAATATGGAACACTGAGTTTTAGAAGCTGGAAGGAATGCCAGAGAACCTTCTCTGGATGAGCCCACAGGCTCAGAGGAATAGTGACTTCCCCAAGGTGACCCCGTGCAGCACAATGGCCCATTGACTCAGTGGAGGGATCTCTCTCTAGAAGTTCCCTGTGCCCATGGAATCATTATTCTGTCTCTGCATCTCTGTCTTTTCTGATGCTCCTTCCTTCCATGAACCCGGGGGGGGAGGGGGGGGCCAGGGGAGGCAGCCCAAGTACCACTACCTGTGTCATACAGACGGAGAAACCGAGCCTCAGAGAGAAGCACCCCAAGTCACAGCCAGCCAAGGATAGAGCCTGCTCCAGAACCCAGGTCTCCTGGTTCTTAGACCAGGGCTCCTTGGGCTTCCCTCTCCCTGGACATTTGCATCCATTCTCTTCCAGTAGCTGCTGTTACATTTGTCCTTGGTCATCAGCTGATTTGAACATTTTGTGCGGTCATTGGTAGGTGGGTGGAACACGCCTCTTGTGCGACCCGCCCACCCTGAACGTTCACGCTCACTTTTTATCCAGGGTGGCTCCAGCCTCCACCAGGGTCCTGTTTGGCCACCTCCTTCTGCGGGGAGGGAACCATCTGGAAGGACCCAGGTTAGGAAACAAGTTGGAAACCCTACCAAACATGACCAGGAGCAGGAACTGGAGAGCCTCTTGTGCTGTAGCCAGAGTAGAGATGGAGGACATTTCCCCCCAGCCTCCTCTGATGAGCCAGAAATGATCACTGACCTCAGGGGAAGTGGAGCCCTGGGCTGCCTGTGGGCCAGACCGAAGCACCGTATTCTCTGTGCTTCTGGTCAGGCTTGGCAGCTGGGGTGCCCTTGGGCCCTGGGGACCCCTGTGGGCTCTGCCCACAGGAAGGCTAAGTAGGGGAATCAGTGCTGCAGATGCTGCCGTCCACTGGCACCACCTGCGAGGACTGACCATGCACTCTCTCCCTTCCTCCTTTCTTGCCCTCTCCTCCCTTTTCAGAGATAAGACAGTGGTCTTTGGCTGTCAAGTGAAGGACTTTGGATTTTATCCATAGGTAAGAGGGAGCCACAGCATTTCCAAGAAAGAGAGGAAGGTGAACAGAGCACCAACTTGGAGTGATGATGATTGGCAGATGCAGGAAGGATTTGTGGGGCTGAGCCCAGCCCCCAGACTGCTGCCCAAGTCCTATAGAGATGAGGTGAGTGACCCCTGGGTGTGTGGTTGACACTGGGGGGCTAACTGGATGTCCCCAGATTCCGAGGCTGGCATCTTTGTTGGAGATATGCTAGTATGCAGTTTCTTGTCACCGTCCAATCCTCAACTATCGCCCTTTAAAAAGAGTGCTAGGGTGGGAAGATCTGGCTTCATGGCCCATCCCTGCTTCTCCCTCTCCTCCCCCCACCGAAGGCAGTTGAGTAATCTGAGAGAGAGGGGGAGAGAGACACACACAGAGAGACAGAGAGACTAAAGCAGAGAGACAGAGGCAGAAAGAGAGGAGGAGGAGAGGGAGAGAGACAGAGATAGAGGGAGAGACAGGCAGAGAGACAGGCAGAGAGACAGGCAGAGAGAGAGGAGGAGGAGGAGAGGGAGAGGGAAAGAGACAGAGACAGAGGGAGAGACAGGCAGAGAGACAGAGGGAGACATAGGCAGAGAGACAGAGGGAGAGATAGGCAGAGAGACAGAGGCAGAGAGAGAGGAGGAGGAGAGGGAGAGGGAGGGAGCGAGCACACTTTATTTGAACATGTGTGCAGACAAGCAGTCTTCATCTGTGGACATTGCTATTCATAGAACAAGCTTGGTAACCGATTTCCTCTCTATGCCTCATCTTCCCTTCCACTAAATGAAGCAATATCTTTAAGTGTTCCCCCTGCCCCAGCTCTGACATCCTCTGTTCTCAGCCCCGCCCCCAGCTCTGAGAGTCTGTGTTTGGGAGTCAGGATCTTACTAGGACCTCTGCAGTACAGTGGAAAGAGAAATCAGGGGACTTGGGTTTGAATCCTACCTTTTAAACTTAGTACCTGCATTTCTTTAAGCAAATCATTTAAACCTTACTGGGCCTCAGTGTTCTCATCTGTAGAATGGGGAAGTACTGATGTCCCTTGGACTCTAGATCTTGGAGCCTGTGAGCTAATTTTATTGGACTCCTAATGAGGAGGTCAGGGCTGTGCCTGGTCTCTCCACAATTGTTTGGTGACACCTAGTGGACATTCTGGGGGTTGCCTAGCCCAGCCTTGCCCAGCCCAGCCTTTCCTAGCCCAGCCTTGCCCAGCCTAGCCTTGCCCTGCCCTGTGGAGTCAGCATTTTCTTCCAAAGATCCACAACCCACTATTGCTTTTATTTTTAGCTCTTCCTTATCCTTGAGGAGGCCTGGGCTCTGGTTCCAGGCCTATGTCTTGCTCACTGATGGAAGTGGCCATGTCATTTGCCCAATTGGGCCTGCTTCCTCATCTGTAGAAGGGACCTCATGGGACACCCTCCCGCTCTTGTCTCTTGTGTGTGTGTGTGCAGAGTGGCCAACGCCTGTCAGTACAGGGTGGCCAGGCCAAGTTTAGTCACGTGGCTTGTAGAGTCACCCCAAGAACAAGTTTTTTGTGCCCTCCCACCGCCTGGCTCAATGCAGAATTATCCTTATCCCCTTTCCACCCCACCCTGAGACCTCACAGTTTCCTAGCACACACAAGCTAGAAAATGCTTCTGAGGTTTGGTCAGCAGTCTCTGCATGTGGTGGCCTCTGCTCCTTTTCTTCCTGAAAGAGTAAAGGAAAATGAAGACCAGGCTGCCCTCAGAGAGGCCATGGATCTCCATGGCACCTTATCTTGCCTCTGACCCACTTTCCCCCTGAGTATCTGAAAGGATGTCTGCAGGAAACCTCTGCTCGGATCTGACACCAAGGCTCTAACATGGGGTGTTGGCCAAGGTCCCAAAGCTCTTCCTTTATCCTCGCCAGGAGAGAAGGGAATGGGGGTCACTAGAGGGCCCTCAGCAGGAGCTGAACCTACCTGAGCCAAAAGCACCTTTGGTGGCCATCCCCAAGGACTTTGGGGAACTTTCTGAAGAATCTGGAGCTGGGCTGCCTCCACAAAGATCACAGGGCTCCAGGGAAGTCAGGCAGCACCTGAAATTCCTTCTGCCCCTTGTCTTCTTGGCCAAGTCTGCCTTAGAAATGAGACTTTCCAAGCTCATGCTCTCTGCCTTTACCAGAGGCACTTGCAAGTCATTGCATCATCTTCCTGATGTCATGGTCCTCTTCAAGAATGAAGAACAAACCACACATACACACACACACACACACACACACACACACACACACACACACACACCACACTCACACCGGAGGCTCTAGGATTCCCCCAGAAGGCCTCAGGCAGCTGCCATCATAATGGCACCTCCTCACCATTAGATGGGCCCCCACTTAGGGCTCCCTTGAGCTTGCAAGCCTGAGCACTCTAGAGTACTCAGAGGTGCCTCCAAGCTATGGTTGGGCACCATGAATGTGAGCTTAATGCCTATAGGCTCCATTCGCAGGGGCCAAAGCGATGCTGGGACCCTGTCGGATGCCCCTTGAGAGCCTTAAGTTTGGGGCTCACTGGAGGCCAGGAAACATGTCAGGGCCCAGGAGGTGAAAACAGACATAGCTTTTTGTGGATGGGGGGCTGGCCTGCCTGCCTTTCACAAAGGAGGGTGACAGCTGTGTCCATGGCACTGTAGTCGGGGGACTGGCATTTTCATCCCAGGAAATGCCAGTTCGAGATGTCACCCAGGGAATGAGGATCATTTGGGCTTTGAGGTCAGGCTGCCTGACTCAGTCCTTCCCACAGCTCCAGGCCACTGCTTCTTGCCCTCAGGGCCCGTTCAGCTAGCCAAAGCCCAGAGAGGTATCCATGTTGCTACTGTCCCTGCCTCTTCCCTGACACTCACCAGCTCCTAGGGTTCCCAGCTCAGTCTGAGGCAGATGGTAACAATTTGGGGGGTGCCTTTGGCCTGGGCCAGATGCCAGCTGTGGCCGGAGAAGATTTGTCCCGCCTCCTGGCCCCTCAGGCCTGAGCTATGATTGGAAAAGCTGAGTTGGTTATCTTGGGGTTTGGCCCCAGGACCAGAACTGAGGAGAGGCTCCAGTGAGAGGGAGCTGTGCCCCAAGTGAGCATTGCCCCTTCTCTCCACCCAGACATCCTGCAGCTCCCCACAGACCCTGAGTCCAGACCAGGGGCAGCTTCCCAGACTGGAAAGAGTTAAGTCCTTTGTCATGGAGAAGTCAACGGGAGATGGAAATGTCACCACGTTCTTTCATCTTAAACATCTGTTCCACTGGAAAGCCAACTGTTGCCAGAGCTATTTTTTGTTCTGTTTTTTGTTTTTTTTAAGAAGAGAGGGAGAAAAAAGAAAGACCGAGACTTTGAGGGCGGGCATTCTGTTTACCACTTAAAACAGCTCTGGTTGTCAGCCAAGTAAAATGGTGGCCACTTTGTCAGCATCAAACTGTCGGCATTTGGACTCGACTAACTCAGCCCAGAGAAGACAAATGGAATTTGCTGCTTGGGGCCTTCTGCTACCAGAGCTCCAGGGGCCTCCATTTCTGTCTTTGCCTGTCCCTGCTCTGAGGTTTCTTCCCTCTGATTTCAGGAACACTTCCCACTGGGGCAGGGGACCAAGTGTGCCCCAGAGATCTTGCCTTCATGCTCAAAGGTTGGGCTGGGCCCAGAAACGTCTGTCCCCAAAGCACTGATAGGGTCTGGTCTTGGCAAAGACAGTATGGACTAGACTGGCTCCAGACCAACCAGAATGTTCTAGAAAGAAACAATAGGTCATCTCATAGCTCTAAGGCAAGGGGGTGGAAGTAAGAGTGGAATGAAGGGGATCCTGTTTGTGGGAGAAAGAAAAGCACAGAAGGCATGATCCTCAAGCTGGAAGGGACTTCACAGGCTGACTCAATTTGTTCATTTTGCAAGATGGGGAAACTGAGTCTCAGAGGGCTAAGGGAGTTAGCATCAGGGGTGGGATTTGAACACAGGACCTCTGACTCCAGATTTAGCACTTGCCCACTAAGCCAGGTTTAACCCAACTCTCTCATTTTATAAATAGAGAAACTGAGATTCAGGGAGAGTGACATGCCCAAGCTCACGTAGCAAATGAATGGCCAACCCAGGATGATAACCTACAGCATGGGGAGGTTCAAGTGGGAGGAACATCTTTGGAAACTTCAGAGGAATCTCAAGTGTCTCTGATAATCCAAGAGGCCTAGCTGGGATCAAGCCCAGGCCCTTCCACTACCAACCAGCCCCATGATTATCCTTGGGCAACTTAACCCTCCCCTACCCCAACCTTAGCCTCAGTTTCCTTCCTAGGAAAATACGGAGAATGAACTCTGCCCAACTCTCTTATTCCAGATGGGGTGTAAGGACCAAAGATGGAGGGGCCAGATTTGGTGGTAGCCCCCAAAGGCCCTCAGATCCGAGTGTCTCTCATAACCTTGATAGAATGTCTCCTCTGCCCAGGTGCCTGGGCTGAGCACTGGGGCTAGTACAGAATGTAACTCAAGACAACATGGGTGTGAAAACCTCTGTTTTATCTGGTTTGCCAGTTTTATTTCTGACAGTCTAAGCAGACAGAACATGAAGGGCCCTCAGCCTCCTCTAGTCACACCCTTGAGTACAGGACTTGCCACTGGGCCATCCCCCAGCCTCTGCTTTTTGGGAGAGCTCCGAGGACCAGGAGCTCAGCACCTCCCGAGGCAGCTGGGCCCCTGGACAGCTCCCAATGCTAGGAAGGCCTTCTTCCTTTCTGCAGCTGCCAACCATTGCTCCTGGCTCTGTCCCTTGGGGCCTCATAAATCAAGTTGGTCCTCTGTCCACATAACAGCCCTTTGGATACTGGAGGATAGTTCCATGTTGTTCCCCTCGGTTTTCTCTGGGCTAAACATTCCTTCACCCGATGCTCCTATGACCACCTCTTAAGGCCCTTCCTTGACTGTCCCAGCTCCTCAGTGGCCCAAGAAGTCAGTTAGCAAACACCTAGGAAATGCCTTCCACGGACCAGACCAAGTGCTCACTCAGCACTAGAGATACAAAGACAAAAATAAAACTTTCTGCCCTCAGGAAACTTCTGTTCTCCTAAGGTAGACAACGCAGATGGATGATTGATAAATTAGATATATAGCTGATAGAGATATAAAATGCAAAACATTTTACAAGGTAGGAGCTACAAAGTTGTTGGTGGGGAAGGGGCTCAGCAAAAGGCTCCTGAGGGGAGATTGCATTTAAACTAGGCTTTGGAAGAAAGTCAGGGTTCTACCCCCTCACTGCCTGCCTTGAGGCCACATCTGCCTAGCCTCCAAAAGGCAGGCTGTGCACATGATTCCCCGGGCTCACCGCTGTCCAGCTTCTCTCCTTCCAGGCTCTCCAGCACCCAGGATGGATGGTCGGCCAGCATCCCACTGGAGAACGACTGCCCTTTGGGGTGAGGTAGTAGGTTGTATAGTTTGGGGGTCGCTCCCTCTGTCTGTGAGATAACTATACAGTCTACTGTCTTTCCCGAAGTGGCTGTGCATCGCCGCTGGAGGGAGCCCAGAGAACCTCATCTGGTGGCGCCGAGGGAGTGGGGAGCTGGAGGGAAGCCCTCTAACTGCATGGGACCCACTTTGCTTGGGGGGTGGAAAGAGAGAGAGTGAGTGGAAGAGGCCTGGGGCCAGCCAGTATAGACAGCTGGGAGTGAGGTCAGAGCCACCGGCCCAAGGCCAATGGAGGCCAGGCTCAGTGTTCTCTCTGACTTTACCTCTGGGAATGTCAGGTCTGGGGGGAGTGCTTAGAGACCCTCTGCTGAAGGCCTCTCATTGTATGGGCCCTCCGAGGGGAAAGGGTTCCCTCAGAATCACTAGGGATGTTCTTTGGAGGTGGCACCGACCCCCCTCCAGAGGCAGACACTATACTTGTCAGTAGTTTTCTTACTCATTTAGGATCCCAGCAGTGCAGACATATGCTGCATAAGGAACCATGATGCTCTTTGGCACAGATATGTAAGGTGACCGATAGCCACCACATTGCCCCGAGCAGTGTCAGCTGAATTTGGTTAGGCCAAAGGGGTGCCTGGAGAGGATGGCTGGAGGGTGGATATTTCTGGAGGAACATTGGCCTACTTTCCCAGTCCCCCAGAATCACGCTAGTCCAAAGGCTGCCTTATCCATGCAGAATGATTGGGAAAGGTACCTGTGAACACCAACAAATCCAACAGTTTTCTTCCCTCACTTCTGGGCAGTCATCATGGCTGAGCTCTGGAGTATGTCTGTGTCACTGTGTAGCCTATCAGGGTAAGAAGGGCATTGGGCTGGGAGCCCAGAGACCCAGAACAGAGAGCTGTACTTACTGGCTGTGTGTCATAGCTTCCTCTTCTGTGAAATAAGCCAGTTGGCCTCCATGATTCCTTAGGTCCCCTTTCTAGCCTTGACAATCCATGCTAGGATTTTCACTGTCTCTTACACCATACCCCACCTCAAGTCCACAGTTTCTCTGGAGGAGTCACATTGAGCGCTGAGGGGATGGAAAGGGACCTCTTCCAGCCCCCTGAGGTGACTGAGATTCAGGAGAGGGCTCCTCACAGCAGGCAGGGACAGCATGGATCCTTTGTGAAAGGGCTTGGGGGCTTAGAACTGGTTCTCTGGTGACTCTCCATATCACTGGCTTCCTTGATAATTCTCTGGATTGTTTTGAGTGCCTCAGAGAAGGAATCCATGGGCTGTCCAAGGGGTCCAGGACATTCAGGGGGTTCTGAGCCCCTGATTTTGAGCAAGAAGTCAACCCTCCTTTTACAGAGGACATTGAGGACATAGTCCAGGGAAAGGACTAGCCCAAGGTCATGTAGGTAGAGTGAGTCAGAGCCAGCTACTTCCTCAGCTTTTTGAAGTCCTCAGGGTTCATAAAGGAGACTTTTGGTCTAGGGGGATGGAAGCAGATTGTGCCGGCTCAGAGCAAGGCCGGGCTTCAGGAGGTGGTGATGGGAGACTTGGGCCTGGAGACTAGGAGAGGGCCTCAGCTACCTGGGGCCAACCTTTCCCTCAGGTCCAGGGTTGAGCCTGAAAGGGAGCCTGCATGGCCACCGACTCGGATGATCTCTGCTCTGCGCCTTGGCGGGGTGAGGTAGTAGGTTGTGTGGTTTCAGGGTAGTGATTTTGCCCCAATCAGAAGATAACTATACAACCTACTGCCTTCCCTGAGGGGCTGCGTCAGCCTTACCCACCCACTGTTGCCCACCAGGCTTTTACAGCTGTTCAAGGCTCCCCAACCTTTGGGAGGGATGATGTGGTGCCCACCCAGGCACTGGGTGAGCTTCCTCCTCCCCCAGCCCCCAAGCCCTTGTCCAAGGCTGGTCACTCCAGGGGCTGGGCAGCCAGGCCAGGGCTTGGCAGTTTTTCAATAAAGTCCTTTCTAATGGGAATTTTGGTGGAATGAGCCTTGTTTTTATTCAGTTTCATGAAATATTCATGCACATGGAGCCCCAGGAGTGCCTCATTCTTGGGATGGGGAATGGACAGTTCCAGGGCTCCATTACATGCCTGAGCTTGTGGGCCCTGTGTGTGGAGAGCATTGTGTGCCTGAGCACATGTGTGAATGCCGAATTCTCTTAGCCCCTTCTGTACATGAGCAGTTTGATCCCTGGGCGCTGAAAGGTGCAGAGAGGGCTAAAGGGGCCTTCCAGAGGCACAGTTAAACCCAGCTTCTCCCACCATCCCAGACCAGCTCCCTTGCTTCTTCCACATGGCCTGTGTGCACCTGACAAGTGGCATCCAGTGACAGGGAGCTCACTACCTCTCCTGGGACAGCCAAGCCCTGCCTTAGGCAGCTCCCTGACATCTCTCCCTCTGACTCTTCCCAGCCTACATTGTTCTTTCTTCCTCCTACTTTCTGACCCTGCACTTGAAGATGATGTCCAGCCAAAGCTTCCCAGAATCTTAGAGCTGGGAGGGGCAGAAGAGGAATCTAGTCCAGCCCAGACAGGAGGGAGCCC
Source organism: Pseudochirops cupreus (assembly GCA_028627135.1). Taxonomy (NCBI): domain Eukaryota; kingdom Metazoa; phylum Chordata; class Mammalia; order Diprotodontia; family Pseudocheiridae; genus Pseudochirops; species Pseudochirops cupreus. Next base: position 395,954,087 of record CM053581.1, on the reverse strand, counting down.
CTCACTTGCCCAAGGTTCCACAAAAAACTCAAGGTCAGAGGCAAGACTTGAACTTGACTCTCTCCTCGATCTGAAGGATAATATGCTTGAGAATACCTACACTATATGGCCTCAGATCCGGGCTCCACTTTGGAACATGAAACTTAGAATGTCAGAGCTGGGAGGGGCCAGAGAACAGATGTCAGGGTAGGAGGCGCCTGAGAACAGGGGATGTCAGAGCTGGGAGTTGTCTTAGATGGTAAAAGAGACTGTTAGATGGAAGAAAACTTAGAGATCTCTTCTACCTACCTCAGGACCAGGAAAAGGAAGGGTCATACTCCAGGGCACACATCTAGTGACCCCTTTGAGGGCAGGCATTGCTGGAAGACATGCCCTAGAGCTCCCCTCCTAAACCCTACTGGAACTATAGGTTGGGGCCTCCAAATGAGACACCTACATCTCTCCTCTGTATTCTAGACTTTCCTTGTTCTCAGGCCCCTCCCAGCCCTGCCCTCCTCTGTTCTCAGGCCCCTCCCAGCCCTGCCGTCTGTTCTCAGACCCCTCCCAGCCCTGACATCCCCTGAGGGTGGAGGGGGATTTGCAATGCTACGGCTCCCCAGCCCCCACTGATCTGCTTCCCCAATATTCATCAGTAGATACCGCTCAGTCAGCCCAACAATTAGCTTTTAGTTAACCCTGATCTTTCCTCCAGAGATGCAGTCAGAATAATTGGTCCCCCTCAGCCAAGCATGCACTCCCCTCCCCAGTGTGCACAGAGCACCGAGGGTGACTGAGCTCAAGCTCAGCTCCTGGCCAAAGGGGGACTCTCAGTCCCTAGAGTCCCCAACATGCTTTCCCCTGTGGGAGGGGGAATGGACCGATTCCCCCTGAGTGCTGAGTAGAGCCTCAAAGTTGCCCAGTCTGTCCTCTGTTCCCGAGTCAAGAGATTTTCAGTCTGTCCTTCAGTAAGTTAATGAATCAACAACTTTGATTAAGGCCCTGCGGGTAAGCTAAGCCCCGGGGATACAAAGAAAGGCAAAAGATAGGCCTTGCCCTCAAGGAGCTTCCAATTTAAGGGAAAGGACAAAAATTCGATAAACATTTATTTAACACGTATTATGTGCTTAGCTTTGTGCTGGGTAATGGAGATACAGATAAAAAAACATAGTCGGGACAAACCAGTCATAGACACGAAGGTTAAATGAGAATAATTGACTGGGGGGCGGGGCTCTCGCTCGAAGTGGGGAGGCTTAGATGGGATTTGAGCTGGGACAAAGTCTTTCTCTAGTCAAGGGTGGGAAGGGAGGCACCTGAAGCCGGGTGGGGGCTTCTTCATGCCCCCAAAGCTCCCTCCCAGGCCTTGCTGCGGGTCTCTGTCCTAAGCCGCAGGTGGAACCAAGTCACTGGGCCCAGCAGGACATACAGGCCCAGCAGCCACTGCACGGGTGGAAATGTCTCCTGCTGATCACCTTCTATCCCAGGACCTGGCTCCTGCCTAGTTCAGCCCTCTGTTCAATCGGTTCAATCTGGACAGCATGTGACTGTCAGTGACTTGAATTGGAGGACTGGATTGGTGGACTAGTAGGTGCCCCTGACCCCCTCAGAACCAGGGAAAGGCAGCTTCCCAGGAGGGGCCCCTGCTTTCCATCCTGTACTTGAGATCCTGTTATGGGAATGGGATTGGAGGGAGGGAAGGATGCTCCTAGGCTGGCCCTGATGCCAGGGATTTGTTTTGGAGAAAAACAAAGCATCTGTAACTAAAAGTGGCCCTGGCCCTGGCCCAGGAGAATCATGGTCGGAATGGGATTGGGGTTCCCTGCCTTGATGCTGCTCTTCCTGGACAAGGACCGTGAGAGTGGGTGCAGGGGCCAATGTCCTAGGGAGCTGGCTGGCCATGGGCTGGGCTGAGAAGCCAGCAGGGAAGGAAAATGGCCGAATCCTGGGGGCTCTTGAGGTATGTTTCCAGGCGAAGAGGTAGGGGTAGAATGCTAAGTGGAGGCAGCTGGGGAGTTCTCTGACTTCAGTTGGCACCTAGAACCCTGCCACGTTCTTTTAGGAGAAGAAACAGTTGGAGAAATGCCTGCTCCAAATTGACATTTTAGCCAACGGCAGAGCTTAAACTTGAAGCCTGGTGGTCTGCCGCTTTCTACTACAGGGCTCTGTGATCCTTGCTAGACCTCTCCGCTCCACAGAGCTGTGATTCTGGCGAGCCCTCTCTCACATGAGCCCCCCCAAAAGGGCCACACCAGGGTTGAGCTATTCTATGGGACCATAGACAAAACCATGTTCTTGCCTTGGTTCCTCAGCTGGTTCCTCAGCCAGAGGGCACAGTTCAAAGAATCAAGGACCTTGGAGGCCAGAGTCCAATCCCTTCACTCTACTGAGGACCAAACTGAGACCCAGGGAGCGAAAGAGACTTACCAAGGGTCACCCAAGGTCATTCAAAGCAGAGGCATTTAATAAAACAGCAGAGGATGACCGGCAGCCCCATCAGCTCCTACATACAAATTTTGTGTGTGTCCCTCAGTGGGTAGAGTAGTTATGCCCAGGAAGCAAACATGGAGAAACACAACCGTAGGAAATCCATTCGAAGCTGCTCTCTCCTTCCTGGTGGTGTCAGGATGTGGCTCTCAGTAGCCCTCCCTCAACAACAGTTTCCATGGTGCCCTCACTCCCAGGTGCCATGGCACCTCCTCCCCATCAGAAGAGGTCTTGCTTCTGCCATCTTCCTTTCCTGTTAAGCTCAGTTCAATCTATGGTGGACCCTTCCACAAGTTGGAGAAGCTCCTCAGGTGCTCTCCCCAAGAAAAGAAATACATCCTTCTGAATCTAAACTGTCTGCATATTTCCTTCCCAGAAAGACTTGCTGCCTTTGGAGGCCAAGCTTCTAAACAATGCAGACCTGCCAACTACCTATCAGCCTCTACTCTGTCCTAGAATCCATTTTCCCCTGCTCACCAGGGAGATTTCTATCCCAAGCCTGTCTCTGACTTAGAGTTAGAAGGTCAAAAGATTTCTTTAACGCTCATCCATCCCTATTTACCTGTTCGTTACATATACTATTTCAGCAGCATTTCTGGTGACTACATTTCTATAAACTGCCAAAAACCTTGACCCCCACAGTCAGCAAACTTGTGAGAGCCAGGCCTGTCAACAATGATGCTCCTTGGAAAACCGCCCAGGGCTAAAGAAAGACTCTGGGGTCTGTGGGGTGGGGTTTGGATGTCAGCTTTGCTGCTTCTGACTGTGGGGCATTCAAGTCTCTTTGTCTCCATTTCCTGTTCTATAAAATGGGGGTGGGGTAGGTAGGGCTGGGTCAAATAATTCCTTGGGTCTCTAGAGGCTCCTGGGCTCTTACCCTGGGCAGGTTGTAGAAGTGTGTGAGAGTCTGGGAGGGTGCAGGAGTCACTCCAGCCTGTGATCCTTTCCAGTCCAGAGATTCCAAGATTCCATCCAAAATATGTGGGGTTGAATTGATACTGTCTCAGGACTGGCTAAGTGGTCAGGGACAGACATCTGTCCCCCAGGCCCTGCCCAAAAGAACTTTGCTTTGAGATCAAAGAGAAGGAAGGTGCCCTTTGTTTAGGGAAGGTTCTGGGAACTTGGTGGGAGAGATAAGTGGGGCCCAGTGGGGAGCCCTGGGGCCTGCCAGGCCTGGCCTGAAGAGAAGCTGAGGACCTGTCAGGGGGCAGCCAGAGGAACAAGGGGCCTCGTGACATTTTGGGAACAGCCCAAGTACAGGAAGGAAAAGCCCCACACTGCTGTTCTTGGGCTGTCCTGTTAATGAGCAGTAAATAGGCAAGGGTGAAACTAGACGGTTGTCTCAGGGAGTCTGGAGGAGAAATCCCACATCTGGACCAGAGACCCTTGGAGGGGCCATCCCTAGGAGATCTAGACTCACGGGCTTGCAAATGGACAGGGAAAAGCCTTAGAGCACAGAGCCAGGAATGCCAGAGCTGGGCCAGAGCATGGGGATCATGGGGATGTCAACCCCATCTTCAAGACAGCTCTCCTGGGGAAGAGGGACCAGCCTGGTTGTGCCTGGCCCCTGGGACAGAACCAGGCCAAGGAGCAGAGCAGCAGCTTTGGGCCTCCCCCCTGAGCCATCCCTAAGAGAGGCTAACTGGCCAGAGTGTGTGTGTGTGTGTGGTGGGGAGTTCCTTTCAAGCCTGACCTATATGTGAAAGAACTTTCTAGTTTTGACCAGGACTAAGTCTGTTCCACTTCCAATGTCTGGAGTGGGGCCCCAGTAGAGAGACCACTGGCTTTGGGTGCTGCCTTTTGGGGCCAAGGGGACCAATCCATATGTCATAGGATGGGCCTGAGCCTTCTCCTATCCAGGCCAGACATCCCTGCTTCCTTTGCTTCATCCTAGGACAGCTTGGTCTCCAGTGCCCTCACTGTCTCAGTCACCTTCCTTTGGGGTCCAGTCAATGAATCAGCAAGCATTTATTAAGCACCTAATATGTACTGAGCACTGTGCTGATCCCTGGGGAGACAAGAAAAGCAAAAGCAGCCTCTGTCTCAAGGAACTCATGATCTAAAGGGGGCGTGGGTTGGAGGCCTACCTGTACCAGTCCCACTCAGCAAATCTAAGTGTCTTCTAAAATGTGCCCAGGTTGGATGTCAAGCCCAGGCAGGGCCGAGAGGAAAGGAGCTTCCTCCTTCCCGTCCATCCCCTCCTCCTCGTCCTCTTCTTCCTCTTCCTCCCTCCTCCTCTTCCCTTTACCTCCTCTTCCTTCTCTTCCCCCTCCTTCCTCCCCCCTCCTTCTCTTCCTCCTCTTCCCTCCTCCTCCTCTTCCCCCTTCTCTCTCCTCTACCCCCTTCTCCTCCTCTTCCCCCTTCTCCCCCTCCTCTTCCTCCCCCTACCCCCTCCTCATCCTCATCCTCCTCCTCCCCCTCCTCTCTGCCTCCTCTTTCCTGTTTGGGACACCCTGCATCATCTGGCCCTTCAACAACAGCATAGGCAGCAGCTGCTCCAGTGGAGTGCAGTCAGGAGGACCTGGGATCAAATTCAGCCTCACACTTCCTAGCTGTGTGACCCTGGGTAAGTCACTTAGCCCTGTTTGCCTCAGTTTCTTCATCTGTCAGAGAAGGATAATAACAACACCTCCCTCCTAGACTTGTTGCAAAGATCAAATGAGATAACAGCTGTGAAGAGCCTGGCACACAGTAGGCACCCTAGACATGCTTATTGCCCTTGCTCAGTCCCTCTCTGGCAGCCCCTGGCTGTTGTGAGCTCCTCTTTGGTGTGCGGTGGTGGGAGAGGGCCTGATGCCATATTGTCATTCCCACCGGCCTCCAAGAGCACTTCTGGGTTCTCAGATGTTTGCCCCCCCCCCCCCCTCCGGGGCAGTCTCCTCCACCCTCCTAGCACTGCTTCCTAGAACAGCGGGGCTTCAGCAGCACCTCCAGCAGCACCTCTGGCTACCAACAGAGGGCTTAGAACTAGAACGAAGCACAAAGCAGCAAATGACTTTCCCAAGGTCACCTGGGGAATTAGCTCATAAACCTTAGGAGATCACAGGAGCAGGGCTTGGAATAGAAGCTGTCTAGGTGTCAATAGGAAAGCTAACTGCCCCCAGGGGTCAGTGGCCAGGATAACAGAGGAGATCTGAATTCAAACCTCGACCATTCTCCTCTGTGACTTTGGGCTCTTTTTTTTGAAACTCAGTTTTTCTCATCTGTCAAATGGAAGAATGACTTTGGTATAGCAATCTCTAGATCTGGAGACAGAGGACCCAGGTTCAAATTCCAGCTCTACTTGTAGCTCTGGGTGACCTAGGGTGAGTCACTGCTCCCTCTGGGTCTGTTTCTTCATCTGTAATGTGTAAGGGTTGACTCAGATGGAACCTTCTCTGAGGTCCCTTCGGGCTCCAAATCAAGGATCCTCTGATGGTTGTCCTCCCTCCCAGGGCTATTGTGAGGATCAGATGATGGAAAGAAGTCAGGAAGGAAGGGAGGGAAGGAGGAAGGAGGAAGCAAGAAAGGAATGAAGGAAGGAGGGAGAGAAGGATAAGTGAAGGAAAGAGGGAGAGAGGGAGGAAGGAAAGAAGGAAGGAGGAAGGGAAGAAAGAAGGAAATAAGCATTTATTAAGCTCTTACTACATGCCAGGCAATATGCTAAGTACTTTCCAGATACCTCATTTGATCCTCACAACAACCCTGATATTATTATCTCCATTTCACAGATGGGGAAACTGAGGTAGACAGATGCTAAGTCTAAGGTCACACAGCTAGTATCTGGCTGGATTTGAACTCCTATTTTCCTGACTCCAGGCCTAGCACTCTATCTACTACACCATTTAAAGACTAAGAATATGAAAATACCTTTTAAACTGCAAAGAAAATTTATTATTTTATCCATTTAACAAAGGATCATCCCCCCCTCCAACTTGAACTCACATGCACATGTATGGGTTAGATCAACAGATGGCAGTACCTCCAATTTCAAAGACATTCTGTGGGTCTACAGTCCTAAAATGGTAGCTCATGAGCCCCCACAAGCGCACTTATCTTTCATGGTCTGTCAGTAGACGCTACAAGGCTACAGCAGAGACATTTTGCTGAGCTGATACAGGAAGCACGGTAATTGCAAAACATTTGGTCCAGAAACTGGGGAGCACATTCTCCAAATATATACAAAGCATTTCCATTAGTGGAAAGCATAAGTGCAAAGTCAGAGTGCACTAAAAATGAGAACCATACATCAGAAACCTATGTGGCAAAGCTAACTCAAGTCTCCAGTCCTGCAGGTCACCTGATGTTCTTTCTTTCTTTTTGGTATCCTCCTCCTACTATCCCCAGGGTACAGTCCTTTGGTGAGTTACTCAGAAGGTTCTTCGCTCCTAATCCTCTGCACCTTGACTCTTGATGGCTGGGGCTGTTTCTCACACAGTTGATTCCCTTTTCTACTTCAAGGGATCAAAGCTTCCTGTGTGTCTCTCTCTGTTTCAATCTGTCACTGTCTGTCTCTTTCCCATACTCACACACACACTCATATACACTTAAAATCACACACATGCTCATACTCCACATACACACAGACACTCCTCATATACACAAACCTACAAACACCATTTGGTATTTTCTGGGTTCAGCTTTTGTTTTGAATCCTTGAAAACTCCAAATGCAGCAGGATGAATAACCTGCTTTTAACATTCCATTTTGAATTCTTAATATAAACATTTAAAAACAACTGGACAATGAATCAATAGAACAATAAGCTTGTTTTTCCATTTTTTCAGTGCAATGGGGTGGGGATGGGAGGCTGACCAATGAGGTCCCTGGCCTCGGAGCATGCTCAGATTTGCCCTACCTAGTGGGTTACACAGAGCAGGGGCAGAATTTTTCTGCACGAAGTCAATCCAACATGGAGCACTTTGGAGCCAGGCTGCATCCGTCATGTCGATGGCTATGGAGATGATAAAAAGCCTCCTAATTGGCTTTGGAATAGGAAGGGTCAGTGACTCTAGAGTTGCTGGACTGAAGCTGAGTGTGCATTCAGAGGATTTGAGCAGAGGAGATTCCTCTCTTCTCTATGAGCTTTGGGATAGAGGGAACCACTGGGATTGCCAAGTGGGCAAAGCCAGGTGTCCTATCCCCCCATTTGGACTCTAAATGTCCATGAGTGGGTCATGTGTAGTCTTCTGCATGTCTGTTCATTCCTTGCTTTAGGTGAATGAGTACCCTGAGCTGTGAATGCCCAGATAAGTGTCAGGCAGGCAGAGAGATTCATGGGAGACATCTGAGAGGTTCTGCTGGTAATTGAGCTCTAAAGATAGAGAATAGTAGCCTGAGAATATAGCAGCTTCAGAAACCTTGGACTCTCATGACAAAGAGAATAGCTAATGGCTCCATAAAGGCACAAGTCCATCGAGCCCAGGGAGCTATACCTGAGGGGGACTATGTGAGGACTCCTCAAAAGGACAAAAAAGTTTCCAGGGAAGGGAGTTAGGAGACACTCTGTGGCCAGATGTGTCGTTCATGTATGTGACTCACTCCTATTGCACTTTAAGGTTCAGCCCATTTTCCCCAGGGACCTTAGGGGTACCAGGGGTGAGTATATTCCCACCTAGGATGGGGAATTTTGTAGCTATGATCTCTGTTATGCTTTCTCAGTAAAGACTCCCTTTTCTAGAAGCTAACAGAGTCTTGCTGGTTGATTGGAATGGGGGAGCATACTAGATGGGGGCTTGTGGACAATGGTCTTAGAAGTCTTAGGGTTACCCTTAGTACGCTGAAGGGTGAAAGACAATTAGATGGCCCTGTAGGTAGAGCACTGGGCCTGAAATCAGGAAGACCTGAGTTCAAATCCAGCCTCAGATACTTCCTAGCTGTGTGGTCCTGGGTAAGTCACTTAACCTCCATCTGCCTCAGTTTCTCAACTAAAAAATAGGCAGAAATAATAGCATCTCTGTCCCAGGGCTCTTGGGAGGATCAAATGGAAGAATATTTGTAAAGCGCTATGCACATTGAAGGTGCTTAATAGTAATATGCTCGAGGCATTGTGTTATATGCTGGGGATATGGGGATACAGAACCCAAAGTGCTCGGGCCCTGCCCCCAGAGGGCTTCTGTTCTACTGGAATCAATAAGCTGAAGATGCCGGAGACCTGGCCTCTTTGTGTCTAGCCATCACCTCACTCTCCAGATGTAAGTCAGGACCCCCAGGATCCAAGCTCCGAGGCCAGCCCAACTAGCTCAGAATATCCAAGACCAATGGTCCATCACCTCTATGACTGTCCCATGAAGACTTTCCTAGGCAGAATTCAACAGAAACCGACCAAGCTCAGCCTGTGTGGCATGCAGAGTGCTGGGCTCTGTCAGGAGTATGTGCCTCAGATACTCGGCTGTTGGAACTGGGCAAAGAACAACTCTGAGCCTCAGTTTTCCACTTGTTGACCTCTTGGATTCCTTCTAGCTTTGAAGCGACCATCCTGTGCTCTCCAGAAGTGAGAGGAAACTTAGCATGCAGACAAATTGGCCTCAAGGCCCTTCCAGCTGTAAAATCCCCATTTTCAAGTCTGGCCAGGACTTTCTTTCCTGAAGTACGGCTGCCATCTTGTGGTCTATGTCAGAATGGTTGGGAAGGCTGGCTCTCGCTGAGTAAAGGGATCATAGGGTGCCCATTTCACGGATTCTTACACCTAGAGGCCATCTGTTCCAACTCCCTTGTTTTACAGAGGAGAAAACTGAAACCCAGGGAGGAGCAGGATTCATCCAGAGTCACACAGATGATTAAGCAGGGTCTGGATTGGAACTCAGGTCCCGGGACAGAGCACACTATTCTTTCCACTATTTGAGTCACAGAGTGACAGAATTTGGAAGCAGAAGGAGCTTTCAAGACTTTCAAGACTTTAGTGTCTCCATTTTACAAACCAAGAAACAGAGATTCCAAGAGGAGCCAGGATTTGCACAAGGTTTCACATAGCAAGTCAATGGCAGAACTGAGTCTGAACCCAGACCTCCCAACTCCCAAGGCATAGTGCTGGAAGGGCCGGCAGAGGCTGTCTAATCCAATGTCCTCATCTTTCAGATAAGGAAATGGAGGGTCTGGTTAAAGGTCTGGGTGATCTTGAGCAAGTCACTTCACTCTGCCTGCCTCAGTTTCCCCAGTTCTAAAATGGAGATAATTATTGCACCTACCTCGTTGTTGTAAGGGTCAAATGAGATACTTTTGTATGAGATACTATTCGTAAAAGGCTTAGCACAGGTGATTAACAAATTCTTACCCCATCCCCACCCCAAATGTTGTCCAGGTAGAGTCAGGCTGGTTGCCTCCACTGCCAGGGCTCTTTCCACTGGACCACATTGCCTTCACATTTATTGGGCCACAGATGGAACATAAGAGACAAAACAAACATTCCCAGAGCATGACTTTTAAAGAAGGGCAGGCAGGATGGTACAGTGGGTAGTGGTGGGTGTGGAAATCAGCATATTCTGCAAATGAGGCTTTGCTCTATTTTTGGTTGATTGTTTAGATTTAAGAAAGTGATGGATGCCTAAGTCAACTGAAACGTGTCTGGGGGGAGATTTTGTTTTCTCAGCAAACAGGTGGTTAAATATTCACTGGAGAAGCCCTGAGTCCATCTCCACGGGAGCTGGGGGTGGGGAGTGGGGGCTGGGAGCACTGGGAGAGGCAGTGAGGGCTGGGGAACAGTGAGGGCTAGGAGGCAGTGGGGGCTGGGTGAAGCTGCCACTTCAACTCAGAATTTGTAACCCACAAAAACAGGAAAACCTCGTGTTATCTGACATCTCCTCCCCTCCCAGCTGAAAGAACAGATATCAAAGGACAGATAGCATCCCATAGACTCAATTCTGTGGGAAAAGTTGGCTCAGGGCAGAGGGGAAGCTCTCAGGAGTGGGATTCTGAAGGCTTCATAAAGGAAATCAATGAGGAGGACGAAGAAAAGGGGCAGTTGTCTGGAGATGGAGTGTGGCTAGGGGGCAGAGGCATGGGGGCTTCTTCCAGACCTATTTTAAAAATTGGGGTGCAGGATTACTTATAATCACCAGAGTGACTTTGGGGAAGCCATTCCTCCCCTCTGTGCCTTAGTTTCCTCATCTGTAAAAGCAGGGGATTGGACTGGCTGCCCTCTGAAGTTCCTCTCATGACCTAGAAGATCTAAAGCTCAGAATGAGCTGAACCTGAGTCATGGAATCTTGGATCTTCCATCCTTGGAAAGGATCCCAGAAGCCACCTTCTCCAACACCCTCATTGGGTCCAAAGATCAAACTGAGGAGTATAGAGTTCAAGGACAATGACCCACCCAACGTTGAGACATGTAGGCAGTCATGATGCTGTCCTGATGAAGGCTCAGGATAGGCAAGGGATGGCTGGTTTAAAGCGAGGTTGGGGGCCCTAGGAACATGGAAGAAAGGAAAAGGCTGTGACATGGACTAGGATGATGGACCATGGCAAGAACACAGGGCAAACCTACTCAACTCTGGCTCTGCTTCCATTTTCTTTACCAAAGAGAGGGATTTGGGGATTCAGAAAGCTAGAGGAAAAATTAATAGGGAATTGGAACCCAAGTTAAGTGAGGAGGTGAAAGCTTAGCTGATCTTAATGAGAACAGGTCACTAGGCTGGCATCAAGGTACAGCCCTGAACTAAGAGAGGATACAGCTTCAAAGTCTGGTTCTGCCACTTGCCATCTGTGTGACCTTGGTCCAGTCACTGACCTTACAAAATCTTAATTTTCCCATCTGAAAAATAGGGGAGGAGTTGGAACAGAGGGTCTCTAAAGACCCTTCCAGTTCTAAATCTATAGTCCTATGATGCATGCTGGGCCACTCGAGAGAACTGCGTTGGCTGTAATAATGGAATCCCTTAACTTGTGCCATCTTTGAAAAATTATGGAGGAATATTAGAGGTGCCATGAACTGGAGACCAGCAAAAGCTGAGCCAAATAGGAGAAAGGGGGAGAAGGTAGATCCTTCCACATGTGCATCATTGGTGGTTTCTGATAAAATTCTAGAATCGATTGGGACAGAGAGATTCAGTCATTGGAGACGACTGACAATCTCACCCTCCTGATGTCTTGACTTGCTTGGGAATTGCACGCTCATGAGGCAGAGTTTGTCAGAGTCATCAGCCTCCAGACCGTGGTAGGATCGAAGGCAGGATGGGCATCGATGGCCAGGATTCAGTGGAGATTTTGCAGCCACACCCAACTGCAGCCCCTCACCACACGGGGGCACTCCTTTGCTTGGGGCACCATATCCTTTCTCTGTGGGTCTCTGTCCTTGGGAGTATAATTTTTGGTTGCTTTTATTTTGTAAGATATTTTGGGGGTCTGGAAGCTTGATTTTTCCCCCTACATTCTGGAATTTTTTGTTTTCATTTATGATTTCTTGAAATATAGCTCTGAAAAAAAAAACCAGGCTTTTATAAAAATAATGGTTTTAAAGGGCCCAATGATTCTCTGTGCCAGCCCATTGTCCTTCAAATAGAGCAGGAGCCATTATGGGGTCACTGGAGGAACTGAGGCTCAGTGGAAAGAGTCTGGGTTCTGCCAACTTCCCGTATGGCCTCAGGCGAGTGGCTGTGCCCTGGACCTGCCTTCCTTCCTCTATAAAATGGTAGTAAAGCTGTTGCCCTTCCCAATGTGGTCGGGAGGACCCAAAAGTGGTTTGTAAATTGTCAAGGGGCAGACAGAGGCAAACGCATATGAATGTTATTTTATTATGGTGATTGTTTCTGAGTGTCTGCTGTCTCACGGGGACAAAGACTTGTTGGAGAAGCAGAAAGTAAAACCCCAAATGTAGACCAGGGATCTTGACCTGAGGGCCAGGAAATTTTTATTTTTAAAATGTATTTTGAGACTTGTATTTCAATATGATTGGTTTCCTTGGAAATCCTGAGTGTTAGATTTTGTGCACTTACAAACATAATTCTGAGAGGGGCCCATAGTCTGCACTGGGATGCCAAAGAGGCCCATGATGCAGGGCAGGTGAAGGGGTCCTGCCTACTCCTTTGCTTGGCAAAGAAATGGGAGACTATACAGGGAGAATGTTGCCTGAACTGTTTGTTGTTCAGGCTTTTCAGTCTTGTCTAACTCTCTGTGACCCTATTTGGGGTTTTCTTGGCAGAGATACTGGAGTGGTTTGCTATTTTCTTCTCCGGCCAATTTACAGATGAGGAAACTGAGGCAACAGGGTGAAGTGACTTGCCCAGGGTCACACAGCTGGTAAGCGTTTGAGGCTGGATTTGAACTCAGGAAGATCAGGAAGATGAGTCTTCCTGACTCCAGGCCCTGTACTTTGTGCAGTCTGACACTCCCTCCCAATCTACATCTATATCTATATCTATATCTATATCTATATCTATATCTATATTTATATCTGTCTATACATCTATCTCTATCTATGAGAGGGAGAGAGAGAGAGAAAGAGAGAGAGAGGAGACAGAGGTGAGTGCTGTGCTGAATACTGTTCTGATCTTGGAGTCAAAAAGACCTGAGTCCAAATCCTGCCTAAATTGGTTATTATCTGTGTGACCCTAGCATGCCACTGCCTGCCTCAAGTCTCCTCATCAGTAAAATGGAGAATTAGGGGACTCATAAGGGCCAAATGGGACAGCGAATGTCCAGCACTTTGCAAAGGGTGCCCCAAACATCTTGGTGCAGTTTTAGATTTTAATAGCTTAAAATTGTAATGAGACCTTTGGAACGCTCTGCATAAAGAAATAGTGGTTATTATACATTATTACAAAGTGCAAAAGGCAGAGTATTCGACTTTGAGTTGTGAGGACCTTGGTGCAAATTCTGACTTCTTAGTGTAGTCTGCATTTGCATCTCTTCCTTGGTGGGGATTGAGCATTCAGTGCTCCTTCCCAGACTGAGAGGGGGGCTGGAGAGAGCTTGAGAGAAAAGACTCTGACTTCTTGGTTACAGACTCTCTTTAGCTTCCTGACAGGAGAAAAAGACTGAGAAGAAGCCAACATGGGGGAGGGGAGGCTGGCAGCCTCCATCCTGGCCCTTCTCCAGTTTGTTCCACTGGGGAAGTTCCTCTTGGTGAGATCTGGGATACTCTCTCAGATGAGCTGGGACACCTTGACACATCAGAAAGTGTATTGACTTTGTGTGTTGTCTGGCACATCTCCTCCTCTGTGCACCTTTTCTGGTGTCTGTTTGCTACTAGCTGGATAAATGACTTTATTTGCTATTTGATACATATGTTCATCTGGTGAAAAACGGTCCAGCCTTTGATGTATAGGTTGGAGCACTTTTAAAGTATAGCCATAAGAAGCCCAGCTTGAAGCTAATAATTGTTTTCCCCAGACTAAAAATATTTAGGGGGATGTCCACCAATTGGGGAATAGCTGAACAAGTTATGGTATATGAATGTAATGGAATACTATTGTTCCATTAGAAATGATGAACAGGAGGACTTCAGAAAAGCATGGAAAGACTTACATGGACTGATGCTGAGTGAAGTGAGCAGAACCAGAAGAACATTGTACACAGTAACAGCTATATTGTTTGATGACTAACTTTGTTAGACTTAGCTCTTCTCAGCAATGCAAGGATCTAAGACAACTCCAAAAGAACCACGAACCACATCCAGAGAAAGAAATATGGAGTCTGAACGCAGATCAAAGCATACTATTTGCTCTCTCTCTCTCTCTCTTTCTCTCTCTCTCTCTTTCTTTTTTCTTGTGGTTCCTCCCATTGGTTCTTACTCTTTACAACATGACCGGTGTGAAAATGTTTAATATGCATGTGTAGGTAGGGCCTATATCAGATGGCACGTTGTCTTGGGGAGGGGAAAGGAGAGGGAGGGGGAGAAAATTAAAAACTCAAAATCTTACCAAAGTGAATGCTGGAAACTAAAAATAAATAAATTAAAAATATTTAGGGGGTAGAGGGGATAGATGTAATTCTAGCCCAGCCCCCCTTCTCTCCAGGACAACAGACTATCAGCTTCTGGCCTCATGTTCCCCATGTGGGAACACGTAATTTTCACGAACAAAACGCACGACACACACTCACTCCTCTACCCTGGCTTTGTGATCTTGGGTCAGCCTCTAGTAATCTCTCTGCACAAAGGAAGTCTTGGGCTAAATCCAGCTTCCAGCTCTGAGCCAATCACCAACCAATAGTATTTAAACACCAGTAGAGGGCAGCAGTGGACTTCCGATGGTCTCAGGCACACACAGCCAGCCTCCTTAGGTGTTTCGTAGGCTCTCTCTCCCCTGGCTTTCCTTTGCCCCCAATTTTACATAAGAGGAAACTGAGGCCCAGAAGTGGGAGGAGAAACTAAGGGCTGGAGGGGCCTTAAAGAGCACCTTGTTCAACTCTCCCATTATACAGAGAAGGTAAACTAAGGCCCAGAGGGGAAGAGACTGAGTTAAATCATTCGGTAGAACTAGGGCTGGTTCCCAGGTTCTCTGATTTCCAGCCCAAGGATCTTTCCATTACATTAGAGCTGTTGTTGGAAATAGGAGAGCAATGAGAGAGGGTAGCACATGGGAGAGAGAAGGCAGAATGAAAAAAAAATCGAGGAGAGTGAGAAGAGAAGAGAGAAAACCAGAAAAAGAAAGCTGAGAAAGAATGAAAGGAGGGGAAAAGGAAGGGATGAGCAGAGGAGAGTGGAAGACAGAAGGTACGGAAGAGAGGAAGGATTCCGGCACTCCCCCAGGAAATGCCTTTGTATATATTTGAGCTTCATTTTCTATTTCTCTGGTTGTTCTTCCTGTTTCTCACCAACCCCCTCCCACAATGGAATGCAAAGTCCTGGGGGAGGCAGGGACCAACTTTAGTTTTTGTGTCCTCTCGGCCCTGGGCACAGCACCTTTCATAAGCTGGAGAAATACTTGGTGAATTCAACTGACTGGGTTAGAAGAGGAAGAGAGAGAAGGATAGGAAATAAGAAGGAGGGGAACCTGGAAAGTTCTGGGGGGTGGGGTGGGTGGAGGAGATGAGGAAAGAGGAGGGGAGAAGGAAGAAGAAAGAAGGGGAAAGCATGTGGCTTGGTTGGCCTGTGCATACATATATACCTATATGTGTATTTAGGGAGGTTAGGAAGAGTTAAGGTTAGGATTAGGTTTGTGTATATATACATGCATATGTCTAAAATATCTCATTCTCCTCTTCTTCTTTCCTCTTCCCTTCCCCCTTCCCCTCTTCCTCTTCCCCTGTCCCTCTCACACCCTCCTCCCCATCACTCTCCAAATTGGCGTTGACAAGTAGGGTCCCCAGAAAAGTGGGTGGCTGCTGCTATTTTCCTGGTCCTGGAAGGCAAATAGGTCTGTGAGTGGTTCCAGGCTCCTCTAGTTCACTCCCTCTTAACAACCAGCAGGCAGAGCTAGTTAGTCCTTTGCGAAAGCATTTACCCAAATGTCATAGCAGGAGTCTTAGTTCCATTACCCTCCACCCCCAATCCTGGGGCACGTCCCACCAATACACATAGAATTTGTTTGAGGAATCGTGAGCCTAAATTTAAAGCTCAATTGCACCCAGGCACGTGTGTGCTCCCGGCGGAGGAAGCCTTCTCACCCCTCTGAAGGCAAGCCCAGCCCCGATTCCTAATGCTTGCTGGTGGCTCACTCCATTGGATAGATGTGAGTGAAGGAGCAGAAGGAAAGGGAGGGATGAGAAGGGAGGAATGAGTCCCTAGGTTTCTGACCAGTTGTCGTTCACCCTCTGTCCCTCAGCCCCGAAGACAGCAGCCCAGGCCAGGACTTCGGGAGAATTCACGAAGGGACTGCCCGGGGCTGCTGTCTGGGAGTGAAGGGGCATCTCTAACTCAGAACACTGGAGGCTGGGGCTGGAGTCCCTGGAGTTCCAGGCCTTCAGCATCCAGGAGGGAGCTAACCGCCCGGATCCTGCCCTTCTCGGTGCCTTCGCCTCTAGGGACCTGGCCTTCCTAGGGGCTCATGAAACAACAATTAGCTGCCCAGGAATGTCCTGGGGTGGAGAGAGCCCTAGGCTGGAGTCGAAGGCGGGAGGCCTGGCTTCCAGAGAGGGTTCAGCAGCTACCGCACTCGGTGACCTACTGCAAGTCTTATCTCCGCTATGGGCCTCAGTTTCCTCCGCTGTAAAAAGAGGGGACCGGAGTGATGCAACCTGCCAGCTCCAACTTTGCAGGCTAGTTTCTCCTCACGGGACCAATCCTGCCATGGCTCTCTCTGCCCTGCAGGGGGAGATGTTGGTTTGCGCAGCCAGTTGCTCCAGCGGGTCACAGCTGGGGTGGGGTGGGGGGCAACATCTGCTCCTCCCGGAGGACGCCGCTCGGCTCGGCTCGGACGCGGCTGCCTCACCGGTGGACAGTAGACCAATCCCCAATGGAGGAAACCCTAGGAATCTGAGCGTGGCACAGTGGGGCGCCCTCTCTTGAGATCCGTAGCTCGTGCCCGGAGCCCCACAGGGAGCCGGGCATGGGTCTGGCTGAGAGGGCAGCGGGGTTGGCGGGTGGGGATGGTACGGGGTAAAGTGGTGAGAAGCCCTAAGAGCGTCTCGTCCCTCCCAGAGGACAGAGGGTGGGTATCACCTATGACCGCGGGACTCCGGAAAGACCCCGGGACTTCTCTGTAGCCCACAGGGACATAGCTAGAGCTAGAAGGTGCCTCAGAGGTCGGCCGGTCCACCCCTTCAAATGACAGAGGAAGAAACGGAGATCCGCAGGGACCGAGACTAGTTAAGGCGGGCTGTGGCAGGGACGGGTGATCCGCTCTGTCGTGTGTGGGGGCGGGGGGGGGGCGACTGAGACGGTTCGGAAACCTTCCCCGTCTCCGACACTCTCTGTTCTAAGCCCTCCCCCCCAATCCAATATTCTACACTCTCTGTTCTAAGCCTTCCCCACCCCCAGCTCCAACATTCTACACTCTCTGTTCTAACACCTTGACTCAGTTCGGATATTTCCTTTTTTAAGCACACCCCCTCCACACATTACCACCTTGCCCCAGTTCTGCCATATTCTCTTCTTAGGTCTTTTTCTGCTGAAATAATCTCTCCCATGCAAGAGCCTTCCAGGTTCTGTCAGTCTGTTTTGTGACCTGAAGTTCCTTCCAGGTATGTCCCACTGTGATTTCTTTGGGGTCGGGGAGGAAGAGGGGTGTTGAGGAAGCCTCAAAGGATTTAAGGGGATTAGGGAGGGATCAAGAGGCTCCAGCCATGAGCTGACTGGGGGTGGGCGTGGGCCCTGGAAGGGGGGAGGGATTCCTTTGTGGGGCCGGGGCTTCTTCCAGTTCTCAAGCCTAAAGAGTAGTTGGGGGGTGGGGGGTGGGGGGGAGGATTGTCCGGGGAAAAAGGGCTCAGTCAGCTGGATCCTGGGCAAGAAGACTCTTCCCGCTTGTTGGGCACACACACATTCACCACACTCACACCACACGTCTACTCAGAAAGACAACTCTCTCTCTGTCTCTGTCTCTTGTCCCTTTACCTCTCCCTCTTCCTCTCCCTCTCTCTCTTTCCCCTCTCTCTCCCCCCTCTCTCTCCTCCCCTCTTTCTTCCCCCCTCCTCCCCTCCTCTCCTCCCCCCCATTCCTCAGCTGAGGATGAAACTTCTCTACGGGGTTCTGAGCGCCGTCCCTCCCCAAAGACAAAGGGCTTTTCAAATCAATTCAGTTGTGGTGAGTTCGCTTCAATTCAGTCCTATCCAAGCAGCCGCCTCATTCAACTGAGTTCAGTTCAACCCTACTGCATTGCCCTATACCCCATTTGTCTTTATTGGCTCCCTTCTGTGAGCCCAGGGCTCTCTGGGGGTGGGGGTAGGGCTAGAGAGAGAGGAGAAGAGACAGTGCCTGCTTTCCCCGTTCTCCTAATCTCTCAGGTTTTGGGGGGGAGGGCGGGGCTGGGGCAGCGAGACCCTCCCACGGGAGACTGAGCCATCCTTTGCAGTATGGAAGGAGCCTTGAACCATAAATCTGCTCCTCTGGATTCCCTGCAGCCCAGGCAAGCTACTCTTTAGCTGCAGGGCCCAGATCCTCCCATGGCACAGGAGATCTTTGCTGGGCTTGGAGTCAGACAACCGAAGTCCGAATAAGGATGAAGGTTCCCACAATTTCCTTTTTTGGTCTTTGTACCCAATACCTATCTCGTTGCTCAGCACCCAGTAGGGATAATGCTCAGTGAATGGATAAATGGATGAATGAAGGCGTCCTGCCTCGGATGGTAGCAGCACTATGATCACATGAACGTCATGCCTCTCTCTGTGACTTAAGTTTCCTGATCAATAAAATGACCACAATGATACATACCTTCATACTAATGTCAAAACCTTGCTGTGGGCTCAGATGAGACAGTGTGAAGCATGTTACTAGCCTGAAAACAATATAGAAATGTTCATTGTAATTGTCATTATTAAAATTGAAACAACTTCCTGGGCTGTTGAATAGCCACGTTATGAGTACATCCAGAAGGAGATGTACAGCACCCTGCATGAAGATCCAGAAACCTGGGTTCCAGTCTGGGCTCTGGTCCTTACTACTTAAGGACCTTAGTGGGTCTTGCCCTTCTCACTTGTAAAATGGGCACCAGCACCACCAGCACCACCACTACCTACTACTTCGAAATTCCCTATAAATGGTACTACCACTACTATTCTAATAGCGATTCCCTCCCCACCTCACCCCCATGAAGTTGTGGCCCCCTGGCAGAGGAACTCAAAGAGAGGTGAGCGGGTGGATGTGGGAGCAGAGGAGAGCTCCCCCCCCCCCACCTAGTTCCTGGGCAGGGGGGACCAGAGAGAGCTGTGGAGCTGGCATGCCGAGGCCGTCACCCTCCCTCACTGGTTGGTGTGGTTCTGAGCCGGGCCTGATAAGGAGGGAGATGGGAGGGTGGGGATGGAAGGGAGAGAGGGAGGGAAGGAGGCTGGGCGCGCGGGGGGAGGGGGGAAGGGGATCCTCCTTCCCCCAGGAGCCAGCGAGCAGAGAAACTTCTCCAGCTGCCAAGTCCTCCCTCCACCACCACCCCTCCTACCCCCCAGCCCGCCTGCCCCGCCGTCCGCCCTGGGCTCCCCTCCAGCCTCCAAGGAGGTGGGGCCCCTTCCGCAGGTGTCCTCCCCCTGCCTTCCCTCCCTCTTTTTCTACCTCCACTAGCCTCCTTCCTGCTCCCCCCATTCCCTCACACCCTATTTTCCCATCCAGATCTGCCTCTTTCCCTCTCCCTGCCCCCATCCTGCGCCCCTCATCATGAGAGACACAGATTGAGGCCGAAGACTAGGGCACATACAGCCACCGGGCAAGCAGAAGCCCTTGAGAGAGAATTATTTAGGACGTTGAATCTTGGAAACTAGGGAAGAAAAGGAAGAAAGGGAGAGAGGAGAGAGAGAGGAAGGGGTAAGAGACACAGAGAGAGACACACAGAGACAGAGAGACGAAGACAGGGAGAGATAGAGAGCCTGCTTCTACCTGCGGCCGCAGAGCTCCGCCGCAGCTCCTCCCCAAAGAAAGTGCGCTCCCTCCCTCCCTCCCTCCCTCCCTCGTTCCCTCCTTCCCTCGCTCGCTCGCTCTCCCCTTGGGCAGCAGGAAGACGGGCGGGCGGGCCGGCAGACAAGTAAAGGCACATGGGAGGGAGAGAGACTGGGGCCGGGACTCCAGGGAGCTGAGGAGCCGCCGCCGCGGCCCTAACTGCGCGCTGCCATCAGCGGCGTGCTCTGGCCGAGTCCCTGTCCCTGTTCTCCATCCCAGTCCCCAGTCCAGTCTCACTCCCCACCCCCACCCCAGGCGCTGCCTCGGGGGCTCGGGGCTGGTTCTCGCTACTCCTCCTCCTAACCTCCCCCTGGGGCTGCTCCCACTGCCCGGGTCCGGGCTCTGCTCTGCAGCTAGCTGGGCAAATTATCCTGGGCCCCCTCCCCGCCTGCCAGGGAGACGCCCTCCCCCCGCCCCGCCCCCGGGCCAATTGAGTGCTCGGTAGCCGGGGCGGGCTGGCCTCAGGATGCCGCGGGCAGGCTCACCATGGTGGTAGGGCGCGCCCAGCGCCCGCCTGTGCCGGTCCCCGTCGCTGCCTCGGTTGCTGTCCTGTTTCCGAGCGCGGGGCTCCGGGCCGCCGCTGCCTAGCCCTAGCCCGAGCCCCGCTCCTCACCTCGGGGCGCTGCCCCCCGACCCCCGCCCCAGCCCGGCCTCCCTCCCCCGCCCCAGCTGTTTATGGCACAGTCTATCTTCCTGGATCATGCACAGAAACTTTCGCAAGTGGATTTTCTACGTGTTTCTCTGCTTTGGCGTCCTCTACGTGAAGCTGGGGTGAGTGATCTGGGCCGGGGGCTGGGCGCGCGGGGGAATGAGGGAAGGGGGTCTCGGGAGATTCCCTTGTGGAATCTCTGGGGATGGGACACCATCATCTCGAAAGAAAACACTCGCTGGTGGCCAAAGGGAGCGCGCGGGCCGGGGGATAGAACACGCCGGCCCGGGATGGAACGCGCCGAAACTGGGAAAGAACACCGGCCCAGGGATGGAACGCGGGCCCCAGGATGGAACGCGCCGCCCGGGGGATGGAATGGGCCGGTCCGGGATGGAACGTCGCCGCTTTAGAGACAGTATCCTCCTCACCCCCTCCCCCCGACACACACACACACACACACACACACACACACACACACACTTTGCGTCTGGTTGGGCTCTCTTCGGTCCACTTCCCTAGCAGCAGAATTATGTGCCTCTCACCCTGGGCGAATCGCGAGGAGCAAGAAAAGGCACTTCTGGGCCGAGTCAGGGGTAGCCCCGCATTCGGGAGCTGGTCCGGGACGACTGATCGTTCCCATGGGGCTGCCAGGGTGGGTTCGCTCCGCTGGGTTTGCCTGCTTAAGACTATGTGGGGGGTGGCGGGTGTCCGCTCCTGCGTCTCTCTCTCGGATCCAACCGGGAACCAGAGTCGTTCCACCGTGGCGGCGACCGCAGCCCGGCCTGGAGACCCCCGGGGAATTGCGGACACTTTCATCAGGGAGTGAGAGGCAGAATCCGAGCCCTAGACCCGGAGACCTACCCGCGGACGTAGCAAGAGAAGAGGGCTCCCAAAGGGACTAGGGAGGAGGAGCTGTGCTTGTAACACGGGGCCGTGTGAGTGTGATTATGAGTGTGTGCAAGGTGCTGCAGGCCTAGACACCATCCGCGTCTCTATCCATCATTCAGACGTGTTGAAATTGCCTTGACAACTCGTCGGTCTGGCTTGGGGATGAGAGGTGTGCGAGCCACCTCCTCAGGTGGGGTCCCCTCCTCCGGGACGCCTGGGTCCCCAGCGCGGTCTCCGCCCCCCTCCCACTGGTTCTCTGGCTCTGGTCCCCGGGATGGCCTCTCTGGGCCCCAGGATGGCCTCTCTGGTCCCCGGGATGGTCTCTTTGTCCCCTGGGATGGCTTCTTTGGTCCTTGGAGTGGCCTCTCTGGGCCCTTGGGCTTTGTCTCTGCGGATTTCTCCCGATTCTTCGCTCAGGCTCGGAGTTTGTGTGGCTCTCCCCACCTCTCCCTTCCCCGGGCGGGCGCCCTCATTAATATTGCTCGTTGCACTAGGCTACGCCGACGAGTCGTATTTCCACATTCCTGAGCCCAGCCGAGTCCTTACCTGTTGAACGGCTGCAAGCTCCTTTTCGCCAGATTCGGCCTCGCCGAGGCCTCGTTGCTGGAGGGGGAGGGGGTGCAGAGAGGGAGAAAGAGAGAGAGGCCCACTGCACGGAGGTCTCAAGACCCGGAGGGAAGGAGGGAGAGACCAAGAGAAAGGGAGAAGCAGGGAAGGGAGCGAAGAGAGAGGACAGAGCCGAAGAAGAGATGGGGAGAAAAGCCGAGAGGGAGAGAGAGGGAGAGAAGAGGATATAGTTTGGCTGAGCGAAGCCGAGGGGCTGAGGCACTCTCCTGAGTGGGGGCGTGGGAGTGGGCACTGAGGTCACATACATACTCTCTGGTCTGGTCAAGAAATCAGAGTTCTCAAGAACCCCAAGAAGTGGGAAGGAAAAGAGGAGGGGAAAAAAAAGGACAGATAGGGGGACTGAGAAACTACGTAGGAGACAGCGGGAAGAGAGAAAAAGAGAGGGACAGAGAGAGAGAGGAAACCGGAGACAAAATGCCTGAGTAAATGACCTCGGGCAAACCTTGCATAAGAGCTAGCCGCTAAGGTAAGCCCCTGGGGCAGGGCTGGGACTGATGGAGAGGCCTGGGGCCACTCTTCCAGGAGGTCCCTCATTCAGGGACAAATGAAAGTGGTCACCCAGAGACCCCTGAGGCCAGAAGAATGTCCTGGAGAATCCCCTGTACGAGGATTTTCCCCCCTAGGGAATCTATCTGTCTGTCTAGTTGTTTGAGTGCCTTTGGTTCCTGTGGTCTCTGTCCACTTGTGGCTGAGCCAGCCTGGACAGCTGAAGAATACTGGAACAAGCAGGGTGGAGGTAGGGTTTGCCAGGACTGGCCCCCTGACCCAAGACCCCCAGAGGGCGAAAGCTGGAGCTTCTAAGGATTCTAAGACCCTGGTCACTGGGACCTTTAGGTCTCAATCTCCAAGGCTTCTGACATGGGACGATCATGGCACCCTGCCTCCCCTTACAGTGGAATGGGAACCTAGGTCACCTGGATCACCTTGGCTCTGTCCTTTCTTCCACGTGTGACAAGAAAGCTCTTGCTGCAGCTCTCTGAGTCTCTAGCCACACAGGATGATGGGGGCTTCCTCTTGCTTTCTCTCAGGGATGGAGAGACTATGGAGAGAGGAGGAGTTGGAGGTCCTGGGGGACACATTGCTGAAGCACCCTCAATGAGGAAATCTGCATCAGGGGATCAGGGGACTCAAGGGATGAGAGAGAGAGAGAGAGAGAGAGAGAGAGAGAGAGAGAGAGAGAGAGAGATGGCAGGCCAAAGGCCAGGGAGAATCCTGGAATCCAATCATGTCCAGGATGCTTGGCGGGCATCTGGTCCAAGCCTAACCTGCCCTCATGGCAGACTTACAATACTGAGGAACTCTCTATCTTTCCTCTCCTCAGTCAGCCTTTCCCTGGTAAAGGGAACAGTGAGACATTAGAGAGATGAATATAGACAAAGGGGAAGACAGACAGGCAGATAGAGACAGAGAAGGGGAAAGAAGAGCAGGGAGAAAGAAATACAATGATCAGAGAAAATAGAAAGAGAAAAGAAAAAAAGAGTGAGATAAACAGCAAAGAGAAGTGATCACTAGGAGAGCGGTAGAGACAGAAAAAGAGAAGAGAGATGAGAGACAGAAAAAGGAGATAGGAAGGTTGGGAGAGCAGAGAGAGAAGTGACTGTCTGTAGGGGATCCCCTGGCAGGCTCATTCCTGTGTGTTAAGTGTGGGCAAATGTGGGTATGAGTGAGCGTGAGTGTGCATGAGTGGGGGTGGATGAGAGAGAGTGGGAGGGAGCTCTGGCCGGGAAGAGCCCCCGGTAAGCCACCTTTGTGCAGAGTTCTTCCAGACCCCGAGGCCAACTCTCCAGGTTGGCTGGGCCAATGGTGCTCTAACCTCCAGGAAGACTGATGTCAGCCTCAGACTCTCACTAGCTCTGTGACTCTGGGCTACTCACTTGAGCCTCACCTCTGCTCTGTAAAAGAAACCCAAACGCTTGACTTACAGCAGGGCTAATTGGGAGAGTCAAAGGAAGTGACACGTTTAGAGTGCCATGGAGATGTTGGTGGTGATGAGAATGACCATGACGGCCCAGAGGGTTCAGCCCACCCTATTTATAGAGGAAGCTTAGTGACTCCAGACTGGGCTAGGAAAAATCTTGCTTCTAGGATGGCCTGTGAGAGCTCCCTGAGGACTCTGAGAATAGAAGGGCATGGAGTCCTAGGTCAGACTGAGCCATATGGCCCAGAATCCAAGCAAGGACTCTGAGCTCAGGGAGAAGAGGATGGGGAGAGGATGGGGAGGGGGTGCCCAGACAGGTGTCAGGAAGGGAGGAAGGACTTTGGGAAATTTGGTGATTCAGCACACATCCATACCATGCACACATGCCCACAATATATGTACACAACATACACATTCACAACACACACACACACATACATACACACAATTAGGATCTCCCATTTGGAAGGGACCTCAAAGGGTATTGAGCCATCTGAGATTGGACCAAACATCCCTTCTACTACATGCCTGAAAAAAAAAACCTACTCCAGCCTTTGATGGAAGACTCCCAGTAAAGAGGGCCACCCCCACTCCATCTGGGTGAATTCAAACCCACACTCGCATGAAAATGCATGTATATGTACTCAAGTAGACCCATGCAAAGCTGTCAGGGAGGCTGCTGGTGCAGCGGAGAAAGTCCCGGGAGTTAGGGAACAGAGATTTTGTCTTTGTTCTGTCTTAGATCACAGTGTGATCTAAGGCAGGTCATTTTCTTTCACTAATGCTCAGTTTCCTCATTTATAAAGTGAGATGATGGGAAGAGTTGATCTATGCCTTCTCAGCTCTGATATTCCCTGTTCTAATCTCTGATGTTCTAGTATATTGTAAAAAGGGCCGAATTTAGAGGTAAGATCTCAGTCCAAATCCTGAACCTGCCTATGTGTCCTTGGCCCAGCCCCTTCCTCCTTTTAAGTTTCATTTCCTCACCTATGTCGGGGGGAGTTCAATTGACCCTAAATTTCCCCAATCTCTGTTCTAATGTTTCTTCCAGTTCCTTGTGGACAGGGGGACCTTGTAGTTTCTCCAGTTTCTATCCCTATTTCCTAGCATTACAACTTGCACATAAGAAATTTTAACTCAAATGTTCAGTGAGTCTGAGCCAGAGCTCACCCTGTGTGGCTGGGTGGGGGGGGGGGGCACCTTCCCTTGGGTTCACTTTCTTCCTTTCCTGGCTGCCT
>CM053581.1:395867258-395928773 GCA_028627135.1 Pseudochirops cupreus | reverse complement strand
ATCCATCCATCCATCCATCCATCCATCCATCCATCCATCCATCCATTGCTGGATAAGGCCAAGGAAGGAGCCCAGATGGCAGCTAATTATTCTATATCCCCCCCCCCCCCATCCAAAGGAAATCCCAACATGTAGCCCTGAAGTACTCCTGGAAAGCCTGGGTGGTTTGGGGTTGTTGCTATTTAAGTTGGGCCTGGAGAAGGAAGGTTGTCCCTCCAGGCCTCTCCTGGTGCAGTGGAGGGAATACTGTACTTACCAAGTTAGCTGTGTGCCATAGCCAAGCCATGTATTTGAGACCCTGAAAAGTCTACAAAAATGTCTGTTAAATGGGAAGGCTGTCTTCTGCAGTCTTCATTGATGAAAAGGCTTGGGCCTATGCTATTTCAGTGTGAGCTGTGGAAGGAAGGAAGTCCCTTCTCTTAAAAAAATGAATGAATATATAAAGAATTTAGAGATTTCAGGGTTACCACATCTACTCCCTCTTTTTATCAGTAGGGAAACTGAGGCCAATTGATGGGAAAGTGACTTGCACATGATGGCACAGCTTACTCAGTAGCAGAGATGGGGCTGAGCTGTCATCTCCTGAGGGACTTTTCTCCCTTTGGGCCCCAGAGGCTCCAAGGGACCTCACTTGGAAAGAACTCTAGGCCAGAAGTTAGGAGGTGGGGGGAGAGGGGAATCTTTGAATTAGAACCCTCCCATCTAGTCCCAGTTTTTCACAGTAATTTTCATTTCCAGGGTCTCTTTTTCTGTCTGGGCCTTAATTTCACTTATGGGCAAGGGGCAAAGGTTGACAACTTATGTCTTCTCTTGACATGAGCTGCAGTGAGGAGCCAGGAAAAGGAAGGAAAACAAGCTTTGGACACTCTGGAGCCCCATGAGGGCAAGAAGTTTGGGATGGGGGGAAGGCTTCCAGCCTGGCCTGACTGAGCCTTGGGCAAGGATGAAAGAAAAGTTCCAGAGCCCAGGCCTCCCCAGAGCCTCAGATGGTCCAGCAGATATAGATTGGAACCTCCCAGACATGGCAGGACACTTTCCTGGGCTTCTTCTTCCCAGATGCTTCCTTAGTGGAGGGGGTGGAGGATTGGCACTAAGTGCCAGAATCCCACCAGTCTCAGTCACCAGACATCCTCATTAGGGACCCCAGAGAGCCCAGGATCCTCACGCATGGACCCCCAAGAACGAACCACTTTTCCTGAGACACTGGACCTCATTCCCAGAGGCTCTCTCCCTCTCTCTCTCTCCCCCTCCTCCCCCCCCCACTTATTTTAGGAAGACAATCACAACCCCCTCCACCTCCACCCCTCCAGTCCCCATCTCCTTTTGACCAAGGATCGCTCTCATCAATCTGGGAGAGCCTTGGGGAGGGGGCTTGGTCCCCCGGAGAGTCAAAGGCCCCCAGGGATCTCGGGGTGTGTGTGAGGGGGGTGCGAGTGTGACACGATCCTCACAGTCCTTTAAACAGACACTTGAGAGGGGGGACAGACCTGGAGGGTTGGCCCCAGCCCTCGGGGCTAAAGGTAGCTCCCTCTAAGCCTGAAAAGGCTGGGAGTGGAGGGCAGGCGGGGAGAGAGACAAGAGACAGAGAGACAAGGAGAGGGCAGAAAAAAAAGACAGAAACAGAGACAGCGGAAAAGGGAAAGGCACGAGAGAGTGAGAGAGATGGAGAGAGAGAGACAACAGAGATAGGGGAGGCAGGGAGGAGGCGGGAGAGATCCTGCCTGTCACACTCGCACGCGCAGACACAGACAAACAAGCCCGAGCACAAGCATATAGGCCGGTGCACTTGGCAGCGGGGACAGCGTCTGGTCCTTCTCTGGCGAGGTGGGAGGGAGCTAGCAGAGAGTCCGTCTCGCTCCGAGCCCGGGTCGGGCCTGACGGCAGCGGCGGCGGCGGCAGCGGCAGAAGCAGCAGCGTGTCAGGGACTGCCCCTGCAGCCCAGGCGCTCCGCCTCCCCTTGCCCAAGCGCCACGGGCGCAGGGCTTTCCCTATCCCAGTCCCCGTCCCTGTCCCGGTCCCTGGGGGCGCAGCGGCCAGGCCCAGGAGCTGTCCCTCCTACTCAGCCCCGTGGGGGGTGTTGGTCCCACGGGCGCTCCGGGACAGCGATCCTTCCTTGGGGCCTGGCCGGGCCCCGCATGCCTGGCCCGGGGCAGCCCTTAGGGCTACTGGAGCCGCCGCTGCCCCGCCCCGCCCCCCCGCACGCCGCGGGCCGGGAGCTCTTCACTGAGCTGGGGAGCGGGAGAGCCCGGGATTTGGGCAGCCCGGGAGCCGGGGAGCCGGGGAGCCGGGGCTCCGGCCGTCTGAGCCCGCCATGCTCCCCGCCTGCCCGCACGGCGCTCTCTTGTCCATCTACTACCCGCAGATCTTCCTCACTCTTACCAGCAGCAGCTACCTGTAAGTCTCGGCCTTTGCATCTCTGGCGCCTACCTACCCTTTCCCCTCCCCCTCCTCGGTGGCCCCAGATTTCGCAGGGGTTCACACTGTTGGTTGGCACCTATGCCTTTCCCAGGCTCTCCTGGCGCGGGGCGCAGCGCTCAGGTGCTTGGTTTTCCAAGGTCTGTAGGTGGAGATCTTTGGGGTAGGGTAGGACGGATTGAGTCCAGGAGACCGACCAATATAACCTACTCCTCACCCTCCGCTCCCGCCCAAGGAGCTTCTCCCTTCAAAGGTTCTCCTCTGGGCTGAGCAAATGGAGAGAAGCCGAAGGGTCCCAAGAGTGGGGGGCTCAGGAGCGTGCAGGATCTTGCCTCCGAAAAGGGCAGCGTGGGTGTGTGTGTGGGTGCCCCTAGGAGGTCCTCTCCGGTCCTCCTTTTCCCAGGATGGGAGCTGAGCGCTGACCCCATCCCCTCCTTGCCCCCTACTGCTTCGGGTGCCGGGTCAGGGAGGCCAGCACCGGTCGGAGGCTCAGCTCTGCCCAGGATCGCAAGTGAGCCGGGGAGATCCGGCAGGTATTTAAGGTCCCTGACCTCCGTGAACTCTCTAGGTTTGAGGAGCGGGGAGCCAAGTAGGAGAAAATGGCAAGGCAGTGGTCAGTAATGGGGAGGGGGATACAGGGCTCTCCCAGCAGAGCAGAGACCACCCCCTTCCCCACATAGAGGAGAGAGCGTCATCTGCGGTCTGGAGGAGCCAAGGAGGGGACTTCTGTCCCATCAGCCAGCCCAGCAGCCCAGCTTCCCGCCGACCCTGTCGGATCTTTCTCTAGCCGGAGGAGGGCAGAGGGTCTGCACGCGGCCCGGGGCCGCAGCGCCTCCCTCCGCCGAGGACTTGATAATGAAACGCACGTGGCTGGCCCAGCCTTTCCAAGACATTTGATTGATGGAATCTTAGTTGGCCGGTGTGGGGATGGGGATGGGGATGGAGATGAGGAAGGGGAGAGGGAGAGGGCACCGCCGGGAGGCACAGCCCTGATTAAGCCCCGAGCAAACAAAGCCCACCAGGTGGGCTCTTGCCTCAATCTCCCGCCTGTGTTTCCCCAGGCTGGGCTAGCTCTCGGAGCTCTGCACTCTGGAGCCTCTAGAATGCCCACTTTGCCTTGTCTCGGTCTCTGCCTGAGGTTCTTACTCTTTCTAGGTCATTGGCCCAGTCTTCCTTCTTGGTCTCCATCTCTCCTCTCTGGCTCTGGGTTTCTGGTTGTCTCTGGGTCAATTTTCCACTCTCAGGGTCTCTCTCTGGGGTCTGTCTTCCTCTCTCTCCGAGGTCTCCCTCTTTCTGTCTCCCTTCTGGGGGTCTCTCTGGACTTCTGACTCCTTGGTCTCTTGCACAGAGGCCTGAGGGAGGGGGTTTGTACTAACCCTCTGCCTGAGGAGGTGGGCAATGGGCTGCAAGCCTAATAACTCCCCCTCCCCCACTATAAGCTGAGACCATTTTCTCTCTCCAACCCCTAGGAAATTACTATCCTACCAAGTTTTCCTTCTATAAATAGTCACAAATCTTGAAACAAAAGTTTTCAACCGCACACCAGATGCTGGGAGGCTGCGGTTTCCCTTGCTGTGTGACATAATTATAAGGTCCGAAATCGGTGCCCCAGCCCCAAGGCCCAGTGGCAGAGGCAGAAGCCCAGGGCCTTTGCAGCTCTGGGTGGGGGCAGGGCATGGCCACTGAGGAGGTGACAGCTGGGGACTTGGGGGATGAGGGGGTGGGGCAGAGGGCCAGAACCAGCCCTGGGACCAGGGAAGCTGCTAGCTCATTGAGCCCTGACATCATGGATAGACTCCCAGGCCAGCAGAGCTGGCAGATACTTCAGAAGTGTCTAGGCCAGTTCTCTCATCTTATAGATGAGGAAACAGAGGCTCAGAATGGAAAAGCTCTGCCCAAGGTCAGCCAGGCAGTGGCAAAGTCAGAACTTGGTCCAGAAGCTGAGAGTTCTTTTGACTGAAGCAGAGAACTGGCCTTGGTATCCCCAATCTCTGGGTTTGAATTTAGCTTCTGGTATTCATAACACATGTGGCCATAGGCTAGCCACTTTCTCCTTTGTAAACCAAAGGTCCTGGTTAGATTCTCACTCAAGCCTTGGGGTGGAAGAATCTCCTTCCACTCCCAGCACTGCAGCCTATTCCCTCCTCCAAACAGGAAATCAATTCATCCCAGAGCCTTCCTTTGCCCTCAATATTTCTCAGTGATACAGGCACTTAGAATTAAGGCCTTTAAAGCGAAATTCTTCCCTCTTCTGAGCCCACATTGGGACTGCTTGGCCCCTAGATGACTGCTCCTTTGGGCTTCCAGCCTTGACAGGAGAGATGGCCTCAGTGTGGCTAGGACACACAGGCTCTGCCTCTCCATGGAGCCTTTGTAGATTCCAATCTCTGAGTGTCAGTTTCCCCACCAGTAAAATGAACTTGTTAGAATAGATGACCTCTAGGAATGCCTCCCCCTCCCCCCCCCCAGCTTTTACACTTCTTGGTTCCAAGGGCCCTCCCAGCTTTGACATTCTATGGTCAAAGGTCTTCTCCCACTCTGATATCCTCTGACTCTTCACACCAAGATTCCCAGCCCATCAACATCTGTAGGTTTTCAGCTCTCACACTCCCCCCACACCCAACCTCCAGCAAACCAGAAGAAATGGCAAATAAAAGAACAGGCTGTCCAGGCCCCACCATGCCCCAAGCTGGACTTGAATGGCTTTCTAGGAGGTAGTAGTACTAATCCATTGCCTACTTGAATGGTCCCACCAAGGCCCTTCCTACCCGTCAAGGGAGGGAACTTGTCCAGGGTCCAAAGGGAGGAGAAGTCAGAGGCAGAAGTAAAGCCAATTATCTGGAGTCTTCTGGCTCCAGGGCTAGGGTTCTTCCCACTTCACTGCATTGCCTTGAAGGAACCTTATGTGGTTAGAACAGTTGCTATTCTGTTGTACAGGTAGGGAAACTGAGGCTGAGGCAGTGGACCCAATTTTCTAACTTAAAATGTCAAAGCTGAGAGGGATGTAGAGCCACATAAATCTAATCTCCTAATTTGACATTTGGGAAAACTCAAGTGGGCCCAGAGAGGGGAAGGTTCTTGGCCAGGTCCCAGAGTGAGATGGGCTGGATCAAACAGAAATCAGGGTATGCCATCCCTTGGGATGCTTCCCTCTGCCTCCTGCTGGCCATCTGTGGGCTCCAGTCCTGGGCAAAGTCCACCTGTGGTGAGTGTGGGGAGAAGCTCCAGGCTCCATGCAGGGAGGGAATCCTGGTCAGTGTCCAGCACTCTCCACTAACTCAAGAAGCCTGCCCCCAGCCAGAATCAGAGATTGGAGGAAGGAATTCTCAAGCTAAAAGGGATCTTCGAGGCCTCCTAGTCCAAGCTCCACATTTTACAAGCACAGAAACTGAGGAGCAGAGAGAGGACAAGAGTGCTCCAAAGCCAGTGAGCAGCAGCGGTGGGGCTAATCCTTCTTCCCCTGATTCTAAGCACTCCATCAGCAAGGCTGGTTTGCCCCTTACTCAGTCAACAATGCAAATCATCAGTTGTTGAACAGCTAAGTGGTGTGACAAAGTTTAGAGGAGTGCCTACTGGCAGTCCCTAAGGGCGGGGGGATGTGAGAAATCCTCCCTTAGGGAGCAGTCCTAAGTGCATCCCAGCATCCTGAAAACTGACCTGGATGAGACACTTACCTTTGGGAAAGTGCCTTCCCTCCCTCAGTTTATATGAGCCTTACGGCAGGCCTTTCTATCTATAAAAAATCAGTGGAAAACCTATTTGGTTGGCTATAGAGAAAGGGAAACAGCCTTGGGAAGTAGTGAGCTACCTGTCACTGAAGGGATTCAAGCCCACTGGGTATGACCACCTGTTAGGGATTCTTTAGAATGAGTGGGTAAGTGGGTTCAATTGAGAGAAGCATGTTTTAGATTGCAAAATTTCATATAAATGCCAGCCCCAGCCTGTTTCTATGATTCTAAGATTAATTGTAAGATCCCCTTGGGAACATGGATTGTTCAAATATGGATGCCCTTCGGTAAACCTTCTGTTTGGATTTCTCTGTCGCACACTATTGAGTGTCCAGTCCCCTTTTGTTACTCATTTTTCTTTTTCTCTGTTCTCTGGACTCTTTTTCTTCCCTTTTCTGGGTAATTAGTGGCTAGTAAATCCCGAATCAGAGTCTGAATATCAAGTCTTAATTTTTTGAGACAGGTTCCAAAAGGAGGTTGGGCTGAGGTCTGTGGATCTCCATAGATCGGTCTCCCCGTGGTAGAGGCTGGGTGGCTACATGTTGAGGATTCTGTCCAGGAATGACTTGGGTGAATGTCCTCTGAGCTCAGAGAAATAGTCTGCCCGTCTCAGAACAGAATAGAGACAAATGATTCACCTGGAGGATTGTTTGGCAGAGTCAGAGGAAGGCAAGGTTTCGGGCAGGAGATCTGGTTCCAAGGCCCCTCCCTGCTCTGGCATTTTCAGTCACCAGTTCTAAGGTTATTCACAAATCTCGCATTTTATGTTCTATGTTCCAAGGATCCTCCCCGCACTGACTTCCCTTCGATAAGGCCCCTCCTAGCCCTGTCAGTTTTGGTCCCATTCTCTGATCCTCTGATTGCCCACTGGAACTGACTGACTCATCAGGCTGACGGGATGGTTACTCACTGACCACCTGGGCATTTGAGATGTGGCTCAGAGGCAAGGGGCAACCTCCTCCTGTTGTTGCTGTCTCTGAAATTGCGGCTTGACTTGTCATCAGGAACTGGGATTGGCAAGGAGCACTGTTGGCAGGAAAGCCAAGTGGTCAGAACCCTGCCCTGGGGGGCAGGAGAGCGACCTTTCGGCTCTCATTCTGCCGCTTACTAGCAGGTGGACCCAGAGCGCATCCCTTCTACTCCGTGGGCATGCCCGCTCCTCTCCCAGATGAGGGGCTTTGGATTAGATGACCCTCGTTAATGTGCTCTGACCTTCTCTGTTCTCCACTCTTTCTGGCGTTGTGTGGAACACGTTCTTGGCTCCTAGTTCTGAGATTCTGTTCTAAGCTTCCTTCCAGCACAGACATTCTGTGTTCTCTCCTTGGTCCCTCCATACCCTCAAAGGGCATCCTTCACTGGCTTTACCTCAGTCATCACTGAGGAAACTGTTGTTGTTCAACCATTTCAGTCACGACTGACTCTTTGTGGACCTTTCTGGGGTTTTCTTGGCAGATTCTGGAGAGATTTGCCATCCTGATTTCCCCAGCTCCCAGGGCCCTTCCATCCCCTCCTCCCTATTGTATGCCTACCTACAGCTGTGCATGCTGGGAAGGGGCTTCAGCGATTACCCCGTCCAAGTCCCGCACTTGGCGCATAGTAGGAGCTAAATAAATGTTTGTTGACTTATTGAGTGGTGGAAGTGAGGCGCAAGGTGGTGGGAAACTCACAGGGAAGCGGGGCACTGCTGGGGAGTCAGGCTCAGAGGAGGCTTCTAGACACACAGAGAGATCAGTGCACCAGCAGAGGAAAAGCCCTGGACTTGGGAGCTGAAGATCCAGACCTGGTGACACAGCCTCATGACCCTAGTTGTCACTCATCTGTCACTCTCTGAAAATCAACACCTTGCTTGCCTCCTGTCCATCCGTCCCACTGTCTCTCCCTCCTTGGATGCTTTATGAGCAAAGTGCTTTTAGATCTTAAAATGCAATAGGAGTGTTGGCAGGGGCATCCAAGCTGGGCAGTGAAGGAGGGCAGAGATGGGAAGGAGTGGAAAGACAAGGTGGAGGGCAGGGGAGGGGAGTGGTTAGCCCTCTAGGCTAGAGCATCAGTCAGACTTGTGAATGAAAATAATGGAAGACAAGGCTGAAGAAATAGGGTGGAGCCATGTTGGGGAGGTCTTCGGAGTTTAGTTGCGTTCCTCTGGTTCGGGGGAGCCACACTCCCTGTGTGACCTTGGCCAAGTCCCTTCCCCCATTGGATCCTCAGTTTCCTCTTTGTAAAATGAGAGGACTGGAAAAGATAGCCCCTTTAGCCACTTTCAGCTATAGGGGTGGGATCCTATGAAGTCCTGTCACTTCTTGGCCTTAGCTTCCTTCTCTGTAGGATGGGGGGTGGGAGTAAGTGGCCCCTGGGGCCTCTTTCAGCTCCAGAGCTAGCATGATATAATCTCTTCCTCAGTGACTTTATGCCCTAAAAGCATTTCAGCCTCACTGGCTTCCCTTTATCACTTCTCAGGTGGGTGGCATTGCTCTGTGTGGGAGTCAGGAGGTTGGGGACTGTGTTCATATCTGCCTTGAACTCTCTGAGTGACTTGGGTCAAGTGAATTGACATCTTGGACCTTAGATTACTTCTCTGGAAAATGGGGAAAGGAGCCCTTCTCTTACTTCTCTCAAAGGGCTATTTTGAAAATCCAAAGAAGGGAATGGGTAAGAAAGATCTGCAGAGTGAAGTTCATTCATTCATTTAATTCAATAAACATTTATGTGCCAGGCATGGTACTAAGCTGCTGGGTTACACAAGGAAGCAAAAAACAGCCCTCACCCTGATGAGTTTACAGTTGACTGCAAGTTCATGGTGTGAATGTCATATCTGAGGATGAGGATGATAATGGCAACAGTCTTTTCTCACTCAGAAAGGACCTTTGAGCTCATTAGAACATCCTCATCATCACCTCCTCTTCCTGCTCCTCATCTAGTGACATTCGGTGAACTATTTCTGAGCTGGATGAAATGACTGCCTCTTTTGGTTGGGCAGAAGAATCAGGATGTGAACTCCTTGGGACAGATCTGGCAGCACACTGTCGGGGGTGATGTTGGCCTCATCTCATTCCCCCCTGGGTTGGGGTTCTTTTGGTGAGTCTCTGCACTTTAAGTACTTTTCATTTGGTCCAGCTTGAAGATTCTCAGTATTTGGGATGACAAGCTCTATGAAAAGTGTTGTTAGATTTCCATGGCTTAAAGTGATAGCTGCACAACTGGGGCCATGAAGTGCCATCATGCCCTTGTCCCAGGTCAGTTTGATGGTGGATTTCTCAAACCTGGTTTGGGGCTTGTCCTTTTTTTGGATTGCAGCTTCTTGTCCATTCACTCAGGAGAGATAGCTACAAGTTCCCAATGGCTCATCCTGGCCACCGGCTTATGTCTTGGTGGACATTTGGTGGGGGAGGTTGCCTGGTTTTCACTCTTTGCTTCCCTAATCCACACTGATCAATAAGTCTGGGCTCCTCAGTGATGACCTTTCTGTAGCTTCTAATGTTGATTTGATCCTGAATCACAATCAGAAAACCTTCTACTTCGAAGGAGCAAATCTGAGGGTTTCTATTGTTCAGTCCTTTGATGACAGAATTGGTTGAGTTCCTGTGGCCACAGAAGGTCTTTTAATTGTTCTCTTAGTCATTTCATAAGTTCCGATGGGAGGTAAAACACTTTGGTTTCATTTGACAAGTGAAAATCAGTCTAGAAGTATTTCTTAAATGCCCAGCACTATGATAGGTGCCAGCGGAGCTCACACGAAAGAGGAACAGCTCCTGCGCCTTCAGAGAGTTTATATTCTACTAGAAGAGCCTAAAGGAAGCCCCCCCTCCCCCACTGCCTGGCAAACTTTCCTCCTGCTCACACTGATGCCTCTTCGTTCCAATGCTACTTTTTTAAAGTTTATCACATGGTCTTCATCCTCTCTCTTTCTCTAGCTGTCTTAATCCTACATCTCTTTAATATTGAATGTGGTTTGGGGAGAGTACTCTCCTAATCTCTTATGGTTCTTTCAACAGTTGGGCATTTTGGAAAGTCTGTGTCAAGACTGGTACAGTGTAGGTGTTAATTGCTTTAAATATGATCTTCAAACTTAGCTTATTATTATGTTCTTTTGTTCTGGGCCCATGATTTCATTGGAGTAAAGAACTCCCCCTGACAGTTGCCTAGGGACTGAGAAGCTGTGACTTGCCCACAGTCTCACAGCCCTAGTGAGCTAAAGGTTGGACTTGAATCCATATCTTTCCAATGATGAGAATAGTTTCCCAGTTGATAATGAAGCCCAGACTCAGAAGGGGAAGGCAACTTGTCCTGGGACACACACTTGGATCTTGGGTTCAAGCCCTAATCTTCTGACTCCAAATCCAGTACTCTTTTTACTTTGCTGCATCAAGTGGAAGAAAGAACTGTCTTGGAAACACTCTTGACTGATGGTCAGGCAGCCTCCAAACTGAGGCTCAGAAAGAGGAAGAGTCTCTCCCAAGGTGTCATGGCTTCTCAAAAGCAGGGTTGGGATTTGAACCCAGGACCTGGGGTGCTCAGTCTATTCTACCATACCTCATGTGCTCTTAAGATCAGAGACATCAGACCATCTGAGGTTATCATCTTCTTCCTACTCCTCTCCTTCCCATGCAGAGCTGGGGGTAGAAGGGAGGGCTCCCTCTCTTCATGGTCCCAGCCCACTGCCAGGCTCTCCCAAACAGCAGCCCTGGCAGGTGGTCATCAGTACCTCCTCTTACTGGGAGCTCACTAGGACCCTCCCCTCCGATGCTGGGTAGCTCTGATAATTATATGGTATGGGAGTGGGCCTCCCAAGGTCTGCCCCTGTGGTTCTCACTTCTGCCACCTGGGCCAGGAGGAGCAAGACTAATCTCTTCTCTGTGGGATGGCCTGTCAAGAGCTTGGAGACTGTGTCCCCATCCCCATTCTCCCCTGGAGCCTAGGCTTTCTTTCTTCTAGGCTGAACAAGCCTGACCCATCTTCAGATCCAGAGGATCTCAAGGCCTCTTCCTGAGTTTCTCTCCTCCGGCCCCATTTCCTATTCACCCCTTCCTACTTGAGTCCCACCTGCCATTTTGTGGCTCCTGGGTCCTTTCCACAGCCACCTCCCTCCTTTGTCAGATGAGACCCAGGGAAGGGCTCCCAACCTGATGAAAGGGTCATTGTGAGGCTGGGTCAGACAGCTCTGTGAGGACAAAAACATCATTTGTCTTATCTGGGAGCTATGGAAGAGTCTCAACTCTGGGCTGGAGGCCTGGGAGACCTGATGGAGGGCAAGGGGGAGGGCAGGCTAATGGTCTAAGTAAGGAAAGGAGGCACCAGCCTGTCCCCCTGGTCATACCCTAGTCACTGCAGTGGTATCCAGGGTAGGCTTTGGGAGGCCCCTGCTCCCTAGGAATGAGGTGATTGGGAGAAACGATCAGACTGGGCCAGAACTGGAAGGAGCCCCACAGTCTAGGACCTAGCAAAGGTAGGTGAGCAGAAACATAGTTCTGGTCTTGGAGTGACCTCAAATGAGTCACATGGTCACATGGGACTTTAGGCCTTGGTTTCCCCATTTGCACAATGCAGGTATGGCACAAGGTGATCTCTCAGGACTAGCCTTGACATTTTATATTCTCAGGCCCCTCCCAGTCCTGACATTCCCTGTTCTAAGGCCTTCTCAATTCTGCCACCCTGTGTTCTAAAGCCTCTCCTCCCTCTGACATCCCCTGTTCTGAGGCCCCTCCCGCTTCTGACCTTCCTTGTCTTTGAGGCTCCTCCAAATTCTGAAATTCTTTGTTCTAAGCTCATTCCTAGATCTTAAAGTCTTTGTTTTATATTCAGAGGTGCCCCCCCACCTCTAACACTGCATGTTCTGTGTTCTAAGGCCTTCCCATCTCTGATACTGCATGTTCTATGTTCTAAGGCCCTCCCATCTCTGAATACTCTAGATCAGTGGTTCTCAACATGTGGGTTGCAACCCCTTTGGGAGTTGAATGACCGTTTCGCAGGGGTCGCCTATGACCATCAGAAAACACGAATTTCTGATGGTCTTAGGAACTAAGACACCGCTCCTCCGTCTCCATGTGGGTCTGCCCACATGCAGATATGCCCACATACAAGGGTCGCGGCATTAGGAAGGTTGAGAACCACTGCTCTAGATGATGTTAGAGTCCTTTACACCAGTGAGGGGCCAGGAGGAAGGTTCAGCTCAAGGAATCAGGAATCTATCCTTGGAAGGAGGTGCTGCTGCATTCCGCAGAGACAGCCAGTGCAGGTTCCCTGACCCTATTAGTCACCCAAGCTACTCTGCAGAGTACTCAGAACTGGGCAGAGGCCAGCAGAGAGGGCAAAGGTCACAGCCAGGATCCACTGTGCTGGTGGGGCTGAGCTGGGAAGACCCTGCTCTAGGAGGTGAGACATCACCTCCTAAGAGGTGGAGCCATCTCATGATGGAACAGGAGAGATAGCGAGCCCCTGCTATCAGAAGGGGCTCAACAAAGGTTGCCTGGATAACTGGAGGTGATCTTGGGAAAGAAATTCCCAGCCCAGATCAGACTAGACTCCATTTCACCTTCATTTAGTGGTACCTAGTGTGGGCACATGGGGGTAGGGGGCAGGCTCTGGGGCTGCAGATGGAGTAGAGATCCTGAGAAGAGCTTAGGGAGAATCAGATCCACATCAGGGAGAGCCTTCACAGTCAGGCTGAGCAGCAGATATAGAGAGGGAGCCCTGAGGGCTGTGAGCAGGGGAGCAGCAGGGTCTGATCTGTGTTTCAGGCAGATTATTGAGGAGAGTGTTTGGAGGATGGGCAGAGTGTGAAGAGAAGAGATTGGAGGCAGGAAGGCCAATTAGACACAATCACAATAACGTCAGAAAAGGGGATGAGTCCTAAAGTAGCATAGTGACTTGGAAAGGGGCAGATACAAGAGAGTTTGTAGAAGTGACAAGGCTTAGCAGTGAGGGAACCTTAGAACCGTGTCTCTAAGGGGAAACTGAGGCCAAGAGGTGAGGTGGTTTCCCATGGTGACACGGAGCTGGGGTT
Organism: Pseudochirops cupreus; assembly: GCA_028627135.1. NCBI lineage: Eukaryota > Metazoa > Chordata > Mammalia > Diprotodontia > Pseudocheiridae > Pseudochirops > Pseudochirops cupreus. The sequence goes on along the minus strand of CM053581.1, from coordinate 395,915,633 downwards.
CTGAGGTGAGGGGGAGCAATGCTGAGACTGAGGGTCCATCAATAGAAATTGGAGAATTGGGGGAGAGTTGAGAAAGGCTGGTGTGTTCATTTATGGACCTGAGTAGTGTGAAGGGCCATTTGGCTGAAGCCTGCCTTCAGGCAGTCTGGGATTGGTCTAGAGGAGAGCTCCCCCAGAGAGATGGCGGAGGCAGGAGTGTGCTGGAATGTGTAACAACAGGTGTGTGTGTGTGTGTGTGTGTGTGTGTGTGTGGGTGTGTGTGTGTATGAGAGAGAGAGAGAGAAAGAAAGAGAGAGAGAGAGAGAGAGAGAGAGAGAGAGAGAGAGAGAGAGAAAGCAGTAACACACTTTTAAGCTTAATCTGCACCATTAATACTTTCTTAAGTCTAGGCAATCAATGAAATAGTCAATCAAACTCAGATGTGTTGTGATTGCTGATTCCTGAGGTATAAATGCTCCCGCTGGAAAGCTGAACAATGGCTTCTGGCAAGCTGGTCATGTTAGTCCCCAGAACTCTGCTGGTCTATGCATTTGTTGGGCTCAGCCACTGGAGCAGATGAGGCTGGGGAGAGGAGAAGGGGAGTCTCAGGGCAGAGCCCTCCCCCTCCTCCTCCAGACCCACAGAGGGCACAAACCAAGAGCAGTGGGCAGACAGGTAGGAGAGCAGCAGCACCCAAGCTAATGCTCATTTTTTGGTGCTTCCTATGGGCACAGTGGGGAAGGTGAGTGCATGATCTTCCTGGTTCTGGTTCTGTTTCCTGCACCTTGCATCAGTCTCATGAAGTCTCCCCAGGTTCTCTGAGTCCTTCCTGGTCTTATGGTGTAGGCTTATGCCCAGAGGCACCAACAATGTAGACTGGACACACCTGGGACTACCAATGACACACTCCCTCCATCCCCCAGTGCCCTGAGCAGGCCAGTGATGGCCAGGAAAGCTCTGCTCCATGTCATAGTACAGAGAATCACCACCTTCTACAGCAACTGGATTTCTCTCTGTCTCTGTCTCTGTCTGTCTCTGTCTCTGTCTCTGTCTCTGTCTCTGTCTCTCTCTCTCTCTCTGTCTCTCTCTCTCTCTCTTGCCCTCTCTTTCTCCTCTCTCCTCTGTCTCTCTCCTCTCTGTGTTTCTGTCTATCCTTCTCTCTCTCCCCCCCCTCTCTATCTCTGTTTCTCTCTCTCTCCTGTCTCTCTCTACATTCCCAACCCCCTCTGAATTCTGATCTTCCTAACTCAGAGTCAAGCCTCTTCCCCCAATTTCATAGAGAGTAAAACTGAGGCCCAGACTTGACCAAGGTCTTTGCGAAGACAGAGACCTTGAGATTCGATGGAAAGGATCTGGAGTACCTGAGTGTGAATCCTGGCTCTATCTTCTAAGTTTAAGGGACTTCCCTTCACTTCTCTGGGGCTCAGTTTCTCCAGCTGTAAAATAGCTCATTGAGTAAGCCATAAAGTCTCCTCCAGCATGAAATCCATACTCTTTCCATTCAGGTTATAGAGGGGATTCTTGGTTGGACTTGGTGATTTCTGGAGTCCTTCCCAACCCTGAGGTTACTCGATGCCATCTATGTGACTTTGGGCCAGTGCCCCCACCTCTCTGAGCCCCATGGCCCTTACCTTTAAGATAAAGATAATTCTACACTTACTTCTAGGGCAGTTATGAAGAAAGTTCTGAATCAGAAGGCCCAGAGAATGGGACCAGGGTCTGCCTCTTGGCTGGGCCTGGATGGGTGAGTGCCAGGGGCTGAGGGCAGCCCCACTAGCCCAGGGGGCCTGCCAGGGCCTCCAATCTGCAATGGTGGTTTCCTGTGATGTGGACGCTTGTCCTCTGGGAACCAGTGTATGACCACCAGCCCTGAGCCCAGAGCCACAGGACAGGCTTGCTGCCAAAGGAAACCACCCTTAGTGATGGGGGTGGCCATAGAGGCCAGGACTAGAGGACTTTCCAGCCAGCCCAGGCTTGATCCCCAATTCCCAGATGAAAGGCTAGGTGGCCCACAAGACTGCCCACCACCCCCCCCCAGACCAGGGGTACTCTCAGAGAGCCCAAGCAGCAAATGTGAGATCCCTCTGCCAAGGCCATGTGGAGCACTGAGAAGTGCCCTTTGGTGGGGGGAACCAGGCTTCCATCCAAGGCCTGTCCTTTACTAATTAGGCAAGGCATTTCTCTACTTGGAAAGTCTGTTCCTTCTTCATAAAATGGAGGTAAAAATTCTCAGAAGAATCCTTTTCTGATTCTTTTGTCACTCTCAGGGTGCGGTCAGAAACGGGGGCTCCTGCTGCTGCTGCTGTCGCTGTATCACTGTTACTGGCCATAGCTGCCATCGCCAGTATCTTTGTTATTGTTTGGATTCCTGTTCCCAAGAAGCCAGCTGGCTGAGCCTCTGGGCTCCAGGCCTCCAGGCTCTGGCTACTTGGCCTCCTTCGCTAGACTCCCAGGCCCCTCAATTCCCCTAGATCGCTCTTGGACCATCACAGGTCCAGTATCTGGTGGATAGAGGGCTGGGCATGGAGTCCATGCCTGGGCAGCTCTCTGAGACTTCAAGTTCTAGAGCAGGTGCTTCCTCACAGTTCCCAATACCAATGAAGGACTGAAAGTATGTGGCATTCATATGGCTCTGGGTGGCTGCCAAATGCTTCACGAATTTGTAGCTGAACCCCAGAACAATGAGAAGGGAAAACAAAAGAAGCAGTAATCCCACACATCTGCATGAAACCTGAAGGGTGTAAAGACAAGGCCACATCCATGGTCTTCTCTGACCCTTTCCCGGCACATTCCAGAAACTTACAATCAGAGAGTTTCCCATCCATGCTTGAGAACATTTAAGAACAAATTACTAAAGGGATAGTTTGTGAGTATTTAGAAAAAGAATCAGTGATTGTCAGGAGCCAGGCTGGCTTCAGCAAGCACAGGTCAGGCCAGATGATGCTCATTTCCTTGCTGGACAAGGTAACTAGACTGAAAATAGGGGAATGAATGGCCCAGTCACATGTGGTATACCTGGATTTCAGCAAAGCATTTGAAGAATTCTCTTAGGTTTCTGTGGTAGACAAGATGGAAAAGTGTACTCTGAAGATAGTAAAGTTAGGTGCATTTGAAGCTAGTTGGGTTGATGTCAGCTTGGAGGAAGGTTTCCGGTGGAATGGCTCAATGCTCTGTGCACACTCAGCTTACCATCGTGGAGTCTAACATTTTTATCAATGATCTGGATGCAGGTGTGGATTGTATTCAGATGACACAAGGCTGGGAGGGAGGGAGATCAGTGACCACACTGGGCAATAGAATCTGGACCCCAAAGGGTTTGTAACAACTGGAATTGAAGATGAAGAGTAGCCAGGATAAACATGAAGTCTTACTTTATACTTGTGAGCTCCATAAATCTCAGCCAGGGAGAGAGTGGGATGCAACAGTTTTAGAGTTTGACTGAAAAGTGCCTAGGGGTTTCAGAAGACTGCTCTCTCATGGTGAGTCAGCAGCAAATTGTGGAGGCCAGCAGAGCCAACATAAACGTGGAGCTCCATTGGGAGGCACAGTGCTTAGCACTGGGGACGTGAGACTGTGCCTCTGTCCTCTGGCCCTGTCAGACACTCACAGTTAGAGTCAGATCCTAATTCTGGGGGTTGGGTTCAGTTCTGGGAGCCCCAGTTCACAATGGAACCTGATATGGTGAGCAGGGCCACTTGGAAACCAGTATGAAGAGAAGACCCATGATCTGGGGGAAATTGGGCTGAAATAAATAAAGATGCTCCTCCTGGAAAACAAGATGTGGTGGGGGTGAGGGAAGTGCTGAGGATGGGGCATGATAGTTATCTTTTACCAGATGAAGGGCTATTGAGAAGAAGAAAGAATCAGCTTATTTGGTTTGACACCTGGCAGCCTGACCATGAGCAATGGGTGCCAGTGTGAGGAAGGCAGATTTCAGAATAAATCCAAGGTAATGTTTCCCAAGGATCATAAGCATGAGCCATCTCAGGAGATAGTAAGGGTCCCCATCCCTCAAATCTGCTCTACAGTCAGAGACTGGGAAGCTGGAGGGTGGGTTAGATGGCACCTAAGGGTCCCTCCAGCTCAGAAATGGAATCTGTGATCATAAGGGCTGGTAGGAGAGAGATGATGGTCTTCCTTTAAGAGAAAAGAAAACAGAAGCCCAGAGAGGGGGAAGTTGACTCTCCCCAGGCCCCAGATAATTGATGATATACCCAGGCTGTACCACCCAACTGTACTATTCTCTAGCGTCCATCACTCCATGTCTCCTGACTTTTATGTCTTAGCTCTTTGGGAAGGGAGGAGAGAGGGAATACGCATTTACATAATACATTCTGCATGCAAGGCCTTGTGCTATGAAAATCTCATTTTATTTAGCTTTCATTGACATGAAACTCATGGGGAAGCAAGAATTGAGTAGGATATGAATCAGTTGGCATGACCTTCAAGGCCTAGCTACCTGGTTGGGTTGCTACTGGTTCTAGGGATAGGTTTACACTAAGCCTTAGAAACAACCCCCTCTTTCATGCAGAGAAGACAGGAGCTGGGAAGATGGTCAGTTTGGAGAAGAGGAGGGTAGTTAGGCTTAAGGGCTGACCTGTGCTAGTCTCAGATGTAAAGCTGTTGATCCATGGAATGGAGGCAGGCCTGTAGGCTAGGTGGGGAGGGGCAGCTGAGGGAGCTTCATTCTTTGGCAGGAGGGGTCGGGAATTTCCAGACATGCCTCTATTCTCACCTGAAATACAAAGGCTGACTCCCAAATCAGAGCGCTTCCTCTTTGGGGTGGACTTGGTGATCCTGGATCCCAAAGGGGTCAAGGTGAGCAGAACCAGCCACACTCCCTCTCCCGCAGAGGGCCCTCCTACTCGCTAGCTCCTTTCTAAGGGAAGCAACCAGCTCCCCTCTCTTCACTCCCCCCTTGTATTTTTTCTTGCTGTCTGATCTTGCTGGACTTGAGTGACTTCTACTCACTGGCCTCCCACTCACACATTCAATCAAGATTGATGTTTGTTTTATAACTTATCAAGCACATTACCAAGCAGAAGAGCTTGTATAAGAGATAGACCCTGACTATCTAGCAAAGACAAAAGGCAATGGCAGAACTCACTAGAATGTATGCTCTATACTGTGTGCCAGAGAGGTGCAAACCAAGGGCTGAGGATCAGGAAGGAAGGCTATCTGAAGGAGGAGGCATTAGGTTTTGGCTTTAAAGCAAGAAGGGCTTGTGTAATGAGAGAAGGGCTCTCATTTGGCTGGGATGGTCACTGTGCAGGGGGGAGTCCCAGACGGTACCACTAGAGAGGTTGGGCAGTGCCTGAAATGCCAGGTAGAGGATTTAAGCATCGCCCCCCTCTCCCCCCTCTGGAGTGGCTCCCTTCTCCTTTGGCTTAATCTGTTTCTGGAATTCTCTCTCAGCTGTGGTGATCTCTGGGTTCTACCACTCATTCTTCAAGGTACACCTCCATGAAATCCTTCATGACTGTCCCACCCCAAAATTATCTTTCTTCTTTCTCCCTGCCTTCCTGAGGGACCACATCACCAGCCTGGCAGCATTTGGGCCCTCTATTCTAGAATCAAAGGATTTTGGTTCAAATCTTCACTTAGTCGCTCCCTCAATGAGTCGCCTGGGCAAGTCCCTTTACCTGGGCAAGTCCCTGGACCTCTCCAGGCTTCAGTCTCCTCCTTTTTAAAAGTATTCCTTGCTGGACTTTATCTCTTACTTCTCCTTTAGCTTTAAATCCATGAATCTAGTCTTTCCAGATCAATTGGGAGCCTTGTAAGAACAGGGAAATGACCTGTTAGCCCATGGTGCCTCGAAATTGATCAATCAATGGGGAAGGAAATATTTATTCAGCACCTACTATGTGCGTGGAACCATCCTAAAGGAAGAGCAGGTGCTCAGGAATATCCCCTGGCTCCAGCCAGTCACCAAGGACTGGCTACTCTCAGAGGGCTGATCAGAGGGGGAAGTTATAGAGTCTTATGACTGGGTGGGAATGTGGGAGACCATCTCATCCAACCCCTGGTCTCCTGCCCACCAAACCTCTGCCCCCAGAGCCCCAGAGCCAGAAAACTCCTTCCTAAGAAATGCTCTGAAGGTGCTGGGGGCCAGGTGACATCTAGGGCCACATCTAGGGCCTCCAGGGTAAGCTAGATGCCAGCTGTGGCCTTGGGGGTGGGGGAAGGTAAGGGAGGCTGAAGTGGAGGTGCTGAGCAAGAACTCAGGTCATTTCTGAGCCATTTTGCATATGGAGTATGGAGTAGAGATGGTCGTCTCTGTACTACAGAGCAGGACATGCCTTCAGAGTCAGAAAGACAGGGATTCAAATCCTGCCTCTGACATACCCCAGGCAAGTCACTCAACGCCTGGAAATGCTAAGGTTATTCATTGCAGAACGGTTGCCAATTTGGATTGGTGGACGAACTCCTCATCTGGAAGTTCCCTGCATGATGAAATCCGGTCCTGGACACAAAGACAAACAAAAAGCCGGCATCGGAGGGCTAGAGGGGAAGCATTTGCTGAGCTAGTCACTCTTGCTGTTCGCTCTGATTCTCACGGTCTCTCCCAGATCTCAGAGACAGAAGTGCACAGAGCCAGAGAAGCTGTGGAGGCTCACCCACTCATTTTACAGCTGGGGAGACTGAGGCCCAGGGCAGAGGAAGAACAGCCTGTGGGAGAGTGCTGCCTGCCCCCAGGTCCGAGCTCATTCCATTTGGCCAGGATTCCTTAGATCCCAGACAGCGCTGCCTTTCCGCCTCTCTGGTCCAGCTCATCACTTCTGCTTCCTTACCTCCTTTGTTCACATTCCCAGCATCTGGGATTAGACCTGAATGGCTCCTGTTATCATAGACTTTTGCCCCCATCGCCTCTTGGAGTCATTGAGCCTTAGACCTCGGGGGGACCTCAGGGACCTCTTGGTCCAACTTCCCAGACTGGCCTGGGAAACAATCCTCCACCATCTAGTGGGGCTTGTGAGTGACCTTTAAAAGTTAAACCTTCCCCCTCCCCAGTTGGGCTTGGCTGGGCTCTCAGCACTGGCCTGTTGGGATTGGAGGAATTGCTAAGAGTAAGCGGCTGATCTGTCATCTTAGGTGATGGGGGCTTTCCAGCATTCATCCATGGCGTGGATAAACAGCATGGCAGATGGAGAGATGGCTTAAAGCTGAGTTTCACACAGAAAAAGTCAAACACATTGCCTTACCCCTCAGGGGAGCGAGTGAGGCAGAGGGGAGCAAGAGCTGCGGGGGAAGAGCTTGAAGGAGAGAACTGAAGACAAAATCCTCTTTGCTCTGGGTAAAACATGAGCCTCCTTCTCACTGGGAAGGACGACAAGGCGGTCACCTTCATCAGAGAGGAGGGCAGGTCAGCTTGGGCCCTAGCGGCTCCTCCACAGTCCGAGGGCTGAAGGCAGGTGCTAGTTAGCAGAGATAGGGAGCCCTGGGCAAGGCGGGAGGCTTCCCCTTCTCCTAAGTCAGGTTTCCCTGCTCCAGTCTCACTGAGGGACTGGAAGGCTCAGGAATCCCCAGACTCTCACCTAGGTCCCATCCTCAGCACTTTTAAGGTCAGGGCACCTGGAAACTCATCCATTTGTTCCTTCCTTCACTCAGAGAACATTTGTTAAGAGCTGACCATATGCAAAGGCCTGGACCGAGCAAGGAGTGGGGAGGGGGAGCAGGAAGCAGGGAAGGCTGTAGATCAGGAGACACAGGCACCTCCCTGCCTGGATGGCAGGGTGTGGCATGAACACAGATCACTTTTGCCCAAGAATATAGGCTAAGCTCATTAGAGGCACAATGTGTTCTGTGGCAATCAGGGAAGGCTTCCTGGAAGAGGTGACCTTTAAGTTGGATTGTAAAGGCTGTGTAGGAATTCGACAGGGTGTGGGGTATGTGTTAGTGGGTGTGCAGAGTGAGGTACAATTTTCTAGGACTTAGAGACATAAATCTTTAACATGGGAGACACAGGATTAGTCTGGGGCATTGAGAGTTGTCCAGTTTGCTTGGAGCCTAGAAGATACTATAGGAGTGATAGGAGATGTGACTGACAAGCCAGGAGGCCTTGAATGTCAGGCAGAAGAATTGGAATCTTACTCACATCAAGAGGGAGCCAGCGACTATCTCTGAGCAGAGGAGTGACACCTGGATCTATGTGTAAGGAAGGTCATTCTGGCCATCACCTGAGGAGCAGATTGGATGGAGGAGGGTAGCAGTGAGTAGCCTGAAGGACACAGGAACAGTCTATAAGGGGGTGATGACGCCCTGGAGGAAACTATTGGCAATGGGAATAGAGGTCAGCAAGGGCTGGGATGGATTTGGGCAAAACCAGCCTGCCATGGGCATGGCTGCTCAGGTAGGGCCTCTCCTTCCTGTTCGGTGGGTGCTAGTGAAGACCAATGAATGGGTGAGCCAGTGAGATGTATTTGTGAGGGATATGAGGAGATGGAAGAGAGAGGACTGGAACCTGTCTTAGATTACCCCCCAAAGCACAGATCTAGAACTTTGGGGTAGGCCCTGGCAGCTGGCAAAATGAATGATTCTCCTAACGGGAATTGATAGCCAGTGTCAAGAGGATGCACTTCCCAGGCCAGGAGATTGTTCTCAGTTACTGGGCATCCTGAGGCTGGGGCAGCCTCTCCCTGAGAGAGTGTGAGAGATGGGAAGGGCCTGAGAACAGGTGATGTCAGGGCTGGGAAGGGCCTGAGAACAGGGGATGTCAGGGCTGGGAGGGGCCTGAGACAGAGAACATGGAATGTCAGGAAGCTCCTGACTATAGGCTGCACTACCTGAGGACAAGTGCAGTATTTTTCCCAACCCTCGAGACTTCCTGGAGTGGCTGGTCTGCCTCATCCTCCACTCACAGCAGAAGTTTCATCAGCCTTTTTCAGTGAAGTGAATTGCAGAGCCCCGAATCTCTGTCTCCTCTTCCATTGGCCTGTATTGGCATCAGCTCTTCGAGGCAGGGAGTCCAAATAATAAAATCTTGGTTTTGTGGATGAGGAAACTGAGGCCCAGAAACTCAACAATGTCATGTTGAGGCCACAGGATGAGTCAGGGGCCCACCCAGGATGTGAGGCCAGGTGTCCCAGCTTGCCTTTGCTGTCAGGGAAGCCCCGACTTCTGCTCCAGGTCCTCTCCAGGGAGTTGGTGGCCAAGCCACGGGGTTGCTCCTGGGCCCCAGTCCCAGCAGGTGGCTGGACTCCCCCCAACCCAGGCCCCAACATGCCCAGACATGGTATTCAGGCTCCTTTGTCTCCTCTGCATCAAGCTCTCTCCACTTTGGGTGGCCTGAGACATCCCTGAAGAGGTAGAGAGGAGCCCAGAGAAGGTTCCCAACATGGAGAGAGAGTGCCCACCTGGGCTCCTGGCCATCTGCTCTGTGCTGACTTCTAGCTATTGGGCTCTCCTTCCCCCCGCTTTGCTGTCCCCCCCCAACCCCGCCCCGGGCCCCTGTGTGCTCCCAGGGAGGGCTGGCCTGATTCAGGTGGCAGAGGCACAGGGCTCTGCTTCCCTCTGGCAGGAGCTGGTTGGAGTCCTGCCTTTTGACTGATGAGAAACCCTGGGGCCCTCCCTGGGCTTTCCAGGAAACTTGGCATGTACAAAAAACACAAGACTGAACACAGAAGAAGGTGGAAGAGAAAGAGACACAGAAGGAGAGATGTAGAGGGGGTAGGGGGAGAGAGAGAGACAGAGAGACAGAGAGATGGAGAGACAGAGAGAGGAGAAAGAGGGAGAGAGAAGAAGAGAGGAAAGAAAGGAGAGACAGGAGGGAGAGAGAAGAGACAGGGAGAAAGACAGAGAGAGAGAGAGAGAGAGAGAGAGAGAGAGAGAGAGGGAGGGAGGGAGGGAGGCCAGAGACAATTAAACAGGGAAATCCTTACCTGGCATAGGAGTCCAATCTTTAGACACTCACCAAAGCAGACACAGAGATGCACAGAGCTTTCAGTGGGACCAGCTTTGAGGGCGGGGTTGGGGCTGGTCTCTCCATTTCCATCACTGTGGTCTCTGCAGCTCTGCTTTCTTTCTCCTGCATCAGCTTGGAGAAATCTCCCCCTGCTTCTCTGGATCCACCAGAGTTACTGTTTCTCCAGCCCCAGTCTGCAGCTTCTCCCCTGACCCGACATCTCCTCTGGGTGCACATATCCACCAGACTTTCCCTTCTTTTTTCTCTGACCCAACTGCCTTGCAGGGGGATTGTGGGTATTTTGTGACTTGTGTTCATGAGGGAGGTATAGTGATCCATCCTGGGAGTCTGATCCGACGTGAGGAATGTATGAAAGGCCATGGAAAGTGGCTCAGTTGAGGCTCATGGGACGTACTTAAGAAGGATTTGTTGGTGGTTGTGAGCATCGTGGAGAAGCCCAGGGCAGGGGATTGAGAGTCCTATTCAAGACATATGGCACAAATTCCTGGTGTGACTTTTAGGAGCTGTTGCCTAGGCTGGGGGCTGCCCCCAGCTCTCCTTCCCCCAGTTCCTAGGTCCCAGGAGGTGGGGAGTAGAGGCAGCCAAGGGAGTGCTCCATGGGCCTGAGTGTGTACACAGGGAGCCATTGGACAGGTACCTGGGTCTTTGGGGGGCAGGGCGGGGCTGGAGCAGGGAGGGAAGGGAAGCTGCTCTGGGCAGCTCAGACCAGGGTCAGGCCAGGTTCAGGCCAAGTTTGGGGAGTTCTGTTTGGCCCCTGAGGGCCCTGGCCTGGGAGGGGATCAGAGAGGAGGGTGAAGCACAGTGTGGTGTCTATGAGGCCACACGTGTTTGCCCACAGGCTGATGCTATCTCCACTGTGTTTGTCCAAAGTCTTTGATCTTCACTTGAGTGACCTATCACTATTTTTATGTGTTCTGAATAATTTCTCAATGCCAAAGCCCCAGCACTGTGAGCTGGGAAGCTGGAGAAGAGCAGGAGCCACGTGTGCACAGGCTCCTGACATGCAGCACCCCCACATGCACCTCACATGACCCAGGGCACGCAAGGACACATGCACCTGCATGCATGCTATACATGTGTCCACACAGAGACATGCATGCTGGTGGGCAGTGCCAACCTTATCCATGTATACCATGCAAAGTGCTTACACATGTGTGTGCACACTCACATGCTCACATGCCCTTATATGGCCCAGGGCATGCAAGGACACATGCACCAACATGCATGCTATACATGTGTCCACAGAGAGACATGTGTGCCAGTGGGCACTGCCAACCTTATCCATGTGCACGCTTAAAGTCATGGGGCTATAATCCCCTGTCCAAGTAGGACACGTACACATCAGATCCAATGCCTTCTTCACATACAAACATATGCCCCAAAGGTACATACCCCATACCTACCCACCACACATCTGTGTGTTCACACACACACACACACACACACACACACACACACACACACACACCCCTGCTTTCTTTGAATATCTAATGGTAGCCTTGCTATTGACCCTTGGACCAGACATGCCAGAGGTCACAACCCCCCCCCCCGCTCCCCCCAGGTCAATCACTAATATTGACCCCATTTCTCTGAAGGCTTTGAGGAAGTTCTGGGATCCAGAGCCAGGAGGGCCCTTTGTAACCCCAGGGAATGAGAGAGGAGGCCCATCCTTTGGTCAGACACCTGTCAGGTGGGCACCCACCACTGTGGGGGAGGGGCCACCCTCACTGAGGCAGGCTTTCCTGATGTGACCCTCCTGGATGTGTCTCTTTGTGAATCCTCTTCTTTCCAGCTCCTTCCCCAGTACTTCCCTCTCCACTGCTACTGGTCCTTCCCTCTGAGTTCTTCAGGTACTTGAGTGTGTGCCCAGGCCCAGTTCTCTCACCAGACCGTCCCCTGGCAGACCCTCCGATGGCCCTTCTCCATTGCCATGCCTCTACTGTGTGTTCTCCATTCCCATCAAAGGGCACTAGATCTCCCTGCTCCTAATGGCAGCTTCTCTGCTTCTCCCAATGCAGCCTCAGTGCACATTCCCTTCTGAGGTGACTGGATCTTTCTGCTGAGCCATGCAGTTTGTGGAATGTGAAAATCCCCCCTTTTCAGCAAAGCTGCTTTCTGGTCCCTCCTTTCCCACTCAGGCTTGTGTCATTGATTCTTTGAGCCCAAGTGCTAGACTGGCTATTAATTTCTGTTCGAGTTCATCTTACTAGAGAGGCTTTGCCACTTATATCCTGTCTCACTCCAGGCAAGTCTCTGAAACTCTCTGGGCCTCTTCAGTAAAGTGGGGGATGTCCCCCCAGGTCTGTCTCTTTGCAGCTTTCCATCTATGACACCACTTGAGATTTGGTCCATCATTCTTGAAATCGTTTTGGCTCCTGACTCAGCCAACATATTGGTTATCCAGTTCAGATTTGCGGCACCTGAAAATCTGATCAGTTTTCTACCTATGATGCTATACTAGTCACTGATAAAAATGTTAAGCAGCAGAGAGCTAGCTAAACAAAGATCCCTGGGGCACTCCACTAGAAATCTCTATCCAAATTGACATTGATTAATTAATGATTGCTTGTTGGCTCCACCTGTCCAAATCCATTCCAAACTCACCTGAGTGTCTAGACCACATTTCTCCACCTCATCCATGGACAACATGAGAAATGGGGTCAAATACCTTGTGGAAACATAGGGATACTTTATCCATGGCCCCTTTCTTATCTATCCACCTGGATTCCTCATCCAAAAGGAAATCAAGGTGAATCTGGACCTGGTCCCAAAGGCCTCCAGGCCTCCCTGGGACACCAGGCTTCTCTGAGGCTCTTGCCTCCAAAGGCTCATGGCCACTCAAGAACGGAAGTGTCCAGTGTGTCTCTGGCCAGCCTGCTGAGGAGGCCGCGGCTTGTCTGCCCACCAGCACTGGCCAACAAGTGCAGAACAGACCACAAACTATAGGAAGAAGCTCAAATATAGTAATTACCCATGTTAGAAGCCCTCAGGGCTAGCTGCTTTCTCTCCTCTCCACACGTAGATGCACACAGGCTCCCACCAAGCAGCCTGGGCATTATCAGCTCTCTGGATTCTGGACCATAGGAACTGGAAAGGGCCCTCAGAGGTCCCCTCTGCCTCCTCCACCCTCTGCAGAGCAGGAGACTGATCCCCTGAGAGAGAAATAATTGACCCAAGGTCACCCAGCCAGGATAAGTGGAGGCAGGACAAGATCCAGGGCTTCTGACTCTGGTCGCAGGTATTTCAGATTTGAAGCCATAGCAAAGACACAGAGGTCATCTATTCCAGATTCCTCCCCCAGCAAGGAGGCCCATCCTTGGCCTCACCGCCATCCTCTTTCTTTGTAGAGGGCTCAAGGATGGGCAGTTCTTTCCTTGCTGAGGCATCAGCCTGAGAAGCTTTCCATGAGCCCAGTGGAGCTAACTCTGCCACTTTTCATAGCTGGTACCTGTGCAACCCTGAGCAAGAGCCTCTCCTTTTCTGGAATACCATCTCTCATCTGTAAGGTGACAGAACAGGTAAATAAAGTATTAATGAAACACAGGTTACATTCCGGGCAATGGGCTGAGCACTGGAAATACAGAGATAAGCAAAAAGTGAGACAGTCCCTGCCCTCAAGGATCTTCCATTCTAATGGGGAAGGGGGCTGAGAGGTGGGGACCTGGATGAGTCTGGGGAGTAGGTGGAGTTGGAGGGAAGAGAACATGTCTCAGCCCCTGCTGAAGTGGGTGCCCCAGGTTGGAGCCTGTCCAATCAGGAGAGGGGGCCTCAGGGCAGCTGGCCAATCAGGAGAGAGGAGGCTGCTGCTGAGGGCATGGAGGCAGAGCCATGGGTGGGGAACCTGAGGCCTCGAGGACTCCCACTCTTGGACATTCTTGGAGATCTCTTTATGCTTGAAACATTGAAGTTTCCCTTGTAATCTAGGGTTGAAACACAGTTTTCCCCCTCCCCCTACCCTAGCCTCTGCCTAAGTCTCCCCCAGTTGTGATGAAATCTCCCCAGGTCCTCGGACCCTTTAAGCCTGATCGGATTTATCTGGCCACATTCCAGTTTGGCACTGTGCTTCCTGGAGGTGGGGTGCCCCAAAAGTGCTTTGGGTGAAGTTGGCACCAGGTAGGGGGCAAGGGCATCTTCTCCTCCCTAGTCTTGGACCTCTGCACATTTGCAGGGTAGCCTCAGATTGCAGTCTCTACTTTCTTGGCTTTCTCAATCAGAGCACACTTCTGAGCATGCGGTCCACCAAAAAAGCCCCAGATCTTCTTCATATTGTTGTAATTGAGCTACTTAGCCTCTATTTTATACGTGGGAGGTTGATTTTCTGAATCAGTCCTAAGACTTTACACTGATTGTTATTAAAATTTGTATCATTACATTTGATTCATTAAATGCAGTCATTAAAACTGCCTCAGGTTCTGATTCTGTCATGCACCGTATTTCCCCCAGTTATTGGTGAGACAATCACAGATCATCCTCGGGGCTCTGTAGCCGTGGGCTTACCTGGTCCAGGGCCAGTCTCTGCTGCCAGCCAGCCAGCCACCCACCAGGCAGACTGGCTTTCATAGTGTCAGCCCAACCCCAAACAGGACAGATTCCACTTGCCCAGGGGCTTGGAGTCATACCAGCACAGTCTCCCCCACTCAGGCCCTCAGACTCACCCACATGTCTGCCCAAAATAGTGGCTGGTTTCTAGTGGGGACTGGGGCCAAATGGGAGGGAAGGTGGTGCCTTCGCAGAAATCCTCAGGTTTGGGGATAGTGGTACTGTGGTGGTCAGAGACTAGACAAGGGAATCAGGTGAACTGGGTCAAACCCAGCTTCTGCCCCTACCAAGCTGTGTGCCTGAGGCAAACCGCTTCTCTTGGCCTCAGTTTCCCCAACTATAAAATATTGAGGTGGATTAGATTATCTTTCAGATTATCTTTTAGCTCTGAATATTTTGAGTCGATTCATTCATGGAGGGTGGAGCGAACATTTAATGCTCATTTTCTGGGTGCTGGGTACGTTTCTAAGACCCTGGGAATGCAAAGAACCATAATAGCCCTGCTTTCAAGAATTTATATTCTGCTGGGGAGATCTGGCAGATGACAAATCAGAAGCATTCACTTCTGGGGGTATGAGGAAAGGCCTCAGGTAGGAGGTGGCACTCAAACAGAATCCTGAAAGGAACCAGGAGTTCTAAGAGACTGAGGTAATGAGAAAGAGCCTTCTAGACACATCTGGCTAATTGCCCATGCAGAGAGACAGGAGGTGGAATGCCACACATGGGTGACAGAAAGTGAGCCAGTTTGGTGGAAAAGGGAGTGAGTGAGCAAGGGCCAGGTGCAATCAGTCTGGAAAGGGAGAGTGGGACCAGTTATGGAGGGCTTTCAGTGGTAAAGGGAGAGGTAAGAAGGACACATTGAGGCTTCTTGAGTTGGAGAGTAACTTGGTCAGATACCATCTTTGGAAAGATGTCAGCTATATGGAGGATAAAGGAAGAGAGTGAAATGGGTAAATCAATATTTCAATAGCCTAGGAGAGAAGAGACAATGAGGGTTCAATCCAGAATGCTGATCATATTTGTGGAGAAAAGAGGAAAGGTGTGAGAGGTAGATTTGACAAGACTTGGTAACAGGTTGGAAATGGGAAGTGAATTAGGGGGAAGAGTCGTGGATGAGTGTTCTATGTTATCTGCTCTGAGGCCCCTCCAGTTCTCACATTTCAGGTTCTAAGGTCTCACTGAACCCTGACATTCTTTGTTCTAAGGTCCTATTACCTTTGACATTTTCTAATTTCATGGTTTGCATGGAATGAGAGCTTTGCACATAATTTTCATGGCAAATACCTACAGGCTTTAATATCACAGTCTGGTCAAAGAGATATGACCAATAGTGAACCATGTAAGAGACAGCACCAAGTGCTATTTACACTGTGTGGAGCCAACATTTAAGCCCTGTTGGTCAATATGGGCTTGAGTTGTCAGGGAAAACTTCCTGGGAGAGTAGTCAGCACTAGACCTGGTACTGAAAAGAAGGGAAAGCTTGGAATAAGTGGAAAGGGCTGGGGAATAAAATGGAAGAAATCAGGGATATCAGCACTTTCAAGGTGGGTTGTGCTCATTGGATCCCACTGCCTCGTTTAATAAATGAGAAAATAAAGGTCTGGAAAGGGCAAGTGCCTGGGTCACATCCAGCCCATTCCTAGCTTCTCTCCACTATGCCATGCTGATCCTTGCCTGCCAGTGCTGTGGATAAGATGGGTGATTGGGCTGGGGCCAGGCATAGCCGTAGCTATGCTCTCACACTGGCTGTCCCAGGCAGGCTCTACCTCTAAGGCCCAATTCTAGGGGTCTGTTTCCTCTCTCCATCTCCTAGCCACCCCCTTCCTGCTTCCATTCATACCCACATGGTCCCCCAACAGCCAGTTAACTAAGTGATGAGTGAAACAGCTTGGCAGACAGTGCCCCAGCCTACCTTTGCTTGGCAGAAGCTGTATGTGCCACCTCTGCAACCATTTGAAGAGTCACAGATGCAATATAGTGAGTGTCTCCTTGAGTCCACCTCACAGCTTTAACTTGGGGTCTTACCATCTGGACTGTCCTTTTTCTACTCCCTGAAGAAATCTCTGACCATCCCAGGGCCAGTTCACAGCAAATGCAGGATTCAAAATTTAAAGACTGAAGGAATCCTTTTAGAGGGCATTTTATCAACACTGCCCCTCCCCCACATACAATGGAGGCAATTCTCCTCTCCTCACAGTGAGAGAAGTTGCCAGGAATGGTGGCAGATGTCTGGCGTCTTGGCCACCGAAAAGGCTGTGGCTTGGAGATCTCACTGTTGAGCTGCAGTAGGGCTGAAGCTGATCAGGTGTCCACACTGTACCACCAGGATGTCAGGGGGAGTGGGGGTCACCAGGCTGCTGAAGCAAACTGACCAAGTCAATCAGCAGTGGATCTGGGCCCCTGATTGGCTGCTACACCTCCAGCTCCAAACAAAGAAATAGACAACATATACAACAAAGCAACAACAAAAAGACAGAAAAAAAATGGAATGATTTCTGATCAGAGCAGGCTCACTGCCCATTGAGATAGAGAATGGTTTAGTGAACAGTGATCAACTTAGAGTCAGAAAGACTTGGGTTCAAATCCTGCCTCAGCTATTTCTTTATTAACATTGGGACCCTGGACAAATGAAACTCTCCGAGCCTCAGTTTCTATATCTGTAACATGAGAGAGTTGGACCAGATGGTCCCTGAGGTTTCCCCTGCTCCAGTACCAAGGTTCTAGGATCCCTTTTGACCAGCACTGGCTGTTGAGATTGTGTTCCTGCCTGGGTAGAAGGGGGCTTGGGCTAGTCTACTGGCAGTGGGAAGAGGGGCTGCCCTAGCGCTACTTGGGCCCTAGAGTCTGGGCTGGGGAGACAGTTTGATGTTTGATTAGCACAGAAGCTTGGTACATAGTAGGCACTTAGTAAACTCTATTTGACTGACTGATGAGCCAGCAGGGGAAAGCCACCAGTACTGGACTGCTCCCCACTGCTGGCTTTGTACGGCATGCTCTTTTCCCTGAGAACACTGGAGACCAGAAAACAATGAGGCCTTGGGCACTGACCTAGAAAATCAGAGGAAATTAAGAAGATTTGGAGTTCTCCAAGCCACCAAGGGAGGAGAGCCAGGAGGGAGACTCAGGGCAGGACAGGGGAGGGCGTCTGGCGGGACCTCTGCTCCTTTGCCCCCCAGGCTGTACGATCTGAGCTGGAAGGGACCAGAAGGAGCAGCTGGTCCCTCACTCCCTGAGCAGGAGGCCATCTCCTCTGGAGAGTCTCTAAGGAAATGCTGATAATGAGGAATCTACTGCCTAGGGCTCCTTGGTGGAGGATCAGAGCTTTGAAGCTGGGAAGGACCTCAGAGGCCATCCAGTCTATCCCCTCATCTGACAGGTGTGAAAACTGAGGCCCAGCAAGGAGAAAGGACCTACCCTTGTACCAGAGGCCTAAAGCCTCTTGCAGTAACTGGTGGAATTTTGTGCTTTTCCCAGAACATGCCCCATCTCTTCCTCAAGGCCCTTCCTTCTTGGTAGGACTTTTGAGTTTGGAGATTTGACCTGGCCACTCAACCTGGCTTCTGGTTTAAAGCAATGGTCACTGTGGATAGTCACTCCTGGCTCTGAAGCCTTAGTAGAGAGAGGACCTAAGTTGGACAGGTCCAGGTTCAAATACATGCTGATTGTAGCTGTGCAACCCATCCAAAAGAGACAGGGCAGTGATGAATGGAGCCATGGGAGATGCTGGATCCCTGGTTCTGGAGATAGAAAACCTACCCCATTCCCTGCCTCTGATACTCACTAGCTGTGTGTGTCTTCCCTGGGCCTCAGTCTCCCTAGATGTCACACAGATGGGTAAGGCTCTGTGGTTTCTGTGGTCACTTCTAGCTGCAGACCAGGAGCCAGTAGTTGCCTGACTTCTCTGGGCCTCAGCTTCCTCCTCTGTGAATGGGGCTAAGGTTACCTGTCATCCCTGCCAGTGACTGAGGCTCAATGTAGATAAAGGGTTTTGTGAGCTCGAAGGTGCCCCAGTGAAGGGCCTTGGATCCTTCACTGGGGAGCTGCAGGCATTCTCCTTGTTGTCGGCACCCGTCGGCTTGGCTTGGCTTCCTGTGCAATGCAGGGGAAGCCAGCTGGATGCAGGCGATGTGGGGGAGGCCCTCACTGGTGAGTGCGCTGTTTGTGAAGGGCCTCGGGCTGGCTCCAGGCTGTGCCAGGAAGGCCTGATTGGCCCCAGCCTCCTGGGCCTGGGCACTGGGCACAGGGCCCACTCCGGTGTGTTTGCGAAGCTACTTCCTGAATGATCAGGCCCACTGACCGCCCTCCCCTGCCTCGGCCAGCCGGACGGGGCGGCACATTATAGCATTCTTCACATAGTTTACTCCAGGCAGCCAGGGAGGGGAAAATGTACAAGCAGTAAAGAGCGAGAAAGGCCCAGGCCGAGGCTGGAGGTTAGCCCTGGCAGGGGCATGACAATGACAAAGTGAAGACAGGCTTCCCTCCCACCTTCTCTGGTCAGGGGTCTGGGTTTAGGCTGACCCTAAGGTGGCTATCTCTTGCTGAAGGAGTTACTGCCCACCCTGTCTGTGCAGCAGCTTAGCTCAAGGATGAACATCCATGGGCCCCATGGAAGACCTGAACCTCTGACCTCTTAATCCTGTCCTGTAGGCAGCCCCCTCCCCTTGTTCAATGGCCATTACTCCTGGCTGACTGCTTTGGGGGACTCAGATTAAGGGGTCTTCCAATTCCTCCACCCCCACCTCCCTGAGGGCCACCTGGTGCTCAGTGGGATGTCCCAAGGCTGAATTTGTCCCCTGCCCCCATCTTCCCTGGGGGCTAGGCCAGGGTCACTGGGCTCATGATAACACTGCTTCAGTCTCCCAAGCATCTGTGAGCTCAAGGGTCTGAGCCTTCCCTTCACTGACATCGGTGTCAGACCCACTAGGACTCAGTAAAGGGTTTCTGAGATGGGCTGAACAATCCTTGCTTAATGTAGCTTACCCTTGGATGCCCTTTCCATGTACAGTAAGCCAGGTGGGCTCTTGGCCCCCACTCCCATGGTCTAGCCCAAGTCTTTCTGCCCTGGGGGGACCTGGCTCAGCTTCCCATCCCCTGCCAGCACAGGCTTCAAGAGCCCATGGGCCCCTCTGCATTCCCTCCAGTGCTGGGAAGTAAATATGCATGGTTATAACCAGGGGTGGATAGAGTGATGGAGTCAGAAGTCAATCAGCCAATCAGATTTATCGAGCTTTGGCAGCCCATGGTGAAACACCTCGGATGCAGAGACGAAAGTGAAATGAGCTCTAGAGCTGCAAAGGGCACCATGTCCAACCTTATCATTTAACAGACAGGGAGACTGAGGCTTGGGGAGGTTCCCAAAGTGTCATAGACAGTAAGAGTCAGAAGCAGGATCTAAACCAGTGGTTCTCAACCTGTGGGTTGTGTTCAATTTGTAACAATGAAAATACATCCTGCATATTAGATATTTACATTATGATTCATAACTAGCAAAATTACAGTTATGAAGTAGCAACAAAAATAGTTTTATGGTTGGGGGTCACCCCAACATGAGGAACGGTATTAAAGAGTCACGGCATTAGGAAGGTTGAGAACCACTGATTCTGAACCCAGATCCTCTGACTCCTTAGCTGGGGCTCTTCCCTCTGGATCGTGCTGCTCTCACTAAGTGTCCTTTCTAACAAGAAGACTGACTGTGTGATCATGACCAGACCATTGTTCTGTCTTTTCAGTGTCCCCAGGAACCTCCAGATACCAACTTACACTGGCAGAAAACGTTTACTTGCCAAGAATTCCCAGATACTACCTTGCCCTCTCTTACGGTCTTGTTCATAGAGATCTCAAATCATGGCACGGCTACAGATGTCCCTGGTTTGTTTCTCTACAAGGCTGTGAGCTCTCTGAGGGCAGGGCCTAGGCACTGTATGTATCCCTTTCTCCTGCAGCCTAATATTTATAGGTGACCGGAGGGTCTCTCAGGAGTAGATGCAGGCAGTAGTGACCAGCACCATGAACAGAGGCAGCCAGACTTCAGGATGTAGCCTCAGAATCACTGCAGAGACCTGGCCCATTTTGCTGATGCATGTAGTGCTGGGCATCACTGGGAGAAGCTGAGGAGCAGCAGCCCCAGCACGAGGCGGGTCTTCCATAGTATACAGATGAGGCCGACCAGCAGCTCTCTGCAGAATCCCTCTCAAGTGCCCGGGGGGTTCTCCTTTATGTACTTTCCCAATTCTTCTCTGAATGGACCCTTACTATGGTACTGAGAGGGAGACAGGGAAAGAATTATCCTCATTTTATGGATGAGGAAACTGAGACAGCAGATCTATGAACTTTTGGAGATGGGCCTTATATCAGACACAGAATGTCAGAGCTGGGTGGGGAGGGGTTTAGAACAGGGAAAGTCAGAGCTGGGAGGGAAGCTTAGAACAGGGAAAGTCAGAAGGTCAGATTTGGGAAAGAGCTTAGAACAGGGGATGGTAGATCTGGGAATGGTCTTAGAACAGGAGATATTAGAGCTGAGAGACGCCTTAGAATAGGGGATGACAGAGCTGGGAGGGGCCTCAGAACAGAGAGCATGTCATCCTAGAGCCAGGATGAACTTTAGAACAGAGAGCACAGGATGTTTGAGGGTCCTGGCAAGGCTCTCCTGATCCAGAAGCTTTTGAGCTGGGAGGATCACTGAGGCCCAGGCTTGGAGCAAGTACTACCCACCCTACTGGCTCTGTCCCCTTCTCTATTTGAGGTCTCCCCCTTGGTTGTGTCCCCACTGCCAGAAGTTGGTGGTGAGGACAATTGCAGGGATTGGTTTCAGGGCATCCAGATGCCAAAATATCAGGGGTAGGAAGGGGGTTGCCAGTGGATTTGCATCTGGAGCTAAAAATATTCCAATGCCTTTTGGAGGGTGTAGGCTCTTCACACATCTGGAGATCGACCCAGCTATTTCTCTAGCTCATGTGGCGCAGCACGTCCTCTGGTTAAAAATAAAACTAATAATTCTGAGGGAAGGGCCGTGTGACTTAGGAAGATCCCAGGGTTCCAGGGCATCCTGTGGCTGAGGGAGGTTCTGGGGGGTTCTGAGGTTCCAGACTGTGTATGTTGTTATGGTCTTTGGGAGGCAGTGTGATCCAATAGGTGGAGCATTAGGCTTGGCCTCAAAGGACCCAGATTCAAATCCTGGGGTACTCCTGACTCCTTGCGTGGCCTTGAGCCAGTTACTTGAGGGCACTGGATGGTCTCTGGGGTCCCTTTTCCTGCCCTGACATTCCCCATGAGATTGGGTTTGGGGGAGGGCACTGCCCCTCCTTGCCTCCCACAGAACCATCAGACTCCTTGTCCAGTCCTGGGGCACAAGGGGAGCCCTTTGCTACCAAGCCTCTGAACTTGGCTCACCTACTCTTGGGACCACTGACACACAGCCACTCGTGGACAGACCCACACTTGGAGCCCATCCAGCTGGCACAGTCCCTGAGTGTCCACGGCCCCTCCTGCCCAGTCCTCAGTCCTCCTCATCCCCCCAGAACAGGGAAGCAACACGGGAAGGGAGATACTGGAGCCTTTTGTGGTTCGCTGGTGCTTGGGAATCCTTGGGGACTGGTTCCCTTGAGGCTTTCGATGGGGTTCTGTGAGATCCAAGGGGAGTCTGTGGCCCAGGGACCCCTCTCATTCATCTGGGATCTGTTCTATGTAGACAACTGTTTACAGGGTGTCTTCCCCATCAGACTGGGAGCACCTTGATCGTTGTCGCTCAGGGCTGTTGGTAAGAAGGCAGACATGTTGTTCATCCTTCATTCTCCATAAAAGGTAGATAGGGATACACAAAGAATATGTTGCTGTGAGGTGCTGCATGTGCCACAAAGAGCTTTGGACCTAACACTGGTGAGGTGCTGCATGCGCCAGAATGGGCATGGGGCTGGTGAAGTGCTGCATTCACCAGAATGGGCTTTGGAGTTTTCTGAGGTCTCTCCCAAGCAGTTCCTATTCTGGGCTCCAGGGAATCATTCATTGACTCAAGGGAAGATGCCTTCCTTCTCCTAGTGGTCACCTTGGAACCAAAGGCCATAGGTCTCCAGTCTGGCTTGGCCGTCTCTCCCCAGTTACCTTGCACCATTCTCTTCTCCTTTCTGGACATCAGTTTCTTCAGACTGTCTCTCTAAGGACAAATTAAGAACAACTCTCTAGGACCCTCCTCCAGCTCTAAATCATCCCAGTCTCATGGGGTGCCAAATAACATCTTCCCCAGCCACCTAGACCTCTCCAAATATCCCACGTTGGATCCCTCAAAGTTCCCCATTCATCCATCAGGAGACTAAAGAATGCCCTTGGGGAACTTTCTAGCCTTGGGAAAAGGAAAGGATGGAGAGGGAAACAGGCAGAAGGGGAGGAGAAGCAAATGGAAAATTTGAGGCCCTTCCCTGAGAACTGAGGGATTGCTCCCTTGCCCTGGCCAAGGAGTGGGGGAGTGGGGGTGGGAGAGGCCAAACACAAAGCAAACCAGCCTCTGTCTCACCCTCCTCTCCAGGCTGTGCCCTGCATCAAGGCTGAAACCCAAACCACCTAATACCTTGGCAGAATAGCTCCTGGCCCTGGGGATTGGGGATGGTTGGGCCCCTTAAGTGATACTGTGAACAGGAGCGATCAGTTACCAGGAAAAATGCCTGGTATGTGGGAGAAGCAGGGAGCCCCATCGCTTTCTGCCCAGCCCTGCTCTCCTGCCAGGGGCCAGTCCCTCTTGACTGGTGACTCCTGTCTCTGCAACCTGGGTGAAGTGGCTTGGCCTCAGACAAAGATGGAAGAAGCAGCCATATGGGGGATGCTGAGAAGGTGCCTCCCCACCAGCTCTCTCAGGATCACTAAAATTGGAGAATCTGACTCTCAGAGTGGCCTGGGACCCAGAACATAGAATATAGGATGTCAAAGCTTGTAGGGGCCTTAGAACACAAAATGTCAGAACTGGGATAGACCTTAAAATAGAGAATGGCAGATTTGAGAGGGGCCTTGGAGCAGAACTAGATGGAAGGATAGATAGATCGATAGATGGATAGAAAGAAAGAAAGAGAGGAAGGAAGGAAGGAAGGAAGGAAGGAAGGAAGGAAGGAAGGAAGGATATGAAGTGCTCACTATGTGTTAGTCCGGGAGACAAAAGCAGGCAAACAAGAGGGTCTCTACTCTTAAGGACTTCACATTCTAGTGAGGGAGACAACCCATGAGAGGTCTGGAAAGAACACAGCATGTCCAAGCTGGGATGGAATTCAGAACCCAAGATTTGAATGCTCGAAAGAGCTTTGTGAATCATTCACATAGAGAGGGAAATGGAGGCTTGGGGATTGGGCCAAGGTTAGGGGGTGGTTACTTGCTCCCTTCCCCTCCCCACCCTAGGACCCAGGGCTTGGCTGCTTGGGTCTCTCCCCCTCCCCCATCTATTCTCAGAGGTCTTTTCCCAGGTGATCAAGACTTTCCTTCCCCAATGACAGCTCCGCCTTAGCATTTAAATCCTCCTGGGAGAGAGAACCTGACCCAGCCGAGGCAGGCCCTTTCTGGGGAGCAGCTGGGGCTAGGGGAGGGGGCAGGGGGTAAGTGAGAGGGAAGGGAGGCAGAAAAGAAGCCAAGTCCCAAAGAGAGTGCCCCCAGTATCTCCAGCACAGCCTTCTCTGTTCCACATTGTTTTTATGAGGGTTGGCTCTGAGAGAATCCCCTCATTGTATAGGACCCCCTTGGCTCCTCTGGGAGAGGGACAGGGGTAGGGTTCACCATCTCAATTTTACAGAGGAGAAGAAGGAGGTACTGTGAGAGCAGGTGACAGGGCTGGCATTGCTGACACTATATGCCAGGCTGCGTTTCAGGGGATGTTCAGTGACTGGGGTGTAAGGCAAGGAGGAACAGCCTGGCAGAGACTGGAAAAGGAAAAGTTCAGAGGAAGGGAGGCCCTGACTCAGCCTCTCATCACTCATCTCTCACAAATCAAAGAGGCTTTCACAGCCAAGGGGTCTGCTGCCCACGGAAAGGACAACTGACTGCCTTGGGTAAAAACTATAGAAGGATAGATTCTGGCTTGATAGAACAGGATCTAACTCAGGATTCCAGAGGTGGTATGAGCTTCTTGGCATGGACATCTCTGGAGTTCCCAAGCAGAGGCTAAGATCTCCCAGAGGAACAATTTCTGCTCAGGAAGTGTCTCCTGAGAGCAAGGGCTGGAAAGGATCCCAGAGGAGTCTGAGGCTGCCTCACCAATTCACAGCTGAGTAAAATGGGGCTCAGAGGGAGGAAGGAGCCCATCCAATGTCATAGGGATGAGTCAATGCTGGGATTCTGGGTTCCAAGCTTGCTCTATGTTGGCACAACTGCCTCCTCTGAAGACTGTGGAAGCCAACTCCTTACTGCCCTCTCCATAAAGAAGAAGCTGTGTCCAAAGCCCATAGCCAATTATTTACCAATCCCAGGGTTATGGGGCTGGGTGGGCCCTTCAAGTCTCTCTGGCTGACCACTGATTTGGGAATGCAATCCACAGCACTGCCCATGGCAGCACCTTAGGCCCCAGCCCTAGTACCTCAGACCCTGGGGAGCAAGAGCATAGGGAAAGAGAAGTCAGGTATCCAGGGCTAAGTGAGCAGAGGCAACTGGTGCTGGGGCCCCTGGCCACTCTCCCAAGGATTCCCAGGGATCCTTTAAAGAGAGGTCCTGCCCAGGTGAGGCACAGCATTTCTGCAGGCCCAGAAAAGCCACCAACTATATCCCTAAACCATGGCTCAAAGGTTCTCTCCTGGGAATCCGGTGGAGGACTCATATTACTGGTCTTGACAACTGGGGGGCCATGCCCATGGCTTTGCTCCCATTCTGCCCCCAACACTCTGCTCCTGGATGCGCCATCAAAGTGCCACCCTTGCATTCAGAAACCATGCAGTTGAATCTGGACTCCAATACTAACAGGGAGACATTGGGGAAGTTCCTTTGCCTTGCTGAGCCTCTGCTTTCTTATCTGTAAAATGGGCGTAATTATCCCTGGGCTCCTACTGAAAGGATTTAGAACTAGCATGAGCCTTCGAAGCTCTCTGGGGAGGAGGTGAAGGTAAGACTTGGAGAACAGAAGATTCAGGACTGATAGCTGCCTGCAAGAATTCGAGGGATAGTGTGTTAAGGAAGGATACCACTTGGTCTGCTTTGTTCCAGAGGACAAAACTAGGAACGGTGGAGGAAGTGGGGAGGGACAGGCAGATTTCAGCACAAAAAGATGCCCAGCAATGAATATTTTCCAAGAATAGAATGGCCCATTTCTGTAAGTAATGAGTTCTCCATTACCAGAGGTGATACCATGCTGTCAAAGCCATACTCCGGAGTAGTCCATCCACTCCCACTGCCCCCGGTTCCTAGAGGTTTCGGAGTGATCTTTGTCTCATCCTTCTTAGATGTTTTGGAGCTCAGAAAGTCAGGTCAATATAGGACTGAAAGAGATCTTGGCAGCCATGCAACCTCCTCATTTTACGGACGAGGAAACAGAGAAGTGAAGTCACTTGCCACGCAGACGATTGTGTCAAAAGCTGGGCTTACATCCTGTTCCCTGTCTGCTCCCACTTCATTCATTCTCCCATCCCTTCCCCTTTCTCATTCACTCACTCACTTACTTCCTTCATCCATCCATTTGTGTGAGAGAGGTTTGCCTGTCATCTGTTGTGGATAGGGCCCTGAACTGTTCATTGCAGTGGACCTAGAGCAAAGTAGTTCACACTTACTTGTCCTCCTCATTGGAAGAAGACCAATGACATCGAGATATTGGAGTCAAGGTCCAGTGTGTCTGACTGTGGCTGATCAGACCAACACAGACTCAGAATGCTCTGCCACAGGTGGGGCACAAATAATCTGCGTGAACATTTGGAGCGGGGAATTCTCTAAATTTGTGCATCTGATATTTCTTGAGAGCTCCTTCAATTCTGCATGGCTCCCAAAGCACAGCACCTTCTGTGATGTGGACACACCATTCTGGGCCAGTGTCTCCCGTGTCTCACAATCAATTCCAAAGTTCTTACAGAGATCTTGAGAGTGCCCTTGTATCACTTCTTCTGAACACCGTGTGAACACTTGCCCTCCATAAAATAGTTCTTGTGGCAAACATATGTTTTGTTTCTGAACAATGTGACCAGCCCATCCGAGCTGTGATTTCTGAATGCTTGGCAGTTTAGTTTGATCAAGGATCTCGGATCTGGTACCTCATCCTGCCAGATGATCTCCCGAATCTTCCTAAGACAATCCAAATGGAAGTGATTGTTTCCTGGCCTGGTGCCAGTAGACTGTCCATACAACGAGTCAGTGCCGTGGCTCTGTAGACCTTCAGTTTGGTAGTCAGTTCTCTCCCACACTAGGAGATAAAGGCTAGGTCATACATCAATGAGCCGCTTGACTTTGGGAGCATTGCAGAATCTCAGAGGAGAGGAACCCTCAGAGACCATGGACACCAAACCCTGCCTAGTAGGGTGAGAGCAGAAAGGGACACCAAGGTCCGCAATTGAACTCTATGATAAGTTGGCTGGAGGATTTGAGTGCTCTGAGAGGTTTGGGGAAGGAGGGATCAGGAGAGGCTTCTCGGAGAACTGGACCTAGAAGGATGATACCCTGAGGATTGTGGAGTTCACAGCAACAAGCGTAGGAGGGAAGATTCAGGGGCAGGGGAGCAGTCCTGGATGAGGGAGCTGACATTGGGCCATCAGAAAGACAGAACAAGCCAGGAATGCTGGGAGATGGGGGGCTGATGGTGTCAATAATGGCCTTCTTCTTCAAACTTCATATGGTCTGTCAGACAACAAGCATCGATTAAGCACCTACTGAATGCCAGGCTGCTCTCTGCTCTCAAGGAGCTCATAGTTCGATGTGGAGACAGCAAATAGCCAGTGTGAGATGGCTATAGATGGTTAAATAGGAAGACGTCCTAGTGGGAAAGCAGTGGCATGGACAGAACTTGGGAAAGGCATCACAGCAGTGCACTTCAGCAGAGACTGGAATTGGGAGACAAAGGACCTGGGTTCAAATTCTGACTTTGCCACTCACTACCAGCCTGACTTTGACCAATCTCTTCCTCTCGTTGGGTCTCAATTTCCTCACCTGTAAAATGGGGATTTGGTCTCAGTGGTCACTAGGTCTATCATTCTGTGGCCTCCCTGGGTCTCAGTGTCTACCTGTTACAACCCTAAAGTCTGAGGTCTGGGGTCCAAGCAATGCTCTGGAGGGTGGAGTCTAAGCAGTACTCCCCCTGGTTGTTTCCCTCTCTACAGCAGTGCAGGCCAATGCAAGCCAGACATCCAGACCCTCTTGTCCTCAGTCTATGCTGCTGCTGCTGCCCCCTCCACCATTCTTCATGAATGGATTAGCCTCAATTCCATGCTGCAGCTCACCCACCCCTCCTCAGCTTCTTGGGTCATTCACAGCTGTGCCTTTCCTGGGATGTGACAATCTGAAATCCATGACCAGAGGGCAGCGCTAGCCCCCATGCTCTGCTACTCTCCAAGGGAGGGGAGGGGGCCTGGCCAGACAGCACTCTGTGACAAAGGTCCAACAAGGCTCCTTTGACTTCAAGCTGCTGGTCCATTCACTACCTGGTCATCTCAGGTCCCTTCTCATTGCCCCATGAAACTCTCAGATTCTAAGTGACAAAGAAGGCACTGAGCGGACCTCGAAGAGCCATCCCTAATGCAGCATTCACTCTGCTCATGAAAGACAGGCCTGACTAAAAATAAACCCAAAGATGGGGAGAGGATGTAGGAGGAGGGAGGCGGTCAGCTTCCTGCCCTCTGTCCTCTGCCCTGATCAGGGCACTCTGCACCCGGAGCTGCCTCAGGAGGCAGTGAGCTCCTGTCACTGGAGGTGCTCAGCAGAGCAGGGATGCCAGGCTGGAGCGAGAGCCCTTGAGAACAGGAATTGTCTTTAGCCTTTCTTTGTCTCCCCAGTACTTAGCACAGCCCCAGGCTCACAGGAGGTGTTTAATAATTGTTTATTGCCTGATTAACTAAATGCCCTCTGAAAACTTTCCTGCCCCTAAATTTAAGTCATTTAACTAATGGAGTCAATGCCTTGGGTGAGAGGGGAAGGCCACTTTCACCTAGCCTGGTCCTGGGAGGCAAAAGCCCTAGGTTCTATATGACCTAAGGTCAGAAGTGTACCTAGGATGAGGTGATGGGGGCTTAGCCCAAGGGCAGAAACATCTGAGGGTGCTCAATGCCTCTGTACAGCAGTGCTCCAGGCTTTGACATATGCATCTGGCATTCTATATTCTATGCTTTAAGTTCTAATTTGAACATTAGGTGCCTCTAGTTTTTTAACATGAGGACAGAGATGCTGAAAATACTCACCAGACTGGGGATGTTTTTAAGAGTAAAAAGAACATTGGTGACCTCCCTGTGCCCCCATTTCTTTTTTTAAAAACCTGTGTATTCTTTATTTTTTTTTTAGTTTACATCATTCATTTCCACAAGATTTTGAGTTACAAATTTTCTCCTCATCTTTCCCCTACCCACCACCCCAAAACAGCTACCTCACTGTATACCCCCTCCCCCAATCTGCTGTCTCCTATATCCTCCCCCATCACCCCTCTGACTTTCTGGTTGGAGTGTGCCCCCATTTCTTCATCCATTAGATGGGGCTCACAATTCTCAACTTTATGGCTTGACCCACCAGCCTAAGTCAACATCAGGCACTTGGAGAGTCTGGCTTGATGACAGCCCCAGCTGATTGAAGGGAGACTTGGTCTGAGAGCAGAGTGAGCAGAGTTAGTGTATCCTTGTTTCCCTCCTTGCCCACCGAAGGCACAAATTCTTTGGATGCCCAGCCCACCTCGACACCTCATCCTCTGAAGTCCAGACCTCCCCTTCCTTTGTCCTTCCTCTCCCTGGACCTCTCCCTTTTGAGTCCCAGAATCCCCCTCAGAGCTAAAGGGATCAGAGTGCCCCTGGGGGTGGTTGGCATGCCCCAACTGGAGGTCTCTGAACAAAAGCTCTATGGGTCCAGTCCTTGCCTGGCTTAGAGCTAATACTCAAGAAGCCTAACCTGGATGTCTCTAGGATCCAGTTCTGAGACTCTGGGATTAGAGAATCTCTAGGGTCCTAGCAACTCTGATTTGCTGATACAGGTGGACCAATTCCCCCTGCCTCCTTCACCTCCCTCCTCTGTGGCTGGAGAAGCTTAGACCAGGCAGCCTCTGAGACCCCTTCCAATTCTGCAACCAAGAAGGCTTCCTGGAGGGGGTAGAGCCTGCCCCTAGCTTTGAAATCGAGGAGACTTTGGCCAGGTGGAGGAGAGGGAGGGAGGGAGACTGGCATTCCAGGTGTCATTGGGGAGCTCATCATGTGCCAAGCTTTGAGTCGTGCCAAGCCCTCACCTCCCAGGCCCTCCACGCCCCAAGCGCCTTAGCTCTTGGTATGCATTGGAGGCTGGACACTGATCCCCCTGAGACAAAGCTCAGGCGGCCTCTGGGAACCTCCCATGGGGGGAGAGGTTCCCTTCTGTTTTGTAACATGCCTGAGCTCCAGCCTTGGGAGGTGACCAAGAAAACCACTGTAAACAACCAGACGAGAGGGAGCGATGTGGGGGAACAGGGAGTGGAGAGAAGCAGAAGGTACATGAAGGGGCAGGAGGTGTTGGGGGACTCCAGCTCATTCTGCTCTGACCGCTCTGGCAGGGAGTGGGGCTCCCTTCCACAGGCTTTTCCCCATCTCCTCCTGAGGACTACCACCTTTGCCCATGGGCAGGTGAGATGTGGGGAGGGTGAACTGACCAGCCCCCCCCCCCAGGCACCTGAGGCTGGTAGCACTTGGTGTATCCTTCCCCCACCTTTGTCCCTTAGGCTTGCACAGGCTTTCAAGGTAGATGCCCTGGCTCTCAAGTCTATAGTGAATATTTATCAAACCTGGGACTCTGGGCAATTCTGGCTTGGTGCCTCTTCTCACCTCTGGAGCTCACCTCCATTAAAATTGCCAACAGCTGACATTTTTAAAAGTCCTTAAAGCTCATTTCTTTGGAACCACATCCCACCCCAGTGAGGCAGGATGTTCGTGCTCAACTTATAAGTGAGGATATTGGATCTCCAAAGTGAGGAGATTGGGTCTCCAAAGAGAAGTGGGTTGCCCCGAGGTCCATAGTGGACCAGGGTCAGAACTGGCCATCAAATTCAGACCAATCTTAGATTCGGATGACTGAGAGCTGAGAGGATCCTAGAGGCATTGAGTCGAACCCCTGCATTTCACGGAGGAGGTAACTGAGCTCCCAAATCAGTACATTCCATTGCTGGACAGCTCCACTTGTTAGGCTAACTTTCCTTACATCTCTGCAGCTTGCCCCTAAACTGCCAGTTCTGTTCTCTGGAGCCAAGCAAAGCGGGGCTAATCCTTCTCCCACCTGACCTCTCTTCAAATACCCCAGATAGCTCTTCCCAAACCCTCTCTTCTTCATAGTAAAAATCCCTCATTCTTCAAACCAGTCACATTCCACCAGCCCTGACCAATCCTTCAGAGATTCATTGGGCAAAAAGCAGGGTGAGGATTATCCATGGGTCCTTAGCCATCCTGCCATCCAAACTCTGCATGGTGGGTATCTTAGCACCACTTTAGAGGGGCATTCTGTGTTGGCCGCAATGAATCTCAAGTCCATCAACCAAAGCACCCAGAGTTCTGGGCTGGGGGTGAGCAGACCACCACCAATGAAATTCTGTGCCCTTGAGGCATTCAAATACCCATCACTTGCATCCACCTTAAGTTTCTATCTGGAGGCTTTATTATATGCAGGCTTTCATCTGATCCTCACAATCACAACTGTCCTGGAAGTGAGGTTGGCCAGAAGGGATTATCTCTCCAGAGGAATGTCTTGCCCAGGGTAATAAAGCTAGATGGTAGCTGAGCTTGAACTTGAATCCAGGTCTTTTGACTTCTAGCCTAGGGTTCTTTCCATGACACCTGGATAAAAAAAAAAAAGGCAGAGCTGAGTGAGTATATGAGCATTTCCTGCACCTGGAGATTAATGCTGACATTGGCTTTCAAGGGACTGGATGAGGGCAGAGCAGGCATTCCCATGGAGCAGCCTGTGGGGGTGGTGGGGGTAGATGCTGCTAGGTCATCAAGGGGGTGGGACCATGGATGGATGGAAAGTTTTCTGTATCACTTTCCCATTCTTCCATGGCCACTGCCCTGTGGTTCTGAATGATGACAGATAGAGTCTGTTTTGAAAAGTTTCCATGAGAAATTTCAGGGTGGAGTCACCCACACACCCATACCCACTGCCATGATTGGAGTAGAGGCTTTATGCTGAGCCCCTTTCAGGAGTCCCCAGGACAGCCCTGGGTTTCTGGGGGTAGAAGTCAGAAACCTCTTTTGGCAATCAATCAGTTAATCAACCAATATTTATGACATTATTAATAGTGCAGAATCTGGCACCAAATTTGGGAGAGTACTGAATTCAAATCCTTCCTCTGACAGTGTGACCATTGACAAGTCACTGAATCTCAGTTTTCTCATCTGTGAAATGGGAATAAGACTACCCATATTATCCATGCGAAGGTCATGTGACTCAAATGACAATAGAGTCATAGAAATGTCAACTGAGAGCTTTGATATAGACTTGGCCAAGAGAGAAGCATCACCAAAGATGCAGCTGATCTCCTCAGCCAGCATTATCAACATTGTTGAGCCCTTTAGGATCCTCTGCACCTAAGAACTCAGTCAGCTCACAACCCAGGCCAGTGCATGTGATTATCCCAAGACAGAGACAAACTGCAGAGATTCACCTGGAAAGAGAACAGGGAGCCAGGCCTGCTCTAGCAAGAAGCCTCTCCTACTGTGGTGTAGCTCTGTCTTGTTGCTGTCCTGAGCTTTATAGCCACAGCATCAAGCCAGTCCAGGTGATGCTCTCCAGGTATTAAAGGGGGAGTACAAGAGATCCAGGGGAGATTTCTTTGTGGCTGAGTGGAGGCTTGAGCTCTGTCTGCTCTGATCATCTGCCTACAGGCAGCTTCAGAGCACAAGAAATACCAGGGCCATTATTCGGGCTATTGGCAGCAAGTGCTGTCTTCCTGCCCCCACAGTTCAATGGTGTTTCCTCCCTGACTGTTGGCAGCAGGAAGATGATAGCATCCCTGCTTTGGAGTTCTGTGGCTCTTCTCCAGTGTCGACCAGTTTCCTCCCCCAAAATGGAAGGGGCAGCCACAGGGAAGTTGGTTTCCCTCTGCTGGAGGATTTCAAACTGGAGCTGGGTGGCTGCTGGTCAAGGAGATTTTTGTCCAGATCTAGGCTGGACAATATGCCCCTGGAGGTCCCATTCAGCTCAGAGAGTCTATAGTTGCTAGCCAAGGTGATCCTGCAACATAAGTCAGAATGTCCAAAGGGTAGTGAGGAAAGGAGAATGACCTCGAGCTGGTTCTTGGAGCAAAGGAAGGATTTTACCTGATAGACAGGAAGAAGAGATTTCCAATGGGTGAATATACTTCTCCTAAAACCCTGATCACATCCTGACTTGTCATAATTGTTTGTATATAACAAAGGATGTCAGAACAGAGAAAGGCAGATGTAAGAGGAATATTAGAACAGAGAACATCAGAGGGACCTTAGAATAGGGGATGCCAGAGCTGAGAGGGGTCTTACAACAGGGAATGTCAGAGCTGGAAGGGGCTTCAGAACAAGGGATGCCAGAGCTGGGAGATATCAACCCTGGGTGATATTTCCCCATTCCCTCAGGTGTGGGCCTAGTGTTTTGTGGGAGTTGAGCTCCATGGAGGCTGGGGCTGTATCTCCATCTTTTTTGGTTCCCCAGTACCCAGCTCTGAGCCCTTCCCAGAGTAGGTGTCTAATGCTTTGCTGAGGTGACATGGAGGGAGTTGAGGAGTGAGGGCAGCAGTGGATCATCCTATTTGACTGAAGCCAGGAGCATGTGGAAAGGAATATGATGAGGTGAGGCTGGAAAGCTAGGTCAGATTGTGAAGGGCTTTGAATGCCAGGCACAGGACTTGGGCCTTGACCTTCTCATTCCTAGGAAGCTCCTGGTGGATTTGCAGCTTGGGTAGGATGTAGCCAGAGCAGGGGGGATCCATGGCAAAGAGGGTGAAACCCTTCATGTCTCTGCTACTGGCTGCTTCTGCCATCTTGGGTAAGGTTCCCTCTTTTCTAGATCGTGGGCTCCTCTCCTGCAGTACAAGGGGGTCAGATAGTCACAGGCCATCATAGGATCATAATTTTAGAGCTGAAAGGGATCTTAGAGGTTGTTGTGTCCAATCTTCACATCTTACAGGTGAAGGAATTGAAGTGACTGAGGTGACTCACTCACCATGACACACATAGCTATTAATTGTCTGAGGCAGGATTTGAACTCAGGTCTTCCCACCTCCAAGTCCAATGCTGGCAGGAGACGGAGTCAAAGGTCCCAGTGAGCTTTGTCTTCCTTTAAAGCCTGGCCTCAAAGTCATCTCCTTCAAGGAGTCTTCCAGGAGGTCATGCTGGCCATGCCTAGGGGTCAGAATCCTGCCAGGGATTCTCTCCTCTATTATTCACTTACTGCGTAACACTGTACATTACCGTCATCTGTATGGTCTCCTTTCTGGGCAGTTCTCTGTACACAGTAGGTTCTGAGAACTGGGTGAGGTCTTGGTGATTCTGTGAGAAACAGGGAAGTGTTTTCTTCCCCCAACAGGTGTGGGAAAGCAAGAGATTTGGGAAATTCCAAGTGAATGGAGGCCAGGCACAGATGGCTCTTCTCTGGGCCTCCTTTCCCTCGAGAAGGTGTTTCAAGAGCACTGGACCAGGTTTGGCCCAACTTTGCCACTTTGGTTCTGCAGGCCCCTCCCTCCCAGATTCATTTTCCAAGGAGCTACAATTACAAATGGATTAAGTCCTCTCCTCACCTTCCTGGCACAGATGTTCACTGGCAACAATAATGTGGGGGCCAGCAATTGCCCTGCTGGAGATTCTAGGGCCATTGCCAGCCAGATGAGATGGGGAGAAGGCAGGCATTGAGTGTCTGCCCAGACCTGGAATGCCTTGGCTTTCACCCATTTCTGGTGATGCTGAAGAAACAGGTCTGCCTCCTTATGGGAATCACCCAAATCTCTTGCTTTCCCATGCATCAAGGAAAAGCACTTCTTTGTTTCTCACAGAATGCTGAAGGTGCCTCCAGCTGGGATGTTCCATGTTCTAAGGCCCCTCCCTGCTCTTCCATTGGATAATCTGGGTTCTAAGCATCCTTCCAACTCTGGCAGTCTATGACTGTAGGTCGTTCCATTATCTTTCTTGTTGAATAGACATAATCTCCCTCCCTCACCCCACACCTATCTTCCCCTCAGAGGGGTCTTATGAGGATAACCAGAGCTCCTAGATGTGGGAGGACTCTGTCAATCTTACCTTGTTTACCCAATAGTTCTTCATGCATGATAGGTCTAGGCTTAGAAAATCTTGTTTGTTCTGAGGTGGTATTTGTATGAGGCAAAAAGGGATTTGTCCCAAAGTGTTCACATGGAGGGGGTTAGGGTGGGATCCTGCACTCATGTTCACTGCTGCCTCTTAGTCTCATCTTTGGCTCCTCCAATGACATGTACAGGAATGTGCCTGGTCACCATCCCAGGGTCCAATCACTGAGTGCTTTCCTCCTTCCCTTCTTTACCCCAGCTCTGCTAACTCTTCTTTGGGGGAATGTCCTTTCCCAAATACTTGTCCCCAAAGCCACCTGCTCTCTGTCCTGCTGCCATCCTCATCTCTCCTCCCAATTTTGCTCTGGGTGTAATTAGGGCTAAAACTGACCCTGGTTATAGCCATAATTACATAAATAATACATGTGGCCACGGTTCCATTGCTCAATATTGCTCCTTGGGCACCAGACTCTTGAATGGATGGCAGGTCCTCACACCTCTCTTCTCTCTCCCTTCCTCAGAGCTCTGTCGTCTGTGGTGGCTTTGGGAGCCAATATCATCTGCAACAAGATCCCTGGCCTGGCCCCCCGACAAAGAGCCATCTGTCAGAGTCGCCCCGACGCCATCATTGTGATTGGAGAAGGGGCACAGATGGGGATCAATGAATGCCAATACCAGTTCCGCTATGGCCGATGGAACTGTTCTGCCCTGGGTGAGAAGACTGTCTTCGGGCAAGAGCTTCGAGTGGGTAAGGGATGACTTTGAAAGCTGGCCAAGTCAAATGGAAAGGGATGGGATGGGAAGCCAGTCACGTAATGGCCTTTTGCCTTTTCCTGGCCTTGCCTGGATGGACCCTAGAGGGGAAACTGCCATCTTGCCTTCTGACTTCTGTTGAAATATTATCCCAAAAGTCCCATTCTCCTATTTGTCCAACTAACAGTCACCAACCATCCCACTGCATAATTCTGTGACCCAAACAGTATGCTAACCATCCTACTGCCTTATTTCTCAAACAAAACCATATACAAACCAGCCAGCTTCCTACTTTGGCTGCTCAAATAATGCACTAACCATTTCACCTCCTGATTCTCTAACTAAAATTAATGCATAAACCATCCTAAATATAGAATTGAAATAATACACAAATTTTCATACTTCCTTCTTTATTTAACTGAAAAGATACCCCAGAGCACACACTCCCATATTTCTCCAAATAAAATAAAATATCAACCATCCCACTCATTTTTGGAGCTGAAATGTTTCCCACCATCCCACTTCCTGTGGCTATCTGGAACACCATTCACTTCATCAATTGTTAAATATCTATGTCTCAGTTCTTTTTTTCTCCAACTGAGATGAGACCCAAGCCCACTCACTCTTTTTACTGTGTCCATCCACTTGAAATGGCCCAGAGACTTCTTATGGGAGAGCTCCTTCCTCCACCTCTTTGTCCCTTATTCAGTATGGCCATTGCTACATTTCAGTGGCAGGGCTGACCTTTCTCTGAAATCTCCTACTTGAGTCTCTACTCGAGGTCAGACAATCTGAGGGGTGTCTTTGGGCCAACCACCCATTTTGGCTGGAGTGTCCATTATGCAGAAGGCAGTAGCATGCATTAATGTGTGTGCTTTAATCAGCAATGGAGAGCCATTGGAGGTCACTGGCCAGAGGAATGGCATGTTGTAGTGGAGGTTGGGGGGGGAGGGGACCAGCTCAGGTACAGTTTGGACAATGTGCTCTCTGGATATCTTGGGATTTCACAGCAGCCAAATGTCCATCATCAGAGACTCTGGTTTGTCACTGGCCTGGGTGCTCAGAGAAAGGATACTTGGATTGTGTGTGTGTGTGTGTGTGTGTGTGTGTGTGTGTGTGTACACACAATCACTCACCCACACTGGGGTGGAGAGGGAGGGCACTCTGGGTTGCAAAGGGCCCAGATATGGAAGGTGAGTGATATGCAATAAGATTGGAAAGGAAGGGTGGAGGCCTAGTGGCAAAGGGTTTTAGTTGTCAAATAAAGGAGTAATTGTAATGGATTCCAGAGGTAATAGTGAGCAGTAGGAGTTTTTTGAGTGAGGCCGTGGCATGGTCATAGTGAGTCAGGCATCCCCCACCAGTCGCAGTCCAGACATCTGCACATAGACCTGTGCATCACCCCAACCCTCCAACTCCAACCCTAATCTCAGTTTGGTGGTTATTAGAGGCTGAATTGGAGAGAAAGGCAGGAGAGACTGGAAGCAGGGAGACCACTCAGGACATGGTTGCTCTTGTCCTGCTTTGTGAGACATAATGAGGCATGACCCTGAGACCTTCTGTCTCCCCTCTTATTCACTCTCCCTCTTCTTTCTCTGATTGCCTCAGCCTACACTGGACCTGCTGTCCCTTGGAGCATGAGCACCGTCTCCATTTCTCTCATTTGGCTCATAATTCTTAATGCTTTGCTTCTTAACTCATCATTCAGGGTGGTGGAGAGATCCAGAAGGCCTGGGTTTGGGGCCCAGCTCTACCACTATTAGCTGTGTGACCTCTCTGGGCCTCAGTTTCCCCATTGGTAAAATGAGGGGGTTGAATCAGCTCTACATAGTCCCTGCCAGCTTTCAGGTTCTGAGTCAGAGGAGAAGGAGAAGAGCCAGGCTTAGGAGCTTGGGATGTGGGCGGCCTGATCGATGTAAAGGCTGTGGGTGGGGTAAACTTTCCATGCCCTGTGGGTTTGGGAAAACCCTGCGCCAGGCTGCTTGGGGGCACTTCTGCGGAGAGGTGGAAAAGCCAGTGGGTGACGTGGGCTGCTCAGCTCCTCTCAGCTCCTCTCCTCATGTGGGGCCCAAGGGCGGCCTCGATCCCAGCGCTGGCTGAGAGTCCCAGCTCCTGAGGCCTCTTCCCCACCCACTTTGGCCACCCACTGTCTCTGGTTTCCTGTCTGGACTGTGGCTGGTGGGGGATCCCCCAATTCACTAAAGGCTGATTGCCACATCAGGGACCACCTGGAAACTCTGGCCAGGCATTAGATACGAGGTAAGGTCTAACTCAGCCCTGGAACCTGGGGTCTCAACCCCTGCCATTACACTGGGTAGCTGTGCGACCTTGACTAAGTGTCCCAACCTCCTCCTCATTTCCCCAAAGCAGAAGCTGGATTAAATGAACCTTTCCAGTTTCTTCTGATTTGCCCAGTTCTGAGAATTTATCAAAACTCACTAGACCGGGTTCCAGAGGCCAAGGTAGGCACTGAGGGGCTTCACAGCACATGATCCAAGGGAGGCAAGATGAGTCCTTGAGTCCATTGGTACCAGGTGGGGAAACTGAGCTTGGAGTAGGGAAGAGATTCCATCCTGGGGCAAAAAGACAGCAAGGGACTAAATTCTCAGGCAGATCTCGGCTTCTGATTCTAAGTCCACAGTGTTTTTCCCTTGCCATGTGACCATGCCCCCCTAACCCTCCTCTTCTTTCAGGCAGACTTCCCAATTCTTGTACCAGCAGCCAGGACAGTAGGACATGGCTCACTGGAGCCAAGGGCCCTGTGGTCGCTCTCTGCTGCCAGGGAAATGCCATGGCACAAATGGGGACAGAGGGTGATGGAGCCTCAGACATTGGGATGGGGTGGGGAGCTATGCTTCAGACCTAGAAATCCCTTGCTTAGACGGCCAAGGTAGGCTCTAAATTGGGCTGTAAGGGATCAGGTCTTTCACAACAGTCCCTTCTGTGAGACCCGGTCTGATTAATGATTGCTGAGGCTTGGGCCTGTTGAGGAAAGCAGCAGAATGGGAATCAGGGGACCTAGGACCTAGTACCCAGCCTGCCTCGGCTTGCTTGTGGAGTAACATTAGGCAAAGCCTGCCCCCTCTCTGGGCCTCAGACTCCTCTTCTGTAAAATGAGAGGGTTGAAGGAAGGGGGTTTCAGGCTGCCAGAATGGCAGTGAGGGCATGGTGGTGATCATCTCAATGGCCTCTGTCCTGGCCAGGTCTCTTGGAACACCAGATTTAGATGTGGCCAGCCCATTCTAGAAAGGCATTCACAAGCTAGACAGGGCCCTGATGAGGGGCCAGCCAGGACCAGAGTACCAGGGAGGGGTCAAGTGCTGTATGGGGCTAAGCTGCTCTTCTTGTGGCTGTTGTTACTGAGATGTGGCCTTGCCTGGTAGCTACAGCACTGCCTCAGCACCAGGAAGCTCAGTTCCAGGCTGCCTCCAGAACATCCTGTCTGGGGGGCCCTGAGCAAACCTCCTAAGAGCTCTCTGGGGCTGGAAGCCCCAGGAAGGTGCCGATGTGAATTGGCAGAATGTCAGACTTCCCCACGTCGGTGGAATCCCAGAGCCAGGTCTCCCAACTGGTGCTGCTCATGGTGACCTGGAGAAGATCAGACTTGGCTTGGCAAGAGGAGTGAGGAGAGGGGATGGATGCAAGCTCCACATATTGGAAGAATTGATAGACAGAAAAAAGATCTTCCTTGCTTTGCTTAGCCACAGACACAAGATCAGGAGCAAAGGGGGCAAAGGTCAGGGATTCAATGTTGGAGAAAATGCCTGCATTCCCAGAGCTATCCCAAAGTGGAAATAGTGAGCTTGCCATCACTGGAGGTCTTGCTGAGGAGGCTAGGATATGCTCGAGTGAATGGCTGCTCAGGGAGACATTGGACTGGAGGCCACTGGTGTCTCTTCCAGCCCTGAGGTTCTGGGATTCCATGACTCAGCCTCTGCTTGAGGGCAGCATGGGCCTCGGGCTGTGAGTTAGGGAAAGGCTCAGACTGTGGCCTGGGTCCAGGCTCAGGCTTGGGACCAAAGTAATCCAACCAGAGGGCCTCTAAGGTCAGTGGCGCTCCAGGTTACAGTCGATGAAATTTAGACAGAGAGGGCAGTGACTTGGCCAATGTAACACAGGCACGAATTATTCCAGCCACAATTCAGGTCTGAAGCTTCCTAAAGGCGGTGGTCCAGTAACCATAACCACACTGCTTATGACCAGGACTTGGACCCAGTGCCCAGCTGTGGTCCTGCAGCTGACCCTGGGCTCTGACCTCCTAATGGGGGACTTCCAGCCTTCTTAGAAGCTGACTTGGGAACCCAGCCCGGCTGGAGCTGCCATAGAAGGGGGAGGGCTCTGCAGGAAGCCAATCTCTTCCCTCTCCCCAGTCCAGAAGGGAGGGGGCCCTGCTGACTTCCCTGCCCCTCACCCAAGGAGAGACCCTGCTGACTTCCCCGCCTTCCCCCATGGGGGGCCTTGCCAGTTTCCCTGCCCCTCCCCCACAGGGGACCCTGAACTGGGATCATCATGGGACCGTTGTAAACATGACTGGGCATAGGAGATCCTAATCCTGCCAGATCACGTGGCTGGGCAGGGCAGGGCTGACCAGGCTCTGCCCCCTCTGAGTCTGCTGTCCTGTGCTGGGACTGACACTGCCTGATTTCAGACCAGCAGTCATTTGCATTTCAGGTGGCTCTCCTCCTCTCCCTTTGTGTTTTCTTAACTCAACATTTATGGTAGTTGCTGTGCAGAAATCAGGAGACAACTTGAGTGCCAGGAATTCTGAGAAATCCGAATGTTGGGGCTGGGTGGCCCCTTGGACATATTGCACTTAGGTAAACTGAGGCCCTGGGCTGCCCATGAACACGGAGGGAGCAGGCAGTCAGTCAGGCAGTCAACAAACCCCAACAACAGCCTGAGAGGGAGTCAGGGTCAGAAATTAGGTGACTTGCCCAAGGACACATAGCCCAGAAGCGGCAGGTGAATTAAGTCCTCTTTGGATGGCCAGATGAGAGGCAGTTTGGGGCAAGCTCCTGGATTCCCTGCCCCTTCTCCCCAGAAGCTCCTGGAGCTAGGGAGGTCTCCAGGGCTTGGGAAGGGCATGCAAAAAAGAAGGCTGCCCCCGGGAGCCCTCGCAGAGCCTACACAGTAGGGCTGCTCAGAAGCTCCCCACAGCCCTCTGAAGTCAGAGCATCAGAGGGCTGGGCACCAGAAGAAAACCCTGAGAACCTCTTGGATGAGCTTATTGTTTTGGAGATGAGGGAACTGAGGCACAGACAGCCTTGGACAGGGTCACCTAGCAAGCAGGTTGAGGGCAGGGCCAGAGATGGCCCCAGTCCTGCTTTGGCTCTCCCCACCAGCCTTCCCAGTGGGTGCCATTCTGGGCTGCCCTAAACAGCCTTTCCCCCAGTAGTAACTGCTTCATAAACACCGAGGCATCCTCGTCAAGTCTGGAGCTGCCTGCAGCCCCGGGCAGCCCAGAGCGCGTGCGGATTCCCTGCCCATCTTGGCTTGGCATGGCAACATTCAGGCCCCACCCCCACCCAATGCCCCAGGCAGCCTGTGAGCAGCCCCTGGCCCCTGGGACACCTGTGTGTGCTGAGTCACCGTGTCAGGAGAGGGAGGAAGCTGGGGAGCTGGGAGGTAGAGGTGTGCTGCCTCCCCCCCCTTACTGTCTGATGCCTGAAATTTCACCTTTGGGGTCTTATAGCTTCGGGTGTGCCTCCTCACACAGGCCAGCCACTCTGGGATCAGGTAGCAAATTATAAACCCAAATCTGGCCCCAGAGACTCGGGAGAGGGATGGAGTGAGGACTTCGAAGGCCTCTTCCAACACTGCCTCTCTCGGCTCTGCCATCTCACATTCTAAGCTTCTCCCCCCTCCTCCTCCCCAGCTCTGACACCAGGATTTGGGTCAGGCCCTGACTCCTTACCCCAGGGCCAGGGGCCAGGGGTTATTTTTCAACCCTCTTTTAAGTGTAGTCAGAGACAGGAAAGCTTGAGGTGGGGAAGGGCCTCATCCAGGTTCCCAGGGTGACTTCAGACAAGTTTGGAGGGGCTCTGGCTGAGCTCATGCCCAGCCCCCTGCATTCGGGGGCCTGGCTTCAGTCACTGCTGCCAACCCCCCCCCCCCACCCCATGCAGAGCTGGCCTCCTCCAACCTGGAATTCAGAGCTTAGCTAGCAATGCACTCTCAGCAGGTGAACCTGAGAGGTTAAGAGCCTGGGCATTGCTCTCTGGACATTAACTGGGCAGCTTTAAGCTACTTTTAAGTCTGGAGTTCTCGAGGAATCCTCCTGGAAAGCCAGGGTCTGGTTGCTTCTGAACCCCCTCCCCTCAGGCCTCTGGTACCTGAGATTGTGTTTCCCAGAGCCCCCAGACTCAGAGAATTCAGTGGAGGAAGCTCTGGACCTACAGTCCAAGGCAGGGCCCCAGCAGCAGCCCTGTGTCTCCTTGGCCAGGAGGCTCAGATTAGGAGCAGGGGAGAGGGCAGAGAAGCAAAGCTGAGGCTCCCACCCACTGCCTGGGCCCCCAAGTTCAGGTCACTTTCCACTCCCTACTCTCCCTCTGGGGCCATGTTCCTCCTCTGGGCCTCAGTTTTTCCCACTTGTAAAATGGAAATTCTAATTCCTGCCCTTCCTCCCACCTAGGACAATTCCTCATTCGGTGACTTTCTTTGGGTCCGTTTTCCCACCTGTAAAGAACAACAAAGAACTTGGAGGTCTCAGGAAGGGACCCAAAAGGCCTGGAGGACTAGGGTTAGGATCAGCTCCTCTCCTCAGGAGACAGATGTGTTAAGGGACGAGGACCAATCTTCCTGAGCACCTGGCACATGAATGATTGGATCTAAGCCCTGGTGTCCAAGCCAGAGAACTCAGGTGACCTTGGGCCATTGCCATCCTCTCTCTGGGCCTCAGTTTCCTAGTCTTTAAAATGAGACCCCTCCAATTCCCTGCTCCTAAGGCGTGAACCAGATCAGGTGACACACCCCCCAGCAGCACCCATGGGTGGCCCAGGAAGAGATGCCAGGCATTCTGAGGAGGGTGCCCCTCTGCTGAGGATGCTCCAGACGGGGAGGTCTGCAGTGTTTCCTATACTGTCCCCAAGCCTAGCCCCAAGGTGTGATGGTATTGGAGGGCTCCCAGAGAATCTCAGGCTGAGAGAACTCAGCCATGCATGGGCCCAGGCTGGAAGGCTGGTACAGGTCAGGAGCTGCTGCCCCCTTCTCTCCTTTGAATTCTGAGAGCTTAGCACAGACCCTGGCACATAGTAGGTCCTTAATAAATGTTAGCTGAGTGATTAAATGCTTACAGCTCCCACTTCTTTAGCTCTTAGAAGTTTCTGAAGCACTTTCTTTGTAATAGCCCTAGTGGGTAAAGCATGTAGGTATGACTGTTCCCATTTCAGAGAGACTTCTGAGACTTGAAGAGGAAAAGGTCACAGAAAGCACAGAGCCAGTAAATGGCAGAGCAAGAATTGACATGTGGGTGGCCAGGCTCCTT
This sequence comes from Pseudochirops cupreus, assembly GCA_028627135.1. Taxonomy (NCBI): domain Eukaryota; kingdom Metazoa; phylum Chordata; class Mammalia; order Diprotodontia; family Pseudocheiridae; genus Pseudochirops; species Pseudochirops cupreus. The sequence continues at coordinate 395,872,598 of CM053581.1, read as the reverse complement.
CCCTTCCAATGCAGCTGCCCTCCTGCCTCTAAAGCAAGTGACTAAGTCAGTTCTTGAGGGGAGAGGCTGGAGGCAGGGAGGCTGATTGGGAGACTGAGGCAGTAATTCTGATGAAAGGAGGAGTGCCTGGGGGGAGGAGCTGCTGTCTATTGTAGGGAAGGGCCAGAGAGGAGACCCTGCCCATTTTACTGTCTTCTGGTCTAAACAGCTCAGCTGGGACTCAGTGGGAGCCCAGAAAAAGGCATGGTAAGGAGGCAGCCCTGCTGTTTGTGGCTAAGGAGTTCCTTCTTTGGGAGTCTCCTTGATTGGGGGAGGCTCATCATGGACTTGGGCTGTCTGGAGATGAGGCTCAGCATGGTTGGTGAGAAGAAAGCTAGCCTGGCTGGAGCTGGGAGCCCTGGCTCTAAGACCCAGCTCTGTTTGAGGGCATTTGGGGGCACCAAGGGCCTTCCTAGCTCTCAAATTCTCCATTCTAAGGCCCCTCTCATGTCCAGCATCCTCTGTTCTGAGGACCTTCCCAGCTCTTCCATCCCCTGTTCTCAGGCCCCTCCCACCTCTGACATTCTGGGGCTCCAAGATACCTGGGGTCCCCACTGCTGTTTCACTTTGAATGCACCAAACTAATTAAAAACAAGTGACTGGGGAACTGACCGGAGACCTGGCATGTTTGAACGTGGCGTGACTTTTTAGGATCCCATATTTATAATCACATAATAGGAGGGCTTATGACGGAGACACTGACTCAAGCTTCATCAGGGCAGCTGTCCCGGAGGCCTCCTCTCCGGTCCCTGTAGGAACTTGTGCCCCATCTCCATGACACCAGGAGGCTATAAAAAGGCTGCCTGGGATCTGCTCAAGGTGCAGTGCAGGCAGGGACGGAGGCTGGGCCAAGCGGCTGGGGCAAGCCCCTCTGGGGGGCTTGGGCTCTCAGCCTTCCGTGCCTCAGTTTCCCTGGCTGTCAGATGGAGGACTCAGATTAGCCAACCTCCCATAGTAAGTGGAGCTGGAAAGGCAGTTTCCTCTTCTCTGGGTGCTATCCTCGACCCGCCCTGGCCAGGGTCTCCCGGGTGCTCAGCTGCCATTCTGTGAGCCTCTGCCTATTCTCCACACTGGCCGAGTTTTCTGGCCCAAGCTATATAAATAGCTATTGCTATTGTTAATATTATCATTGGATTAACATTCAGGTCTTCCTAATTCCATGCCCAATGACATTACATCATTTAGCTGCTTTGGTACAGTCAAAGGAGAGCTAGAAGGGAAAACTTGCTGTGAAGCTAAAGACGGAGCATAGTAATTGGCGGTAGTTGAAGTACCAGCAGCAGCAGTAGAAGTAATAGTAGTAGTAACTCCTCTGCTGAGGATTACAAAGTATCTTTCCACCAGTCTGCCAGGCTGGGAGCCATAAGGGCAGGCAGCTGTCTGACTGGTCTCATGTTCACTGAGACTCCTCTGCCCACCTGTTTCTTCCCAGTCCCTAACTTATAGAGACCTCTGTCTCTCTATGTGTATATTTTTCCATCCATCCATCCATCCATCCATCTGTCTCTCTATCTGTCCATCTATCCATCTCTCTCTCTCTCTAATCTATCTTCTATCTCCATCCTTCTGTCTTTGTCTTCTCATCCACCTTTCTATTTCCTTCTCTCTCCTGATTCTCTCTCCATGTGTCCCTCTTTCTCCCCTATTCACCCCATCCATATTTCTGTGTCTCTCTCTCCCTACCCTCACGATACCATGGATCACTTCCAGCCCCTCCAGGACAAGACTCACCCCTTTCTCTATCCTGATCTCCTCAGAATACAGCACAGAGCCCTGAACATATAAGGGATTGATAAATAAGCCATTTTTGGATCGATTTGGAGATCCCAAAAGGATGGGGAGCTCAGAGCTTGGTAAGGCAGTCAGGCAGATAGAGGAACCCAGGAATCTAAGGGGGAAGGGATCAGGACCCAAGGGATCAAGGTTCAGGCCTGACCTAGCATTAGAGATGGGGGGGAGGGGGCTAAATGTTCCCTTTGGCAGAGCAAGTCTTGTCTCCTTTACAAGCTCAGACTAATTAGCCAACACCGAGTCTTTGTTCATATCCCTGTGCCACACCCCTGGGGAGCAGTGCCTGGAATGAATGCGTTCCCTTCTTCTCCTCCTCCAGAGTTGTTAGAATCCTTCAAGGCCAAGCCCATGTGCGCCCCCCCCCCCCCGCCATATCTGCTCTGATTGAGAGTGGAAGGAGCTGAGAGAGGGAGAGAGGGAGAGAGGGAAGAAAGAAGAAAGGGTAGGACAGGAAAGAGCAAGGGAAAGAGGGAGGAAGGAAGGAAGAAAGAGAAGGGAAGGGAGGAAGAATGGAAGAGAGGGAGGGAGGAAGGAAGGGAAGGAGGGAGGATAGAAAGAAGAAAAGTAAGAGTAGGGAGGAAAGAAGGGAAGATGGGAGGAAGAAAAGAAAGAAGGAAATGAAAGAGGGAGGAAGTAAGAAAGAAAGAGAAGAGAAGGGAAGAAGTTTCCTCACCTGTAAAATGGGCCTTTGAGATTCCTTCCAGCCCTAAAGTGATGTTCTTGGGCTCCTAAGCTGGTTAGATGGCCTCCCAGGGTCCCAGATCCTGGCTCTTAGGGATAAATGCCCCAGGCCTTTCCCTCAACTCTTCAGCTTCCATTGGAGGCCTGGCTTTGGCTTGGGAAGGGGGTGGGCAAAACCCTGGCCCCTTTGACCCATTGACTGTAAGGCCCAATATTGTGGGAGAGAAGAGAAAGCTGGACCTGATCCACAGGCCTTAGGGATAGCTAAGGGTGAGTTCAGTCATTTGTGGCCTCAGGGACCAGACTGGGGGTGCCTGGGAGAGGAGAGGGACCTGTGAGGAAAAGGATAGAGAGGCCTGGGCTCTTCAGTCTGCCTCCAGAGCCCACAACGTAACATGTCCACCACTTCAACCCCTCCTTGCTCTCCCCTCTACTTCCCTCTCCTTTCTTCTCTCCTTTGGCTCCTGTCTGCTTGACCTTTGTCCTTCATTTACTCTCTGTGCCTTCATCCCCCCTTCCCCTCTGTCTCCCTTTCCCAGAAGTCAGGAAATGAGGGCCATCGAGGTGGACTTTATGCCAGGTGAGGGTCTCAGGGCCTGGGCCCCTCCCACACCTTTCCCTTTTCTTCCTCAGAGTCCAGAAGGACAGACAGACAGATAGGTGTGACCTGGCTCAGGCAGCTGACCCCAGCCTGGGCACCATTTCCAAAGGCAGATGAATTCAGTTGACATTAAGCTTGCAGCCCAGTGCCTGGGGAGAAGACATTGGAATGAGGGGAAAGAGCACCATCCACCCAAACTTGCCTGACAAGAAGGGGAGGCCTTGGGCTCAGACAACTGTAGCAGAGATGGTGCATGTCAAGCTCACACAGTCCAAGCTTCTCATTCCATAGCTGAGGAAACTGAGGCCCAGAAAGGGGAGGGGCCTTGCCCAGTGTGCCCGGGGGTAACAGAGAAGCAGATGAGACTAGGAGGGACACCCAGGAAGCCTCTGGAGGGAGAAATGCCACGTTTCAGCTGGAAGTCAGTGAAAATAAACACAGCATTGTTCTCAAGTTCACAGACCCCAGGTTAAGAGGCCCTTCTCTGGAGAATTCCCACTGATCTCTCCCTGCCCCCAAACCTAATGAGTCAAGTGACCTTGGGTCAGTCACTCTGGGCTTCATTTTCCCCTTCTGTAAAACAGGCTTGGACCTTCAGGTGTCCTTATACTTGGGATGGATCCTGTGGATTCCCCTTGACCCATCCCTGGGACCTCAGATATGGTCTAGTCTAATCACTTCTGTTGACAGAAGAGGAAACTTCGGCTTCTGTGGAAGAGACTGATTTGCTCCAAATCAAACAGCTAGTAGCTGGTAGAGCCAGAATTTGAACCCAGATCCTGTGGTGGGACATCCTGGGCTCTTTCCCCTGATTCTTGTGAGGAATCAATGAGAACTCAGGTGTGAGAGTGCTTTGTAAGGAGGTTGTGAGAATGGTTGGGATTGGGGTGAGCCGAAGGCCCTCGAGGGATGGAATTCATGAAGGAGAACTTGCTGGATTGGGAGTTTGGGACCCAAATTAAAATCCTGACTTTGCCCCTTACAGTCCGGGTGACCTGGCCTGTTTCCTCATCTGGAAAGCTCAGGGGTTAGCCCTAGATGACTTCTCAGGTCCCTCCCAGCTTTCTATCTGGGATTAGATGATCCATGAATCATGATTCTGGAAAGTCTGAAGGTCAGTCAAGGGACAAAACCTTCAAACCTTGCCTGGGGTGGAGAGGACCTAATTCCCAAAGAGTAAGAGTTAAGGGAGGTGCAGGATCTAAGGATAATTAAAGGCCCTTAGAGCATAGAAAATCAGAGCTGGGCCTGAGAACAGGGGATGTCAGAGGTGGGAGAGGCCTGAGAACAGGGGATGTCAGAGGTAGGAGAGGCCTCAGAACAGAGGATGTCAGAGGTGGGAGGGGTCTCAGAACAGAGGATGTCAGAGGTGGGAGAGGCCTGAGAACAGGGGATGTCAGAGGTGGGAGAGGCCTGAGAACAGGGGATGTCAGAGGTAGGAGAGGCTGGACAGACCAATTCAACATCTTTGTTTCAAAAGAAAAAAGTGTGAGGCTCACAGAGGCTCTGCAGATCTGAGGTGGAAACCAGACTGCAGGCCAGGGCTGTGTGGACACCACGCTTCTCTACCACCTTGATTTTATGGATTGTTTCTGCCCCGGTGAGTTAGTTTCTCCCAGGAATAACTTCCAGCTCTGTGGTCCTGGTGGTCCCACATCAATTAAATTCAAGGAAGCTTAATTTGGCTAATCTTCCCCTGGGGTGGCCATGGCCTGATTTAGAGGCAGGTACACCATCCATCCCTGCTTTCTCTATCTCTGCCTGGCTGTGTCTCTTTCTCTTCCCCTGTCTCCATCACATTACATACATGCATATGTGTGTGTGTGTGTGTGTGTGTGTGTGTGTGTGTACATCTGTGGTTGTTACCGAACCAGGGAATACTTCTTTTGCTGGTTGGGTTCCTGTGACCCTTGACCTCCATGCCCAATCCTAACTGCTGTTACTGGCCATGTGACCTGGAGCCCCAGGTCCCTTCCACTTCTCAGGCCTCTAATCTCCACAAAGGCAGGAACCATGTTCTAGTTCAGTTAGATGTTCCCTAGCTCCTCACTTCAAATTATTTGTTGAATGTGCTAATCTGTATGGTGTCCAGGGCATGGGATTGGGAGCCTGTCAGTCAATGCACCTACTATGTGCCAGGCACAGGGGGAGGGGAAGTGGGGGGCAAAGGGGGAGGGGAGACAAAGAAAGGCAAAAGTCTCTGCCTTGAAGACACCTTCCAAGGGGGA
>CM053581.1:395836902-395867158 GCA_028627135.1 Pseudochirops cupreus | reverse complement strand
AACCCCCCCCCCCCCCCCCCTTCCCCCGCAGTGGTTCCATTTCTTCAAAGCCCCAGTAGAAGCTGTGTGCTGTATGGGTCCTCTGGGGCTTTTTCCTTCCTTCATCTACCCTGCACCTCTGCTGGGTGGGCGTGTCTACTCAGACCACCCCCTCTCTGCCCCGTTGGGCCAGACTGAGCCACCACTATTATTCCAACTGCATGTGCTGAGTTCTAAATTCAGCCTGGCAAATACCATTCAGCCCCTACACTCAATGCCAGGGGTCAGCCTAGGGATTAAAAGACAAACCCCAACTGTCCCTGTCCACAAATGCTTCTCCTCAGGGCTAGGGCCTTGTCTAGTATAGGGAGAAGGAAGGGGAAGCATTAGTCTCTGTTAGATGGCATTGAATGTTGGCTGAACCTGTCTAGGGCAGGATTCCCACTGGGCCTCTCCCAGCCCCCTTTCAGTTCCTCAAGGGGGCCCTAATGAACAGCAGTGAGAGGACCTTGAGTGTCTAGACACCCCCAAAGCTTCCCTGAAAACATCCTCCCCACCCCACCCTACCCTTTTCTTCAACAAGGAAGGTCTGAGATGTCAGAGTGCAGTGGATAGAGCTTTGGACCCACCAAGAGGAGTCAGGAGGACCTGAGTTCACTTCTGGCCTCAGACATTCACTAGTGGGGTGACCCTGGGCAAATCACCACTGTCTGCCTCAGTTTCCTCATCTGTAAAATGGGGGTGATAATAGCACCACCTACCCAGGGTTGCTGTGAGACTCAAATGGGTATGTTTGTAAAGGGCCAAACCCAGTGCCTGGCTTTTAAGGCAAGGGAGAAGTGATTTTTAAAATGTTGATTTATTGATTGACTGGGGAAACTGAGAAAGACCAAAGTCAGTCCCTGCCCTCAGGGAGTTCAGTCTAGCCAGGTAACACCATGCAAACAGCCATGAATTAACCAGCTGTAGACAGGCCCTCCCAGGAAGGGGAGGGGGAAAGGCTTGCTGAAGATGGGAGGACTGGCCTGGGAGCCAGGCTGGGAGGTGAGAAGGAAGAGCCTGGGAGTGCAGGGTGTGACTGATCTGTGTGCAGAGAGAATGTTGAGTCACAAAATTCTAGGATGTTCCAGGAGTGACCTCAGGCTGCCCATCCTGGGAGGATCCTCAGAAGGGCTTCAGGAGCCTGGGTCCCAGGCAGGCAATGACGTGTGCTGGGCCTCTCCAGTAGGGTCAGAGCTAGAACCTGAATGGAAAGGTTTGGAGCTGGTGCATGTCCAAGACCCCAGTAGCCAGTGGCCCAGCCTCATCCTCTTCTTCCACTTCCTTTCAGGGAGCCGGGAAGCTGCCTTCACTTACGCCATCACTGCTGCTGGTGTGGCCCACGCGGTCACTGCCGCCTGCAGCCAGGGCAACCTGAGTAACTGCGGTTGTGACAGGGAAAAGCAAGGCTACTACAACCAGGAAGAGGGCTGGAAATGGGGCGGCTGCTCAGCCGACGTCCGCTATGGCATCGAGTTCTCCAGACGCTTTGTGGATGCCCGTGAGATCAAGAAGAATGCCAGGCGGCTGATGAACCTACATAACAACGAGGCTGGAAGAAAGGTGACCCTGGTGGGGTGGGAAAGCTGTAGGGCTGGGAGGCCCTGGGGTGGGGGGGGCCTTGGGGCAAGGAGGGGCATAGTACCAGGGAGGTGGCCCTGGATCTGGGGAGACCCCAGGGCCAAGGGGATGTGGGGCTGAGGAGGGGACTCTAAGGGCCAGGGAGGGCAGTCAGGCCAGCCCACCTCACCAGCACCAGTGGGGCCAGGGCTTGGTCACTTCAGCACAAAGGCAGACACCAAACTGTATCTGTCCACAGGGGTCTTCCTGTCTACTTACAAGAAGGGTCACTCCATAAATATTTATTAAGAGCCAATACTAGAGTTAGACAGTCCTCGCCACCTGGGGGACCTATTTTTTGATGGCGTCATGAGTTTCAGACAGAATTCTGGAGCTGAAGAGGGGGATGGCCCAGACTTACTGGGGAACAGGAACCCTACAGAGTGCAGGTCTGTGGGACGCTGTCTCCTAAAATCCTCCCATTTTCTGGAAGGGAAGTGGCTGGCCCAAGGTCCACTGCTGGTCAGTAAGCTGGGATTCAAGGCAGGCTCCCTGAAGGAGAAGCCTCCTGTCCCCTCCTCTGAAGGAGGGGATGAAACCCTTTGCCCCTGGGCAGACCAAGCTCCTGGGTGTGATGTAATTGGTGTAGGCTGGGGAATACTGGCCTTGGAGCCAGAAAGACTGACTGTCCTTTACCTCTTTCCTTTGACACTAGCTGTGTGGCCATGGGCAAATCCCACGATCCCCAGCCTTGATTTTCTTATCTGTAAAGTAGGTACAATATAAAGGCAGAGCCTGCCTTTTTTATGAAAGGTGTTAGGAAAACTTTCAAGCACTTTCTACTCAGAGACAGCTGACATGTCCCCCCACCTCCAGCACAGGCTTGCCTTTCCAGGCTCCACAAGCCCAGCTCCTTTGAGTGACCTTGGAAAGCCTGCTTTGTATCCTCCTTACCCCCTCCTCTGCATGCCCCTGCCTCCTGGGGACTGCCTTCCAATAGAAATGGCAGAATCTCTGCATGAGATGCCAGCTCTCCCCCAGTGAAGGCTCTCTTGCCTTCTCCAGTCTGAGATACGGGCACCAGGGGGGAGTGGAAAATGAGAAATGAGCTGCTTCTGAGGTAGTGTGATGGAAAGCATAGCCCAGCCCCCAATTTCTAGCCCACATCCCCAGAAGGATGGTGGTCACTGAGGGCACAGGGCCAGCCAGCTTCCAAGAGAGGGAAGGCTTCAGTGCCCCCCCCCCCCAGATGTCAGAGGGCAGATGCTATCTGTGTGCTCACCTCTCATCTTAGTCACTGATGGCAGACCATCTTGGAGAGGAGGAAGTTTGGATAGAAAGACCCCAAGGCTCTGGTTTGACTCTGCTGCTTCTGAGCTATGACCTTAGCAAGCTACTCCCTCTCCTCTGGTTCTCAGCTTTCTTCTCTTTAAAATGAGGGGTCTGAATCAGATGACCTCCAAGGTGGCTCAGGACTCTTTATATACTTTTATGTTCTCAGGCCCTCCCAGCTCTGAAGTTCCCAGTTCTAAGCTCCTCCCGGCTCTGACATCCCCTGTTCTCGGCCCCGCCCAGCTCTGACATTTTCTTAGTTCACTGACTTCTCAATTACAGAGATCATCTGGTCTCCCCTTCATGCCATGAGGTTAAGTAGGTCAGAGGATGTCCTTGCAACTGTAATTGGGGATGATTTGTGAAGCCAGAAGGCACATGATCTGAGAGATAGAAAAAACTAGGGAATCAGGAGACCAGGGTTCAAGGCCCACTTTGCCTCTAACTTGGGTGGCCTGGGACCAGGCAGGGACTACAGTAAAACTCCCTTTTTCCAATTTCCTTCCCATCCCAAGCTTCCATTTTCTCATCTGGAAGCTCCAATGCTAAATGGGTACCTGTAGCTCCTGTGTCTTCTCTAGGATATCCTCAGTCTCCTCTTCTGTAAAATGGGCATAGTTCTCTTTGTCCTGCCTCCTGGAAGTACTGTTGATTCTAGGCTGGCATTTAGGTGAAGGTGCTTTCAGTGGTTAAATACCATCAGTAGTTCCTTATGATCCCTTCAGCTGTGACTCTAGCTTGGTGGCTGTGGGGGTTTCATGGAGGGATATGGGGGGCAGAACTGGTGCTCAAGTTTCCCAGCAGCACCCAGACCTGACAATCCAGCCCCTCCCCAGCACAGAGTCAGTCCTTGCCATGCTCTTTTGGTGTTGCATCCCCAGTTTCTCTCACACAGAATGGAGCCAAGTAAGGGACTTCCTTAGTGCCCACTGGGTTAGACTGGGATGGTGCTAAAAACAGCCTTGCTGAGGCCTGGCTCTGCTCTCAATCTGCTTTCTTTTTTTAATGAAATGTGATTATTTTTCCAATTAAAAAGCACCCATTTTTTCCTACCTTGCCCCACATCACCCAAAATGGGGGGGGGGAAATATCCCAAGTCAAGAAAAACCAATTCCCCAATTGACTGTGTCCAAAATTGGCCTTTGGTTGTACACCCTGGGTCTAGCACCTCCCTGTGCTCCCAGCTGCCCAGGTAGGCAGCACCTGTCATCAGGGAGCCTCTGGAGGGCCATTGTGTTGGGTTCTAGGTCTCCCAGAGTTGTGTGCTGTACAACATTGTCGTCATTGTGAATGGTGTTATTGTATACATTGTATCATTATGTACACAGTTACTGTATATGTTATTGTATACAATGTTGTATTATTGTGTACATTGTTGTCATTGTGCATGTTTCCCTCCTGGCTCTGTTTGCCTCACTGCATCAGTCCCTACCATTCTGAGAGTCCTCTGAAACCAACACCTGTAGCCATTTCTTGGCACACAACAATATTCCATCACATTCCTATGCTTAATTGGTACAGCCATGCCCCATTGCTGGGCACCTATTTAGCTAACCATGCCCCATTGACAGGTGCCCCTTTAGTTAACTGTACCCCTTTGACAGGCTCCCTGCTAGTCCCCAATTCTTTGCCTCCATGAGAAGAGCTGCTATAAATATGCTTGTACATGAGGAGTACATGTACTTCTCCTTTTCCTTTCCTTTCTCTGGGGTATCATCCTGGCAGTATTGATGCCGTTCTTCACCCCTCTCACCTCTGGTGCCTCCTGGCAGCTGGTGACCCACTAGAGGTGCCTCACCTAGGCCAGCCCTCTCTCCTGTGCCCCAGGCTCCACCCTGATTTCCTCCTTCCCATTCCCAATACCCATTCTATCAACCCCACTGGTCTCAGCTGAATTTCAAGAGAGAGGTCCAGTCAAGGTCATAAAACCTCAGAGGTGGAAGGGACCTCACAAGGCACAGGGTATTTTGTCTAATTACCTCATTTTACAGATGAGGAAACTGAGGCCAAGGGATAGAAAATGCCAGGTCATGCATGTAGTAGGTCACAGAGGAGCCACGTGGACTGCATCCTCCATTTCCAAAAGTGGCATCCTTGCCCCTCCCCTCCATGCAGCAGCCAGCACATTCTGTAGCTGCCTCTGCCCAGCTGGAGCTCACTTCTGCAGACTCAGCTGTCCTTCTCTGGGGCCATGGACTCTTGTCCCACCTTCTGTGTGTCCCACCCTGCTCCCCAGGCCTTCCCTGGCCCTTTTCTCTCTATCAGAGTGTCAGCCCCTTGAGGGTAGGGCCAGCCTGCTCCAAACCCCGACCTCCTCTGTGGGGACCACTGTATTCTGTCCTTCATCAGTGTATGTCAGGAAATGACTGCTCAAGCCAGCGCATCCTGAGATCATGAACCTTCTCCTCCCCCCTCCAGAGCCTGGGCAGGTCTTGTGGACATCTCCTTCCCCTCCCCTCCATTCCACTGGGGGCAGGGATTCTCCAGGGGCGGGGATGCTGAGTGAACTGGGGTCCTGCCTTGACATCCTAGCTCTGCTGGATCCTAACTATGGGGGCCTCCTCTGAGCCTCTGCTCAGATGCAGCCTCCTGAAGGGGAGAAGGGAGGCCAAGGAGCATTTATAGAGCACCTATTGTATGCCAGGCACCGAGCTGAGCCCTTGAAAATCCTCCCTCATTTGAGCTTCATCACTGCCCCATAATGTACATGTTGTTATTATCCCCATGTTCCAGCTGAGAAAACTGAGGCAGACAGAGGTTATGTCATGTGCCCAGGGTCACTCGCCCAGTGAGTATCTGAGGTCACATTTGAGCTCAGGTCTTCCTGATTCTAAACCCAGGGAATCCTTTCCAGTCACACCCAATTGCAAGTGTTTGCTCCTTGCTCTCATTGGTTTGGGGGAGTCCATGGTATCTCCATAAGCTTTTCCACTGAGTCCTACATCTAACAGGGGGAAGCTTGTGGCCCCCTTAGTTTCTCCAGGTGCCCAACCTCTGACAAGAAAGCTGTGCTGACCGATCATGGTGGGACTGGGAGCTCCTTGAGGGCAGGGGCCGTCCTTTAACTCTTTTTGCATCCCTGGCACTTGGCATGGTGCCTGGCACACAGGAGGTGTTTAATAAATCTTTATTGGCTGATTTTCTGACTCCAAGGTAGGCTCTCTCCCCACTAAGCCAGACAATTAATAAATGCCAGTCAAGTTGAATGAAGGTGCTTTGGATCATGGTATTCAATCTGGCATGGACTCTGAGTCCAAATCCTTCCTTTTACAGATAAGGAAACTGAGGCCAAGAGTGGGTAGGAGCCAGCTTGTAGCCATGGTGTGATTGGAAGGAATCCAAGGCCACATGCCCCTAAATGCTCCAGGCTCAGGTGGTACCACTATCTCTGGGCTGTTGTCAGGAAAGCCACGGGGAAAAAGCACTGGGCATTCTTGGAACCTGCGATCACTTCATGGGGGAGACTCTAGCCTGAGCTACTCACCCAAGCGTGGCTGGGCTGGGCTCCTGGTTGGGCCTAGGGCTGCCCAATCACTTTCATCTGCTATGTTTCCTCCTTGCTGGTAACGTGGATCTGAAGATAGAGGAGAGAGAGAGAGACAGAGAGAGAGAGAGACAGACAGAGAGAGATAGAGAGACAGAGAGACAGAGAGACAGAGAGAGACAAAGAGAGACAGAGAGAGAGACAGAGAGACGGAGACAGAGAGACAGAGACAGAGAGACAGACAGACAGACAGACAGAGAGACAGAGACATAGAGAGAGAGACAGAGACAGAGACAAAGAGAGACAGACAGAGAGAGACAGAGACAGAGAGAAAGAGGAGAGGAGAGGAGAGCAGAGGAAAGGAAAGGAGAGGAGAGGAGAGGAGAAGAAAGGGGAGGGAAGGGGAGGGGAGAGGAGGGGAGGGGAGGAGAGGATGCATGAGGTGGATGAGAAGAAAGCAAAGCAGAGAAACTGAGATGAAACTGCCCAGAAGGCTGAGTCAGTGGCGGCAGATAGCGATCACCGAGGGGCCGCCTTCCAGCCGCCTTCCTGGAGGACAGAGCTCCCCCATCCCACTCCTTTCAGCAGCCTCGCCTCCATAGGGTACTCCCAAGAGCTGAAAGCACCCTAGGTCTGTTTGGGGCCAGCTCTTGGCAGAGATCTGATAGTATCCTATGTCACAGATAAGGAAACTGAAGCATGGTTTTCCAGCACCGAGAATTTGTCCAAACCAGTCCAGACCATGGCCCTGGGCTTTGAGCACCTTGAGCCTCACCCAGTCTGATCTGGAGCCTGAGGACACAAAATGGCAAAGGTCAGAGCTGGGAGAGACCTCAGAACTCATCCAGCACAGCTCCTCATTTTACAGAGGGGGAAACTGAGGCCAAGGCAATAAATCTCAAATACATCATAACTCTTAGGACTCAGACTAACACTCAGGCCTTTCTTCCATCTATTGGAAAAAACAGATTTTGTATTATCACAGCATTAATTCTGACCTGGAAAGGAGTCCTTAACTTTATAAAGAAGGAAATTGAGGCCTACAAGTCAAGTGAGTTGCCCAAGGTCACAAAGCCAGGAAGTAGCAGAACTAGGATTTGAACTCAGGTCATGTAACTCCAAATCCAGTGCTCTTTTTGCCACTCTAGGCTGACTCAGTGTGACCACATGGGGCTTCCAGATGGCCCACAAGTTACCAGGCATCTTTGTCCTCAGTCTTTAATCCTAAGCCCAGAAAACCATGCTGAGTTTGGCTCTGAGCAGGAGGCTTCCAGGGAGTCTGCAGCCTGTGCCCAGGCCCATGCCCAGGTCTATGCCCAGGTCCATGCCAGTGACAAGAGCTTCTTACTCGGGCTTAGTACTAATCACAAGATTTTTCAGTGCAGGATCTCACAAGGACCTCAAAACTGTCTCATAAAGTAGCAAAGGCCAGGAGCTGGGTGATACTGGACAAGTCCACTCCCTCAAAAAGGGAGGAAGAGGCAAAGCATTCCATTTTACAGTTCCTTCCTCTGTAAGATAAGGTGCTTGGGCATCTGAGCTCTCTTTCAGGACCTAGAGTCAGGAAGACCTGAGTCACCATTCAAACTTAGACACTGACTGTATGACCTTGGGCAGGTCTCAGTTTCTTCATCTGCAAAGTGGAAATAAACTAATACCTCCCTCCCAGAATTGTTGTATGGATAAAATGAGATAATATTTACAAAGCACTTACAAACTCAAAGGCACCAGATGAACACTTATTATTGTGGTGTTCATTAGGCCCCTTCCAGCTCTGACTTTGTTCTAAGGCCCCTCCTGGCTCTAACATTCTCTGTTCTCTATTCCAGCCCTAGGCCCAACCTGGCTCTGACATTCTCTGTTCTAGGTTCCAGAGCCCTTCTGAGCTCTGACATTCTCTGTTCTAGGTTCCAGGGCTCTTCTGAGCTCTGACAGTCTCTGTTCTAGGTTCCAGAGCCCTTCTGAGCTATGACATTCTGTTCTAGGCATGCTTAGCCTGAGGACTGCGCTGATGGTTCTGTTTTGTTCCTTTGCCCCACAATTGGGAAGGGTGTGGTCTGGCTGCCCACATTCCTGCCATCCCTACAGGGATGCCATCTCCCCACAGCGTGCCTCATCACAGCTGGACTGGGCATCATTTCCCAGCATCCTAACATTTGTGTTGGTGTCTGCCAGGCACACAGCAAGACAAGCAGATGAGATTCCCCGCACTGGACAGAATGGGCCTTGAGAGAGGCTGCAGTCATGGGCTCTAGAGGCTTGGCATTGGGGAGGACCAAGGGGATTACAGAATTGGGCTTGGCACTGCTTCTTCTAGGACAAGAAGCTATGGGACCCTATGCAGTGGACTCCTCTACCATCCACAGCCTGTGGTTGGTCAAGACTGTCCTGGACAGTCTACATCCCTGTGGGATGGACTGGGCTGGGGGTCTCCATCCCTATGTGCTGGGCTGGGGAGTCTCTGTGGTTTCCTTTCATGTGTGTTGGGGGCCTGCAGGACCCACCACAGAGGGACTCAGGTTTAATTGAAGCTCTGCCATGAATGCCCCACGTGACTTTGGTCTGATGGACACCTCTTTAGGCTCAGAGCTACTCAACCAGGACAGAAGAGGCATTTCATGATCCAACCAACCTGCTAGATGTCAGCCAATAAACATTTATTAAACACCTACAGTGTGCCAGGTACGGGGGTGACAAAGAAAGGCAAAATACAGTCACTCATGATCTAGGGATGTGACCACAGATACGTGGCTGCCTCTCCCAAAGCCTCAGTTTCCTCATCTGTAAATTGGGTAGTCCTTTGGAGGTCTGTTGTAAGCAGTTAAAGGCACAGTCACTGTAGGCATGGCATGCACTAGAGGCCCCTGGTGTACCTGACAAAACCCTAAAGATGTAGGTTCTAATCTGGCCTTAGCCACTCACTAGCTGGCCCAGGTTACATCACCGGGGCCCTGCCTCCCAGGGGAGGCTCCAGACACCAAGTCTGCAGAGTCCATCATCTACCCTGGCCAGGCCAAGCAGCGTGCTCTTCTGTGGCACAGGGCCTGTCCAGCTCCTACGGACTGCTTATTATCACTGGCATCGCTCTCTAGCCCCAGAATGGACATTTCCCCAGGGAAAATGGGCCTGCTGCCAATTCATTACAAAGGCATTGGCCCCAGTCCACTTTTCCGGCTCTGTCCTGCTTCTCTCCACAAATGTTAACAGCCGACTTTGCCATAAACTTACAAGTTTGCAAATCACATCACCTCCTCACATCTGGGAACAGTAGCTGTTGTTTTTCCATTTCATAGATGGCAAAACTGAGACTGAGAGAGACCGAGTGCCTTGCCTAGGATCACACAGCTAGGAAATGTCCCAGGGAAGAAGTAACCCAGGCAACTGATGAGAAGCCTCTCTGGATGTTCCTAGAGGTCAGAGCTAGTGCAGGGGCTCTTATGGAGTTCTATAGAACCCTTGTGCCACTGAGGGGAGCCCACAGACTTGCTCAGAATTGTGTTTGGCACAGCAGAAAATAAAATCCACCTGATTACAAAGGAAACCAAATATTAGTGAAAATAAATGTGCCATTTTCCCACCCAATCAAAGACCCCTGGAGTCTATCTGGGTCTCCAAGGACTAGCATGAACTTGAGAGCTTCCCAGCCCTGGTGCTCTTTTTAAAAAAAATTGATCAAACTTTTTTCAAAAACAAAAAATGTATTTTCTCTTATTCTCATCTCCTCACCACATCCCCATTGGGAGAGGGGGCAGGGGTGGGCAGGAAAGTAAAACAAAGCCCTTGTAACAGATATGCACATTGAAGACAAACTCCCACATGGGCCATGTCTAAAGGTGTACTCCTCATTCTATCCCCAAAACCCAGTGCCTCTCTTAAGATTCCCTGTCCCAAGGCCCCTCCCAGCGGTGTACATCCCATCAACACCTGCCTTGTTTCCAAAGCTTTTAACCCTTCTTTGTCCTCTCAAATCATCAAGACTAGGAAGATGATCTCCATATGACAGAGTGAGGAAACTGAAACCTGGAGAGGGGAAAGTAGCTTTGCAAGGTCACACAGTGTGTTAGTGGCAGGGCTGTCCAGCTCAGGGCTCCTTGGGCCCTGCTCTGGTGTCCTTTTCTCTGAGCCCCTGCAGTTGGCACCACATGCCCTAGGCCCTGCTTGGAGTTCCATGTGCCTCAGTCTCTCCCTGGATGCCCCAATAGTTTCCCATCTCATCTGCTTTGACTCTGACAGACCACACTGTTCACCAGCCGCAGAGTTCTTGGTGCTGTCTTTCCGAGGTGAACAAGGGCCAAAGGTGTGGACCAGGAAGAAGCAGCTCTGGTCTGGGAGTGGAGACTGGGTTTTGTATCCGAGCTCATTGTTCGTCCTTATTTTTCAAAGAGAACCAACGACATCAAGGGTGACGTCTTGACTCCAACATGAATTGGATGTGAGTGAGGCCGCACTACCCAGCATCATCAGCCTCACTCTAGCCAAGAGGCATCAGGACAAAAGTCAGGGCAGCGGGTGATGGCCGAGATGCAATGGATGACTTCAGCATCTTCTAACCTTGCTGCCCATGCTCAGCACCTCACTAACACCACACGCTAATGCTCTTGAGACGGCAGGGAGCTCAAAGTCCAAGCTTGTCATTTTACAAAGAGGGAAACTGAGGCCCAAGAACTTAAAGCAAGTGATTATACTGGTGCCAAGTATCCAAGGTCCTGGGGCTACAGAGACAAAAATGAAAAAGTCAGACTCACCCCATCTTCCTCAGTTGGGCTGGGGACTGCTTGCTCCCTCCCACAACCTGCCAGACCTCTCAAGATGTTTATCATTATAATTATAAACCATTACTGGCGTGATTAACATCCCTTTCAGCTGTGAAAAATTCAACTCTGAGACACTTTCCTCCACCCTTATAGAGGGGAGAGAAGGACCTTTCAAGGGGGCTTCCTCCACTTCCATATCCTCCCCATTCTCAGGGGCCAGCCCCCAAGTCAATTTTTCATGACTTCAGAGTGGCCCCTGGAGATCAAATGGAGAAGTAGCCAGGCAAGAGGGACCCTCCCCAGGTAGAAGAGCCACCCTAAGCTGACCAAGGTTAGCCAGAGGCCCTGGCGGATGATGAATGGAATTTTTCAGGAGCTAATGATTTTCCATCTTTAATCAGGCATCAAGCTTGGCAGGAACTCTTCGATTTTGGTAAATGAGTACCTCGGGGGTCAGGGCTGGCTCTGGGAATGGAGGAAGAGGGGAAGCCCAGCTGTCATGTCAGTCCTCTGAGCCCCCAATAAAGGGAAATTGTGAAGAGCTCAAATCCCAGGCTCATGGAAGAGGTGGCTGGAAGTCCCTTCAGAGGGATCTAAGGTCACCTCATGTTTTGTAGACAGAGGGGAGGGGGTTGCCTGAGATTAGCCAAGCACTGACACAAAACTGAGCTTCCACACCCCAGGGACTGGGAGATTTTGGTCTCCCCCACCCCCAGCACAGTTAGTTGCCTGGGCTCATTACTAGCTCTGATGGCTTTTAGAGCTGAAAGGATTCAGAGACAGCATTCTCTTTGCTGAGCAAACCCCTCCTTCCTCTGTTCCCACTGCACTATATTGCCTCAAACAGGTGAGCCTGGTCTTGGCCTTGGACTCTATTTCAAAAGCACTTTCAGGTGTTTCAGGGCATCACACAATGTTTGCACTCCTCCCCCCACTGTCACTCCGGTGAATGTTCTCATTCCCCTTTTCCAAGTGAGCAATCAGGATTTAGGTGACTGCCCCTGGAGAAGCCAGGAAGGGAACTCAGGTTTCAGACACCAAGAGACACCAGCCTTCCCATGCTGTCTCCAGGGGCTACCTCTAAAATCACAACCGCAAGCTGATTGAGGGCAGGCTTGTTGTCCACCTAGTACCCTGCCCAGTGCCTAACACAAAAGGGTCACTTAATAAATACTTGTTGGACTGAACTGAATTGAGCTTGGAAAGGGGAAGAGAAAAGTGTCAGGTGGCTGTCCATCCTGGTTTGATCCACCAGATCCTGGGAGCCCCAACTGAAAGAGCTGAAAGCCCATTGAGATGTTAAGGGTGAGATGATCATGATGATGGGGATGGAGGTGATGGTGGTAAAGATGGCCATCACGATGATGGCAGTGGTGCCCAAGGGAAGGGTGGCAGTGGTATTGATGGAGGTATAAGATGGTCATCATGATGATGGCATTGGTGCCCATGGGAAGGGTGGCAGTGGTGCTGAGGGTGATGGCCCAAATGAGGAGAATGTTATCAATGGTGGTAGGGACAATGGCATAGGGATGAGTGGAAGGATAGTGGTGGGGACAGTGGTAGCAATATTCAAAAGGATGGTGATGAAGGTTTTTATGGTGAAGGGGGTGTCAGGGATGATGGCAACGGATATTCTGAAGATGAGATGATGGTACTGAGGATACTGACAGCAAGGGTGCTGAGAATTGGGGATGGCAGTGAAGGAGATGGGGCCAATGACCACACTGTTGGTACTGGTGACCATGAGGATGCACATTCACAACAGCTCACATTTACATGAAGGTCGAGCCTTTGAAGATGCTCTCCCACACCAGTCCTTTGAAGAAAGTAATGTAATGCTTACTACCTCCATGTTGTCATGGGGAAACTGAAGCACAGAGAGGTTAAGCACAGAGAGTAGGTGGCAGAGCCAGGATTGACCAGGCTTCCTGACTCCAGGCTGGTTCCAGAATACCCCAAAGCATGAGATGTTGGAGAGAACACTGTCTGGGGAGTCAGAGAGGCAGCAACAGGAGACAGTGCATGGAACCAGGCCTGCATTCCAATTCTGACTGCTATTCCTATCTGTGTGACTTTGGACACATATCTCTAGGCCTTACCTTCCTCATCTGCAAAATGAGGGGGTTGAACTGGATGGCTTCAAAGATCACTTCCAGCTCTACATTTAAACTCCTGGGATCCTACAGTTTCAAGCTGTGGCACTCCTCTCTGACTCCCTTTGTGACCTGGGACAAATCGCTTCAGCCTATGGACCTCAGCAAGCCATTGACCTTTTCTGACTTCAGGTTCACCATCTGTAAGATGGGGATAACTACCCTGAAACTTCTCTCCCCCAAGAGGGTTTGGGGACCCCAGTGCAGTGATGAAGGACAGATTCTGAGAACATTCAAGCTCTTTCTACTTCCTGCTGTGTAGAATGAGGGGGGTAGTTCCTCTGAGGGTCCTTCCAGCTGTCCAGTGGTGCCACTGCCTCACCAGACCTGGGAGTCCATCTGTACGGGGAACTCTCCCCCACCACACTCCAATGCAGACCAGCCCCTGCCTTATGTATGACTCAGAGTCTGGGAGAGTTTCAGGGGCTCTCAGAGAGTCAGTGGGGTGACTGAGGCACAGCTTGTCCCCAGGGCTTCCTTGGTTCTCTAGCCACTAGTCCAGAGTGTCTCATCTCCAGCCATTTTCACCCTCACTCTGTTCCAAGAGTGGGTGCCCTCCAGCTGGGCTCTTGAACCCAGGGCCAGCCCCCTTTGGGGCCAGCTCAGCTGGGGGAATGTGACTCCATTGTACTTAAGCTGACCTGGCTCTGAATGCAGACAGGAGGGTGAGTCAGCTGCTGAAGACAAAGCTGGAATGTGCACATCAGCCCCTCCTAAACCAACTAGAAATGATTTGTGGATTATCTGTTGTTTGGGGATTATCCAACCCCGGCTGACCGCTTTGAAAGTTGGGGAGGGGGGAGGGGGAGGAATGGTTCCCAGACTGGAGTAGGAGAGAGTGGGCACTGAGAACACTGGCTTGAACTATGAACTTGATGGGGCAGCGTGACCTCGGTGGGTCAGCAGAGTCTTTCAAGTAGTGGGAGAGGAGCAGGGATTCTCGCATCTGTGGTGAATCCCCCAAGCCTTTGTTCTGGTTCATGCAAGACTGACTGTCCAATCACTGTGTGACCTCCAAGCCTTAGTTTATCATCTGCAAAATGGTGAAAGGAATCCCTTGAAATTAGGGCTATTTTGAGCAACAAATGTGATATTGAGATAGAAACTTTTCCCAACATTTGCTAACTGTGTGACCCTGAGCAAATCACAAGCTCCTCTGGGCTTTGGCTCCCTTGAGTGTAAAGTGAAGGGGCTTTATTCCTTGGAGATCCTTCCCAGCTAGGATCCAAAGAAAACCAGCCTGGGGAAGGTGGTGCCAGGAGAGGCTCAGGGATGGGCAGATGGAGCCTCCTGGAGAAGCAGCTCAGGGTGCTGGGTGGCCACGTCCAGCCCCAACGCGCCAATTAGTTCCACGTTCTTCTGTAGTTAAAAAAAAAAGTTTATTCCCTTCTCTGGGCTGCAGTTTTCTTATAGAAAAGATAAAGAGGCTGGCTAGTCCTTTAACCAGGCCAGGCCAGCTTCTCGGTGCGAAGAATTTGATCAATGCATTTCAGTATAACTGACTTCCTTTGCAATTCTATGCATTTTATCTTTGCATTTAAACACATGATTCTGAGGAAGGTCCCCAGGCTTCAGACTCAAGAATAAAAAGGCAAAGAGCCACTGCACAGGTGCCTCAGGCCCCTTCTGGGCTTCACATCCTGAGGCCTGGATATTCCCCTGGAGCAGAGCAGCTCCTCTGCATTCTGTATTAGCAGCACCCTGACAGCTGACTGTCTGTCCATGTTCTATGTTCTAATCTAAGGCTATTTCTTTGATACTTGTCATTCTGTGTTCTAAAGTTCTTTTCCATCTCTGCCTCCCCCCCAACTCTGACATCCCCTGTTCTCAGGCCCCTCCCAGGTCTGCTATCTCCTGTTCTCAGGCCCCTGCCGGCTCAGATGGTTCATATTTTATGTCAGTAGTTCTCAAACTTTGTGTGTCCCTGGCACAGTGCTGTTCTTTGCCACAAAGAATCCCGGCCCACAACAGAAGAGTCAGGAGACTGGTCCATGTGCATGAGATTTCAAGTGGTAAGTTCTATGTAAATAAGTCATGGAACATTTATGGAAACTCCCTCCGATAGACATGGTGACCTGAGTCTGCAGCAGGTTGTTCCGTGTCTCCTGACTCTCCTGACAGTCTCTCTCCCGACAATCTCAGTCCCGAGGTCTTAACTCTGACCATCTGCCATCTGTGCCTGAAGGTCTCTTCCCGATCTTCCGTCTGCCATACTTCATTATGACAAACGTTGGCTAGGACCATGGAAAATGTCACTAGTCCTTCCCTAGGCCAATTTTCCAGGCCCTGAGAGGGGGAACTTCTTGCACAGAGTTGCCCAGGTAGAGTTGATGATCGGTCTGGGCTTCAGCCCAGTGCCCCGCCTGAGGAGCCCTCCTCCTTTCCAGGCCTTCTGGCCTTCAGGGCTTCTGGGTGGCAGCCGAAGGTGGCCGCACTTCTAACCTACAGCCCCGTCTTCTACTCCTTCTCTCGTCCTTTTCCAGGTGCTCGAGGAAAGGATGAAGCTAGAATGCAAATGCCACGGGGTGTCAGGCTCGTGCACCACCAAGACGTGCTGGACCACGCTGCCCAAGTTCCGGGAGGTGGGCCACCTGCTCAAGGAGAAGTACAACGCGGCCGTGCAGGTGGAGGTGGTGCGCGCCAGTCGCCTGCGCCAGCCCACCTTCCTCAAGGTCAAGCAGCTGCGTAGCTACCAGAAACCCCTGGACACGGACCTGGTCTACATCGAGAAGTCCCCCAACTACTGCGAGGAGGACGCGGCCACGGGCAGCGTGGGCACCCAGGGCCGCCTGTGCAACCGCACGTCTCCTGGAGCCGACGGCTGCGACACGATGTGCTGCGGCCGCGGCTACAACACGCACCAGTACACCAAGGTCTGGCAGTGCAACTGCAAGTTTCACTGGTGCTGCTTCGTCAAATGCAACACGTGCAGCGAACGGACCGAGGTGTTCACCTGCAAGTAGTCTCGCGGGCCAGAGCGCGAGCTTCCCCTCGGCTCGGCGGGGCGCCAGGCAGCCGGGGCGGGTGGCCGACTCCAGCGGCAGTTAGCACAGCGAAGCTCTCGGAGGGCGCGGACCTTGCTTCCTTCCGTGGTCGGGGAGACCAGAGGCCGGTGCCCCCACTCCCAGCTGGCTGGCATCTGTGACCAGAGGGGAGAGGCACAGCCTCCGCGGGGGCCTCGGCCCCGTCGCTCCCCGCGGCAGCCTCACCAGCTGGCCTTTATTCCACCGCGCCCCCGATCGCGGTGGGGGTGGAGGGCGGCGGGGGCGACGTACTGTCCTGGCAGTCCTGGCGCTAAGCCGGCCCCACTGGGGAAGCTACTTGGGAAAAGCTGCGCAGAGCGCCCTGGAGGAGAGAGCCCATCTCCCGCCTATTTCCTATTTCTCAGAAAAGATAGAAACGAGCCCCCTCCCCAACTCCCCAAACCCTCCTTCTCCCCCTCCTTGGGGGGGGGGAGAGAGAGAGAGAGGAGAAAGTGTTGTGAGTGAAAGCGAATCCGCCGGTCGGGGTTGCTGCTTGGTACTGTTTCAGGTGCTTGGGGTTTGCCACCTGCTATAGAACAATGCAGGACTTGTAGGGAAATGAGTTGAAATGGAAACAATGCCACTGTCACAGATGAGGGAAAAGGCAGACACATTCACCAACTTCATGAGCTTCAGGTGCCCCCGGGACTGAGACTGAACAGTCAGGCGGCAGAGTTACTTCTGTTTCTGCCGCAGCGCCATTTGGAAGCACTAACGGGAGTCGTGTCTTTCTTCCCTCCGAACTGAACGTCAGCTTGTTGGACTCGACGTCCTGATTCCTGGATTAGGCTGTTCCCAAGGTCTGTTGTGTTGTTGTTATTATTGTCATTGTTGCTGTGGTTTTCATTCAGTGCTACTGATCCGTGGTCGCCAATTTTAGACTGCAGAGCTAGGCAGGGGCCTGGATGACACATTCGGAAACTCCTGGGGTAGCATCCGCTTGCCCCTGAGCCTGATGAGACCAGTCACTGGCGTGGCCTGAGGGGCCTGGGGACTCTCCTAGCCCCAAGCCAGATGGAAGATGAATACTGAAGAAACACACTGAGAGAATCTTTCACCAATGACTGGCCTCCTCCCTCCCACCCCAACACCATCCTTTTGAATCATCTCCCAAATGGTGCTTCTTGAACCAAGGCCTCTCCCAGCCCTGGCTATAGACCTGGCTACCTGCCTGTTGCCTCCCAAGTCAATATATGCCCAAAGGCAGGGAGGAGGTACCTCAGGATGCTTTGCCTCCCCGGTCATCTCTCTGAGTGCCCCCTCCCCCAGACTCACCTTTGACTGAGGGTCTCTAAGGGATGTTCTGGGAAACCCCCTTTCCTTTATTCTGATGTGAAATAATAGTCTCATTCCCAAAGCCCTCCCCTCATGGCAAAACCAAGACAGAGATAGTGTGAAGATGACCATTCTCATTTTACAGAGGAGGAAACTGAGGCTTGGAAATAGGAAATGTCTTTTCCAAGATCACAAATCTAAGTGCTGGAGTCAAGACTTGTTCTCAGGTATCCTGGCTCCAACTCTAGGGTTTTTCCCATCAGAATACAGAAATCCAAAGGGCTCAGCCTGGGTCCAGGACTTTGCAGGATAAGCCTGGTAGGGATTCCCCTCTAAAGAAAAGGGCCACAAATGGTGGCAATGCAGAGGGCAGCACACTCTTCTACTGTACCCTCTGCCTCCCCTACCCAACTCTCTGCTCACCTTCAAACTGAGTCCCCAAAGGGAGTCTAGAATTTCATGTGAAAAGAGGTTTAATCAGCTTAATTAGAGCCTCTTGGACAAGGGTCAGAGTGAATAGGGACCAGAGCTGGGATGAGTCTTAGAACTGGAGGTGTCATAACTGGAAATGGACCTAGGAACCCAGAATATCAAAGTTGGAAGAGATTTTTTTGGACCCTGGAATTTCAGAGTTGGAAGAGACCTTAGAATCTGTAATTTAAAAAATGGAAGGGACCTTAGAACCTAGAATGCCAGAGCTGTAAGGGTCCTTACAATCTAGAATTTTGGAGCTGAGAGGGCTCTTGAAACAAGATGGCAAAGCTGGAAGAGACCTTAGAACATGGAACATTAGAATTGGGAGAGTTCTTTAGAAGAGAAGATGTAAGAGCAGGGAAGGGTCTTAAACTATAGAATGCTACTGAACCTCAAAACCCAGAACATGGAATGTCAGAGCTAGGGAGGCCTTAGAAAATGAATGCTAGACCTGAGAAGGACCTTAGAACATAGAATGTCAAAGCTGACCATTAGAACCTTCCAAAGCAGAAAGTCAAAGCTAGGAAGGGTCTTGGCATGTGAACATCAGAGCAGAAGAGACCCTGAGAGAGGGTGTGGTCCAACCTGCTTAATTGTAGAGATGAAAACCAGAGACTCCAAGGGGAGAGATTTCTCTGAGTTCACATCCCTGTGCAGAGTCCAGATTCAGAGCTGCTTTGGTCTGTCACCTGATATCTGCCTCTGCCCAACTACATTTTTAAAAAAAGACACAGGAAACCATTCTTATGCATTGCCTGCCTTGTTCTAGGGCTGACTGATTAGCACCAGGGCCCCAAGCCCAAGAAGGGAAGAGAGCCTTGGGATTTATTTCTCAGAAAACAAAGTCTTAGGGCTCTCCTGCCTCTGACAATTCACCACAGCCCTGATTACCCCCATTTTACAGAAGAAGGAAGTAAGGCAGGAAGAGGATTGATTTGCCCAGAACACAAAGACAGTAAGTAGCAGAGCTGGCATTCAAAGCCAGTCCTCATGATTCCAGGTGCCCAGCCACAGGTTATTCATCTTCTTCAAATTTAAAATTGTCCTTTGGATTCTCAGGTGGGGGTCCATGTACACTATGATATGATGTCCTTTCAGCTTGTTCTTTTGGCGGAAAGGGGCAAAGGTGCCCAGCTCCAGGAAGGCACAGGCTACTAGAGATTGTAAATACCTTAGAGTGGTCTTTGTTAAGGAACCCAATTAAGTTATATTATTGTATATCATTTAAATGTCTATAGAGTACTTAAATTATTGTGAACTACACTGAGGAAGGGAGGAGCAGCCAGACCACCCCCCTATCTTGCCCCTCCTGAAGCTTGGCCCTAGGCTGCCCAAGGTATCCCCTCCACCAGGAAATGGACTCCTGGCTCTGTGATCCTTGGACACTTCTCATCAATTCAGCTACCAGAAAGAAAAGCGAAGAATATTTGAAACCAAGGTTTGGAAATGTTTTGGGGTATGAACCTTGAACCCATGGCCAGCATCTGAGGAACTCCATGGCCTGAGGGGGAGCAGCATGCCATCCAGCCTGAAAACCCAGGGTGGAGAGAAGAGGGCGGGGCTTGTTCCTGGAGAGAGTGGCCCAATCCCTGAGCTGCTCTTTCCTTGGCTGGCTCTAGAATGGTCCACTGGGGAGATCCCCATGCGCTCTTCTTGTGACCCTCTCCTCCCCCCACCAGAAGAACCTACAGTGGTCTCACCTTCGAGGGCCCGGCTACTGTCCCTACGGCCCCCATCAATCTGGCTGCCCAGCCTGGGAAGCAGTGAACACTAACGGAGCGCAGAATACTGTATGTTATTAAAGGATTTTCCACAAAGACCACCTGTTTGCCCTGGTTCAATCCTCCCTATTTATCAGGCACTGGCTGGGTTCAGAGCCCAGTGGCCTTGACCCCTTCCCCAAGGGAGATAAGACATGAGATGTGTTAAGGCTTAACCTGGCCACATGCTGAGCTCTGGGATAAATACACGCCCAAAGAAAGGTGGTCCTGCCTTCAGAGGGCTTAACCCCTAGTGGGGAAGACAGTGAAGGGAGTACAAAGCAGGGGGAGGGGATGGGAAGAGGGCAAAGACAGCAGGCTCCAGGGCACAGATTTGACAACCAGACTGTAAGGAACAGGGTTAGCCTGGGCCCTCCCACGAAAATGGGTCTCTTAGAGTTCATTCAGTCCAACTCCCCATTTTACAGGTGAGAAAACAGAGGCCCACAGAAGTAAGGTGATCTACCACAGAGGGTTAGTGACGATCAGGACCTGAACCCAGATCTATTCCATAGGCAATTCCCAGCTTCCCTCCCAGCTCTAATTTCTGTGCCTTTATGGCTCACATAAGTCCTTACAGGTGCTCTCTGTGATGAGAGGCCTGGTCAGTGGGAGCCCAACCCTTTCTGCGTGCTCAGGTGTGCCCTTCCATGAGGTGGGGGGGGGGGTGCCTCGGCACCCAATCGAGCAGTTTGGAGGCTCTTTTCTAATCATGTGGGGTCCAGGGAGGCCTTTCTCTGCCTCCAGCTGCTGCTCCTCGGGCGATGATACTGAGGTGGGATCAAGCAGACAACTGTGCCCAGGTTCCTGCCTCCTCCTAACAGCCTAGGGAGGAAGGGAGAATAAGGATGATTCTCCCCATTGTAGAGATGGAGAAACTGAGGCTTATAGACAAACAGTGACTTTCTCAAGGTCATGAAGTAAATGGGGCAGGGTTAGAACCAGGTCTCCTGACTCGTGGTACTATGTCCATCAACCAGTCAGCATTTATTAAGCACTTAGCACATCCCAGAGCCAGTTATGAAGTGCCATGCCCCTCCTCTTCCTGCAGGAATTGGTCATTCTAAGCCCTTTAAAAACTGAAAACTGAGAGAGAAAAGTTTGGAATGAATGCAAGCATCAGACATGCAGTAGGAACTTAATTAGGGTTTACCGGAGGCCTCAAAGAATAAGAGAGGGAGAGAGAGATCCCTGGCTCCTGGGGCCTTGGGGGGGGGGGGGGAATTCTGGGAGGTCTGCCCTCTTCCAGGAACAGGTCCTCAGTTTCCTCTTCTGTACAATGGGGATGAGCAGGCAGCTGTGTGACTCAGCAAGTCCTTAAAAGGCTCTCCAGGCATGGAAAGGACCATCCTCCCCTGCCTGGAATCCCTCCCACCCCCATCACCACTTCTGTCTGGGATCTGGGCTCACGCAGCAAAATGAATGGCATTCTTTTTAAAGGCCAGAAACAATGTGGCCAGGCCGGTTTGGTCACTGGTCCTGTTCCCAACCCCACCTGGCATGGGGCTGCTTTCTGATTCAACAAGTCCTGTCCGATGGGCACGAAAGCTCAGGCTGCAGGAGGCCAGGTACCCTTGGAGCCTGCTGCTGGGAAGGCCCCCCTGTGACATGCCCAGTGTCCACCAAAAACCCCTCAACCTTCTGCCACCTGTTGTCTTCTCTGCAGACCTTTTTATTTTTTTATTGGATGAGAGGATGCAGCCTGAAAGGGGAGACCCAGAAAGGGACACCCCTCTGCCCAAGGGTCCTCTACTTTAAGAAGCTTAGCTCTGGGTTTGTCCTGGAGGAGGGTCAGACTTCTTTCACTCTGATTCTGTGCCCCCACCTTGGAGTCACTACAAAGAAATGGAAGGAAGGAAAGAAGGAAGGAAGGAAGGAAGGAAGGAAGGCAGAGAGGGAGGGAGGGAGGAAAGAAGGGATAAAGGGAGGGAAGAAGGAAGGAAGGGAGGGATAGAGGGAAGGAGAGAGGGAGGAAAGGAAGGAAGCAAAGGAGGGATAGAGGGAGGGAGAGGGGAAAGGATGGAGGAAGGAAAGGGAGGAGGGAAGGAGGAAGGAAGAAAAAAGGAAAGAAGGAAGGAAGAAAAGGAGGGAAAGAGGAAAAAAAGAGGGAGGAAGAAAACAAGCAATTATTAAGCCCCAACTACATGCCAGGAACTGTGCTAAATGCATTATAGATAGTATGGTCTCATCTGACTGTACTTGGATTGGTAGCTGGCCACCAGGGCAGTCTCCTGGTGCCCTCCCAGTGTTGGAGAAAATGAGGCAGCCTCCAGCATGGTGGATGGACCTTGCCTGGAGAATTTGGGGGAGGCAAAGATGGGCTGCTATCTCCATCATAGGAAAGACCTCCTAAGACATTGAGAGCATGGCTCCATGAAAGGATTCTTCTTAAAGTATATCAATAAAAGTGGAAGTACAACCCAAGGCAGCCAGAAAGAGAATGATGGCAGGGGAGGAGATGAGCAGCTGGCCCTCGGAAAAAACTCCATGTTAAATGTGGAGAGCAGAAGAAAGGCAACTCAGAACCCGATGAGGCAGTGGGATGGGTGGGAGGGCACAAGCCAGGCCTGGGGGATGGTCTGAGCAAAGATGCAGGGACTGGAGATGGTGCATCCTGTCTCAGAACCCCTGCATCATCTGTTTGACTGGGTGTGGAGGGCAGGCTGCCAGCATATTGGGAGCCGCTCAAAAAGGCAAACAGGGAGCTCATGGTTGAGGCCTCCTGTACTAAAGGAAAGACACACATGCTTACCCATGCTCTCATGCCGGCACACAGTTACACAATCACACACGTTTGAACACAGGTAAATGCAGACATACACAAACATCCTCAGACTCTGAAACTCTTACCCAAGAGACACGCCCAATTCCACACACTCAAATAAGACACACACACACACACACCCCAAGGCCTTTTTCAGGGAGGAGCAGTGAGAGTCCTGGGGTCTGAACTGTCCTGTGGCCAGACCCACCCCAGCCTCAGGAGGCTGTTTGGGTCAAGCATACCGGTCCCCAGGGTGTTTGCTTCTCTCAAGTGACTGGGGTGGAGAGAGGAACCAGGGGGTGGGAGTGGGGGCTCACCTTCCTGAGCCAAGGGAAGCCAAAGACTTCCTTCTACTATCTCCCCTCTGTTAAGGTCATGAAACCTGCTGACTCATCAATGGTGACGAGCCTGGGGCTAACTGGATTGTAACTCACTCTCTGAATAGCTCCCCTCATCTGTTAAATGAGGGGTGGGGAGAACCCTTCAAGAGGGTCTAGCTCTAAAGCCAAGCCTCATTCATGGAAGGGACTAGAATGCAAATGCAACAAAGACCCAAGAAGAAAACAGACGAAATGACACAAAGCTGGGGAAAGCCTCAGGGCTGTCTGAGCTACATGGGGTGAGCGGGGCGAGATCCAGCCTCAGGAACCCGGAGTTCAGCTACTCCCAGCCATGAGCAGAGCCCCTCTGGGCGGAGGATCCTGGTGGGGCTTTGAGATCGGCCAGAGGGACATAGAATGGGGAGGAGAGCAAAGGGGCATTGGATCAAGGCTTCAAGTTGTGTGAGAGATCCTGGGTACCATCTTGATCGCACCCCTTTGTTTGCAAATTGATGATACTACACATCTTCAAATATATCTTTTACTTAGATCTTTTGTTTCCACTTCACTTATGTTTCCCAAAGGATCCAGCCTCTCTAGATAACCTAAAGAACCAAAATCTCTTCTCAAGTCAGCTCTGTGTTTAGTTTTCTCTCTCTCACTGTCTCTCTCTCTCTCTCCCCTTCCTTCCTCCCCCCCTCCCCGCCCAACTCTATGTCTCTCTATTCTCTTCCACCTTTCAACAACCTGATGAAGGGATCTTTCAGGGATTGTTGTTTACTGGTTCCTTCTGTACAACCTCTAGGCATAGAAAGTTTTCTGGAGGAAAGGAGAGGGTAAGTGACCTACCCAGGATCATACAGTTGGACCATGAATCCAGGTCTTCCTGACTCCTAAGACTGGCTACACTGCCTCTGATAGCTAAGATTATCTTCAGTTTTGAGATGAGGAGACTGAAGCTCTGAGTGGTAAAATCATCTATCCGTGATCATGCAGCAAGTGTCCGAAACAAGAATATAACCTAAATCTTTCTGAATTTCTGATCTGCCCTTTCTATACTATACCATGAGGTTGGGATGCACTGTCATTAATTCTCTTGGATTTATTCAATCCACGATCCTCACTGGGTGCCTCCTGCATTCAAGGTCCTGTGCTGGAAGTTGTGGCAAGGTGAAACAGAGGCAAAGAGCTGTAGCCATGGACTGGGATCCCAGATCTGCCCTATCTGTCATTGCCCCTCTGGGGGCCTCAGCTCTGTCCCCTCAGGCTGGATGGCTGTGGCTGCTGCTAAGTGTTTCTGAATAAGAGAGATGCCCATCCTTGGGAGCCAAGCCACTAGGATTTCTACTGCTCCCCCTTCCCAGCCCCCCAGTGGTACTGGGCAGAAATGTGGGGAAGTGGACCAGAAGGGCTCCGATGACCTCACCTCCCCTGCTCATGCCAGACTGAGCCGTATCTCTGTAGCCAGAGATCTTCCAGGGAAGCCCAGGGGCAGAGGGTCTCCTTCTGCACCCTTTACTTTCTGTGCCCTCAGCTCATCCCAAGGGCAGTTGTTATCACCAAGCTTAGTGGTGTCCTCAGATCCAAATTCAAGTGAAGCCCAGTGTGAGTGGTCGTAACTGAGAGAGCTTGGGGGGCTAGAAAATGGTCTCTTCTTCCCTCCACCTAAAAGCCTGCCCCCCTCCTCTCACAAAGCAGATATGTGAGCTTCATGCTGAAGCCCAGCTGTGGGAGCTGCCCCAGCCTC
Source organism: Pseudochirops cupreus (assembly GCA_028627135.1). Taxonomy (NCBI): domain Eukaryota; kingdom Metazoa; phylum Chordata; class Mammalia; order Diprotodontia; family Pseudocheiridae; genus Pseudochirops; species Pseudochirops cupreus. The sequence continues at coordinate 395,842,494 of CM053581.1, read as the reverse complement.
ATCATCTTGTAGAAATGCAGTCTATCCATCTAACCTGTTGAGATCTGTCTAGATTGATGACTTGCTATGTATGAGGAGAAGGAAAAGAGATAAAGGGGAGGGGGCACAGGGAGGTAGATACATTCCTGAGCCTACAGTCAGGAAAGCCCTCTGTGATCCCGTGAATCCACCATCTCTCCCAGCTTCAGGCCGTTGGCTGATAGAACAGAAGGAAGCTAGAGAGAGGCTGCTTCTGTAGAAAGGCTGGGGGACTTGGAGTCCAGAAACCTTTCCAATCTGACACTAATTGGCTGGACAACCTGGGCAAGTCACTTCACCTTGATAATCCTCAGGTCCCCTCCTTTACATGAGGGTTGTGGTCATCGAGTCAATTGATCAATCACTCTCCCTGCCACCTTAGAGTAAGATGCTGAGCCCTGACGCTTCAATAAAGTGAGAAAAATCTCAACCAACCCATTCACCAGAATTTACACTTGGTGTGAAAAGTCTTTGATGAATTTTAGGTGTTTTTTTAATGCCACTAGATGATGTAAAACCACGACAGATAGGTAGTCTGTTCTAATTGGGTAAAGGATTTCAGCATGCCCATGGTTCTTCTATAAAATGCCAGATCATTTCAGAACTAGGGGAATCAAAGATCAAGCATTTCAGTGGTGGGAACCATTCTAAGAACAACCCTTAGAAAGAATCCTTTGGTGGGGGCAGAGGGAAAGAAGATGAGCAAGCCTTCGAGTCTTCCCCTCCCTCCCCTGCCAGTGACTAGAGCAGGACCTTGTGCCCTTTGGTGGGGTCTAGGGAATTCTCAATTTCTCATCTTCCAATCAGAATCCAGCACCTCTGGGGCAGCTGGCAGACATATCTGCATCAAAAGCCAAGGAGAGAATGGAGAGATTCACAAGGAGCCCAGCAAAGTAGCTATACAAGAACATCATCTTGAGGACTATAGCAAATGGATTTGTCATCCCTCATCATATATGCTTTCTAGGCAGGAGCCCGGGTTCCCCTGTATTCCATATGTATTCAGGGGAGTTACAGACTTTTGGGGAGAATGTTTATTCTTACTGTACTATCTAAGTAAATACTCCTTTAAAAAAGTCAAGGAGGGCAGTGAATAGAGCACTGGCCCTGGAGTCAGGAGGACCTGAGTTCAAATCCAGCCTCAGACACTTGACACACTTACTAGCCATGTGACCTCGGGCAAGTCACCTAACCCCAATTGCCCTCCATAAAGCCAAAAAATAAATATCTATAAAAAAGTCAAGGAGGTCTGGCTGACTAACTGATATCAACTGATAATCATTGGAGGAAGTACACCAATGGGGACTTCTGAACAACATAGCAATTGAAAAATACTCCCGACCTCTCACAGTTACCACCAGAACTCTGAGAGGACTTAGCAGCTATGCTCTGAATACCCAAAACCTTCAACCTGAGGGAAAGTTGGGAGAATCATCCCAAAGCATGAGCTGCATGGAAAATAAAAACAATTACTGGCAGTGAAGGTCACTACTTACCTCCTTATAGGGGCTGCAGAATGAGACATATGCTTTTTGGACATGGCCAATTCAGGAATTTGTTGTGTTTGACTAGGCATATTTGTTACAAGGGTTTTGTTTTTGTTTTTCAATATGAGGAGGTGGGAAAGAAAGAAAATAGATTTTTGTTCATTAAAAAAATAAGTTAAATAAAAAAACACATAGATGAGAATGAAATTAACACTCACCTTAGAATTAATAGTATAATAATAACACTCATAGAGTTGTTGTGGGGCTCAAAATAGGTGTTGTATGCAAAGTGCTTTGGGAATCTCTAACGCCTTCATAAATGTTATGGGCAAGCATGTTAAACACCACAGGGTGAAGCACAGATTCCTGGGACATTTTGCTGGGGCTCTTGGGAACAGTGTGCTGTCAGGAAAAAGATACACTAACTCTGAAGTCAGAGGAGCTGGGTCCAAATCCCACTTCTGACACTTACCTGGGTGACTTTGGATAAGTCACTTCTCTCTAGGGCTCAGTTTCTTCACCCATAAAATAAAGAGGGTAGGTTAGATGGCTTTGGAGTTCTCCCTCCAGCTCTCCATCCTCAATCTTGTGATATCCTTTCAAGCTGACACTGAGCTGTTAATGATTGTTTTTTGTGTCCGGCCATTTAACCAGATTCCAACCCACATTTCCTCTCCTTGTCCCCACAGGCATCATGAGAGACTGTCCAATACTCTGCTGAAATCCAGGGAAACCAGAGCTACAACATTCCCCTGTTGGACTAGTCTAGTAACCCTGTCAAAAGAGAAAATGCGATTAGTCTGGCACAACCTATTCTGCTCTCAGGATTGCTGCTTCCTTTTCTAGAGGTGCACTAACCATCCTTTCAATGGTGAAGTCTAGAATTCTGGCAGGAATTGAGGCCAACTTTCTTGTCCTGAGCATTCAAACCCCATTTTTTCCCAATTTTGAAAATCAGGGAAACCTCTGTCCTTCTCAGTCCTTTAGCTCCCACTCCCATTCTCCCCAGTCTTCCAAAGGTCACTGAATCAGCAATGACACTCCTTAACCTTTGTTCACCCACACCACCTCCTTTCACACTATTAAGTGCATAAGACTCATAGACTTAAAACAGAAAGAGACCTCAGAGACCATGTGGTCTGAGCCCGGCTTGAAGAGTGAGTCCTATCTGTGTGCTCCAAGCAGACTCAGCCTCTGCTTGGAGACCTCCCATGATAAGAAACTCACTTCCTTTCAAAGCAGCTCAGTCCACCTTCGGACAGTTCTAATTCCATTAGATATTTTTCCTTATGCCTGAACAAGATCCTCCTATTATCTTCTCTCTACTGCTCTCTTCCTTCCAAAGCCAAGAAGAACAAGTCCAATACATTTCCCAAAAGACAGGTCTTCAGTTGATGGCTCTTTTACTCTCTCTAAGTGTTCTCTAGGTTCAACATCCCTGGTTTCCTCCACTAATACATCTTTGCTACCAAACCACCTTATCTTGGCTGTCCTCCAGCTTGCCAAGGGAATTCCTAAAACATGGTGTCTAGAAGGGAACACAATACTCCAGATGGAATTGGCCAGAGCAGGGGACAGGGGAACCCATAACTCCCTTGTGCTTGACCAGAGGCTTCTGTTAATTCCCTCCCCCCAAGATTGCATTAGCCCTTTCAGTTACTACATCACTGTAATGATTCACATTCAGCTTAGAATTCACTAGAATCAAAAGATGGAGTCAAGATGGTAGCATAGAAGCAAGAGAACTCTGCAGCTCCCCCCATAATCACCTCAAATACCTATAAAATAGGACTCTAAACAAATTTTAGGGCTCCTGAAAGCACAAAAGTACAGAGAAACAAAGTTCCCACTGAAGGCAGCTTGTCAAGCAGGACGGGAAGGGCTCCTTGCAGCACACTGGGAGCTGAGACCAGTCCTGGCTTTAGCCCCAGGGCCACCAGGACAAGCCACAGCTGGAGCATTTGAGAGAGTACATCATCAGCAGCTGTGGCAGTTTCCAAAATTATCAACCCATAAGAACCAAGGACAAAGTTAAAGGTCAGTGGAACTTGGCTAAATTTGGGGGAGAAAAGCAGATCTGGCTATCTGCCCCCAGGGCAAGAAAGTAGCAGAAGTGGTGGCCCTGCAGCCACCTCCACATGGCTGCTTCAGAGCTCATAGCCTGCAGATTACAGGGGGGCCAAGCAATCATTCAGAGGCTAAGTGCTCTTGCCTTAACCTGCCTGGATCAGGATTGTGGTCTTGGGTGGTGGTCCTGAGGTGTGTGACTAGTGAGCCAAAGCTAGCAGGGGCTGCAGAGATGGCAGCCTCCTAATAGCTCCAGCAGCTGCAAAAACCCCAGTGATTTGGGACAAAGCTCTTCCCCTGGGAAGCAGAGATCTACTATGGCTCAAAAATCAAATTAATTGATTGGTAACACAAGCAGGAAAAGGAAGCAAACCAAGCTCAGCAATCCAACTTTAGATTCCTTTTTGGGGGACAAAAAGGATCAAAACATGGAACAGGAGGAAGACAACACAGTCAGAACTCCCGCACCAAAAGCTTCCAAGAAAAATGTAAACTTATTACAAGCCATAGAGGAGCTTAAGAAGGATTTTGAAAACCAAATAAGAGAAGTGGAGAAAAAATTAGGAAGAGAAATGAGAATGATACAAGAAAATCATGAAAAGAGAGTCAATAACCTGCTTGAAGAAAATAACACCTTAAAAAATAGATTAACTCAAATGGCAAAAGAGGTCCAAAAAGCCAATGAGGAGAAGAATTCCTTAAAAAGCCAAATTTGCCAGATGGAAAAAGAATCTCAAAAGCTCACTGAAGAGAACAATTCCTTCAGAATTAGAGTGGAGCAAATGGAAGCAAATGATTTTATGAGAAATCAAGATACTATTAAACAGATCCAAACCAATGAAAAAATATAAGCCAATGTGAAATATCTCATTGAGAATTCACTAGAATCTCTAAGCCTTTTTATAGTCATTTGTTTCCAAGTTATGACTCCCTCCACCAATCTGCTGTATTTGGGCAACTTTTTGATCGGAAATTTTTGAACCTGTCTAGGACTTTACATTTATACCTGTTGAATTGCATAAAATTGTCTCCCGCTTATTGTTTTAGCACCAAAAAAAGAAATGCTCATTGCTTCCCCTGGACACTCCCCCCTCCACTCCTACCCCACTATCCCCATGCATGACCTGTCAGGTCTCAGTGCTGCTGCACCATTGCTCTACTAAAATCATGTTTTCACCAATTCCATGAAGATTTCCCTACTCATTCCCTAGAGTTATCTCCACAAACATTGTAATTTTGGAAACACTTGCTACATTGAGGCTTTCTAGACTTTACTGACCTCAGGTGGAGGTTACTAGTTTCTTTTTAGGACCATGGACTCAGGAATGTAACCCATGCCTTCCTCCTTTGATCTCCTCCCCACTTCCTCGCATACTGAAAGCCACCAACAGCAGCGCCCCTCCTCACTTCCAGGTTGGGGATTCTCTCTCTGCAGTCTAAGGTCATGTTAGTGGTTTGGACAAACAATTCTCAAGCTGCTCTGCTCAGGACACTACCATTTGGTGTTGGGGATGGAAAAGTGGAACAGACATGTTCCTATCCTTGGATAGGCAGAAGGAAGTCTGCTACAAGGGCACTCAGCTGTGGTAGGAGGGACAGAGAGAGGGAGGAAGCATAAAAGAGATCCAGACCAGCCCACCTAGAGAGATTTGGGGAGGGAGAGAATTTCTGGTGAGGAGAGGTGAAGAAAGTTCACCATTCTACTGAGACCTCTCCCTCAGAGATCACTGAGGCCCCCGTGAATGGCATCAAGTGGTGTCTGCTCAGTCTCCCTTTTCCTTGTTCTTTCTGAGGCACTTGATAAAATAATGTGGGCTCCCCATTCTCCTTGGATCTTGGTGTGATTGCTTTCTCACAGCTCTCCTCCTTCCCTTCTGAATATCCTCTTTTGCTGGGTCATCATTCAGGTCCTAGCTTATAACCAGGGGTGTCCTCCACCCTCTTCTCTTCTACCTCCATACTCTTCTCTCTCTCTCTCTCTCTCTCTCTCTCTCTCTCTCTCTCTCTCTCTCTCTCTCTC
>CM053581.1:395771663-395836402 GCA_028627135.1 Pseudochirops cupreus | reverse complement strand
GCTGGTTTCGGTTCGCAGTGCTGATACGGTTCCTCGTAGCCGAGCTGACTTTAGTGGGAAGTATCTTTGTGTGCGTTTTGGAGTTCCAGGATTGGTTTAGAGTCCTATTTTATGGGTATTTTGGGGTGGCTCTGTGAGAGCTGCGATGTGTTGCTGCTTCTACGCCGCCATCTTGGCTCCGCCCCCCTATTTTCAATTTCTAACAATGAAAACACATCCTGCATATTAGATATTTACATTACGATTCATAACAGTAGCAAAATTACAGTTATGAAGTAGCAACGAGAATAATTTTATGGTTGGGGGTCACCACAACATGAGGAACTGTATCAAAGGGTCGAGGCATTAGGAAGTTTGAGAACCGCTGCTCTAAACAATGCCTGCACCTCAGACCTAAGGCTCAATGAGAAAATAGGTCAATTGTGAGAAAACACGGTGCCTGGCACCTTGGAGACACTTACAAATGTTTGTTGACTTTACTCCTTCTTTTAAGAACACGAGCCCACAACATTTTGATTAGGTGCTATATCCTATATGCTCCCCTCAGTTTACAAAAATTGCAGTCCCTGCAAATTCCATTGGGTAGCTAGGAAGTCTGTAGGCACTCATAAAACACCTATTAGGTTACATGCTGGACTCCCCAGGTACATGGATCATTTGTAGGTACACGGATCATTTGTAGGTACACATGGCCTCGTCCCCTTGCACCAGGATGATAGTATTTGGTCTCCCTACACCCAGCCTCTCCTTTCCTGTTCCTCTTCCATGGAGCTCCTAACCTGATCCTCCTAAAGCACAGGGCTAACCTCGTCACACCCCTGATCAACTACCTTCTGTGCGCATCCCGTTGGGTTTAGGATAAAGTACATACTGCTCTTTTTTGCCATTTAAAATCCTTCCTAATTGGGTTCTAGCAAACCTATCTGGCCTCACATTGTTCCTTCCTTTCATTCATTCCATGCTCTGTTCAAATTGGCTGATTGGCTGTTCCTCATGCAAGAAATTCTGGAGCACTCTCCCCCCTCAGCCCCAACCCTTGGAACTTCTCCATCTGTCCATGAGGCTCAGCTTAAATATCACTTTCTCGAAGAGGCCTTCCCTGATTCCCCCATTGTTAGTGACCCTCTCCCACAATCATCGCACTCACTGATCTGTGAACATCAGATCAAGGAATCTGAGAGCCACAGGACCAGAGCTGAGAGGGGCCTCAGAAGCCATCATATGCAAAGACCAGGAAAGGAGAGTCTGGAGTGAAAAGTGGTCCTGCCCAAGTCACTGCCCAGTGAATAGGGACTGAGGTAGGATTTTCACCTGGGGCCTCTGACTCAGAGCAGGTATCCTTTCCACTGGGCCATACTGGTGGATGAGCAAGGCCCAGTAGAGGTAGCCTGCCCTCCTGGGCTTTAAGCTAGATCTCTCAAAACTTCTTGTGGCCTGCATCACTCAATGCTTTTGGACCCCCAGGGGCAGCTGACCTCTGCCAAATGTCTGTGGTCAATAGGGGCAGAGAAAGTCAAGCTAAAGCTTCCCAGTTTACTTTCTCCAACAAGACTATCAACCATATTTGCTTTCCTGGGTCGGTCACCCTGTCTCTGCATGTCACCACTTAGTCAAATGAGATGGCACCCACCTGAGAGACTTCCCCAGGATTCCTAAAAATGGAGTCCATGGGATAACTTGTCTCTAGGCACGTTGGTTCTTCCCGAACTTGCAACAGTTGGCCAATGCTGGGACCTCTCACTTGAGAACTTGGTCCACAGAAAACTTTAATGCCAAGTGTGAATCAGATACAGGGTCTCACTGGCAGTGAGAGTTAGAGACACAGTTTCATATCCTCATGAAGGCACCTTCAAGTGATGGATAAGTAACTGCAGATCAGAGTCTCATCTGTAAAGCACTGCTTGAGGCCCAAAGGAGGGAATATGTGGAGAGCCTTCTGCACACTTGACAAGGCTGCTTAGAGTGGCCAGAATCATTATTATTTAGGTGATAGTCTGATAGCACAAAGCAGTTCTTCCCTGTCCTGGGCCTCTAGGCTGGCACCTTTGTGGACCTCAATGGCTAATACCTCTACTAGTACCCTGATATCTCCTGTCCTCAGGCCCCTCCCAGCCCTGACATCTCCTGTTCTAAGGGCCCTCCCAGCCCTGACATCCCCTGTTCTAAGGGTCCTCCCAGCTGTCATCCCAGCCTCTGTCCCCACCCCCACTTTTAATGACAAAATCTGTGATATTCAATTTCCTTCTGATGCTTTCATTCCCAGGTAAATAGCCCACCAGGATTCTAGGCAGTGTTTCCTGCTGACCGGATGGCCTCTCTAATTAAAGGCATGGTGGTGCATTAGTTAACACAGAAGAAGAAAGTGTTTATTATGCTGGGGTTTGCTCCTCTGCCAGGTTGAGTGTGACAGTCACAGGGTCCCTGCCTGACCCAGAAAATGGCTCCCACGTCTGCCCTGAAGGACACTCAGAGGTGCATAGGGTGAACCAGGTAACGCCCCCAGGATCACCCCGATTTTACAAACAGGGAAGCTGACTGGCTATGGTCTAAGAGACAGAAACAGGCTCAGACCACAGCTTTCCTCCCCCATCATCCTGCTTCAGGAGCGGGCAGGTGGCCCCCCTGGGGTGAGGTCCACCCCCCCTGCCATGATGTTACCCCTTCCCATCAGTGCATGACCATGATGGGGTTCTGAGGAGTGACCATCTGAGGGGAGCAGAAAATGGCCTGGATGCCCTATGCTACCTCAGAAACAGGCAACCCCAACATAACTCTGTAGAAACCCACATTCCTTCTCTTCAGTCCTCAAAGCCAGCTTGGGATTCCCCATTCCCACTCCCATGGGGAAAACTTGCCTGTAAGCCCCAGTCCTGGCAAAGGTCTTGGATCTAGGCTCTAGAGACTGATGATATCCCAGGAAGAAAAGAAGGGATCACACAGAAAAAGGGAGGGAAAAAAAGGGAAGATTGGTTCCATGGAAGACAGGGATCTGACCACTCAGACACTGGTTTTAGCATGAAGGCTTCCTGGAGGAGGTCACTAGGGCAATTCATGGATGGGCTTAGAATGGAGGGTAGACAACCACAGAGCTGGAAGAGGCCTGCAAACAGGGGATGTCAGAGCTGCGGAAAGTTTGTCAGGTCATCTTCCCAGTCTATTCATTGTGTCAAGGGATAGACAAACTGAGGTGGGCCAAGGACTTACCCAGGGTCACACATGTCTGAGTAAGTGACTGAAGATCTGATGCCTGAGCCAGCCTGTGTGCCAGAGGTTGAGGGTGGGGCCAGCGGCTGTTCTGGCTACATTAGGGGCCAGGCCAGCTGCCAGCTACCCCCAACCACAGGAACCCCACATCCCGATCGAGGAGCTCAGCTGCAGATTGGGCTTTGGCCGCTGCCCCAGAGAAAGGGGGTGGGTAATGCCGGGGGTACACTGCAACCTCCAGGGAAGGGAAAGAGTCCAGGCCTGGAGGTGGGGGCCCTTCTGCATTTGTCCTCTGACTCCTTGTCTGCCGTGGACTTTCCCAGACAGAGAGATCAAAGGAATCAGAGGCTTAGGACCACACTTGGAACCAAAATAAATAGAAGTCCTGACCAGAGTGACGTCACCCATGGGCCATGGAAAGCTGCTGGGCCCCCCCACCCCGCCCCATCCTCCCCCTCACCCCAAGCTCCCCACGGCCTTCCTGGGCTGCCTAAAGCAACAAACAGACACACTCGTTCTTCTGACACCAGAGATGGTGACGGCCCAACTGTGGGCTGACTCAGGGGCCCCAGAGTGGGGCTGGCCAAAGAGGAGGGGGTGGGGGGGGAAAAGGGGACCAGAGCTGACATCTGGGAGACTGAGATTCTAGGCCTCACTACAGGATCTTGGGCGGCTTATGCTCCTTTCTAGGCCTCTTTTTTCTGCAGCAAAACTAAGAGATGGAAACTAATTATGTCCAGAGTTCCTCCCAGCTCTGCCATTCCCTGTTCTAAGACCCCCTCCCTGCTTATACGTTCTGTGTAATTGGTGTAAGCCCTGTCCCAAGACCCATTGGTACAGGATCCTCTCCTTTTTGGTGGAGGTGAAGGCCCTGCCCTATGTGGGCATGAAGCAGAATTAGTTGAGAATTGAGAGTTTCTGTTCCAGCCTGTGCCATTCAGGGGCTCTTCAGGTTTGTGGTCTTCTTTTTCACTCTTCAAGTGTCAAATCTCTGCTTTAGGCATCATTTTGGGAGCTTCTGGCTTCCAGCTTGGAGAGAAAAGGTGGATGATGCCAACTCTCCGTCAGATTAGTGAAAGAAAAGACAGGGAAAATGTGAGAGGAGCTGCAGGCATCTCCATCATGTCCCTATTCCCAGCTTCACACCCTAGAGACTTCAGGGGGTTCCCCTTGGGGGAGATGCAGGATCCTTCCCCACTGGGAACAAAGTAACTCACCTCCCCAAGAGAGAGTCCTGCATCCCAGGCGATGAAGACCAGATGGAACTCAGAAGAGGGGTGACAAAACTATGTCTGGGAGAGAAAAAGAGAGAATGTCCTTTGAGGATGTCTGCACTTGTAGAGCAGAAGGAGGATGAACCAGTGGAAAATGGAGGAGTAGTCTGGTCACCCACTTCAGAGAGACCTGGGAGGCTGTTGAGTCCTTGAAGAGGAAGGAGGAGAGAATATCCCAACAGGATCATTCCAGCATGAGAGGACAGAAAGAAAGGTCATTGGTTCTAGCCACAGATCACCTTGGCCAAGGTCGCTGGTGAGCTTCAGTAAGAGAGTTGGAAGTCAAGTGGGAGGGGGGGCAGGAAGGAGTAAGTGGGAAATGTACCTGTGGAAATGGGGATGTATCTGTGAGTCTAGACAAATGGAAGAGAGGAAAGAAAGGAAGGGGAAAGTCCAGGCTTGTCCCTTCCTCTCCTTTTCTCTCTTCTTCCTCCTCCTCCTCCTCATTCTCTTTCTCTTCCCTCTGCTTCTTCTCTTCCTTTTTTCCCCGTTCTCCTCATTCTTTTTCCTCGAGCATGGATATAATTCAAACTTCTTAGCTTGGTGGCTAATCCTCAAGGAAAGAAGGAAAAAGTTGAACTGTGCAGGGGAAGAGAAGCCTGGGGAAGGCCACTGGCTCTCAAGGATTCTCAGTGTGGAAGACTTGAGCTGACACCACTGGCTTTATTCACCTCCACAAGGACTGAGGAAACATCCAACCAAAGACTTTTATTTTCCCAACTCCCCTTCCTTGTACCTACCTGGATAACAACAGAAATCATAAAATAGCCTGTCTGCTTCTTTGCTCAAACATTTCCAGGACCCTGAATTTTGCCTCAATCACAAAGAGGCCAGGAGATAACTCAAGATAAATCCCAGTGTAAATTAAGACCGAGAGTCTAGCTTCTGCTTAAATGTTAGGAGTTTTCCTATCTTGGGGCTCAGTCATTGTAATTGTATTCCTAATTTCCCTATTAGTATAAACTCCCTAGGTACATAGAGGCCTGGAGTCAGGAAGACCTGAGTTCAAATTCAGGCTCAGATACTTACTAGCTGTGTGACCCTAGACAAGTCACTTCACTTCTGTCTGCTTCAGCCTTCTCATCTGTCAAATGAGCTGGGGAAGGGAATGGCAAACCCCTCCAAGTACCCCTGCCAAGAAAACCCCAAATAGGGTCATAGAGAGTCAGACGCTACTAAGACAACTGGACAATGGTATGAACTCTCTAAAACACCAGAGAAAGGAACCACATGGACCTGAGAGCCCTTTCTATTTCCCTGGGGCTTTAAAAAAGATAACTTTTGTAACAAGGAGTTATCCTGGCATTCCAATTCCTCCACATTCTGGCTTTGCGTCACACTGCATTTCTGGGCACTATTACTTCCAACCCAGAGGTCAGAATGCTTTTCTCCATCTCTTTCTGGGCTTCTGGTCAACTTCTCATTCCTAGAGTTAGGCAGTTAGGCAGTTAGCCTTTGCCCTTTCCTGAACACATCTTCAGCGATATGTGTCCATCTGGGCACTGAGGACTGGGGGAAACATTGGTGAATCAGGATACCCCTAAAGGAGAGTGGAGACCATTATGGTGGGAAGATCAAAGACCCCGGGATGGGAGTTGGTGCGGGGGGAGAGAAACGAAGCAAAAATAAGAATGCCAAAGGAGAGGCTGACAGGTAGAAGAGAGATTGGGTGGGATTATTTGGCCCAGAGAGCAGAACCAAGAGCAGCGGAAGCTGGAGTCAGACTAGGTTTAATGTGTGGGAAAACATCCAAACAAGGAGCTGTTCCCAAGTAGAAAAGGCTGCCTTGAGATATGCTGACTTTTCCACCAGCAGAAGTGTTTCAAGCCCAGGGTCTTAGAATTCCAGTAGCAAAGGAACCTTTAATGTGGGCACCAGACCTTGGACCCAATAAAGAAACTCTCCTTTCCAATGCAGGGCAACACCTATCTCCTGCCTTGCCTTAGAGATCTGCCAAGGGTCTTGAGAGACAAAGTGGTTGCCCCTTACCCAGAGTCACCCAACCCTCTACCCACTGTGCTTCCCTGCCTCTCTAGGGAGCCATACCTTCCTTGTGTCTTAGAATCTTAGAACCAGAGCCTTCTGACTATAGTTAGGCTTAATCCTCAGAGCAACACTGTGGGAGTAGGCACTGTGGGTGCTCATTTTACAGAGTTGAAGTGGCTTGCCCAAGGCTACATAATTAAGAAGAGGCTGAAGGAGGATTTGAACCTGGGTCTTCCTGACTCTATCCAGGCCCTGTTGTATCCAGAGGACTAGTCTTCCCCAACAAGCTCCAGCACGTTAGAATCTTAGGTTTGTGCAACCTTGAATCCTCTGAATTTACATTTCCTCCCAAATGGAAGGCATTGAGGACTTGCTGTCAGCCCAAGGGAAAGTTATTCATAGAGTAGCCCAGGCATACGTACCAATAAGATTTATCCTTTATATCTGTGACTCTGGAAAAGATTCTCAGTCTCTTCTCCTAACTGGGAGGGAAAGCTGGAATGATGGATGTCAGCATTGGCCTGGACCAGGTCAAGGAACCAAACCTCCCAAGATGGAATTTAACAGGGATAAATGAAGTGGTAAACCTGGGGAGCAGAGACAGGTGGAATGGGGAGGAGTTACAAAGAAGCTGATTTTGACTCGACATCAGAGTTGTCCCAGAGGGGAAGCAACTTCTCCCCCTCTAGAGGTATCTGGAGTGAGAAAACCATTTGTTACAGACACTGTGAAAAGAACCAGACAGACTCTGAGAGCCTTTCTTGCCTGGAGACTGTGTGCTTGTCTTGTGGGCAGAGGGGTAGCTGTCCACATTTCCTTCACAGGCACCCTTGGGTCTGGAGGTTTCCACTGCTTGCCTCTCTCTTCTAATTGGAGGGCTTATGGTGCAAATGCTGAATTCCTCCCAATACTTTCCTTTATGGAGAGTAGAAACTGGATTCACCTGATGCCTTGCTCCCTTTCAACTCCATGGAACAAGATACTCCTGGGCTGGGCACCTCCTGGTAATCTGTCAACCCCTCCCCCACCTCCTTTGGTGTATCTCCCACTTCAGACTGAAATCTCCTTGAGGGCAAGGACTTTCTTTTTATTAATTCTATTCCCAACACTCAGTGTAGTTCCTAGTATATAGTAGGCACTTAATAAATGTTTATTGGATTGGACTGGCCACTGACCTCCCCAAAGGACCAGCCAAGAGGTGTGACACAGTCTTCTCATCTAAATACAAGTTTTTTCTGAGGTGACATTGTCTTCCTTTTATTCAGTGCTCAAAAGTTCTACGACCTCCTCAGGTCGATGAAGGGACTGTTCATATATTGTGATGAGGTTATGGGGAAATTCCTCAATGTTTAGTATATTTGATTGATTGAGAGTAGGGGGTGGAGCCTTCATGCAAATATCCAGCCCCAGCCCCAGACCCTGGGACCCAGTAGGATAACTTCTTGTGTCTTCTCTTTCCCCCAAGCTGTGATGCAGAGAAAAACTACTGGGTGAATGACCTTGGAGCCTCTTTTTCCTCCCCCCCCTTTCTCCTCCTCTTCCTCTTCTTCTTCCTTCTCCCCCTCACATTCTCCTTTTCCTCTTCCCCTTCTCTTCTCCCTTTCTCCTCTTCTTCCTTCTCCCCCTCACATTCTCCTTTTCCTCTTCCCCTTCTCTTCTCCCTTTCTCCTCCTCTTCCTCTTTTCTTCTCTTCCTCCTTCCCCCTTCACTCCTCCTCCTTTTCTCTTCCTTCTCCCCTCACATTCTCCTTTTCCTCTTCTCCTTCTGTTCTTCTCTTCCCTTCTCCTCTTTCTTTCCCTTTCACATTCTCCTCCTCTTCACTTCTCTTTTTCCTCCCTCCCCCTTATCCTCTTGCTTCACCTTCTGCTCCTCTCCCTCCCCTGCTACCCTTGAGCCACTGTTTCCTTCCTCCTGTCTCTTCCCTCCTTAACCTCAGGAGAGCTGTAGAAGCAGGTCAGTGCTGCCTCTGACCACACTCACTGGGCAAAGCCTGGTTCCTGATGCTGCCTCATCAGCCCTGTCTGTGGTTTGCTGAGCTCCTGTGGAAACTTCCCCGCCCAGAGGCTGGGCCTGTGTGTGTCACACATGCTGTTTGTTCAGGCAGCCAAGAGCCCACTCTGGTCAGACGACCATGACCCCCAGAGCAGACCTGAGTCACTTCCTGCCTGGGCTCATGCACAGCCTGGGGGTCACCCAACATGGACTCCATAAGCTCACAGAATGTTCAGGTCTGGTCAGGACCTTATAGGTCTCCCATGCCAAGCATTGCTCCCATGAGAGCATCCCTTACAAGGCATCATCTGGCTTGCTATGATGGGGTGCTTCCTGCCTCCTGAAGCAGCATTTTCCATTGTTGGATAGTTCTGATGACTGAGAAGACCTTCCCCAAATATGTCAAGCCAAAATCTACCTCCTGACCCTTTCCACTCACTGCCTCTGGTTCTACCCTCAGAGACCAACAGAAGTGTTTTGCTCCTGCAAAGGACTTCTCAGTGGGGTCCTCTTTCACTCTGGGAAAGCTAGCTCTCTCAGGTTCAGTGGGAGGATCCTAATTGTGAGTCCTGTTCCCCCTGCTGTGTCACAACCCACACTGGAAGTACAACTCAGATCTCAGGAGTAAGTGTGGAAGTGACATCCAGAGCCCCTGGCTTTCTGGGAAATGACTGATTCTGAATCAGTGTGGCTGCCTCCTCACATGCTCTAATTTCTCCAGCTGGAGTTTGCTGCTGATTTCTGTGAGTTCTGTTTGCTATCTCTTGCTTCTCAGGGACTCTGTCCCCAGAACGTTTCCAGTTTCTGTTCTAACCTGTTCATTCTCCTTCCAAATCTTTCCTCTGGAGCTCTAATTTCATTATTTTCTTGTGTCATTTCTTCCATCCTCTCTTGGAGCCCTAGTGGACAAGCTAGGCTTCTTAGTCCCTTGTGGAGAAAGCCCCCAGTTCTTCAACATTCTCTTAACCTGGAGTATTTCTACCATCAGTCAATCAGTTAAGCCTTGGTTAAGCAATGGGGATACAAAGACAGCAAAGAAAAGGTGCCTGTCCTCAAAGAGTTCCCAGTCTAATGGGAAAGATTGTGTAAATAACTCCATGCATACCAAATATACACCAGGTCAACCAGGCAACAAGTATTTATTAAACACCTACTGTGTTAAGCACTGGGGATGCAAAAAGAGGCAAATGACAGCCCCTGCCTCAAGGAGCTCCCAGTCCAGCGTAGTTGAAATAGGCAAACAATTAGATACAATGTATCTGAGACAGGATACAGTGGCAATAGTCAACAAAGGGAAGGTACCAGAATGAAGGAGGAGGGCCTTCTCCTGTAGGAGGTGGGATTTTTTCTGGGACTGGAAGGAAGCCAGGAGGCAGAGAGGAGGGAAAACAGTCCAGACATGGAGGCCGGTCAGAGAGAGTGCCCAGAGCCAGGAGAGGGAGGGTCTTGGAAGAACAGCCAGGAGGCCAGGGTCCCTGCATTGAAGGGGGAGGGGGGCTCTGTGTGAGGGTATATAAGATGGAAATGTGGGAGGGCTACAGAGGGTGAGGGGCTTGAAAAGCCAGACAGGAGTTTATGTTGGATCCTGGATGTGATTGATAAGGAGCCTCTGGGGTTTCCAGAGTAGGGGTGACATAGGGAGATCTGCACTTTAGGAAGATCAGTTCCGTAGCTAAGCAGTGGAGGGACTGGGGGGGGGGGGGCAGGGCGGCTCAAGGGGTTCAAGGCAGGCAGACCCACAAGAGGCTAACAATAGGCCTGGCACAAGGGGATGGGTGCTCATCACCTGGGTCTCAGGGACTGAGAGGAAGATGGTTTCATTTCCCTCTCTTTATGTATACCTGGACTGGGACTTTATCTATGAACCAGCTTCCGTCCCCACTGCATGCTTAGGAGGGATGCCTAACACTCTCGGGTAGACTCTGGGGTCTGGATGTCACTGACGTCAAGTTCTGAATGGAGCAGATAGTTCTTGGCCCCTTCCCTCAGCCTTGGCTGGGACAATCTCTGACTTCTACCTCTATCACCTGGTGGCCTGACCCTTGCCATCTCCTCCTCATTCACTGCTTTTGCAGCCTTCCCAGGGCCCAGGCAGACCCTTGGGGATCAGTCTGGCTCCTCTGGGCACCTCTGCTTCATCTCTGCCTCCTGGATCACCAGGCACAGTCACTAGACAGCAGTAGGGGGCCGCCTGAGTCCAGGCTTCCTAAGGGCCCCCAGTCTGGGCTTCCTCAGTGTCTCTGCCTTGTCTCTATCCCCTTGTACCTGCACGTGCTCATCAGGGCTTGTCCTAATCCCTCTGCCTCTGAAAGCCGGGGGGCCAAGACACTGCTGATTTGAGGCCCTTTTACTCTAGATCTGGGTCACTTTCACCCCGCCTTTTCCCTGATTCCTCACCATGTACCCCCAGACTTTTGGCTGTCCTTTGTGGTCCTGGCCTAGCTAAGGGTGCTTAACAGTGTTTCCTTTTAGGTCATAGCTTTACCTGGTGCCGTGTTTTATTGTAGCTGGAGGGCTTATCAAGGGAGTGGCCAGAACCCTTCTTTTCTGGGGCCTGCTTTATCAGGAATATCCTCAACCCCAATCCACAGGGCAGGACTGTGGTCTCTATCTTCTTTATACTTTGAGCTCCCTACAGGCAGGTCTGAGGTCTGCCCTCCTTTGTTTCTTCCAGACTGTTTCTCTTCCCCAAGACTACAAGCTCCCTGAGAGCAAGATTGGGTCGGTTCCTCCTGGTGGACCCTCCTGGAGATGGATAGAGGAGTGGCGTCTCAGTTCCTAAAACCATTGGAAATATGTGTTTTCGGATGGTCTTAGGTGACCCCGAGAAAGGGTCGTTTAACCCCCCAAAAGCAGCGCGACCCACAGGTTGAGAGCTGCTGATCTAGAGGCTTTTATTCCAGCTGCCTCACTTTCTCCAATCTCTCAAGTGATTTGGTTTCTAAATCAGATTGATAATTTATAGATGACCCAATTCCTGTGTAAGAGCACTCGGGCTCCAAGGACATTCCTCACTTAGTTTAAAGCAGTAATTCTCAAACTTCTTGACCTCAGGACCCCTGTTACATTCTCCGTAATTATTAACGACCCCACCCGCAAGGAACTTTGCTCATGTTAGTTGTATCTATAAATATTTGCTCTATTAGAAATGAAAGCGTCGGTATCATGAAATCATTTTGACCTAGTAGGGCTCCCCCCCTCCTTGCCGAGGGGGCCCCAGACCACACCTGGAAAACCACTGGTCCAAAGCCTAGGACTGAAGTTAATTGATTGGGCATCTCATCACTGAAGTGGGGAGGCCTGGTGAGGAAACCAAAACACCCCACCTTTGTTTCTTCCAGACTGTTTCTCTTCCCCAAGACTACGAGCTCCCTGAGAGCAAGATTGGATTGGTTCCTCGCTGTCTTTCTGTGAATAGAAACTTGTCTGGGGCTATGTGTAACCTATAAAAGCAAGGCCCCCCTCCAGCCAGAGTGGGGAGGGAAGAAGAAGAGGGGGAGAGCTGAGTGGGGTCGGCCCACATGCAGATACGCCCACACGAGTATTAAAGGGTCACAGCATTAGGAAGGTTGCAAACCACTGCTAGGTGAAGACCCTCACTCAGCTCTCTTCCCGAGGAACCGACCCAATCTTGCACTCAGGGAGCTTGTAGTCTTGGGGAAGAGAAACAGTCTGGGAACTGCCAGAGGCCAGGGCTTCTAGGCCTGCTCTTCCTCTGTCCCCCTGGACTGGGAGTTCCCTGAGGGCAGGACTGTCTAGTCTAGCTTTTCCTCTGTCTCTCCGGATCCCTGGCTCCCTAAGGGCAAGCCTGGGTTGGCCCCTCCTCAGACTTTCCCACAAAGCCCTTTAAGAGGCCAGCCTCACTGTGGATACTCACTATAAATGAGCTGACCTGAATTCTATTGAACCCCTAAAACTTGAAGAACTGGTTGTAGGTATGAATTTATCCACCGAGTTTCCCCTTTGGTCCCTCTTTGCCTTCTCTGGCTCTCCCCTGCATGGTCTGTCCTGGGAGCAGGTCTCTGAAGGCCCCACTTGCCTGCCCCTGTGTGCTTTCTCTGCGGAGAAGACAGGGCACTGGTCCGGCTTCCTGCCAGCAACTCAGCTTGCTTGGGCCACTCTGCTGCGCCGCTTTGACTCTCTAGATGTTCCATCTCTAAGATGAAGGATCTGTGGTACAACCCGAAAAGCCAGAGTGAATGGTTTGTCCTCTGTCCTCCACCTGCCTGGCCCCTGTACAGCATCTGGCCTGCAGCTGCCACCTCTTCCCCCTCCCTCTCCCCCTCTTCCTCCCCTACCCCTTCCCCTCCCCTACCCCTTCCCCCTCCTCCTCTCTCCTCCCCAGGTTTTCATGGCTTTATTCTTTCCTGCTTCTCCTTCTCAGTCTCCATGGTTCACTCTCAAAATGTGTGGCTCTCTGTATCTCTGTCTCTGTCTCTGTCTCTGAATTTGTTCATCCCCTTGGGTTTAATTATTAAGCTGATCTCGGTCTCTCCCAAGCCTCATTCTCATATAGCCATGTCTATCAGACATGTCCCCCTGAATGTCCTGTGGGTACCTCAGCTTCAGTCCAGGCTAAGCAGACCTCCTTGTCACCCCTTGTCACTGGCCCCACCATGCCTGAAGCCATCCCCTCTTCCTGTTGAGGACAGCCAGGCCTGTTGGAGGGGTCTGGAGGAGCAGTCAGAGGACCCAGCTCATTTCTGTCCTGGCAGCTCCAGGTCTATCCAGGATCCTGGTCTGAGCTGGCAGGGACATCAGCAGGAGACACCTTGGAAATATCCAGGACAAGTGGTCATCCAGGATGGAGAATAGGTGCCTCCTGGAGTGACCCAGTCCCAGAGCTCCTTGTTAGGACAATTGTCTTATGTGCAGCTAAGGCCAGCCAGTCTGAACATTGGTCCCTGCTCCTGGGTCTGACCTTTGGGGCTAATTCTTCAAATACTGGGAGAGAGAACTGTCTGGTATCCCCCTATTAGCATGTGAGACCTCTGAGGGCTGGCAAGGAGAGCTGTCTCTCTTTTGTATGTGCTTAGCACAGTGCTGGGCACGTGGGAAGTGTTGAACAAATGCCATTCATTCATTCAAATATTCTTTTTTTCAGATCAGACATCACTACGGAGGATTGGGTGCCTCTGACCCACCCCACAAGGCCCAACACTTTGGCCAAATCAATCCAAGCCTTAGTTTCCCCATCTGCACCAGGGATCATGGTTTTTGCATTCCTTACTCTCAGGACCATCACCCCAAAAGACTCACAAACAGCAAGTTCTACCCCCTCTCAAGACCATTCCTGAATCACAATAGAACCAGGGCAACATCCTGAACGTGGGTCTTCCTGGCTGGCTCATGTTCCCAGGAAGAGCTTGGCTACTGGATGTGGTGGGCCAGGCCTGTGATTAAGGAGAGCTCAGTGGCTCAGCAGGCGATGAGCTCAGGGTCAGCAGGCAGAAACCACACCAGAAGGTTCCTGTCATTGTGATACAGCCTTTTGGGAGTTGGGGAAATGCAGAGCGAAAGGCCTGACCACCATGTGGGGAGCTCGGGAACCCCCCCAGAGGGAACGTGCCGGGAATCAGCCGGGCCTATCTCACCACAGCGAGGAGGCCAGGAACCGAGGAGCGTTCTCACCAAGGCACCACAAGCACCCTTTCCCAGCCCCTGGACAACATCTGGCTCCCAGTTGTCCATTCACTTTGATCCCCTAAATCAACCAGGCACTGTGAGTCTCAGAGGGGCTCTGAAACTCCCCTGAGGTTACAGAGTAAAGGGTGGACAGGGCTGAGATGTAAGACACAGTCCTTGCTGCCCAGCTCAGAGCTTTCAGCTCCTCCATGTTGCTTCCCTGGCACTCCTTTGGTGGGCTAGAACTCATCTGTGATCTGAGCCCCCAGGAAGGGAGTGTGGGATTCTCGGATTCAAAGCTGGGACTCTGAGATCTTAAGCTTCATCAGATCCAGTTTGCTGATCAGGGGAGGGATCTTTGAGAGAGGAGGAAGAGATGTGCCCAAGCCTGTGGTCTCAGGGGCTTCTTAGGAGATTCAGGAGAACTGGAATCTCCCTTTATCCATCTGGTCAAAGGGGTTAGGGCTGGAAGAAACCTCAGGTATCACCAAGGAAGAGAGAGAGGAAGGGTCCTGACCAAGGCCACATGTCTAAAAAGAAACAGAGAGGAGATTTGAGCCCAATCCTCTGACTCCAAGATCAAGTTTCTGGCCACAGCCCACCATGTTAGCTCATGTAAAAAGTTTGGGATTCTCCTTGTTATCTGAAGGCAAGTTGCTGTGGTGACCCTAGCTCCTGAGCCCAAAATCAGGACATGTGGTCCAATGAGGGAATGTTCCTTTCTCAGGCTCCTATAAAATGATCCTTTCTTTCTTTGAAATGGGGGTGAGAGACCCAGTGGTTACCTCTAAGAAAGAAAGAGAAGGGGCACAGTGTTCTTTGAGGACGTGTCTCCCTCAAAATGCCAGGCTGGCTGAACCAGAAAGGTTAGTTTGTCTCAAGGACACCCTGGATCTGAGAGGTCAATCCATGACCTTCAGAAGCTGGGGCCAGGAAGAGGTTGGGGTAGAACAGGGACCAGGAGGGGACTTTTTATCCTCAAGAAGATATGAGTTGGGGTGGGAGGGATGGAGCTATTGTCTTCCAGGATTACAAGAGTTTCTATATGGCAAAGGGTTAGTTAGCTTTGTTTTGCTGAGGCCCAGAAGGCAGGACCAGGAGCAATGGAGAGGGGTATGAGGGAAAAGTTACAAAAAAACAAAATGAGGTTTCATGTCAGGAAAACCATTATACCCCAAAGTGGCCTGACTACCTAGGGAGGTAGTGAGCCAACCTTCCTTGGAAGTCTTCAAGCAGAGATGGAGTGGTGATCACTTGTCAGGGGAGGTCCAGAAGGGATTCTTAATCAGAGATGGGTTGGACCAGCTACTGACTAAGGTCGTTTCTAGTTCTGAGTCTGAGTCTAATGGAAAGCTCATTACCTGGTGTGGGTGTGAATGTGTGTACAGTGGATAGAGCCCTGAGTCTCGAGTTAAAATCTAGCCACAGATGTAACTAGTTGTGTGACCTTGGGCAAGTCACTTAACTTCAGTTTACTCATTGTTTTAGGAAGATTTTGAAGATCACCTGGCAAGGTAACGTTTTGGATACTGCAGTCCTTTCTCGAGCTGAACTGCGAGACATTCAAGCTCTACCCCAGATGGTGCCACTCTAATGGGCTGTTTGGATGCCAAACACATGCTTGTCAAAAAGACTATTTTATAGAGAACTCACAAGGCAAATGCTCACATGGGGGTCAGAAAAAGAGATACAAGGACACTCCCAAGGTCCTTCTGGAGAACTTTGGAATCGATCGCATGGTAGGAGAGACATTGGCACAGACCACCCAGCATCGAAAGAGGTACTGCACTCTATGAGTGGAGTGGAATTGCAGTAGCTCAAGAGAAATGGGAGATTTGAAAATCCAGTGCCATCCCCACCCTGAAAGTCCATGTGGACTCTCTGTGCCCAGCCTGTGGTAGAACCCTCTGAGTTCTTTGGGTCTGACCAGCCACAACTGGACACACTGTACCTCGTGATGTCATTTTGGTAGTGTGTGTGTCTGTCTGTCTGTGTATCTGTGTGTGTCTGTGTGTGTCTGTGTTGTGTGTGCATGTATGTGTGTGTATGTGAGTGTGTATGTATGTGTGTGTGAGTGTGAGTGTCTCTGTGTGTGTATGTGTGTGTGTGAGTGTGTCTCTGTGTGTGTATGTATGTGTGAGTGTGTGTGTGTGTGTGTGTGTGTGTGTGATGTGTGTATACAGCCTCCTCACTCCCAATACAGTCCATTACCTTGATCCCCAGCTCACACAATTTTAAAGTTCTCCTCTGGTGGCAAAGTTTGAGTGCCAGAATTCTGAGTGATGATTCCTCCCTTGGTTAGTGTGCATCACAAAGGGAGGGCCAATTGGGAGATTAGGAAGGGCAGGTGGGGACACCTTAATGCTTCGTATCTGCAATGGGCCCCTGACATTTCTTGGCAATGCCTCACCCCACATACCACAGGAAAGCACTCACAATGGGTAGTGTTTTGTCCCCAAGATCTATGAATGGGAAGAGGATGTGGGAGGAAAGTTGATGAAAGGAGGAGGGAACTCTCCTCCCCCATCACTCCCAGATCTACTGAGAGACCTTTAGGAACCCCGAGGGCATCTGAGGCTGGGGTGGAGATCAGAAGGTTATAAGATCTCAGGGTGTGAAGGAGACCCAGAGTCTGGTTCTGGTGGATACTTCCCTAGGATGAGAGAAGGCTGGTCACATTCTCCTCCCTGTCTCTGAAGGAAATAACTGGACAAAGAAATAGGCTGGCATAGGGTCTTACAGGAGTCTTACCAGGAACTAAAATATCCCTCAGGTTAAGTGAGCACTAAAAGGCCCCTCCCACTGGGAGCTGAGGAGACAGGCCAAGTAATACAGGGGATGTGACAGCTTCAGTAGGAGGCAGGTGAAGTGGGGGCCCTATCCCACGTGGACTGCAAGTGACTGAGACTACATTGTGTATTGGCAGGTGTAGTTGGTACCTAGGAATTCTGACTTTTTTTTTGTTCCTTGATTTATGTTAAACCTATTCATTCTATATGCTTTGTGAACCTGTGTGCTTGTAAAGGAGGTAGTGATTACAGTGCGGTGGTAGAGGAATGTCAGATATTGAAGGTCCCAGATTATCTGAGTTGGGGCAAAAGACCTAGAAAGCTAGAAATTTCTCAAACATTCTCTTTCTCTCTCTCTCTCTCTCTCTCTCTCTCTCTCTCTCTCTCTCTCTCTCTCACACACACACACACACACACACACACACACACACACTCACACACAGAGAAATTGTCTTTGTATTTTATCTCAGTAGGGAGTTAAGATAGTTCAAAGGAGTAAGAGAAGTAAAAGCTGTACCTTAGGAAGATCACCTTGACAGCTGAGTGGAACACAGGTTGGGGAGGTGAGAAAGTGGAGCTAAGGGAGACCAATAAAGAAACTATTGTGATAGTCTAGGAGGTGAAAGGCAATGAGGTCCTGGACTAGGGTGGTGGTGGGATGAGTAAGGGGACCTAAAATGGCATCACTTGGTGACAGATTGGATATGGGCAGAGTAGGAGCATGGGAGAGAATGAGGAGAGGAGGGTGACCTGGGGGTTGCAAGCATGGGTGCCATGGAAGCCTTCAGGAAGCCTTGAGGTCTGGAGGTTGGCACAGTTCCCTTTGGACGATGGCAGGACACTTACTTGTGGTTGGGAGGGATTCCCCCTACCTGGATTACTGTTTGACTTATCTTGTGAGCAATAAACCCAAGCCAGGACTGGTAAGGAGCTGACTTGGGGCTATTGCCCAATCTCTGTGATCACAATCCTCTTCCTAAGAGGTCCCGCTAGAAGAGTTTCACAGGTCTACAGCTGGAGGGCACTTCCCTCAAGTCACCCAACCTTTCTCAGTTTCCACATTCCCTCAATTTACAGAGGAGGAAACTGAGGCCCAGGGAAGAGGAAAGGCTTACCCTGGGTCACATTATTAGCCAGTGGCAAAGCTGGGACTCAAACCCAGGCCCTCTAGCAACAAACCTGACGTTCTTTCCCACTATCTCACTTCATTTTGTGGAGGTCTTTCTGACAGTAATGGGTGAGAGGCCTTTTCACGGCCTTATTTTACAAATGCAAAACCTTCACAAGCCACAGAAAGTACCCAGATTGAGCAAGTCCAGGATTCTAACCCAGGACTTGGGCTGTGAGACTGCCAGAACATGCCATTGCTAGTCCTTGAGCTTGGGGACCAATCAGGCATTTTATGGGTTTGAGGCAGCCCATGTCACATACTGTGACTCATTCTATGCCAGAACAAACGATTGTGTTGAGATTTTTATGAGGGAGAGGGAGACACAATCCAGACTTTCATTTTTAGAAATGAGGAAACTGAGTCCTAGAGGGCAGACCAAAGATCCATTGTGGAGCAAGTTTGCGGCTGACCAGGAGCAGATGGTATCCTATCATTTTCTGAGTGTGTTCCATGTGATCATACAAAGAAGAGTTGTAGTTTATCCAACCACAAAGTGACAGTGTGGTGCTAAAGCATTTTTTTTTATAAGTTAAAGCCCTCGGACAGCCAGCTCTGGAAGGAGAGGTCTTGGGTTCAAATCTCAGCTTTGCCACTGACTCCTTGTGTGACTGTGGACAAGTCACCACTTCCCCAGCCTCTGTGAAATGAGGAGTTGACCAAATGACCTCCAAGGCTCCTTCCAAGTCTAAATCCATGATGGTGTTAAACCCGGGGACTGTTGTTCCCACTTTACAGATGTGGAAACTGAGGCACTCAGAGTTTGGGTGGTTGGCGTGGCACTAATTGAGGCGGCACCCAGAGCTGGGTCTTCTAACCCATCTACAACTCTCAGGAAAACTGCTGACTGTGACACAGTAAAAAGCAAGGGAGATCTGGGGCCGGATGTGGCCTCTGTCACTAACCAGGCCACCATAGAGAAATCACTTCCCTGCTCTGTAAATGCTCGGCCTAAACGGTTCCTCAGGCTCAATCCAACGCTGAGCCCTGGGAACCATGAATGAAGAAAAGGAGGCCATTGAGGCTGAGGACACCCTGGGTATCCATTCTGCACACCTACTGTTTGTGTAGAGAGAGAGGCAGAAACCTCTAGAGTCAGTCAGATCTGAGTTCAGGTCCTGCCTCTGACCCTTCCTGACTGTGGGACCCAAGGTGAGTTGCCTGTCTTCTCAATGCCCTAGGCAAAGTTCTTATCTGGGAAACTCTAACCCCAGGTGAGCTGCCCAGTGAGGACGTCATCTACACTGAGGCTTCTCAACACAGCTGCGTTTACAGAGGCAGGACAAAGCATAAGGTGGGGGGTGGGAGTCGTGGGGGAGCTCCAGGAGAATCAGGAACATCAGAGGAGGCTGAGGGCGGACCCAACAAAGGAAGCTCAATCATTCCCCTTTGGGGAAAATCATGGAAGGCTTCACAGATGGGGCAGTGTCTGAGCTAATACTGTACATAGAAAACACTTTGTTATTTTAAAAAGTAAATTTCAATTAACAAGCACTATTTTCTCTTCCTCTCCTCTCAAAGAAAAAAGGAAGGAAGGAAGGAAGGACGGAAGGAAGGAAGGAAGGACAGAAGAAAAGAAGGAAGGAAGGAAGGAAGGAAAGAAGGAAGGAAGGAAGGAAGGAAGAAACCTTCAGAACAAAGATTCATGGTCAGGCAAAACCAATTCCCACACAGGCTAGGTTCAGAAATGCATGTCTTATTCTGAACTAGGAATACAGCAGCTCTCTGTCAGGAGGTGGGTAGAATTTTTCATTATGAGTCATGCCTTCCCTCTGCTTCTGGGGGATCTCTAATGTCACTTCTGATCCCCAATCTCTGGTCCTGTGGCTAAAATCTGACCCATGTTCCAACCTGCTCAGCTGAGTCTCCCAAGAAAAGTCACTGAGCCCGTAGCCTAGGGAACATCCCTCTCCCCTCTGTAGGGTTCCTCAGTTTCTCCACCTGTAAAGTGAGGGGTGGTTGGTCTTTAGAGCCAATCAGTGAGACTCAGGAGAGCAGGGAGTGAATCCTGGCTTTGCTTTTGACCCCCTTGGTGAGAACCGGCAAGTCCTCTCAGGGCCTGAATTTCTCTAAAGTGAGAGGTTTGGTTAAAGGGTCCCCCCACCCACTGGGTGGGCAGGAAGGTGGGCAGGAAGACAGGGAGTCAGGCAGCTGGCCAGACAGGTGGGGAGGCCCCTGGCCAGCTGGGCTGAGGAGCTCTGAGAGGGGAACAGCAGCAAAGATCTTTCCCATAGTTAGCTCCAGCAGGCCAGCTCAGGTCCAGCGCTGGCCCACACCCAGGGGGGTGGCTGAGAAGCCCTATGGCTTTAGGTCTGAGGACAAAGACAAGGGCCCAGCGGTATCCAATGGCCTCGGTGACCTTGGCCCAAGCACCACACCCCCCAGGAGTAGGGATTAACCCAGGCCACTTTCAAACGTGCCCCAGATTTTCAGAGGGCCCCTGGCCTGGAGAATGGTGGCCTGGCTGGGATTCCTTCTGGGTCTTTAAACCCACACAGAGCAGACAGGGAGTTCAATGTGAGAAATGCCCTGTCTGAGGCTCCTCAGCTGCCTCCCTCCCCTCCTTCACTCACTGACATTCCTACCATTCAGCCCCCACAGGCTCGCAGAGATAGCTGGCCTGGGTGCCTCTGACACCACACCTGGCCATGGGAGCTGCCCCAGGCTCACCAAGTGGGGGCAGCCTGGCTCCCAGAGGGATTCCCACTCAGGCCAGCAGGCCAAATGTGGTGCTGGAAACAC
The DNA here is from genome assembly GCA_028627135.1 of Pseudochirops cupreus. NCBI lineage: Eukaryota > Metazoa > Chordata > Mammalia > Diprotodontia > Pseudocheiridae > Pseudochirops > Pseudochirops cupreus. The sequence goes on along the minus strand of CM053581.1, from coordinate 395,815,622 downwards.
AGGGGCTGGGTTCGAATCCTGTGTGCCTGGGGAGACCATTCAGCCCATCTGAGTCTTGTCTACCCTTGGCTCCTGAGGCCACAGGATCCAATCCCTCCAAGTCCCCAGGACTGGGATCCACCCTAGGCTCCTGAAGCCCCCCAGACGATGCTTCCAGATCTGAGCTCTGATTCTGAGCTTCTGGGGAGTGGGGAGAGTGAGATGTGTAGGGCTTGTCTATGAGGATAAGGATCATTGGAGGGGAAGCTTGGCCATCTGTCAGGTGCGGATACAATAATGTAGAGGCAAGGCCCCCTTGCTAAAGTCACCCAGGCAGACACTCTGTGACATGGTGAGGCTCTCTGACTCAACATCACCCTCTTCCTGCCACCCCTAGCCAAGAGCCCTGCACACAGAAGGCACTCAATGTTTGCAGACTGATCAAGGATTGGCTGAAGGTCATAGACAGGGCAACAGGCTGTCCCCATTCCCTTCCTTGTCACCATCTTCAAAGCAAGGCCCAAGACTCAGCCTGAAGTATCTTGCCATGTCTGGGACCTGCGCACAGCTAGCTGGGGGGTCATTCGAGGGGAGCCAGGCCTGTCACGGGAGGCAGCCTCAACTACAGAAGGAGGGAGCCTGATGGAACAACCTCCAGCCTTAAAATCCCGACCCCAAAGAGAAATCAAACCTGGCAGAGAGGTGGGGATGACTAGCGCAGAAGAGCCAAGCCATTTCAGACAAGCCTTCCTTCTCAGACCCCCCTCCTCACTCCCTCCTCCCAAACTATATTGGATTTGTCCACCTTGGCATCTATTTACGTTTATTAACTTTGTACTGGGGAGGCTGGGTGGCATAATAGATGGAGCGCCAAGCCTGCAGTCAGGAAGACTCCTCTGCCCCAGTTCAAATCTGCCTCCGCTGCTTCCTAGCTGTGAGACCCTGGGAAGTCACTTACTGTTTGCCTCAGTTTCCTCAACTATAAAAGGATCTGGAGAAGGAAATGGCAAGCCACTCCAGTATCTTTGCCAAAAATAAAAACAAAACAAAAAAGAAATGAGATCACAAAGACGTGACTGAAAAATGCCTGAATAACAAAAAATTTCTATTTATGCTGCATGTGCTTATACGCGTCCTTGTCAGCTCCATTTGAATGCAGGGTACTTTCACGTAGCAATTGTTTGCTTCTCTATATTTGGATCCCCAGCACCTAACAGGTCCAGTCTGGCACTGGAGCCCAGTAAATGCTTGTTGGCTGATTGACTGTCCAGTAGGCTCTTTGGAGCTCCAGGGCTGGATGCAACGTTGTCTACAAATGACAGGATTCTGTGACTCTATTGTAAGAGGAAATCTCTGCTCTGGATTTTCTCCATGACTGTGAAGAATCCCTTTGTTGGGTGCACAGCTAAACTTCTCCACAAAATTGCTTCTATCTGTGTCTGTGTCTTTTCTTCCATCCATATTCCATTTTTCATCTCCAATAGCTTGTTCAAATAGGTCAGGTTGGAGTGGCTTGAATTGCCCCCAGAGAGGACCTCCATAGGTACATGTGTCTGAGGTGGACAGTAAAACTGGACAAGTGAGGCCCCCTCCCATGGGAGGGAGAGATCCCAAGAGTCCCAGAGTCCCACCAAGGTGGCTGTATGTCTCAAGTCATGGGACTAGCTAGGATCTGTGAAGAATTAGGACCACATGTCTCCCAGTGGGTGGTAGAGAGGGCATGCTGGGCATGAGTGGCTGTAACATGGGAGGAAGGTAATCGCAGAAATGTAGGCTTGAAATAGAAGCTGGACTGGCCACTTTCTGACTCTTCACAAACCATGGCTCTGATAGAACTGGGACCAGACTCCTTGGCTTGTGACCTGCAGACTCTTCTCTCTTTTGGAATCTGGGATGGAAGCCCTTCTTTGGGCTTGTGGCATCTCTCCTGCCTCCAGAGCTTCTAAAGCCACCACATGGGGGGTCATCCAGGATGCTGGAAGACCACGTGTCTGCAAAGCTAGCTGGGGGCTGTCCCATCAGCTCCTTTTCTTGGTCCCTCCAGACAGAAGCAGAATGAGTGGAATCCTCCCCTCATGGGCTGCCTTTTCAGCTTGGATTTTTCTTTGGCCCTTCCTTAACGTGGTGCAAACAAACAAGCCTGGTCCACATTCCCTGACCTGTTCAGTCATAATGTGCACTCAAACTCCTGACACAAAGGTTCTAAGCCTGGGATACACTTTAGTCTTCACCCAGAAGGTCCTAAGCCCCTTGAAGGCAGGGGCTATCACGGTTTGTCTCTTCTACCCTAATTCAAAGTATGGGGCCTGAGCAGTGGTCAGTTAATCAACATTTATGTGCTAATTATACAAAAAAAGGGCAAAAGACAGTCCCTGCCCTCAAGGAGCTCATGATCTAATGGGGGGAAAAGTCTAACATAGCGAGTTATATACAGAATCAGAGGCAGAATCAGCCGAGGAAAGGCATGAGGATGGGGAGGACTGGGGCAGGCTGCCAGTAGAAGGTGGGACTCTGCCTGGGTCTCCAAGGAAGCAGGGAGGCTGGGCAGTCAGAGGGGAGGGGCATGGAGGGCTGCTGTTTGTGGACCAGCCCCAAGGTCCCTGGCACTGGAGAGAAGAGCCTATGTTGGGAAGTCAGATGGGAGAAGCCTGGAAAGGCAGGAGGGGACCAGCTGGTGAAGGGCTTTGAATGCCAAAAAGAGCTTTCTGTGTTTGGTTCCAGAGGCCATAGGGAGCCACTGGAGTTTACTGAGTTGGGGGTGACCCGGTCAGACCCATGCTTTAGGTAAAAATTAATTTCCTAAGTACAAGATGGGGGGAAGGCAGAACTAGGCAGCAGTATATCTGAAAAAGATCTGGGGGTTTTGGTGGACTCTAAGCTTCATATGGCCAGAAGGGTGAGAGGGTAGCCAAGGAAGTTCATGGAATGCCAAGTGGCTACAAGAGTGTTCGGAATGTTTAGGCCTCAGGCAGAGGCTGGACGTGGTACCATGGGCTGCCTTCCAGCTGGACAGGCTCTCAGACACATTCTGGGCCAAATCTCTCATTTTGGCTGGTACCAAAAGTGAACAAACAGAGACTTGCCCAAAGTCACAAAGACTGAACCGCAGGACAGGATATGAACCCGGGGCCTCTGGCCACACAGTCACACTGTTCCTCCTCTGGCTGGGCCTGGGCTCCAGGCCTTCCGGGCCCCAGCCTGGTCTAGGGCTTGGCCACCTCTGCTGGCCCGGGGTCGGGGAGTGCGTGGGGCAGAGCTGGGGCCATCCCCACTCATGCAGAGGAAAATCGCTGAGCCCTCCCTTGGCCGCATTATCCAAACACAGCTTCGGGAGTAAATCCCTCCCAGGGCATTGTCCCATGCCTGAGAACCAGAGGGGAGAGGCCTGGCACACAAAAGGCTCGCTGACTAGTCCATTTTCACAGCCCTGCTGAGAGAAAGACCTAGAGCCCAAACAAAGGATGCCCAGAGGCCCAAGGCAACTAGGCTGGAAGCTGGGGCTTAGTCATGGTGCTGCTGCCTGGGGGAACCTGCAGGGTGGGGCCCTAATGGGGGCCCCCAGACCAGCAGCTTCAGACCCAGGACTTAGCAGTAGGGAAGGTCCTGAAGGGAGTGGGCCCCTTTCCTCCTTTCCTTCCCCCCTCCCGGGGCCCTTTGAACACAGAATGTCAGAACTAGAAGGGCCTTTACAAAGGGGGAAACTGAGGCTGTGAGAGCCCTTAGGCAGCAGTCCAAGGTCTAGAGGTCTCAGAGTGGGAAAACTGAGCCTCAGCTTTCTGACCCAAAATGCACCAGTCAAGAGCCATGCCTGGAGAACATGAGCTGCAGCCATTTCTGAGTCAGTCAACTCAAGGAGCGCCATTGAAGACCCAGGCAAGAGACAGGGGCTGGAGATGGGAAGACCTCGGTTCAGTTCAGGCCCCACCTCTGACACATACAGACTTGGGGGGCCTAGGCCTGAATTGGGAGAAGTGAGTGTCTTGTGGGGGTGCAGTGAAGCCCCAGTGTGGATGTTCTGAGCACTGAGGGACAGGATAGAGTCAGGATGGCACCCCTTCCGACAGTCACCCAGGCAGTCACTGTTGGTCCTGTACTGTCAGGAGGATCTCTGGGTTGGGGGGCACCTTGGGCCAGGGCTCTCTTCCCACCCCCACCCCACTGTTTTTTCCTAATGGCCTGAAACTGGCCCCCCGACCCTGCCTCCCCTCTGCCTTTGCAATGGTCACTGAGCTGGACAGGGAGCCCCATCAATGTGTCTTTTAGCCCCTCCTAAATGACTTCAGCAGCACCTGTCTTCTGCCCAGCATCACCTGTCAGTGCCTGTGAATCACCTCGGGCCCCAAGTCACACCACTAACATGTGGCCCGGCACATTGCCAAGGGCTTCTCTTTCCATCAGGAGGCTGCAAGCCGTCCATAATTTTCCCATCATGCAAACCGGCTTAGCCAGGGTGATGCTGACCCTCTGGTGTTCATTCCTCCAGCCAGGAAGGCATCTGCTCTTTTGATCCTTGAATGAGGGGAGGCTTGGACAGAGCTGGGCAGAGGCCGCTGCCCTCCCTGGGAATTTTGATGACCCAGCCTGTGAACCACCTGCACCAAATCCTCCTGGAGATGGGCAAAGGAGGGTCAGGAGCACGAGGCCAGGTTGACGGGGCAGGGGCAGGAGCCAGGGTAGAGGCAAAGGTCAGGCTGTCGCAGGAGGGTCTTGTCATCAGCAAAGCCAAGCACAGGGATTTCCAAGGGTTGGCTTCGGCATAGGAGACCTGGCTGACTGACCTCTTTACCCTCCGCATGACCTTGGGCAAATTACTTCATCCCTGTGAGCCTCACTTCAATCATCTGTATAATGGGGGAGGTGGGAAGAGATAGCCCCAGATCCTCCCAGTTCTGGATCCAGCTGGGTTACAGACCCACCCAATACACAGCTCCCCGGGGCCACCTTGTCATGGATTGGTGATGCCCAGTCCCCCAGATAGTGCTGACTCCTGGAGCCTTCTCTGAGGCTGTGGCCTCACTCTCCACAAACAGCACAGCTGGCAGGTCCAACTGGCCCTCCTCCCCCACATTTGCCCAGCCAGCTGGCCCGTGGGCAGCCCACTCTGCTGAGGACCCCAGGGAGCTGCTCTCCCTGGCCACAGTCCTGACAGAGGGCAGTGGCCAGCCACACTTTCCTGGCTTCCTTTTCCCTCTTCTGGCTTAGGACTTCACACAAAAACCTTAATACATAATCATGAAATCTGATGGAAGGCTGGAGGCCCTAGGACCCCAGCCCAGCTAAACAGAATGCAAACTGTGCCATGTGATGTACACAAAAGGAGTGTACCAGTGAGTGAGCAGTGCTCAGTGCTCAGTGACTAGTGACCAGTGACCAGTGAGCAGTGACCAGTGAGACGTAACCAGCAACCAGTGAGTGAGCAGCGACCAGCAACCAGTGAGTGACCAGTGACCAGTGAGCAGTGCGCAGTGACCAGTGTTCAGCAACCAGTGTGCAGTGACCAGTGTGCAGTGGCCAGTGGCTAGTGAGTGGTGACCAGCAACCAGTGACCAGTGACCAGCAAGTGTCCAGTGAGCAATGCACAATGAGCAGTGACCAGTGACTTGTGACCAGTTACCAGTGATCTGTGTGCAGTGACCAGTGAGCAGTGACAAGTGATCAGTGACCAGTGAGCAGTGACCAGTGTCCAGTGAGCATCAACCAGTGAGTGAGCAGTGCACAGTGAGAAGTGACTAGTGAGCAGTGACCAGTGTGCAGTGACCAGCAAGCAGTGACCAGTGACCAGCGACCAGTGAGTAAGCAGTGTGCAATGACCAGTGGCCAGTGTGCAGTGAGCAGTGAACAGTAACCAGTGTCCAGTGAGCAGTGACCAGCAACCAGTGAGTGACCAGTGACCAGTGTGCAGCAACTAGGGAGCAGTGACCAGTGACCAATGATCAGCAACCAGTGACCAGTGTGCAGTGACCAGCAAGCAGTGAACAGCGACCAGTGACCAGAGGGGAGCTGCTGGCAGGGTGGCTATGAGCTCACCCGGGCTCCTGAGGAGGTGCCCCTCCATGTCAGGGGTGACCCATGTGAAAGCAACAAGAGCTCATCCATCATGACCCATAAGGTGATGGTCAGAAACTTGGAGCCAACCCCCGAGCCGCCCCCACCCTGTCTCCAGCTGTGGTCCCGGATGTGGTTTCAAAGTCTGTCCCGTCTTTCATGTGGGACCAGCCCTGACTCAGGGGTTGGTCAGTCAGGCAGCCAACTGCAGGTCCTTCTCTCCCCCTGCACACCCCTGAGACTCCAGCAGAGAATCCTCAGACTTAAGAGATGAGGAACCATCTAGTTCAACCCTTATTTTACAGGGGAGGAGGGTAAAGAAACTTGTCCAAAGCGACAAGACTTAGAGGAGCAGAGACAGAACTCAGAGTCAGGGTCCTGGTTCCCAGTATGGGGCTACTTCTACCACATTCAGTGCCCTGGACTTGGAGGAAAGAAGGCCTGAGTTCAAATCCTACTTTAGAGCCTTGCTATCTGTGTGACCTTGAGGAAGCCTCAGTTTCCTTTTCTGCAAACTGGCTCATTGGCCCCCAAGGCTCCTGCCAGGTCTAGGACCCAGTGCAAGTAGTGACCCACCCTTCTCCCCTGGTGACTGAAGATGTCCAAAATGTGTGCGGCCTTCATAGCCTTCACACCCGTCCCTTCTGGACACATGCCTTTCAAACCACTGACTCGGGCCTCCCAACCACTCCTCTGCCTTCCTGTTCTGGGCAGTCTCTCTGGCTGCCCCCATGCCTGGAATGCCCTCCCTCCTTCTCTCTCAATCCTGGCCTCCCTGGCTCCCTCCAAACTCTAACAACCCCCCCCCCCCCAAGCCTCGCCCAGTCCATCCCCTCTGTTCACAAGCTTGTCTGTATGTTTGTCGTCTTCCCCTGTAAACTGTGAGCTCCTTGAGGGCAGAGACTGCCTTTTACTTAATTTTATATCCCAAGCACTGAGTACATGATTAATAAGTGTTGATCAGTTGAGGGGCATGAGCATTTATATAGCACCTACTATGTTCCAGACACCTGCCAAGCACTTTACAATTATTATCTCATTTGATACTCATGACAATTCATCAAGAAGGTGCTATCATCTCCATTTTACAGTTGAGGAAACTAAGGCAGGCAGAAGTAAAGTGACTTGTCCAGGGTCACACAGCTGGTAAGTGTCTGAGGTAGGATTTGAACTCAGGTTTTCCTGACTCCAGGTCTGGTGTTATATGAAATCACGACCTCAGGGATCATTGAATCCAACCTGGACTGTGTCAAGAAGGCCCTCCACAACATCCTTGAGACTCTGCCAGAGATGGGGAGCTCACCTCCTCGCCTTCCAGCACTTCATCCTCCTGTGGAGCAGCTCATTTCTGGGGACATTTTTCCTGAATTTGGGCTTCACTCCGAGTCCTGGAGGGCACCAGTGCGTGTCATGTTGTCCCCTAAGAAAGGGGTCTCTGGTCTCTGTCTTTCTCAGCCATCCCCATTGCCACGACTGCCACCAGCCTGGCTGGCTCAGCCTGACCTCCTCTCTCTTTGCAGAGTATTTTTGAGGAAGTGCCTAGGTCAGCCACTGCTCCCTCTGCTTCCTCTTCTCCCAGATGCAATTCTAATTCTCTGGACTTTCCCATCTTCCTCATACCTCCTTCCAGTTCCCTTTTATGTGTCCCCAGTTCAGGTGGAAGCTGATTGAGGACAGGCACCATCTTTGCTCTTGCTGCTTTCGGTAGTGTCCAGGGCCTGGCACAGAGGACCCACTTAACAAATGTTCCCAGACTTGACTTATAGGATTATCAACACCATGGAGACCACCCAAGTCAGACCCCTGCTTTTACTGAGACCCAGAGAGGGTAAGGGTCTCGTGCTAGGTCACAAGGTGGCAGGTGGCAGTGCCACGATCCCCATCCCCATCTCCCCAGCCCACACCTTGTTCTTTCCACCCCAGTTCTCCAGTCACACCTGGCACCATTGGCTACCCTTCACAAGGCTCAGTGGAGAGTCACCTCCTCCCCTCAGCCACTCCTGATGCTCCCAGCTGGAAGTTATCCTTCCCTCCTGGTCCCCTTCAGGACCCTCTGCCCTATGCCCCTTGGACCTGCTACCAACCATTTTCTAACCCCTAGTACAATCGTTTGGATCCAGGGTACAGGCCTCTCCTTGGGGCAGATCCCGTCTTTACAGCCTGGACCTGACACATTGGGAAGGTCCCTGGTTTGGGAATCTGGTGACCTGGGCTCCAATCCCTGCCCTTCCTGGGCCTCAGTTTCCTCCCCTGTAAAGTGAAGGGGATTCTGCCAGCCCTAGACCTAGGAACCTGTGGTCCCCTGTTGCCCTCCAGGGCCTGCCCATCCTGCCTCAAAATGTCGCTTCAGCTTCCTTTCCAAGGGAGCCGGGGGTCTGGCACTGAGCAGCCATTCCCTTGCACGAATTCATGCCTGGAGTTTGATTTATGACCGGACATGGAGTATTTTCAGCTGAAGGAAATGGAGGCCTCTGGGTTTCAGCTGTCTTTGCACTCTCCTCCCGTGGTTACCATAATATCACGTCTTCCGCCCACTTTGAGGCTGGCCTGCAGGCAGCTATTGGCCTTGGTCTGAGCCTGGAGAAGGCTGGGCAGTAACAGGCCTGGTCCACAGTGGGAGGGCTCCTGGGACAGGGGAGGAAGTGCTGAACGATGCCAAGGGGGACCACCTGGCCTGGAGTCAGGGCAGAGCCAACCCTCAGAAGGACACTGGCCTAGGAGGCCCCAGCCCTGACTGGGCCCAGAGCTCAAAAGCTGGATGGGACCTTGGAGTCCACGGGACCCCAGCCTCATTCTACAGATGAGGCTTGGTGAATAACGGGGCAAATGTCCAGGGCAAGATTCAAATTCAGGTCTTCCTGATGCCTAAGGCCTCCATTCTAATCCCAGCTTCCTCACTAATTAGCTGTGTGATGTCTGCAATGACTCACATTTCCCCATCATCAAACACTCACCTCACAGCACAGCAGAGAGGAAAGAAGAGGAGAGGGGAAGAGAAGGGAGGGGAGAGAGAGAGAGAGAGAGAGAGAGAGAGAGAGAGAGAGAGAGGGCCAGAGACACAGAGACAGACAGAGACAGAGACAGACAGAGGCAGAGACAGACAGAGGCAGAGACAGACAGAGAGACAGAGAGAAGAGAGAGACAGAGAGACAGAGACAGAGAGACAGATAGAGAGAAGAGACAGAAACAGAGAGAGAGAGAGGGAGGGAGAGAGAGGAGACAGAGACTGACAGAGAGACAGAGAGAGACGGAGACAGAGACAGACAGATAGACAGAGAAACAGAGAGAGGAGAGACACAGAGAGAGACAGACAGTGAGAGAAATGGAGGGAGATACAGACAATAGTATCTCATTTGATCCCATGCTGCAGCCACTTTGTGCCCCAAGCATCACGCCATGGTCTTTTCATGGGTTATCTGTCATTTTGAATCCTCTGAGATTGTGGGGTTCCATGGTGCACATTGGGCTTAAAAATGTGATCTTTGAAACCCTGCACAGTTTGGAAGCTGTTACAGCCTGCAAGGCTTCCCAAATAAACACCAGCTCTCATTCTCGAGAAGGAGGGAAGAAGGGACAGAGGGAGACGTGGGGAATGGGCAGGGGAGGAACACAGAGTCCCACACAGAAAGACAGGGAGAGATGGAGGGGGGAAGGGGAAAGAGAAGACCAGAAAGAGAGGGGAGAGGAGAGACACAGAGGAGAATGGAGGGGTGGTAAAACCACACTGATCAGCCACCAACCCATGGCTGCTACATTTGCTCTCAGAGACATGTCTGAGCCTCACCTTCCACCATCCCCTCTGTTGGAAGAGGGAATGAGGTTGCTCCCACCTGCATGAGGCCACGTTCATTCTTAGGGATCACTATCTCCTTTTCAGGGTATTCACAGACAATCCCTTTCATCTTATGTGCCTAGATTTTGCTAGAAGTCAAGCTAGAGCTTGTAAACTTCACTCTCTTCTTGTTTGTGAAAATCAGGCTGCCATGTTCCCTCCCCTGGGTCTATGGCCTTTGCTCCCTTCTCCCAGGCCTCTTGTCCGTCTCTGACGATGGCTCCATCATCACCCCCACTGGTGGTGCCCACTACGCCTTGAATACTCCTCTCATTCTCCTCGAATTCCCATTCCTTGTGTTCTCTCCTCTCTCTGGGGGAGGAAGACCGCTGGGCTCTGATCAGGGCAGAGGACAATGGGCTGGTCATTTCACCAGTTGTGGATGCAGCTCAAAGTCTCCTTCACTTTCTTAAAGTCACATCCCACTGGGGACTTTCCACTCCTACTCCCAGGTCTTTTTCACAAGTACTGTTGTGTCCAGCTGTGCCTCCTCTAAGCCGTACTTACATGGCCTATTTTTTTTAACCCAAGTGTAAGACTTTCCATGTATATTCCCTGTTGGTCACCAGGGGATGAGTTTTCTCCTGCAGCCCACCTCCCCTCAGACTGCCAAGCTGGAAGGGACCTCAGGAAGGTCCATTGCACCTGCCAACCCCCACTCTCACTTCCCATCCTCACCCACAGTCTCCAGGTGAGTGGATGCAGAACCAGAACCCAAACTCAAGTCTTTTGGCTCCATGCCTAGCTGCTTCCCAGCCCCCTGCATCATCTCCATTCCTTTTGAGAGGGGATCTGTCCTGATAAACCCCTTCTGGTAGAATTGTCCCCCTGCACAGCCAGAAGAGACTGCCAAGAAAGGCTTCCTTGGAAGGGTTCAATAAATGCAAACACCCCCTCCCTGTGTCCCCTGGTGCCAGGATCATCAGTGCCAGCCAATTAGAGAGAGATGGGGTGCATGCTCAGTACTCAAGCATTCATTCCAAACCAGCCGTTCAAGGGCCCTGCAGGGGGGATGCTCTCCTGCTCATACCCACCCGACCAGCCAGAGCCTCGGCCCCCTCCCCATCTCCACCCTCAGGAGGTGACTCCCCCCCCTTCCTTTCTGCTGCTGTCAAGCTGAAGTGGCCAATTATAGGTGGGGAGGCACCTTGCCTCGATGTCCCCATAGGGCACTCTCACAGAACCAAGAACAGAGGCTCTGCTGGGTCACTGGCTCACTTCACCCCAGGCTAGAAGGACCGTGGCCCAGTCCACAGTCCCTCTCATGGTCTGAGGAAGGATGGGCCACCTTCCCCGCCGGTATCTGGACTGCATTTTGGACTCAGTTTCATGGAGGAAGGGAACCTCTAGTTGGCCAAATGGTATTTCTTTTGTTCTCACTTCCACAAAGGAAATTCAGTCATCTCAATGTGGGGGAAGGTGGGGGCAGGGTTGGATCCCCTAATTCCACCTTAAGGAGAAAAAAATCAGCGGGTGCAAAATCATTTCTCCATCTATTTAGGAAATCAGTGCTTCTCTCTCTAATCTCGCCCCTGCCCCACTAAAATAAAGTCTCCCTATTATTTCCAGGGCAGGACATGACTTTCAGGGAACGCAGTTGCTAATGAATAAAAATGGGTCAGAGCCCCCCAACCAATTCCTCATTAGGGGCTTTGAAAGCAGATAAACAAAGCCTAAGATGGGGAATGAGCCCCCTCTGCGCCTCCTACCAGCCCTGGAGGTGGAGCTGCCCCAGGCCAGCTGGGGGGTATTTTGGGGGCCTGCCTTCCACAGCCCCAGTGGCTGGCTTGGAACCTGGGTATGGGGCTGCTTGGTCACCCCCTGGGGGGGTTCTTTAAACTGGACTCAAGTTTGGGATCAAACCCAACTTCCTTTGGGGAGCCCCACTTAGCTCGACATTTGGCAGGAGGACAGACTTCAGGATCCTGTCTTCCCTGCTCCCGGCCTGAGAGGCCCCCTGGCATGGCAGAGTGGCTGGAGCACCTGGGCTCTGGCACTTGAGAGCTGCACGCCCCCCTGGTGATGAGCCTCTGCCTGTGGCCAGTACACACCTGCTCCAATGTGCTTCCAACTCACAGTCGTCGGTGAGAGCTTCTGTCCAGCTTCCTGGGCTATCCCTAGGACCCCAGGCTCCAGAAACAGCAGCACTATTTCCCTGGGCCAGGGCACAGAAGGTCTGCCCCTCAGGCTCTTCCCTCTGAGTGAATAGTTTTTCCCAGGCCAGCCAGGAGCCTTCATAGTTTCCCTTCCCCCACTAGAAGGCAAGCTTCTTGAGGGCAGGGCCTGTTTTCACCTTTCTTTGCATCCCCAGCTGTTAGCACAGTGTCTGACACTCAGTAAGGGCTTGATAAATGTTTGTTGACTTGCCATGTGAAGCTAATAATAATTCACATTTGAGGAAACCTAGAGGCAGGAGGGACCCCAGGGGCCCTCTCCTTCCTGATGGAGAAACAACCCCAGATTCTAGGATCTCGGGGATGGAGCTGTAGGTGTCCAACAGGCAGGGCCCTTGTTTGACTGGCCTGGGTCCCATCTTAAGTATCCTGGTGGAGGGTCCGAGTTCAAATCTATCACCAGTGCTTCCTACCTAGACTGTGGGCTTGACCTTACTTGGCCACTCCAGCCTCTGTGGTCAATCCCATGGATCCTCCAGCTCTAGAAGGGAGATGCTACAAGGCTGGGAAAGGAAGAGAGGTGGGTGAGAGGCTTTGGTGGAGCCCAGGGTTCAGCCACGGACACAGGCCCATGTCAGACCCGTGGCTGAGCTGGCCTTTCATCGAAGGGGCTTGCCCACACCATTGCATGGCACTCTCTCCCTCTCCTGGGCAAGCAGTTCCCAGGGAACTGAAAAGCCCTCATTCATCATGAATTCCTTAGGAGGTTCAGGAGGCCATGGCTGGCCCTGAATGGGGGGGGGGCACAGACTGAGCTTTTCTGTGGGCCCACACCTGTGCTGGCCTGGAAGCCAAGGGCAGCAGCATAAAGGGAGTCTGTTCTTGGAATGCCCACCCCAAGCACCCCAGAGAGGCAGGATTGGAAGGAGGAGCCTTTACCACCACAGCCGAGTCCTGAGTGGCCCAGGCACACCAGATGGTCAGTACTTAAGGTCAGAAAGAGGCGAGGAGGAAAGCTGAGGATCTGCCCCAGTAGAGTGGGAAGGGCTTAGAACCCAGGGTTCAAGTCCCAGGACACTGACACAGAAAGCCAGTGGAGCTGAAAGGCCCCTCATTTTATAGCTGAGGAAGAGGCTTCTTGGAGGCATAGCCAGAGAGGGGGCAGGGCTGAGTGCCAGCTGAACCACTGGTCTACACTGCCTCTGAACACATCTCCACTCTTTGGAGGGGGAGAGCACTTGACTGGCCTGGTTTTCATGGGGTAACTGGGGTGACTTTCTCAGAGAATGTCTGAGTGTCTGGATGTAGGGACTGTAGAGGAGGGGGTGACCTCGTTTCAGGGGCAGCCTCTATCTGGACCAGTGAGAGAAGCTTAATCGTGGCTGGATGATTCTGGGTTCTCATCAGTGAAATGGGGGTAAGGATAGCTTAGGGCTTCTCTAATGAGATCCTGGATGGAAAATGCTTCTTCAGAGTGGATCCATGGAGATACCCAGAGGGGAAAGAGGGCAGTGATTGATCGCTTTAGGGCAGCTGCCTGACCAGAGTCCTGGCCCAAACCAGGCCTCCTAGGATGTTCTCCCAGCCCCTCACCCAAGGAAGAAAAGGAGGCCCAGTGGCCATGTGGGAGATGGAGGGTCCTTGGGTCCTTCTGGTGATCGATTCTGAACCACAGGGGTTTTCATGTTAGGGACATCAATGATAGAGGGACAGGGGCAGAAGAATCAGCTGTGGGCTTGGAGCTGTGAGACCTGGGGTACACCTGGACTATTTCAGAGGGGGAACGTCCTGAACCTGAAACCCTGGGGTCCCTGCTCTGTTTGGGGATAATCTAGGCCAAATGCTCTTTTGACAGAGAAGGAAACGGAGGCCCAGAGTGAATAACACAGGCACCGAGTGGGAACTGGGATTGGAAGGGTTGTCACCTTCTTGGAATTCCAGAGTTCTGCCCTGTATCACAGCCTACCAGTGGGCATGGACCATCAGCCACGGGAAGCTCACTACCAGGAGGGGTGGTCCTTGGCCAGCCATAGAGTGCTTCCCTCCTCCCACCCCCATCAGTGTCTGCAGCCAGACGAACAGCATTTGTAGGGTGCCTGGGACGCAGTGGGGGTGGAGACAGGGTCCAGTGGCTCCCTCTCCATCCCTGCTCCAGCATCAGTCAGCCCAACATTGCTTCTCCCTCATGACACAGTCCGTTAGTGGCTCTCCACCGAGACAAGGACAGAGTACACACTACCAACCTGGCTATTCTCTGCCCTCCCACGGGGCTCCTCTCACTGAGGCCACATTCCAGGTTACACAGACCAGGTGACTGATGAAGGACTGGGCACACTGCTCCCCACTCCATGCCCTCTAGGGCTCAACTGAGGTGCCCCCTCCTCCTGGAAGTCTTCCCTGATCGAAGGACCAGGATTCAAATGTGGCTGTCAGATACTTATTGTCTGTGTGACCTTAGGCAAGTATTACCTTCCCACACCTCAGTTACCTCTTCTGTAGAATGGGCGGGGTGGAGGGATGGGTCATGCCTGCAGGCCTCTGCTGTCCCTTCCACCTCAAGATTTAGGATTCTGTGTGGTTAGACATGGAGACTTAACTCTCATTTCGCCCTCCTTTGGACACTTTTCCTATGCCCATCAATAAATTTATTTTCTTTTTTTTTTCTTTCTTTTTCCCCGCAAAAAAGGGATGGGATGGGGTGGGGGTGAGAGGGAGCACCCACTTTTCCCTGACCTCTGAGATCAGCAGAATAGTCGCTGCTCCTGGGGACCAAGAGACCAGCAGCTCTTGGAACCTCCAGCCTGGCATCACCAGGGATAGAGGCTTTGTGCCTCCATGGCAGCACTCAAGGCTCCGAAATTGGAACCCTCCATTATCAGGGAAGAGACGTTTCTGGGTAATGGGATCTTGGTGTTTTTCTCCCTTGCCCACAGGAAGCTCTAAAGAGTCCTAACTTTGAAAAAAATACTAATACTAATCTGGGATTTCCACTGGCAGGGCCATGGGGCTTCACATCCCCCCTGGGGCTGAAGCAGGAGGGGCCCAATGTTCCAACCTCCACAATTCTGGCTTAGAGGCCGTGTGGGTGGGAGAGGGAAGGTGGAGGCAGGCCGGTACTCCCGAACTGTGATGCCAACTCACCGCTAACAGAGGGGCCACTTGGGGCTCAGGACGGGGAGGAGCACCGGCTGTGGGGCCAGGAGTCCCACGTGGCTGCTGACCCCATTGGGCAAGCTTTTTGTCCTCGACAGGTGCAGGCTTCTCGTTCGCAAAAGGAGGGTGTTCTAGGTTCCAAAGTTCTAGGGTTCACTGCCGGTTCCATTGGAGCTAACAAACATGGATCATGTGCCAAGGTCCAGTGTGGAACGGGCTGCGTCAAGAGCTAGTGGGGCCCCCTCTTTGTGACCCCACAAGGGGCATTTCTCTCCTGTATCAGTTGGACTGCATGGTGATGTGTCATTTCTAGTTTCCAAATTCCGCTGTCAGTGGAAAGACAAAAATAAAACCTTCCCTGCCTTGAAGGAAGTGAGACCTTATGGGCTGGAGGTGGAGGTGAGGAGAGAGGGTATTATAAGGGCTTGGAGCTTCGACCCAATGTGTGAAGGTAAGGGACTAATAGTGAGATGGACAGTGGCCTGACTGGCTTGTCTTCTTAGAATGAACCCTTTACTTGAAGATAGCCTGGAACCTGCCATCTTGAAAGCATACACTATAATATTTGGGCAGAACAGAAATGAGGTTTAAAGAGAAAATTACTGTTAATAAGTAAAAGCAAAACAAAACAACCCCCTCAAACCCTTCTAGGTATGTGATCATGTCAAAAGGAGCACTTGTATCCTGAGGTTACTTAAAGAATTTCTGGATTTAGAAAGTCTCATTCTATAGGAGAAATTGTGCTACCTAGAGCTCCCGATATGGCAGAAATAACACCCAACGAGTCTTGTGCAAAGCAGTTTCAAATGGCTTCCTTTACAGATAATGCCATGAGAAAGAGAAGTGTCCCCAGATCTGGAGGCTGGATGAGAAATCAGGTCTTCCTATAACTCACTGCAGGTGGACAAAAGCAACAGGGCAGTTAAAGATGCTCATTTGATTAGATGTGCTTCCTATGTTATCGAAACTGATGTAGAAGAAGTTTTATTGCTCAAAGTTCTCAAGGACAAGGCCACAGCAAGAGGCATTTGCGATATGATTAATGCATTTTTAAGGGAATATACTACAAAGTGGGGGAAATGTATTGCACTCTGCCCTGACAGAGCACCCTGGTTCAAAATGTGTTCCCTTGTGCAATCCTCACAAATAATTCCATCTCCCTCCTCCATTCAGAAGGGAGGGGAGTGTCATTTTTCAAGTGGCTACAAGAGTAATCAGTTTTTTAAATGTCCATTAAAAGGAAGTTGATTTGCAAAATTAAGTGATAATACAGGGACAGAGCTTAGGACACATCTATATTATTGTGACATGCTGAGTTTCTCACAGCAAAGTACATTTAAAAAAGTGTAGAAGAAATCACCACTTTTCCTAGTAATAACAAAAATGGTCATTTTATAGCAAAAAATTCCCTCCCGAAACTTGAATGTGTAGTAATTTTTTTTTTAAATCGAGCACTCTAAACAAGTGCAAGGTCTAGAAAGATTTTTTTTCTAGGAAGATAAAATAAATGCATTCATGGAAAAAGTTAGAGCTATGGGTAATACATTTGAAATTTTTTTTAACATTTTTATTTAAAGTTTTGAGTCCCAAAGTCTATCCCTTCCCAGATGTTATGCATGTTCAATTATGTAAAACAGGTAATAATTTAAAGATATTTTGGATATATTTCCACAATTTAAAAATACCCGCCTTGCAAATGAAATAGGAAAAATTAAAGACCTACTTATAAATCCATTGCCCAGTCTACAAAAGGAATTGTCATTTTTCTTTAAAGATCTAGCTCTTTCTGTAGATGAATGGATAAGGAACCCTTTGCCATAGCTAAACATTACAGAGTTGGTATTTATCCAAACAGGAATGAATAATAGACTTGTATTGTGATAATATGTTGAAACACATGCTTGAACCTGGAATTATTTATTTGTTCATTTGTTTTGCTACAAGTGAATAAAAAAAATTCTCTGGTTTTTTAAGAAAAAAAAAGGTGCTGCACAAGTCTCTCTCTTCACAGCAATCTTGGGTGAAAGGCATTCTCTGCTGAAGTTGTTCTGAAGACAAAAATCTCATCAGTGGTTGAGAAAGATTGACAAGCGCCATTTCTTCAGTGTCACTAGTTTTGAGAAACCTCACCAAAAAACCCCAGCCTGTTCATCACGTCTTATCATACAGGGCTGTTGTTTGTGTAGTTTTAAAATATAAAAATTATAAGGGATTTTAATAATGAGAAAATGGTTAGTTGGTTGAAATGGTAACCATGCTTTGTTTGAATAGATCTGAAGTAAGTACTCTTTTATGTAGATTGCTTGGTGAAGGAAATTGTAGAGTCATAGGAACGTCATCACACAAAGCTTGGAATCCAAGGCCCTAGGAGGATCTTCTGGAGACCTGGAGCTTCTTACAGATTTGTTTGTTTACAGGCATTAGGTCTGGGGTCAGGTCTAGACTCTCATTTATTGGCTGGGTGACCTTGGGCAAATCATTGCATTTCTGTACTTTGGGTTCCTTAGCTATAAAATGGGTACAAATGGGTACAACAGGAGCCCCCAAACTGTCCCATCCAGTGAGGTGACGCGGGTAAAGGTGACATTTTGTAACCTATGCATGGGAGTGAGGAGACAGTTCAGAGTCCCAGGGGCAGTGAGAATGGATCCCAGACAGTCATGGCCTCGAGGAGGGTGACTGGAGGCACTCACCCAGACCCCCAGACCCAACAGACAAAAGCAGGAACCCTCGCCTCACTCTCTCTCATTTCCTCCCTCTCTTTGTCCCCTCCTAGTCCCTCCTCTCCCTTCATTTCCCTTTGTCATTTGTTCCTTTCTCGCTCTTCCCCCTTCCCTCCTTCCCGTTTCCCCCTTTTTTCCCTCCTTCCCTTCATGTTTTCACTCTTCTCTATCTCTCCACTTTATTGTTTTTCTGTTTTCAGTGTCTTTTCTCTCCCCTCCCTGCTCCCTCCCCCCTTCTACCCCCTCTTTTCACAGCCCTCACCTCCTCTGTCCCTCCCTCCTCCTTTCCTTCCCTCCCCTCCTTCCTTCCTTTCCCTACGTCTCAGGGTTGCTGTGAGGGTCAAATGAAATATTTGTAAGGCACTTAGCACAGCTCCTGGCATGTTGTAGATGCCATAGAAATACTTATTCTCTTCCCTCCCTTCCCCCTTTCCCTCTTTCTTTGTTTTTCTCTCTTTTTTGTCCTGTTTCTTTCTTTCTTTCCATTTGTCTTCCCCTCCTCCTCCATTTGATCTGTTTCTCTTTGTCTTTTCCCTTCCTGTTTTTCTTCCTGCTTAATTTCTTCTTCTCTTTCTTCCTGTTTCTCTATCCTTTCCTTCTCACCTTGTTTCTCTTCTTTTCTCTCTCTCTTTCCCTCCCTCCTCTGATTTTCTTTCTTGTTCTCTTCTTCTTTTCCTACTACCCCCACCCCAATCCTTTCCTACTGTCCCCAGGAAGCCCCAGGTGGAATGGGCTTTCTGAGGTTGGGCTGGGTGCTGAGCCCAAATCTGAATTTATTCTGAAGCCTCCAGACCTTGACTAATCTGAGCAGTTTTGTTAAAAGCATATTAGGTACGTTTTAGGGATGAGAGAGAGAGAGAAAGAGACAGACAGACAGACAGAGACAGAAAGAGAGAGAGAGAGAGACAGAGACAGAGACAAAGACACAGAGAAACAGAGAGAGACGGAGACAGAGAGACAGAGACAGAGACAGACAGACACAGAGAGAGAGTTAAAGGGTAGCTTGGAATGGAGGGTTTAGGCTACTTTTCCTGGCAGTGGACCCCAGGTCCAACAACCCCGCTGGACTCCTCATTCTAAATTCCTAAATTGCCTGGAGGAGGCACAGGCCAGGGCCAGCTCTCGGACTCCCATTGTTTCTGGCTATGGGTCATCCCGCAGAGGGCAGTGCAGGACTATGCCTCGCAGCAGGCTGGAGCTGCAGCTAGCTCTCCACTGTAGAGCTCTCTCTCCTCTTCTCTTCTGGTCTGTTACTATCAATCTGGCCCCTTCCTGCAGTTGATCAGACAGCAGAGTGTCCTGCCTGCCTCCCTCCTCCTGTTCTTCTCCCTCCTCCCCCTTTCCTCCTTTCTCCTCTCCCTCCCCCTTCTTTCCCTCTTCCCCCTCTCACTCCCTCTCCCGCTCCTCCTCCCTGTCCTCTCCTCCCTGCCCAATCACTTGCCCCCATATTCAAGACCCCAGGCCAAACGCCCCCAGTTGAACTTGGGGTTACCATGCCACTGTGAGCAACTGTCAGAGGACAACATGGAGGAATCCAGTAATTATACAATCCTCTGGTTCTGTGGTGGGCTCCTGGGGTCATCACTTTAAAGCTGGAAGGATCTACCAAGGCCTTTGAGTCCTCACTCTGCTTTAATTGGGGAAGAATCTATTGCCTGCAGGATCAAATACAACAGCCCCTACTTGACATTCAAAGCCCCCTCCTACCTTTCCTTCCTGACCTGGCCCTGACACACACTCTGGCCTTCTTACTAATTACTCCCCATCTCACACACACAGACACACACACACACACACATATACACACTTACACACACATATAACCATACTCACACACACAGATACACACATACTCACATACACACAAACACACACACACACACACATACCCACACTCACACACACAGATACACACACACACACATACATACACACAAACACACACACACACACACACACACACACACACACACCCCTCCATCTCCGGCCTCCTGGCTGTTCCACAACCAGGACCCTCCATCTCTCAGCTCTGGGTTTCTCTCTGGTAGGCCCCCATGCCTGGAACACTCTCCCTCCTCCTCTCTCACTACTCACCTCCCCAGCTTTCTTTAAGACCAAACCAGAATTCTAACCCTTCTTCATTCCAGTGCCTTCCCTCTGCTAATTACTCCCTATTTATCTGTATCTGGCCTGTTTTGTACAGGTGTGTTTTCATGTCCCCTTGCCCCATCAGGCTTTGAGCTCCTCAAGGACAGGGACTGACTTCTGCCTCTTGGTGCCCCCAGTGCTCAGGATGGTGACTGGCACATAGTAGGCACTTCCTGTTGATTGATGGATTGACTGAGGCCAGAAGAGGGCAGTGCCCTGGCTAGTATGCCACAGGGGCAGGAGCCCTGGGACTCAGGGCCCCGAGTCAGAGCCAGAACCCCCTCCCTGCGGGACCGTCCCATCCTGAGGTTCCAGGCCATGGGCTCCTCAGGCTTCTCCAGGCCCAGCATTCAGAGTCAGACATGAAACCTGAATCCTGCTTTGGGTTATTTAAACATCTCGCTCGCCTCTGTGACAGTGGAATGTTTGCTTATGGCCCGTGAATCATCCGTGGTATTACCTAGGAAAACAGCTCCATCAGCCCTGGTTATAGCATTATTCATGACTGCCAGCCCCTGTAATCTGCCTGAGGGAGCCCCAGCAGATGCCAGCCAGGACAAACCCTAGCTTTTCTGCCCTCCTTGAGAGGGCCCGCCCAGCCCTCAGGGCTCTCGGCAAGCATGGAGGCCAAGGGGCTGCCTGGCTGTCAGACTGCCCCTCCTCGTTTGGCTGTAGGGTAGCCCTGGGTGAGGGGCAAGAGCCTGAGTCCTGTGGTATCTCTGAGGGTCCAGGGGATCAGGCAGTCTGAGCAACTGCACCTCCCACACAAAGCAGGAGGAGACCTCAGTGGTCACTGAGACCCTCTAACAACTCCCTTCTAAGGCACCCCCCTCCAAAGGACACCTAGCTTCTGCTTGAACACCTCCAGGGATGGGGAGCTCACTCCCTGTCCTCACTCTGGGGCGTCTACACCAGCCTCTGGCCCCCTGGATTCTATGGAAACTTTTTGTGGCCCGGCTAATGGAGGAGACCTGAGCTAACTGGCTTGCCCATGTGTTCTGAACCAGGGTGGTATGTTTCTGGGATCAGACCCACATGAGCATTTGATTTTTCAAGTTCAGACAAGGTCTATTCCCACCCCCTTTGCCATGGCTGAGGCTAATACTTCCTCACTGACTGACATGAACTTAGTGAGATGCAAAATCAATATTAACATCTAGGAGGCAGGTGGGGGCGGGGTGGAGGAGGGAGGCTCCCAGAGGAGACCTCAAGTGGTCAGTTCTTTACCCTGCCTTAAGATCCCAAGCCCAAACCAACACTATTTCAACCACTTCTGGAAAAGGCGGGTCACTCCCCTCCCCACGATCCCTTGACCTGCCCCCCAAGACCCATCTGTCTGTGCTTCTGGATAACTGCCCAGGCCCAGGCCTCCACACTCTCTCCCTCCCCCCATGGAATGTCTATTCACATGGCTCTGCAATGACCCTCTATCCTATCCATGATTTCTTTAAGCGTCCCTCCCTTACTTCATCCAAGTTCAAGACTAATGATAATAATAACCTGCATTTATTGTGTTTAGGGACACAGACATTTATATGTAAATGAGAGAGACAGAGGCAGAGATGAGAGAAAGAGAGACAGAGACACAGAGAGACAGAGACAGAGAGAGACGGAGCCAGGGAGAGAGAGAGAGAGAGAGAGAGAGAGAGAGAGACAGACAGACAGACAGACAGACAGACAGACAGACAGATTCATTTGATCATCACAACAACCCCGAGAGGAGCTTAATAAATGTTTGTAAAATCAAATGGACTCGGACCCAGAGCTGGTAAGGGCCAGGAGATGGGAAGAGCAGAGTCAGGTGTTTGGAACTCCCTGAAATCTCTGCAAGCCTTGAAATGGAATCATGGATTCTCATGGTGAGAAGGGGCCTCAGTCATCCTTCCCAGCATCCTGGTCCACATAGTATGATCTCATGGGAAAACCACTGGAGTTGAAGCCACAACTTTTCTCCTAGCATATGATACCTTGAGCTGAACATTGCCCTGCCATTGTGGTCTGTATATGTGTCCAGTGCACTGGCCTGCCAGGCCACATGTGACTGCAATTGAGCTGGTGGTCAGCAAGCTCCCCATCTTCTCCAGACAGCCTGCCCCTCCCTGTTCTTCCTCTCCTCCATCCCCTCCCCTCTCTCCTCCCCTCCCTCCCTCACTTGCTCCATCTCTCCCTCTCCACTTTGCCACCTCTCTTCCTCCCTTTCAGGTAGGCCTTGGTCCTGGGTAATCTCTAAGAGGTTATTTCCATCATCAGTAACATTCCCAATATTTCCAGGAAAGGTATCTAGAGGCCAAAGGAAGCTACAACACTTTCCAAAGCTGACAAATGGTGCCTGTCCAAGATATGACAACTCTGGGAAGTCTGGGAGTGAGAATTAGCAGGATCTGATAAATCACCAGTTTCTTTGCAGATTCCATCCCAACTTGGGCCTCCGAACTCTGGGCCATTGGGTGATAAAGTAGAGCTTCTACAGTCAACACTTGCTAACATGCTGCCATCATGTTTGCCCTGAAAGATCATTTTTTCTCTCTGTTGCTTGTCCACCATCCACAGATAAGTCCTGGCTGAACTGAGCTGACCTCCATCTTCCAAGTGTTCAGTAGACATACACTGAAGGACTGTGGCCAGGAAGGATACATCTCATTCTGCTTGGTCTGGAGGATGCAGGGCAGAAAGTGCCAGGGAGGAAGCCCCTGGTCCCCACCATCACAACCAACCCAGCCACATTTCCAGGCTGAGCTGGGCTGGATGACCTTCTGCCAGAGACCTGGCTGAGTGCACACTGGGGGACACTCATGGGTTGGCTGCTGAGATTCTGAGCTGCCTGGGTTCCATGGTTGCATTTGTGGCAGAAGCTGGTGCGCACACTTTAAAAAGGATGTGTGACTGGCACATACACCCAGTGCAGGTGACAGCTGGTAGGCCCCTTCTCAGAGTGTGTTCATTGAATCCTTGGAAGATGGAACTCAGCTCCGGTTGCAGAGGGAAGACTGCTGTCCTCTGAGTCAGGAGGAACTGACTTCTGAGGCTCACAGGTCACTTAATCTCTCAGAGCCCCAGGCAACCTTGTCTCTAACTTTGCCCACAGGCAGCTGGTGGTGCAGTGGATGGAGTCTGGAAGACCTGAGTTCAAATCCAGTCCCAGATCCTTGCTAGCCAGGTGACCCCAGGCAAATCATTGAACCTCTGTCTCCCTCAGTTTCCTCATTCATCAAATAGGGATCATAACAGCACCTCCCCCTAAGGTTGCCGTGAACATTAAATGAATATATTTGTAGTGTGCTTGACCTGTCACAAAGAGCCTCCTCTGTGGCACACAAGAATGAGAGAATAAACTAACAATGATGAGGAAGGAAATATTAATGAGATTGTTCAAAGTCCCCCAAAGGGAACTGAATTTGACTTTGAGAGTAGAGGTCAAGGAGTAAACGTGGCCTAGTGCAAAGGGCCCTGGATGATCAGGAGACAGAATTTGCTTATTTGAATCCTAATGTAAGCTGTGTGACCTTGAACAAGTCACATATCACAAAAGACAAGACAATTTCATGGTATAAAATTTTAAAACCTTTTACAACCACAAAGTCAATGGAGAATTGCAGGAGAATTGTAGCCTCACAGAATCTGCAGGATGGAGAAGCTCTAGTGCAGTGCATGAAGGAATTTCCATTATAACAAACCCAACAAGTGGTTAGCCAGCTTTTGTTTCAAGGCTTCCTTCCAAGGAGAGAGAGCCTGCCACCATCATGCTGGGGGAGTTCAAACCAATCTGAACCTTGGCCTGAAATGCAGCCTAAATCTGCCTCTTCACAATTCCTACTCACTACTCCTGGTTCTGTCATTTCAGGCCATGCAGCAATGGGCTGAACCCCTTCTGCACATGGCAAATGATTCTTATCCCACCCCACCCTCATCCCATCCCTCCGCTGTATCCTCAGCCAATCCTCCTGAGACAGGCAACTTGAGGTCTTCCACTAGCCAGGCTGCCCTCCTTGGAACACTCCAGCTTACCAACATCCTCCTTAAGCTGTGGTGCTCAGAACGGAACCCTAGATGAGGTCTGATGAGGGCACAGTAGCTATGGGATTCTCTCTACTTCCCTCTTCCTAAAAACTCTAGCCCTCCTAATGTAGGCTGTTAGCCACTCTTCTCCTGTGTTGATGCTCACTGGGTTTTCAGGGCATTCAAACCCCCAGATATTTTCAGGACAATTGCTATCTATCCATGCCCCTTACCAGCTTATATTTCTGCAGTTTATTTTCTATACCCAAATACAAGACTTTGCATTGACCCCTACTTAATTTCATCTTCAACAGTTCAGTCCAGTGCTCTAGCCTGTCCAGAACCTTTTGGCCCCCAAAGCTTTCACCTATGGGATCAGTTCTCCTGCCTTCCCAACTTTGTGTCTTCTGCAAATCTGACAAGCATGCCATCTATTCCTCCTTTATCCACTGATGACATGCACAAGATTCATGTGGCACTCCTCTGAAGACCTCCTGCCACAATGACATAGAGCCATTGTCAATTCATCTTGGAGTCCGGTCAACCAACTAGCTCTGAATGCATTTGATTCTATTATGGTCAAGCCCACATCTCTCCATCTTCTCCATAAGAATAGTTCTGGGTAAAATCTAGGAAAATTATGTCCACAGCATTCCCTGCATCTATTGTTTAGTAATCCTGGGGGGGGGGGGGGGAGAAGGAAAGAAGGAAGGAAGGAAGGAAGGAAGGAAGGAAGGAAGGAAGGAAAGAAGGAAGGAAGGAAGGGAGGGAGGGAAGGAAGGAGGGAGGGAGGGAAGAAGAAAATGAGGTTAGAATTACTCTGCTTCCAGCTTCCATCTGAGAAGTTTGTGGGAGGAAATGAGACAAGAACTAGAGCCGAAAAGAAAGAAGAATATCATCTTGGTGACTTGGAGAGGTTTGGATTAATGGAAGTTAGAGAATGAATTTGTGGAGGAGAAATTGGGCAACATTTGGGGTAAACTGAGGAAATTTTGAAGGAAAATAACCTCCAGCCTTGGATACTCATTGATATTCTACTTCTGAATTGCAAGACAGGCAGGAGCTTGGGTGACTTAGAAAGCTCCACAAGAGGCATAAGGAGAATTAAATAGGGTTAGGGAGTAGAACTTGAAGAAGTGGACACAAAAAGGAAAAGGTAGGTGACAAGGTAAGGTAATATGAGGAAGAAAGGGCAATATTACAGTGGAACAAAAGGATAAAAGTGGATGGAGAAAGCTATGGGATCCGAGAGGAAAGAGGTGTTGGGCTGGAGGGGAGGATTTGAGTGGGGCTGCAAAGTGATCAGGATGTGGTTGGTTGGTTGTTGTCCTTCGGTCTCAAAGAGGACCAAAATGACACCACTAGGCTGGAGTCAAGTTACTGTGTGTCAGACTGTGGCTGATCAGACCAACACAAGTTTGGAAGGCTCTACCACAGGTCGGGCATAAATAGTCCGGGTGAACATTTGGAGTGGATTCTCTAAATCTGAGCTTCTCTTGTTTCTTTTGAGTTCCTTCAATTCTGCTTTGCTCACAGAGCACAGCACCTTCTCTGATGTGGGCACACCAGGCTGAGCAGTCCTGTGCCAGTGTCTCCTAGGTCACACAATCAATTCTAAAGTTCTTCAGAGAGACCTTGGGAGTGTCCCTGTATTGCTTCTTCTGACCACCATGTGAGCGCTTGCTGCAACTCTGAGCTCTCCATAAAATAGTCTTTTGGGCAAACATAGGTTTTGCATTCAAAAAAACACAGCCACATGGCCAGTCCATAGGAGTTGTGCACACACACACACACACACACACACACACACACACACACACACTCCCTTGCTGGTGGGCAGACCCACTTCCTATGAGCTGGTCAGAGTGTCAGTCAGGGCTGGTCCCGAGGTGGTTATCAGGACGTGCTAGAAAGCTGTAAGAAGAGTTTTAACCAAGGCATTATGGTTGAGATGTTCAGACTCAAAAGCAGTTTTGAGGTTGAAATAAGAAGAAAAACTATCATGTGATAAAGGACTCCTGAATCAAGTATCTCTGATAGAGGTTTGATATACAAGACGTTTAGGGATTTGGTACAAAAACACAGGACAAAGAGCCATTCCCTAGTTGGGAATGAAGTTTTACAAAAAAGGAATGCAAATTAACAGCTATAAGAAAAACACTCTGAATCATTAACAGTAGATGAAAATTAAAACAATTTGGAAATTTCCTCTCACACTCAGAAAAGATTATTTAAAAAATAGAAATAGTTGGTGTTGGAGAGGCTGTAGGAAAACAGGCACACTATTACAATGTTAGTGGAACTATGATACTCTTCAATAGTGATCTTTTGATGGAGAATCTACTTCAAGGGGGTATGGATAGAGGGAAAGGTTCCATATATACAAAAATATTCCTAATAACACCATTTATGATAGAAAAAACTTGGAAACAAAGTGGGCTTCTGTCCCTTGGTAAATAGTTAAACAAGTTGTGGACATTAATGTAATGTAATATGGCTTCTCTGTAAGAAAAGACAAACAGGAGAAATTCAGAGGAACTTGGGGAGACTTTCATGAAGTACCAACCAAGAGAATGGACATAGTGACCCCAGTCACATAATGGAAACACTATTAACTACTAAAAGACATCTCAGACTAAAAGAATTCAAATCAACCAATGCAACGGCTACTCTTGATTCTGGAGAAAACATACTTCTCTCTTGACAGAGATGTGGTGGTTTGAGGCATATGCCATTCGGCATAGTACACCAGTTTAGGGACAGCAATAGCTCCCCTCCTTAAACAGAATATTCAAAAACTAAATCTTGTAACTTCTCTGGGTATCAGTTTCCCTATGTGTGAAATAAGTGGGCTGATAGAGAAATCTAATGTCTCCTCCATTCTAAATCCTAGGATGTGTAACTTTCTGAGCTTATAAGATGATCAGGACCTTGGACAGCACCCAGGGGGACCCTATACAGGACAAGACTAGAGCTTGGATTCAGAAGCTAGTGGTGCTCCTACTCAATTTGAATTGCTTGTCAGTTTTGTTTTGTTTTGTTTTTTTACCTTTACTCTACTGTCCTGTACCTAAGAAAGGGCTATTTGCACGAGCTTTACTTTCTTGGAAGGAGAAATGAAGGGGTAAAAGGAACACCTCCCCCAGCGCCTCAACTGTAGAATGTATCCCAATGGTTACTCGCCTTCTACCCCAAGCCCTCATTTCTGGTTTGTTTTCTTTTTTCCTCAATAGTCTAAGGGGGGGAAGGTGTCACTAGTTCATTCCATTTTCCTATAGTCTGACGGGGTGCTGGGCTTTTGAAAACAGCCTGGGCCTGGACCTGTGCAGATCTGACTTGCAGAAGTTAGGGGCCAATAGCAGGTGGAGTTTTCCACGGTAATCATGAATTCACAGTAATCAGCAGCTTCTTCCTCACTTGCCTGTGTATGCACTACATCACCCCCCACCCCCGTTAGCTCCAGGAGGCAGGGGCTGCTCCAGTAGAAAGAGGCTCCTTCCCCCTCTGAACTCGTGCTTCGATGGGGGCTACTATCTAGCTCGAAGGAGTGTGAAAAGTTGCTTTTAGGTACAAGCCCAGAGTGTGAGTTATTACAGGTTCTTTGTTAAGCTTTGTGCTCCTACTCACACCCATCTAACTTGCTGGATGCATAGGAGACTTCCCCAGACCAAGGAATTCGATCACTGGGACACTGTCTGCTCCCTTCTCCAAAATCCTGAGCTTGCTCTTCCCTAGTAGTTTTTGAACACGCTAAGTATTTGCTAAATGACTTTTCATTCATTCGTTCCCTCATTTATTCAGAGGACGCAAGCTGGTGGCCACTCTCCTTAAAGGACTGAAAGAAACCAAATTCTTCTGGAAATCCCTCCACTCAACAGGGCTATGGGATGCAGCAGTTAGTATGTACCTACTGGATGCTAGACCTAAAGTAAGGTAGGAGGGGGCAGAAAGGGGAGAAGTGCCAGTTCTTGCTCTCTGGGAGCTCACAGCCTATTAGGGATGATATGACACGATGGGATGGAGGCAAAGTTACAAGAGAGTATGGGGAGAGATCGGCTGCGGGCGGGGGGCAAGGGCAGCGCGAGGGAAGCAGGGAAAGTTTCGTTACCAGGAAGACAATCCATCTTCCCTGTTGCTTTTAAAATAAAAGAGGCTCCAAAATGGGGCTTGTTTGGCCCGGAGCTCTTGAAAGCAATAAGGCGGTCACAAGACTTGCTAGAGGCCAACGTGACCCTTCGCAAACTCTCCCAGGCTGCTCCCTCGCCCCCTCCTCATTTGGCCGTTGACGCATTAATCCCTCCCGGTGTGTAAGAAAAGGGTCTCGGCGCTCCGGCGGCACCGGGGGAGCCAGGGCAGCTGCTGTCTTCGAAGAATTAATCTATCCCAGGGAATCAAAAGCCGCTCACAATAGAATCATCAGCATGTTTTCACTCGGAAAGCCCCCCATTTCCTATTTAGAAAACACATAACTATTACCCCCCTCGGCCATTCCCAGAGGATTCCCTTTTAGCTATCTGTGCGGCCATTATGTGGTTTATAAGTCCATGTTCGCGTGATTCTATTGGTGGCCAGACAACCATTGAGGCTAAAAAAAGTGTCTATTGCAAACTCGTTAAAAAGGAAAAAAAGACCCCTCCGTCCCCCCTACTGGTTTTTCCCTCAGGCCAGGCTTCCACCTCGACTTGTTTTGTGGGTAGGATTTTAACTCTCAGTGCCCTCAGAACAGAAGGGAATTCTTTCCGATTTTATTTGCCTTGGTTTCTATCCTGAAAGAATGATGAAAACGCTCCTCTCAGCCTTTGGAGGAACCCCGCCGACTTGAAAGTGCTTCCTAAGCGTTAATACCCTGGGGCCATCACTTAGCGCCTCGGAAAGCTTTCACTGGATTCTTCCAAGTCTCTGGGTTTCAGAAAAAGCAATTTCGACGTGGCTGCAAGGAACCAGGGGCTATTCTGCTCCCAACAGCCCTGAGAGGGGTGTCTAACCTGTGGTCAGGGGTGGGCAGCTGGTGCATTTCAGGATCAGCGACTGGCGTGGGAAAGAAGGAGCGGGCCCAGGCACTGACTCCTACTTTCCCTTTCGGTGACAAGGTTGGAGAGGAGGGCTCTCCGACAGCTACCAGGCCCTGCCCTTGTGAGCAAGGATGATTGTTATTCCCCTTAAACAGAGTCTGAGAAGGGAAGGAACTGGCACGGCACCTCAGGCAGAGGGCCAAGGTCTTTTGGATTTAAATATTAGACCTGGGTTCGAATCTCAGCTCTGTTACTTGTCACTGCGTGGCCTTGTGCCAGTCCCTTCCTCTTGGCTTCCATTTCCTCATCCCTACGACAAAGGGGCTAAATGGTCTCTAAGCGCACTTCAGAGATCTGTGCCTGGAATGACTCTTGCTGGAGATGAGATTTGAACCTGTCCAATTTCCCTGGGGCCAGAGCTCTGTCCTTACACCTTGCTGCTCCCTCCTCTGCCAGACTTGCCTGGAAACAACCAGTTGAAGCTGTGCCCCCTTGGTATTTGGAGTTTTAAAAGACAACATGTAGAAGTCTTCTGTGCCAGCTCAGTAGAGCAGAACAGATGACCAGTAGCTAAGTTGGAATGAGTTCTTAACTTTCTCAGTAATGGACTCCACGGGCTCCATTTCTCTGAATTCTACTAGGCGTCAGAGGCATGAATCTCTGGACATCATCATTCACTGCCAGCAAGGACAACAGGACTGGGTGCTTCCACTCTGCATCTCCCTGAAAGTCAACTTTATGCAGGTTTTGGAGTGCAGGAACACTCAGAGCTCGCAGAACACTCAGCAGTGGAACCCCAAGGGGACAAACAAACTTCCAGATCTCAGACCACAGGAGGGCTTCCCCTCCCCAAACAGAAAACTTTATTATCTGAAGATGCAGTTAATCTAGCACTCTTAAGGCACAAACTGCCCAATGTCCTGGGCAAGTACATTTCCACTGGGGCCTGGGTGCATCTCATTCTGTCCTCCCCAAACTTCAGACATGCTTGGCTTTAAGCTGGTTAGATATTCTTCAGACCCTGGCTTCATGTCCTGTTGGAATGGCAGATTCCAGGGAGCCAGGAGCCAAGAGTCGGCATTATTCATTATTCACTAAGTGACGGGGAGAAGAAATCCCATTAGCACCAATGGCTCAGGTACATTTCCAAAACTAACCCTTCTCAACTAAAAAACCCAACTACAATTTCATCCCTACTGATTGTAATTACATCTCCTACCTCACAGGGTAGTTCTGAGGAAAATGCACCCCAAATATTTGCAACAAAATTCTGTGGCACGCAAACTGAGTGCCCCTTGATTGGGAAACTGTTGAATAAACTGGCAGTGTGAGCAACAAAAAGGACCGAGAGAAGCTAGGGCTGACTTGCATGAACAGAGAATTCCACAATAACCAACATAAGTAAAGAAAAGCCCACAGAAGGATCAGATTGGTACAAGGCCCAAATGTGACAAGGCCTTCAGACTAGGCTGAGGCATGCCCTTACTGCTCAGCAGAGAGCGTGGACTCCAGGGGAGGAGCCCTTTAGAATGCTGGGAGCTGGCCTGCTCCGATGGAGGAAGGTAGGATCCAGAGCTCCTTCCACTCCTCAAGGTCTTACTAGCCCCTCCTGTTCTGACTTCTCTTCTTCCTCTTCGCTCTGATGGGGTCTGGTCTCGGGGGCTCAGCATCTTGTCATCTTAAAAGGGCTCGAGCTTCCCACTACTGCAGGTCCTGGAAGATTTTCCTTTCATTTACTTACCAACTAGGACCTTTTCTTGTGGATCTCAAAGTAAGTTTCCCATCTCGGTTTTCAACCTCAAGCCCCATTTTCATAAGCACAGCTGTATCTGCCAGTCCATGGTCCTCCATCTTTGCAATTAGCTCTTGGTTTCTTTTGTTGTGTTCTGTCAGGTTTCGTATGGCGTACACCGCCCACTGATTCAGAACTAGAACTGAGTTAAGGAATCAGCCATGACTACATGTCCCCATTGTAGCCCAGGAAGACATGAATGCACAGGAAAGGATATTCAGGAGGGAGCCCTCCCTGATGGGGATTGACGATCAGCTGGACTCCTGCTAACCAGAAATCTATGATTCTACGAACCATTACCTATTTACTGTGCACCCCACATGCACCTGATACCCAGAAGCCCTCCCCATCCATCTGTCTATACACACCCCTCCCCCCCCAGAACCTGGCAGTGTTTGGCACATAATAACTGTTTAATGATCATTTATTCAGCTCCTACTCACATTCCCAGCCCTCCCCTCCCCTCCCTACCCACCATGAACACACCTCTAGGCTCCTGCAGGACTACCGGCTACTTTCCTTTGACATCCTGATCTCTCCCTTTGCCTCCTTCACTCCCCCACCCCCCAGTTGAGGAGAAAGCTGCTTGAGGCAGGGAATGTTTGTGATTGCTGCTCACAGTAAATGTTCATCAAACTACTAATTTCTGTAGACTCTTGCTGTGTTTTTTAAATGTGTACCCAGAGAGGTAGGTTGTTTTTTTTTTTAAATCAGAAATAGTTTTCCTAGCCAAGTGGCACAATAGATAGAATCCTGGCCCTGGATTCGGAAAGACCTAAGTTCAAATTTGGCCTCAGACACTTCCTAGCTCTGTCACCCTGGGCAAGACCCTTCACCTGTCTGCCTGTTTCTTCATCTGTAAAGTGGGGATTATAATAGCACCTCCCTTCAAGGGTTGTTGTAAGGATCAAAGGAGATGTTTGTAAGTGCTCAGCACAGTGCCTGGCACACAGTACATTCTATATATGTGTTTATTCCCTTTCCCTAGCAAGACATCTGCAAGGTGAGATTTTGTAACCACATCTTAAATCCCAAAGATCTGATCTAATTGAGAATTGATGCTTGGTGGTGCAGTGAACAGGACTGGAGCCTGGCTTCCAATCCCAGGTCACTCACTTTCCAGTCATGTGCCTCAGTCTCCTCTAATGTAAAATAAGAGGTCAGACTCCACAGGTCTTGAAACTCCAATCGTGTGACCCTTTCAATGGCTTTTGTCCTTCCTCCCCATTAAGAGTTCCTGTGGGTCCTATACAGTGTTTTCTTAGGTGGTATTTATAGAGCATTTCATGGTTTCCAAAGCATTCCCCTCAGGACACATTCCTCCCCTGAACCTCCAGTTGCTTCATATCCATGTTGTGTCCCCCGATGCTAATAAAAGCTAATACTAAAAGTCTGCAAATTGCACTACATGCATGTAGATGGACCAGTCAATCAATAAATGTCAAGCACCTACTGTGTGCCGAGTACTAAAGCTGGGGATAGGAAGAAAGGCAAAAAACAGCACCTGTCCTCATGGAGCTCAGTCCAATGGGGAAGGCACCATGCACAGTTCTGTACAAACAAGACAGACACAGGCTAAACTGATGGTAATAAACAGAGAAGGCACTGAAATTGGAGGGGATGGGGAAAGGCACCTTGTAGAAGGTGGGATTTTAGGGGGGGTCTGAAGGAAGCCTGGGAGGGCTGGAGGCAGAGATGAAGAGAGAGAGTGTTCCAAGGAGAGAGGACAGCCCAAGAAAAGGCCTTGTTGAGTAGGGGCTTGATTATCCCCATTTTACAGATGAAGAAACTGAGGCTCAGTTAAGTGACTCACCCAGGGCAACACAGTTAGGAAGTATTTGAGGAGGGATTTGAGTGACTCCAAGTTCACTGCTCTAGCCATTAGGCAACACTGCCTCCTAATATGATAGAAAGCAAGTTCCTTAACTGCATGAGTGATTTTGGTTTTGTCTTGTGCCCCCAGGGCATAGCAAACAGTAGATACTTAATAACTGCTGGTAGTTAAGGCAGGTAGGTGGCTGGGGGGGGGGGGGGGCTGGACTTGGAGTCCAATGTTTAAACCTATGTCAGACGTGACCCTGGGAAAGTCATTTTAGCTTTTTCCAGACTCGGCTTCCTCATATGTAAAATGGGAAAAATAATAGCACCTATTTTGTGGAGATCACCTGTGTAGAGGGGTGTTGGCCCAATATTATCTACTACTGAAAGGCAACTTTGTCAGGGAGAATGCTGGCACCCCCACTTTACAGACAGGTCAACTGAGGTGACTTTATGACGACTCCTTTCAGGGCCCAGAGACCAAGGCCGAACTTCACAGAGGAGTCAGATTTTTTCCAGTTTGCCTATGGGCCACTTTGCAAGGGCATACTGGTCAATGAGAGTTGTCCCACCAGCCAGCAACACCTCCCCCTTTTCATTGTGACCATCTCAGCAGCCAGCGCGCAGATCCTGGGTCTTCAGGGTAGTTGGCATTTTAAAATGCCAGACCCAGAGGAGAAAAGAAAATGGAGATTGGGTGCTGCTCTAAGTGGCCACTCTTCGGGTCCCAGTGTGTGGCACCATGGTCACCAAGGGCCTCTGCAGAGCCCAGTACAAACATTGGCAAGCCTATGGGTCACAGGAGACTAAAGCGAGCCCCAGTTCATATTCACAGGGCTGCCTTGTTCCCTCCCTCTCCAAAGAGGCAGAGAGAGCAAGGAAGAAAGGAAGGAGAGAGGGGGAAAATGAAACTTTTCCAGTCTCTAATCCCACCAAGACTAGAAGGGCAGCATTGCATGCTCCAGGGAGCTTGAGAGGTTGCTATGGTGATGACAGATGAGCCTGCAGCCTCAGGGCAGAGCTGCTGT
This sequence comes from Pseudochirops cupreus, assembly GCA_028627135.1. NCBI lineage: Eukaryota > Metazoa > Chordata > Mammalia > Diprotodontia > Pseudocheiridae > Pseudochirops > Pseudochirops cupreus. The sequence goes on along the minus strand of CM053581.1, from coordinate 395,781,982 downwards.
GTCCAACCTGAGGCCTGTTGGGGAAGGAAGTTAGGCCGCCAAGATGCCCAGACACTGAGGCTCCCCCACTTTGGGGAGGCAGAAGGTTAAAGGGGTCATGTAGGGGCTGGCATTTGTGCAAATATCAAAGTCTGGCTCATAACCCAAGCTAGGGCTCCTAAGCCTTGGAAAGTAAGATCCCACAGCATCTTTGGGACCAAATTTTTAAGTAGTAGCCATTGGACTTACAAAGTCCCTTCCACCAACTCCTGGCATCTTTACGATCCTGGGCAGGGGTTATTACAGGTATTATGTGTGACCCCCACTGTACCAACGAAGGAACTGACCCTCGGAGGAAGCGACTTGCCCATGTAGGATTTCAGCCAAGGTCCTTCTTGATGCCAGATCCCTATTAGTGACCACATACCTCCCTACTCAACCGTATGCTGTTGGGTGAGCTGCTCGCCAGGCATGGAGCAGAGAAAGGAGAGTAGGGAACCTGTGGTCTATAGCTGCTGTCTGGTGGTGTGCCCTGGACCAAGTCATTTCCCTTACCCAGAACTGTTTCCTACTCTGTGAAACGAGGGCAGTGGATCATCACATGATGTCTGAGGCCCCTCCCAGCTCTGACCCAGACTCAGGACTGGAATCATTGAAGCCATGAGCCTTACGTGAACTAAAAGAGGAGATAACAGTGAGGAAAGAGGGCAGCTCATGAGCAAAGAGACAGAGACTGACGGAAACTCACCGTCAGATTACTCAAGGAATGGAAGCGCTGAGTCATCAAATTTTCGCTCTCAGCTTCAAGCTTCCAGGCAAATGTTTGGGAAATGATCCTGGCTATGGAAAATATCTAAAGCCCTGTCTCACAAAATTACCTTGGCTTCTCTAAAGAAGAGATGGTGGTCAGAGTGGCGCCATGGGAAAAGCTGACTGTAAAACCAGGAGAGTAGAACCTTGCACCTGGCTTCTTTGCCCCCACCTTCTAGGCCCTTTATCTGAGGGCCAGTACACTCCCCAAAGAAGCATTCGTGAGTTTCAACAACACATTTGGGATCCAAAGTGTTCTCTGAAGGATAATCAATGACACTGGACTGGAGCCCCACAAGCCTGTGAAATAACATCCAGCTCCATTTGGGCATTATGGAGCTGTGACATCACTGGTCGATTCTCCTCCACTGCACTATGGGGGCAATGGTGCTCATCCGCTGACGTCACAGGATTCTTGGGAAGATGGGGCTGGACGAGGTGCTTGTTTCAGACTGTTTCCGTCCCCTCCTGTCTACCTGCCACATTTCCCGTGCCCTCTGGAGGAAATGTGGAAGGAAGAAAAAGGGAGAGGTCACCCAGTCCTTCCAGAGGTGGTTGCCCTGGGCTGAGCACTTTAGGACAAATCACTCAGGTGGAAAAAGGGAAGAACACCTGGACTCTCTTACTTGGACCCCCACCACATGCCTGGGAAGGGGAAAGCTGCTTCTGGAAGCTCTGACAGGTCCTTTCTGGGGACCTTCTCTTTCTGCCTTTAACTCCGACCATGCTCTCCTCTGGACTTCCCTACAAAGGTCACCAAAAATGTGGACATAACAAAAGCAACTCTTTTTCATTCTGAAGGGCAGCCCTCCAACGCATGCTCACGACCTCCTTGGCACCCCATCTACGTTAAAGAAATGCATCCGGCCAAGCCCCTGGGCTCCCTCTTCCTCCCTCAAACTGGTGGTTTATCTGAAGGCCAATTTCTCTGCATCTGTGTGTTTAAAGGGGAGGGCAGGAGCACACGGAGCTGAATATCCTTCTTTCACTTGGTGCTAGGCAAGATGCTGGAGGTATTTCTTCAAGGATTGCGGCCTCTGATTGAGCTAGGCAGTTGGCTGATTTGAGCTAATTTATGACGCTGGAAGTGGTGAACAAACAAACAAAACACTACAAGGGGGCAAACCTTTCCAGTAACAATTCTCTGAGAAGCACCAAGGGCCTCAATGTTCCTCTGTGGGCTGCAAGGGGCAAAAATCACAGAGACTTAGCTCTAAAGACTCCAGGTCTAGGAGACCGCTGCGTCCAAGGAGCCTGAATCCTATCTCAGACTCTCCCTGAGCTGGTGACCCTGGTCAAGTCATTGACCCTTTCTGAGATTCAGTTTCTTCATCTGTATGAGAGAATAATAGCACCTACTTCCCAGGGTCCTTGTGAGGATCAAATAAGATGATATGTGTAAAGTGCTTTGTCAGCCTGAAAAGTCTCTTTCTATCCTGGTTCTTACTACTGCTGTTATTGCCAGAGAAGCCTTTTCTAATTTATAAAAACTGGAGACCAACTCCAACTGAGGCCCGCTCTATCTCTAATATTTTAAACCCCAAGGTCCTTTCCAGCATTGGGAGATTAATTCCATGAGGAATCAGTGAGGCTTAAGGAAACTGACACAGATAATCAACAAGAGAAATATTTCCAAATTTGAAGTTGCAACAGGAAGTCCTCGAACAACAGTTGGACATGCTTTCCTTCACTCCCAGGGCAGCCCGCCCAGCACAAAGGGGTGGTGAATAGAGAGGCTAGGCATCAGAGCCAGGTCTTTGAGCGCCAAGGCCAGGGAGTTTTCTGGTTATGTGATAGATGATCCCACTGGTGATCCCAGCAGCTCTCTCTTGGATGAAGAGCTCCCTTGGCATTCCCAACACGATCTTTTCAGTCTTGGCTCTGGAAAGCCTCTCTGGGAATCCTCTCGGTGGAAGGGAAACCTATGGCAGTGATTTTGCCCGTTGTTCCAATGGTGAAGAATGACAGGGACCTTCCATTCTTCATGGGCTCTGTAAGCCCCTTTCCTTCCTCCCCATGGCCCTGGTCCTTCTCCAGCATCGTCAAATGCTGTCAGCCTGTCACCTGAGAAGGAAGGTATGATGTTTTTAGCTCCCAGCCAAGAAGTGGTCACCCCACATACTCGAGAAGATCATGGGGCCCAGCTTGTAGCCAACCAGAAGGATCCCAAAGCATCCTTTCTGGCCACTCCATGTGCTGGAACCATTTTACCAACCACTTGAAAGCATCCCTTGGTGTGTCAGTCACCATGAGGGCCTTGCACCAGGACGACACAAAAGGCTTTAGGGCTAAAAACAAGAAATGTCACTTCTAATTGAAATGACTGAGCCGAATTTGGGGGGAGGGTGACCACTCCTCTATTTCAAACCCTCCTTATTCATCAAACACCCAGACCCCCAGGTCATGGGACTGGCTGAAGTTCTGGGCTAGAAGCTCAAAATGACTGGTTTGTGAGACTCAAAGCTTACTTCTGAATTTCTCCTGAACAGCAGGAAAGGGAGCAAAGACAGAAGACACTGGTCTCAGCATCACCAGACCTCAGTGCAAGCCCTGATTCTGACCCTGACCTTGGACACATCATTTTTTCTTCTACGAACTGAGGGTGTTGTTATTTGCACCACTGGCCACATGTGGCCATGGTGAAGGAAGGGCTTTATAGACATTCAAGGGAGATGGACAATGAGATCTGGGAAACCCCTCCTCCCCCTTGTTCAAGGCCCAGGTTAGTGCTGCCTTCTGTCCTGACGGCTCTTTGATGCTCATCTCATGGCGTGACTATCAGAACTAGAAAGAGTCCTGTGGGAGTTTGTGTCTTTGTTCTAGAGAACTCCTTGTAGAGAGGGACTACAGCTTGGTGGACGAGCGCCCCCGCGTGCGTGCGTGCATGCGTGCGTGCTGTAGGCCTACGGTTTTCTGAGGCAGCGGTGTGGAGACCACGCTCTTCTCTGTAGGCAGGCAGCACACCCAGCCTCTCTCCAAAGCTGTCAGGCTTCTCTGTGTTTCTTAGTGACCTCCACTCTGTTCTGGGCATTTTCAGAACATTTCACAGACTCTCTTTTCCTTCATTTTCTTTTACTATTTGAGTAGATCAGCCATTATTGACTCCCCTTCCTAACTCTTCCAACTGGAAGAAAGAAAAGCCATCCTCTTGTACTGGATGTGCACATCTGTCTCTTTAGAGGCCTTTTGTTCCTCACTTCTCTGCTGGGGGCAGGTGGAAGCAGGTTTTCTCCTCAGTCCTCTGGAACTCATGAATGGGTTGATCGGCGCTCTTAAGTCATTCAAAGTATAAGATGTTCCTACATGCTCACCTCACTACCTCACTCTGCATCAGTTTATCCAAGTCTCCCCAAGTTCCTCTTAAACAATCCCTTTCATCATTTCTTATGATACAACAATGTCCTATGACAATCGCATTCCACACTTTTCTTCAGCTTTTCTCCAATAGATGGGCCCCCTATTTATTTCCAGTTCTTTGCCACCACAAAAAGAGCTGCTATAAATCTGTACATGTGAGTCCTTTCCCCTTCTTTGACCTCTTTGGGGTAGAGGCCTCATAGTGGTATCACTGGGTCAGGGGGATACATATTTTGGTAACAGGTATCATTTCAAATTCCAAGTGGGCCGATTCCCAGCTCCATCAACAGGGTAGCGACGTGCCTGCTTTCCTGAAGGCCATTCAACACCAGCCTTTTTGGGTCATTTTTGCCAATATGATGTGTGCAAGGTTGAACTCAAGTTGCCTAAAATTGCACTTCTCTCATTATTAATGACATGGAGTATTTTTCACATGGCTGTTGATAGCTTGATTTTCTTCTTCTGGCAACTGTCTATTCAGACCCTTTGATCAACATTTATCTATGAGCCCTTGGACTCAGTGGCCCTGGCCGTTTTATTGCTCCCTCATATACCACTTCCTTTAGGAAATCCTCACTGATCCCTGCCCTTGGCAAGGACCACTTAGCCCTCTGGACTTCAGGAAGGAGCTTATCTTGTAATAGATTATGTATTGCCATTGTCTGGGTTGGCTCTGACTAGACTGTGAGCTTTGTGATTACAGGAAATCCTGCCTTCTCTCTCCCAGAGCCCATTGCAGGCCTTGGGAGGGCAGTGACAGAATGCATGGATGAACCCTCCATGCGGATGGTGCTGGTACAGCCACTATGTCAGTTAGGTTAACCAGGAAGCAGAATCTACAGGCCAATATGGATGCTCTCCAACGTCAATTTGCCATTTAGGGGAAGATAATCTGGAGGCCAGTAACCTCTTTGGATCTGGAATGGAAAGGGCCTCAGAGATCTTCTCATCCAACTTCATTCTACCCATGAGTTAAGGACCCACCAGAGAGGGGAGAGATCTGCCCAAGGCCACCTAGGTGTTAAGAAGCTGGCCTCCACCTCCAGGCTCCTGCAGACAACCCTATGACTGCATCTCCTGAGGTCTCAAATCACAGTGCTAGGAGCCCTCGCACAGTGGTTGGGCTGGAGCTCCAAGATGGGGGCGGAGGGGGAGGGGCAAGATGTAATCTTTCAGGCAACTGAGTCCAAACCATAGAGGAATTCAGAAATTGGAGCTGAGGCCTTGAAATGCCCTGGAAGGAAGCACACAGGAAGCTCGTGGCGATGCTCACCCAAGGCCAAGTTGGCTCTTGTGAAAGACATTCTGTAGGGCTGGGGATTGGTTGCTGCTTCTCAGCAGACTGGAAGGAGCAGACGTGTTTTTCAGGGCCAAGACTGATGACTGAATTGGTCCAACTCCCTGCTTTGTAGGTTCCCTGGACCTCACCACAACTGGCCCCCCAAAGCCAGTGCCCCCCCTTGCCTCTCATGGGATCCAAAACTGAGGCTACAGATCAACAGAAGTGGGGTGCCTTCTGTGACAGGCTGGAAGAGAAGCCTCTTAGCTTTTCCTTTCAAAGACATTCCAAAAGATGAAACAAGCCAGTGATGATCAAGTGTGGACCAGTAAGTGAATGGCTCAAAGCTCTGAATTGGGATGAAAGGGGAGCCATGAACTGTGGTGAGAGGAGGCAGGAGGAGCTGTAACAGATGCACAGCCCCAAGAACTGCCCTGAAATCCAGTTACCAGAACCAGTTTCCCAAGGAGTGGGAATAGGGGCGGAGGAAGACAGGGCTGAGCAGTAATGCTGGGAACATCAGGTATACTGAGGCAGCTAACACCAAAACAGCAGCAGAGATTTCCGCCATTTTCCTGAGGCATGGATCTAAAACGTAACATATCCTTTCAGGATTTGTTACAAACAGAACCAAGAAATCACCACTGAAGATGAAGGGATCCTGGGCAGGAAAGTAAAGAGCAGGGACAGAGGATGTGCCCTCCCCCCTGATATCCAGGGAAGGCGTAGGGTGTGGAAGCTTGTTCTGGTAAAGTGGTGCCCAAGCTTGAGCCTGGAGCCCCGGAAAGGCCAGAGCACGTCACCAGCAGAGGAATTCAGAGGACAGTGGTAAAGTCCTGGGCAAATGTCAGGGGCATCAGGCCCCACAAGTTGGTGAGGCCGCCAATGAAAGAGTCTGGTTTCTTATAAGCTGTATTTGGAGAAAAGAGAGGCCCAGAGAAAGGGACATAGCCTGTATTTTGGGTGGATGAGACGGTGATAACTAAACACAGGTAAGCAAAGCTGCCCAAGACGGACTGAGCTTAGGGTTTGTCCTGCTGCTGCTGGCTCTAGATCTGGACTGCCAGCCACAGGCTTGTCCCTGTGTTGTAGGCCTGTACCACCAACTGCCGGCCAGTCATCCCAGAGATATCATCAGCTCCGTGTGTCTAAGCGTAACTGATGTGGTCGTCTTTCCTACTTTTTTTTAAGGCTTCACTGCACATCACCTGCACGGACCTGCACTCTGTGGTCCGGCCAAACTGGTCTCGGTCTCTTCTCCCAAGCACGGCCTCCTCCAGGAAGTCCTTCTCCTCTCCCCCAGCAGCTAGCACCCTCCCTCCCAAACTGCTATATATTTCTGATACTTTCTACTTATTTTGCAGACACATGTTTCTCAGTCAAAATGCCAGCTTCTGGGGAGTAGGAACTATTCATTCTTTGTACCTGTGTGTCCAGTACCTGGCATAGCCCTTGGAACACTGTAGGTGTCTGATGAATGCATGCTTAACTGATTCCCTGATGCATAATGGAGTTATCCCATCTGGGTCACTCACAAACACCATCGTCCCGTCTTTCACTGTCCTTCTTTAGGCCCACTCAGTCATTAAAGTGGCGGACATTGTCTCATCTGGATCTGTGAGGTTCTCTCGTCCTCTGCCCAGTGCTGTGAGTATTTGGGACGGAAGGCTCCTTGGGGACGGAGAGTCTCTTTGCTGGTGATGCTGTCCCAAGAAGGGCCATGAGCCTCTCAGGCTAGGCCTGGCCTGCCACCAGGAGCACATTTGAGGCCTTTCCAATGTGCTGGAAACTCCCTGACACAGCCTTCAAGGACCTCCCAGGGGCCTTGGAGCAGGGCCGCTGCTAAGGACATCAGAAATGAGGCCATCTCATCCCACCTGCAGCTGTACTGGAAATGCTGGAATCCCTGGGGCAGGCATCCGGCGGTCACCCAGCGTCTGCTCAAGACGACTGTGAGAGGAAGCAAGTTTTTGCTGATGATGAAGCGCTCATGCGGCCATGGGGCAGTCACCTTGTGAGTCTTGCTGAGACGCAGAGTCTTCCTCTGAAAAAGGGGGAGCTGAACAGGAGGATCTCGGAAGCCCCTTTCTGCTCTGCACCCATGAGGGAAGGACCCTATATTTGTCTTTCTTTCCTTATTCCTCCTTGGTCTCTCTTTGGGGCCAAGTTATACAAATATGGCAAAGAGCAACCACAAGCTTTAAGATCTGAAAACACTTTACAAACATCACTCCACTGTGGTTTGTCCATTTTACGGATGAGGGAACTGAGGCAAACAGAGATGAACTGGCGAGGCCAGATTTGGGTCTTCTTGCATCCAGGAACTGCCACAGGAGGGGGGACCCTTCAGAGACGGGAGACAGCAGCCCTCCTGCCCCCCAGGTTAGACATCTCCCGAGCCCTTGCTGGGTAAGGACACCAGGCTCCTCATCCTCGGGCCTGCTCTGCCATTGTTAGGGTCTTTCAAACACCCAGCACTCAAACCAAGTAACTATGACATTTCAGAGGTTTTCCGAGGAGGGCAGAGGCCAGGACAGGAGGCCCAGATGCAGCTGTTGAGGCCGCTAACAGCTTCATTCTGTGGAGAATTCCTCTGAGAGGTTCTCCAAACCACATCAAGGCCATCCAGTTACATAATCCTGAATTGTTTAACAGTAGTTGTACCTGATCTGTCTTGGTTTGGCTGCTGCTGGAAGCCAAGTGTACATGCCTCGTTTCCCCTTAAGACAATTCCCTGTCTTGTTCCAGTTGTCCCAGAAGGCGTGGGGGTCTGCTTTCAAGGATGTTCTGGGGGAGGCAGGAACAGGTTTCCCTCTGACTCTCCATGAAAGCTGCCCCTGTGCCCATGGCCATGGTCCAAACATGAGCCCTTTGCCCAGTCACACTTGGACAGGCTGCTGTAGAACCAGATCGTGTTTATACTGTTAGGGAAAGCCTGAGCCGTAGCTAATTGGAAGGGCAACTCCCTGAAGAGGGGGTAGAGGACTCAGTTTCCTCTTCTGTCCAAAGGGCAGAGAAAACTCAATTCCCAGGCACAAGGGGCCACGTGAGACAACTGAAGGTATTGCCACCTCTGTAGAAAACATTCACCTTCCCATGACAGAGGGGACCGGTCCGTAAGCTGCAGACCCCGGGCCCAGACCCGCATCCCCAGTGGAAGCCTTTCCCACTCAGACACACCTCAGACTCCGCACATCCAAACACCATTTCCTCTTCCACACTTGCTGCTTTCTGTCCCAGGCACTTTCTCCACACCTCACTCTCCCAAACCCCCAAACCCAAACAGTCATCCTCACTCACCATGGGCACCCACACCCTTCTTCCCATTCTCAGAGCCAGCAGGGCACTGGCTTCCACATTGCCTCTCACCTTCCACCAAAGTGTACTTCCCCACATGTGGATCCCTTGATTTGCCCAAGCTAGCCTCAAGCCACCTTTCCAGTCTCAGTGGACAATGCCCTCATTCCCACCTCTGACACATCCAAACTGGCTTTCTCTTCATTCTGCACCCCCAGCCAGCCCCATTTTGGTAACAAACACTTCGCACACTTCCCCACATCCTTTAAGAGGCAGCTGGGACACCATCTTCTGCATGAAGCCTTCTCCTCAATGCTCAGGCACTCTCACCATGGGCTGGGGCTAAGGGGAAGCCAGAGGCCAGGGCAGGTTGTGCACAGTGCGGGGCACAGGAAAGATGTTAAGCGCATACTTGTGAGTCGATCAGCTGATTACCAAATGCTCACAGAACTGACCAATGAGAAAAGAGTTAACAGGCCCTACTGTCACATGAATCTCTCCTCTTGTAAATGCTGCCTTTCATGACCACCACCAACACCAACAAAGGAGGAGAAGGAAAAACCACCCTCTTTCTGGTCTCATATTCACTCACCAAACAAAGCAAAACATCCAACCCACATCAAGGCCCACTGATCAAAAAGGAGATCAAAAAGGAAAAAAAATGGACAAACATTCCAAATAAAGTTCAGCTGGTTTCTGTTTGGAAACAAAAAGCCCAGATCCCACTCGCCACAATAAAACTGACAAGTGAGAACTCACCCTGTGGTGGTGGGTTTGGAAGGTTCCCATGGCAAAAATGACTCCCTCATCACCCTGCATCTGGAGGCCAGGCTGGTGAGGCAGCCCCTGGTCACCTTGTGGAAGGGGGCAGCTCATGAAGAGCTGCGTGGGAGGGGGTAGATCTGACTGCCAAGAGCTCCGAGGTCTTGGGGTCATCACTGACAATAGCAATATGGCCAAGAACTCAGGAAGGAGCCCCAAATTTGCATCCCTACCCACCAGCCAAACTGTGAGAGGGCCCTACGCCCTGGAGGGTCTTGGGCCCCTTCATTTCATATTTTAGCACCCATGGAATAAGAAGCGCTAGCCAGGAAATGTCCACTGGCACCTTCCTCTGCTGCCTCCACCTCCAAAGGGGCCCCCGAGTTCTCAAGTCTCAGCTGGCACAGAAAGCAGGCTCCGGGAAGAAAGCCTTAGGAGTTCACCAAAGTGTAGACTGGAGCAGAGGGCTAGCCACAAACTAGAGGGCTGACACTTAGGCCTCACTACCAGAAGGTTCAGACTCTTGGATACTTTAATAAAGGACCTATCATGTGGTGGAAAGCACTGGCTTTGGGGTCCAAGGACCTGGGTTCAGATCCTGCTCTGCCTCTATCTGTGTGATCCCAGGCAAGTCATTTACCTCTGTTATGGGAATCTGAAGATCTTCCCTGCCCCTAGGCCCTTTGTTAAAGTGGCTACGTGACCCTGAGGACCCTTGGATATTTGAAAGTATACTCTGTTCCCTAATAGGCTGAATGTGGTCATGTGGAGCCTGTGGCGCCAGGCTTGTTTTCCAGGAATGCCCGTGCCTTGTAGCTTTGTGATTGGGCAGTGG